>JAZHEH010000198.1:0-600000 GCA_036589455.1 Ateles fusciceps | reverse complement strand
AGGTATATTGATTCAGTCCAGGAAGTGGGACAACTGGAAGTGGGGGTTTCCATATCATAGGCAGATTCAAAGATTTTTCTGATCAGTAATTGGTTGAAAGAGTCACTGTCAATAGAAAGGAATGTCTAGGTTATGACAAAGGGTTGTGGAGACCAAGATTTTATCATGCAGATGAAGCCTCCAGGTAGCAGGCTTCAGACAGAATAGACTGTAAATGTTTCTTATCATATTTACAGTCTGTTCTATTAGTAACTCCAAAAGGGAGGAGGGTATTACCAGGTATGTCCAGCTCTGCCTTCCCATCATGACTTGAACTTCTTTTTCAGGTTAACTTTGGAACGCCCTTGACAGAGAGGATGGGTCCATTCAGATGACTGTGGGGGTCCTTAGATTTTTATTTTTGGTTCACATCTCCAAGTCTTTGCTGAGGTGCTCTACATGCATGTTGGGGTATGTCTTCCACACTCATCCAAGCAGTTGACAATTCCACCTTAAACTTAGATTTTGACAATATCTGCTCATCTAGAACTTTAAGGGAGCAATAGATGAGGGCTTAGGACCTTCTGAGATCTTTTCTGAGTCTGCACACAGCTCTGTGCATGTGCAAAGCCTTTCTTACTCCTGCTCATGGCCTTCCAGATTTCCTAGAATATGTCAGAGCTTTTCAACGCCCCTATGAAGATCCATTCTTCAGTTTTTACTTTAAGCTTTTTAATTAGCCCATTGTTTGCTACAACTATTATCCACTATCTCAAGCATCTGTGAAGTTAAACAATTGCCTCTAAATGTTTTTAACAAATGGCCCTGAAGAAATGACTTTTCACACTGGGAAAACTCCAAGTCAGATTAAATAAAGATAGCCTTGCAAGTGGGGTCTTTCAAAACCCACTAGACAGGTTTTCTCTATGATTGGGGGCTGCTGGTTTTGAAGGCTACTTTGGAGCTGAAGAGAGAGTGATGGGAATGGGGCAAGTTAAGATGTCACAAACCTCACTATTCTTAGTGAAATTCAGTTGTTTTGCTTATGTAAACAATTCTTCGATGGCTGCAACACTTTGGTAAATATCCAGAGTTCTAAAAAGTTTATTTTGATTATTTTTGTCACTTTTCTCATTACTTTTATAGAGGAATCTATAAAATCTGACATCATGAGGTTGCATTATCTTTTCTGCTGACATCACCAGATTGCATTATCTTTTCCAATATTGTCTAAATAAAATTAAAATGTTAAATTATAAAGGCACATAACAAACCATCTTACTAAAATGATTTGTCCATATAAACAAATTCCTTTGGATTTAAGTAGTCAGTCAAGTGACCCATACACCTTTTCTGATCAGCATTCTTCAGCTGTTCTGGCAGACTCTAAAGTCTGGGCCTTAGTGGACCTGTATCCCCACTCCTTCCTCTTGGGTGCTCAGCAAGTGGCACCAAACCTGCAGGATGCTTTCACTCAGCAGTTAGCATCAAACTCTTTCAGGTAGTAAACTCTTCTGAGGATATAATATGGGAAAGTTCACCAAACATTCAAGAAAATTTCATGGACAGGCCCTTTCATTAGAGGGACACACTCCTAATTGTTGTCAGGGTTGGAATTTCCCACTTACAGTGGCTGCAACATTGATCCTGTAGGAGAATGAGAATGATCCTCACTCTTGGGGAAATGGATACCCAGGAGGGCTTCAACGTCCACCTTCTAACTCCTTATTCACACTTCACTACTTTGACGCACATGCGCTGTACCAATCTACAAAGCATTACTTGAGGGCAACTCTGCCACAGAACTCGTGCTCCCCTATTGAAAGGTCCCGTCCCAACCTTTGCCATGGGTCCCTTCTTTAATAAAATGCAGGCTACCAAAAGCTTGCATGGATTAATGATTAATTAATTTTGTTTTACATCAATTGTAATGAATTCATATGGACTATATCACCTACATACATTTTTACTGAACTGAATAAAAACTAATGAGGTTTCTGACCAAGTAAATAGGCCTCTCCTCAGCTCTAAAGAAAGAAACGTGGCAGTAAGCTGTACCACATTCTTAGGGTTAAAGTCATATTTTCTGTTGGCCTTTTTTAATGTAGTATTTCAAACATATATAAAAATGAACCTACCATCTATTTCTGTCACTTGATGCCAGTCAGTATTACCTTTGCATCTATGTCACACACTGTTCACCTCACTCCTGCTTTACCTTGAAGCCAATTTCAGTTCTTAGATAATTTTATTTGTAAGACTTTCAGCATGTATCTCCAGAAAATAAGGGTCCTTTTTCCTTGACAGTTTTATTGAAGTGTAATGGCCACATAATAAATTGTACAGAATTGAAGTGTGTATTTGAGAAGTTTTGTTTATTTCTCTGAAACTATCATAACAGTTAAATAATGAACATGTCCATCACACCCAAGAGTTTTCCTTGTGCTATTTTGTAGCCCAAAATGCATGCTGAATGTTTTAAAAATAAAATGTGACTTTAACCCTCCCCCTGCCGCTATCTAACTCCCCCCCCCCGCCATAGGCAACTACTGATCTGCTTGCTGTTACTATAGATTAGTACATTTCCTAGAATTTTACGTAACTAAAATCATATAGTATGTACTCTGCCTGTCTTCTTTTATTTAGCATCATTATGTTGAGATTCAATCATGCTGTTATGGGTGTCAATATTTCTTCTTTTAATTATTGGGTGGCATTCCATTATATGGCTATGTCACAACTGGTTAATCCATTCACCTGCTGGGGTACAATTGGGTGATTTTCAGCTTTTGGCAATTACAAATAAAGCTATTATGAACACTTGTTTAAAAGCCTTTGTGTGAATATATGCTTTTATTTTTTTGTGGGGTGTAAATAACCAAGTGTGGAATGAGTGAGTCATATGGTAGATATATTTTTAACTTTTAAAAAACAAACAAAATGCTATTCAGCATGGTCAAACCATTTTCCATTCCCACTAGCTGTGAGTGAGAGTTCCTGTCGATTCCACATCCTTGCAAACACTTGATATGGTCAGACTTTTCAATTTCATCCATTCTAGTGGGTGTTTAGTATCTCACTGTGGTTGTAATTTTCATTTCTCTAATGACTAAAGGTGTTGGGCCTCTTCTTGGGCTTATTTGCCAGTCCTACATATTATTTGGTGAGATGTCTTTTTCAGATCTTCTGCCAATTAAAAAATTGTTGCTTGTCTTCTTAAAATAACTTCTTTATAAATTCTGGATTCAAGATCTTTATTATACATATGTTTTACAAATATTTTCCCTCAATCTGGGGCTTTCCTTTTCATTTTCCTAAATGTCTTTTGAAGGACAAAAGTTTATGTTTCATTTTTACGAGGTTCAGTCAATAGATTATTTCTAATTTGTGCTTTATCTATTGAATTTAACAAATCACTGCCAAAACAAAGATCATCAAGATTTTTCTCATGTTTTCTTTTAGTAGTTTTATAAGTCTTAGCTCTTACATTTATGTCTATGATCTATTTTAAGTTAATTTTTTATATGGTATGAAGTAATGATGGAGGTTCTTTTTCAATTTTTTTCTTTTCTTTTTTCTCTTCTTTCTTTTTTTTTTTTTTTTGCATATAGTCACTCAGTTTTTTCCAGCACCATTTGATGAAGTTGATACTTTCTATACTGAATTTTTTGGTGCCTTTGCAAAAAATAAATTGACCATGTAAACATGGGTCTATTTCTGGATTTTCACTTCTTTTCTACCCATCTGTGTACCTATCTTGACATCAATCCTACTGACTACAGTTGCTTTATAATTAAAATGTAAATTGTAAAGCTTTATAATTAGTTTTATAATAAGAATACAGGACTTGAGAGGTTCCTAGCGTGATCTGAGAGACCAAAATAGACACCCCTTTACCAGTGAAGACAGATCTTAAGGTTAGGAAAACAAAAGTTACCTATGAGTCCACTGTTCAGGGCTTGGCTGGCATGAATCTCCTCCCTCTGTGGACACTGTCAGCAGGAGATTGGAGCGGGCCTCTCTGAGCTAACTACAACCTGATTCGGGCCCTCTGGCAGTGCCCCATTCTCAGATCTCATGGGTTGTCTCTGCTGGCCCTATTATTGGAGGCTCCTGGCCTTCTCCAGAGGCCTTGCTGAAGGTCACCATTGTGCACTCACATTGTACACTCACCACCCCTCCTTTCCTTACTGCTTACCTGCCCCACAAGCCAGTGAATGGAGCAAAACATGGGCACAGTTTAGCCAACACTTGGGAGATTCTGGCCTGAAGCCTGTTTGGTTTATAAAGCCCAGGTCAGCAAGGGCCTCATTACTGCATGTGCCAAAACAGTGCTGGGGCTACAGTAGAGTGCCCCAGTGCCCTACTCCCCCAGGGTAGCCACCTCCAAACCTGAAGTTTCCAATCAAGCTGAGGCCACTTAGCATGACCAAGACACCTGCTCCATGTCTCAGGCTGTGACTGAACCATTTCAGAGGCAAAAGGCATCGGGACAATCCAGTAGCACTTGGCCATGGCCTGCCACAAGGAAGAATACATTGGGCCCAGCTTCCTCAACTCTCCCCTGTCAAACAATAGAATTCTCAAAGTTTTTCAAGGAGGTAGATTTTTGTCTCATTTTCTCTTTTTGTTTTAGTCAAAATCGCCCTTGAAAAAGTTTCATGTTGTAGGGGTCAAGGGAAAACTCCTACGCCCTCCGAGGGTTTGCTAAAAAACCAATGGAGAAAAAGGCATACAAATTTAAGTGCATTGCATGGAGGAATTACAGGAGAAGAATTACTCTATCACTCAGTAGGGGTCCAGATACTTATATAACTTTCTTTACAGGAGAGAGAGGAGGTGGGGAATGTAGGTAATTCTTTTTAGGGGCCATGAATAAGTATTAGGGAGAATGAATGGACCCAGGGGACAGAAACTAACCTGTAAATGATTCTCTTTGGAATTTGAATGAACCTGAAAGACAGACATTATCCTGTGAAAAGGTCCATCCAGGTATGAGATTTTAGGGAACAGATGGAAAGCAACTGCTATCCCTGGTGGGTCCAGTCTATACAGACAAACAAAAAGCCTCTTCCAGCATCTGCTTGTCTCTGAGGGCCTTCAATTCAAAATAGTCATCATGCCAGCGGGCCATACCTTAGGGTAAAATTATTATCTTAATATAAAACAGTGGAGGGTTCGGATTCCCTTCCTTTAAGCAAAGCTTGCAGAAGTAATGACCTAAGGATATTCACTAAACTCACATTTGCAGGCACAGGCTGGTTTCAGGCCAGTGTTTCACAGCTTTCTGGTATGGGCTCGCATTCCAGGAGCTGCTTTTGCTAGTTTGGCTCCATGGTCCAATGGCTTTAGGAACTGCTGACCACTGTGTCCCCTTTTGAAGATTTGTGAAAAAATCAACCTATTGAAGGCCCTGAACCCACGGAAAGATGCCCCAAACAATTAGTCATTAGGGAAACACACATCAAAATCACAATTAGGTACTAGTTAACACCCAGTGGGATGGCTATGATAGAAAGGACAGACAGTAATAAGGCTTGGAGAGAATGCAGGGAAACTTGAACTCTAGTGTCCTGCTGGTGCAAATGCAAAATAGTGCAGCTGCTTTGGAAAATATTCTGGGGGTTCCTCTAAAAGCTAAAGGTAAAACTACCACGTGACCCAGAAATGCCACTCCTCTGTATAGACCCAAGAGAACTGAAAACATACAGTCAAATAAAACTTGCTCATGAATGTTTACAGCAACATTATTTACAATAGCCAAAAAGTGGAAACAACTTAAATGTCCATCAGTGGATACATGCAACAATGTGGATGAACCTTGAAAACATTAAGTTACATGAAAGAAGCTGGTTGTAAAAGGTCACACAGCAAATAATTCCATCTATATGAAATGGCCAGTATGGGTAAATCTATAGAGGCAAATGGTAAATTACTGGTTGTCTGGGACTAGGAAAAAAGGGATGAGAAATGGCTGCAAACAGCATGAGGTTTCCTTTTGAGGTGATGGAAATGTTCTGCAGTTACATTGTAGTGATGGCTGTACAACCCTATACTAAAAGCCAATGAGTTGTTTAGTTAAAATGGGTGAACTTTAAGACATATAAATTATATTTCAATAGAGATTCTTGTAAAGTCTTCATGAAGCCCTCTGGTAAAGAAATCAACCTAACCCAGCCCTGAACTCATCTGTCCACCAAAGCTTTTCCTCACATCGACATCCTGAGAAACTGGTATTCTCAAGATTATGTTTTAGGAAAAGCTGTTTTAGAAAACAGGAGGCCGGGCGCAGTGGCTCACGCCTGTAATCCCAGCACTTTGGGAGGCCGAGGCAGGTGGATCACGAGGTCAAGAGATCAAGACCATCCTGGCCAACATGGTGAAACCCTGTTTCTACTAAAAAAATACAAAAATTAGCTAGATGTGGTCGCATATGCCTGTAGTCCCAGTTACTCAGGAGGCTGAGGCAGGAGAATTGCTTGAATCCAGGAGGCAGAGTTTGCAGTGAGCCAAGATTGTGCCACTGCACTCCAGCCTGGTGCCTGGTGACAGAGCCAGACTCTGTCTCAAAGAAAAAAGAAAACAGGAATTTGGCAAGAGGGACTTTGTTTCTGTGAACACATATTTGGCACATCAGGGTACATCCTTTCATATTTTATTTATATGTGCCATGTCTTGTCTTCTTGGTGGCTTTAGAAACATCTGGGGAAGGGAAAGAATGATTTTGTCTCTTTGAATTCCTATTTCTCACCCATACCACGCATAATGTAGGGCACACATAAATAATCTGTAAGTATGCAGTTGGGACTTTGCATTACTAATGAGTTCAACTTTTCAACAAAGCCAGAAATATGTATTACGGGCCCCTAAGTGCCAAGCACAGTTTTGGGCATGGGGGATACAAAAATGAGGGAGCTTATGATCCAGCCTGAGACCAGGCCAGGAGTCACGCAGTAAAGGCATCTCTCCCCTGGGGCGTTAAGTTCTGAAGTAATTCCCAAGGCATATTTTTCATGTAATTGAAATTCTTGAACACCTTAATGGAGGCACCATGTTTGAGACTCACCCTCTTGCTGCTGAAAAGCAGACGCAACCAATTTCTTCTTCACTGTTGAAAAAGGTTGCTTTCCCTTTGGATGGGCACCAGTTGAGAACTTGTACTTAAGAGCTATTTTGGCCAAAACTGTGTCTCCTCAAAGGTGAGTCCCACTGCGACAAATCCAGGTTATCCTGGGCTGAGCAGCTTGTAGGAAGGACAGGCACAGATAGAGAGGGGGATGCACTCCTCTACCCTCCACTCCGTATCCACCCTGGGCTATAGCTAGGATGACACACAGAATGACTCACACTGTCTGAATAACTTTTTCTTTATTTAAAAAAATTTGCTGCCTTTGCTTACATGCTTATTATGAGCTTGTTCTGTGACTCCACAATCCTGAAGCTCAGCCTGAAGTCCCAAAACTGGGCACTGAAGGAAGAAAGTGACCCTGGAGACCAAAAGGACTGCTGGCTCACGGGAAAGCTGCTCATGGCAAGTAAAACTGGAGGACAGAGAAACACACTAGCCTTGGATGATAGTTTGAATGTTGGTCCCCTCCAAATCTCATGTTGAAATGGGATCCCCAATGTTGGAGGTGGGCCCTGGTGGGGAGGTGTTTGGGTCACAGGGGAGGATCCCTCATGAAGGACCGAGTGCTCTCCCTACAGTACTAAGTCTTGTTCTATTTGTTCCTGCAAAATTGGATATTTAATCCGGCACCTCCATCCTTTTCTCTCCCGCTCGCTCTGTCACATTTGACATGCCTGCTCCCCTTTGGCCATGACTAAAAGCTTCCTGAGTCCTTACCAGAAGCAGATGCTGGTGCCATGCTTCTTATACAGCCTTCAGGACCACGAGCCAAATAAACCTCTTTTCTTTAAGAACTGCCCAGACTCAGGTATTCCCAGCAACACAAACAGACTAACACATTGGGTGTCCCAAGATAACACACTGCAAACGTGGGAAAGGAGCCTGGAAAGAACCATGGGAAAGAAGTTGATGTGAACAGAACACCCCCACTGAGGGCAGGTGCTCAGCAGAGCCCCCTCTCTGAGTTAGCAGCAGCAGGAAGCCTGCTCTGGGAGATGCTGGCTGCAGGGTAAGGCTGCCAGCCTCCACCGGGATACCTGGGAGCCGGTTTTGCTGGCTTCTGTCGGGGCAGAGGGCAGTCTTCCCAGCAGGCCACTGGCTCTCTGGAGGCTTTTGGGGCCCATCCTACCCTCAGGGGACCTGGGCAGGAAGTATCAGCTGACTGTGCTCCTGGGTCATTCATGGATGCCCCTTTCATGCCCCAAAATGAATCCAAGGAGAAGAAACCCAAGCCTCTGCCAAGCCCTAACACCCAGCATTGCAGCACAAGCACATCCAAGGGGCCTGTTGAATAGCACCTGGTCTCCCAGTGGCTCAGACACTTGAAGCTACTGAATGTACATGTAATTAAAGACCCGAGTTCAGACCACATTTCAAAACAGACACTTGGTTAGAGATAGGAGGCCCTCCCCATCAAATGGTTTTGTTTTGCTTTTCCTCTGCATATGGGCCTTACAATTTGCCAAGGAAAGGTTACAGGGGCCACCGTTGTTTAGTTTGAAGATGGGAAAGCTCAAAGAATGACCTAGCTACTGTCTTCAAATATGCAGAGGCATTTATTACAAGGAGGGAACCGCTAGCTGTTTTCTGCTTAAACTGCAAGAAAAGGTAGCTCAGCTAAAATGCTAAAGACCTGCACACATGGCCCTCCACACGCAGCCCTCCCTCAGAGCACCTTGCATGTAGGAAGTACTTCTTGCCATAAAACCCAGGACTGCCTGCCTTTGAGAAGGAAGCTAGACCTTGACCATGGTTGAGGAAGGAGGCCCCAGTATCTATTTTAGAGAAGTCTAGTAGGTCCTGCCTGGTGGCTGGCAGCCAGGACACTGACTTTATGGCAGAAGCGTGACAAGATCCTGGAGGCCTTGTTCATGGCAGGGCCCTTTGTGTGGCTGATAGGTGGGGCATCAAAGCTCTGGTGCAGACGTGACTGGGCTGAACTCCTCTGAATAATAGAGGTTGGGAACATGGGAGCCTGCAGCTATGAGGAAGTCCAGGAGATGGGAGAAGCTGGGGAGGCTGGTGCTGCTGCTGGAAGGCAGGCCAGAGAGGAATAATGATAAAAAATTCCAGCGGGCCGATGAGAAAGAACTTTGAACCACAAATGTTTAATAGGAATTGCGGCAGTCTGATGCAGTCCCTAACTTTGATTTCCTGCTCCACACAAGATCTTAGGGAACTGTTTCCAGTTATTACGCCTCAGCTCCATGTAGTTCCAGATCCTTCCCTGACAGCGAATTTGCTATGGACAGAAGAGGAAAGACTTATGTGGAGGTGGGCGCTTGGCTGCCACTACCATTGTGGCCATCTGGAAAGGGCTATCCTTGAGAGGAGAACCCAGTGGTGGCCGTGAATCTCCTGGGACAGTCCAGACACCTAATTCTAATCAGACAGAAGCCCCTGATCAGATGAAGAGGAAAAGCAAAGATTCTGTCTGTCCTGATCGCCCTGCAGGTTGAGCTGCCCTGCAGCCAACAGAGTGCCTGGCATAGGGGAGGTGCTCGGTGCAGTAGCCAGGGTTGCTGGCCCGACTGGGAGGAGGCGGATGATGGGTAAAAGTGAGCACCGGGCCTTCCTGATGTGAGGTGAGGATGTGGATCCAGAAGAAAAGACAAGTGAAGAAGCAGGTGGACAGCTTGGGTGGCCAGGCCAAAGGGCTGGTCAGACACAGTCTCAGCTGGGCTCCAGGTGGGGGCCTGAGCTAAAGTGACCCTTTTGCATTGGTTTCCTTCTCTGTGTACCCATAACTGCTAACAGATGAGGGCTGAGTCCCCAGACATCCTACTTGTCTGGGGTTCAGTCTGTGCCACCCTCTCCAACTCACCTGCTCTCTGTTTTCCATCTGCACCAAGACCTTGTGAACCACCCTTAAAAATGCTTCTCACTTCCAGGCCCAAGAGAGGTGGAGACCTGCAGTAGAAGGTTGTGGAAGGAGAGGCGGCTTCTAGCTGTGAATGTGGGGGCTGGCCCTTGAGCAGGACTTTGCAGGATGGGGTGAACATTCGTTGCTATATATTCTCCTGGTGCTGTGCTAGAGGTTAGGACCCCCCTACCTTTCTGGGAATAAAGCCCATCCCTTGCCAAGCACTCACAGTCCAGGGAGCACCCAGGTGAGTGGCAGTCAGGGCCAACACCATGTGGTGGCAGGACTGGGGTGGGAGCCTCAGCTCGGCTTTCTCATGTACGTTTTTCTCATGATGTTCTCCCATAACCTTGGTGATTTCTTGAGATTTTTGTCAGTCCTTCCCGTTTTGCAAGTGGATCATTTTGGCCCTTTAGTTTTTAGATTTTTATGGAAAGACGTTTTCTCATCCTGCTTCATATCCTTTCAGTTCTGTCCAAAGGCACATCTCTGACCCATTCCCACTCTGGCCATCTGACACGTGCTGGGTCATGAGGGGCAGGTTGCAGCCTCCCTTGCAGTTCCTTGTCCAGATGCCTGTGCCAGCCTATTCAACCATCACAAATGTGAAGACAGAGCAGAAGCCTCCAAACAGGCTGCGCCTGCGCTAGGCCACCCTCTCTCCTTCCTCCTTCCTTCAGCTGCCCCCTCCTTCTGGATGGGAAAAAGCACTTCCGTGTTTTCAGGGGCGTGGAGGGAGCCCGAGAAGAGCATACATTAACACCACCATCGCTGTCTGCAGCAGTGACTGCCTCAACTCTCTCTGTCCTAAAGCCTGTGGAGAGCCCTTAAATTTGTGGTCCTTGAAGCTATTGTAAAGGTAAGATTTTTTTTTCTTCCCAGGCCCTTCTCATGCTGACTTTTCAAGTTTGCAGTGTCTCTGATGGTCTCTGCTCCTATTCTTTGAGACCGTCCCTCTCATGTTCCACTCTCCAACAAGGCACCTGTAAAGTCTCTTCCAGGGATCTGTGGCTGCATTCCAGGGTCTCTTTGCACTAAGCTGTCTGAGACCTCAGACTGTTGTAATAAATCACATGGCAGGGATCTAATCCAACATCATCCTTCTTCCTTCCACTTTCCTACAAGAGCAGCAGTTCAACGTGTTAGTAGAGGACTCTCTGTGTGAGGGTCTCAAGGAAATTTCCAGTTTGATGCAGGGGGAAGGAAGGGAGAGAGAGACTAAAAATTGGTTGATGGCCACCATGTGCCAGATGCTCCCAATACAATCTCAGACTCATCACATCTCCCGCCAATGCATTCACCCCCGTAACCAGTTCCACTTGGAGCTCCATCTCCCAGACAAGCAAAGGCCATGTGGGGGACTCTGGAGTCAGGTGCCTGCCATTCCATCTCAGGTGTTACTGTGGGAAAGTCATTTAACCTCTTTAAGCCTTAGTTCCTTCCCTTGTAAAATAGACCTATGAGTTCCTCACATAGGGTTGCCCTGCGGACAGGATGGCCAGATAAAATATAGCATGCCTGCTATAAAAATTGTATGGAACATACGTATACTAAAATATTATTTGTTGTTTATCTGAGATTCAAATCTAACTGGATATTCTAAATTACGATTTATTATTATTTTTGCTAAATCCGACAATCTACCTGAAGTTTAAGTGACACATGAATGCCAAGGCTTGGCACAGGGCCTAACGCATAGGAGGGTTTCAGTGAGTGGCAGCTGTTGTTGTTTCTGGGAGTTTCTGGAAAAGTTATGGAGAAGAGTTCGGGGGAGATGGAGAGGTTTACGGTTTGGTTGGAAATATTTGCTGATCCCGTGCAATGTGCCAGGTATTCTTCAGGAACAAGGTGCGCAAAACATGAATGGGACAAGCTTTCTGCTCTCCAGGGACTCCCTTAAAGATGCGTCACAACCCCAGGCTGGTATAGTAAGTGTTATAAATGCAGTACATGCTTGTACCAAATGCTATACAGGACAGAGAAGCACTCACCTGGCAGGGCACTGGAGGCCGAAGCTGCCAAGGAGGTGGGCAGGTCTCTCAAGCAAGCCTTTTGAACATGGGGTTTGGTGGAGGCGGGAGAGAGAAGAGTTTGAGGTTCGCCAGGTGGTAAGGTGTGCGCGGCTCGCTCGAGGCTCGTGGCCAGAACGAAGGCGGAGGAGGAAGGTGGAGGTGAGGCGTGTCGGTCGTCAGCACTGGGCACCTGCAACATAGCTCAGCAGGGCTGGGCCCATTTTTCATAGACAGTGGGATCTCAGTGCTCTAATTATGTTTTTTTTCCAATGTTTAAATATATTAAAATGTCACTAGAATGCTTTTTTCTCTGGAGCTCTTTGCTTTAAATTGGGCTCTTCTGGTAAGTCCAATAGTTCAATTAAGTCCTTGGTGATGGTTTCTCTATGTTTTCCATGCCAGCAGCCCTGATGGAGAGTGCAGAGGCTCCGAGAATCCACTCTTGCATAAAACATGTCCTCTCCCGCCCCATGCTTGACTGGCCGTCTGGCAGCCCTTTCTCAGCTAGGCCATGTCCCTGTGGAGGGATGGGGCAAAAGAGGCCAGACAGCAGGCTGTGCCCTTGCTCCCTGCTAGCAGATGCGGCCTTGGCCTGCTCTGAGCTCGGCAGTTCTGTTTCTCCTGGTTGCTGGACGTGGGCCATGGCATTGCTGTGCACTCTGTTATCTGGAACTCTCAGCTCCCTTGGTTCACCCGTCCCCTGCCCTGTGGCATTCTGCATGGCCTGCATTTGCCAGGCCCAGCCCCTCATTGCCTGAGGAACCTGCTCTTGTGGAGTTCAACACTCATAATACTCTTAGTGCCGGAAATGGGGGACAGGGGGAGGGTACATAGTGACACAGAGAAGACATTACGAGGGAAACTTGGATATATAAGGAAGTGGAAAAGAAAGTGTATAAACCAGTGTGCAAATAGGATTATACACATGTGAGCCATGTGTATGTGATCCCATGTACACATACGTAAGCTCACGCACATACACACACACAGGGTGGACGGATTACTCCGATTACCACTCGGGGTCTGTTTTGGAAAAAACCTCTCAAATCATGTCTTCTTCTGCTCTCACACCAACCACAACAGCAATCATCAGCAGAGGAAGACTTCATGACCAAATTTGTGGAAGATTCCCCCACACACCAAGCAGTGGACACCAGCTGAGTGTCCTTCCAGTTCAGTTCCATCACTGCCTACCAGAAGATAGCATCAGATCCCACAGCTTAAGGGCTCAGTCCCACAAGACTGCCCCCCCACTTCCCCCATTTCAAGAAGAGGTCTTTGGAACTTCTGACTGACCCACTTCAAGTTGGGGTTCCCACAACCCCCTCTTTGGGTTTCATTAATTTGCTAGAGTGGCTCACAGAACTCAGGGGAAACACTTAACATTTAGAGATTCGTTAGGAATGGTATTTTAAAGAATACAAATAGCCAGATGAAGAGATACATAGGTCAAAGTCTGGAAGAGTCCGGTCCCCGTAAAACTAAAAGAGCACCCACTTGGCACATGGATGACTTCTCTACCTTCTTGTCAGTCTCCAAATGCTCAGCTCTCTGAACGCTGTCCTCTTGGGTTTTCTTGTCTGTCCCTTCCTTCCTTCCTCCCTCCCTTCCTTCCTTCCTCCCTTCCTTCCTTCCTTCCTTCCTTCCTTCCTTCCTTCCTTCCTTTCTGAGACAAGGTCTTGTTCTGTCACCTAGGCTAGAGTGTAGTGGCACCATCTTGGCTCACTGCAACCCCTACCTCCCAGGCTCAAGCAATCCTCCTCCCACCACAGCCCCCTGAGTAGCTGGGACCACAGGTGCAAGCAAGCCATCATGCCCAGCTAATTTTTGTATTTGCTTTGGTAGAGATGGGATTTTGCCATATTGCCCAGGTTGGTCTTGAACTCCTAGGCTCAAGTGATCCACCCACCTTGGCCTGGGATTACTGGTGTGAGCCAACACACCTGGCCCCTCTTGGGTTTTTATGGAGGCTTCATTACGTGGCATGACTGACAATCACGTAGAAATGTGACTGGACAAAAAGAACATAATCTAAACCCAGCAAGGCCTGTCTGTTCAGACTTTTCCTAGCCTCTCTGTGCAGCATTTCTTCCTCTAGTGCCTGGGGCAGGACCTGCTCTGAAATGAGGGTCTTTTGACCCACAATCAGATTAGAGTCCTGCCTTGGGCGGGAGAAAGGAGAACAGAAAAAGGCCAGAGAGAGAGACATGGATGTTGTCTCCTGAGGCCTAACGCTCCCAACATTACAACAAGGAGAATGGGAGTGATAAGCCAGGAACCATGAATGAAAACCTATGCATATGTGTCATAACACCACAGGCATATAAGCGGAGAGAAAAATGCCTAGAAAGATATTGAAAAGACATCCAACAAGGTACAAATGTTAATAGCAGTGGTTAGATTATGAGTGACTTTTTATTTTCTAGATTTTCTGAAATGGATATGTATCATACAATACAAAATACTACAAAAAGAAAAAGCAAGTCATTTTCTACAGTATCTCATGGAAATCAGAGCACTGTTCTTGTGAGCATAACTTTATCAGTGAACCAAGGGGGTGGCATGGGAGTGTGAAGTAGGGTCTGCAGCAGGCAGCATGACCATTTGCTGGCTGGTCCCTACCAGCCCCTCATCTCTCCTGGCAGCTGATCTGGAGTCTAACCCAGGGCCTGCATTGAACTCTCTGGCCCTCTGTCTCCACACTGCAAAACAAGAGGGTTCAGCTAGCATCCCAGGGACGGCAAATCAGAGATGGTATGTGAGCTGAAACTTCTCACTGATTCTCTGGGAAAGGTCCAGGTTCCTCGAGAAAGACTACCATAATTGATTATGATATCTGCTACGGCAACCCAGGGCAAGGGGTGCCACCAACCCTCCCAGCTCAGCAGGCAGCAGCAGCCCCATCCTCCTGGGCTCCCCTGACCCTCCTTCAATGCCTCAATTATAGCTGTCATTGTGTTTAGCAATTATACAGTGGGAGCCCTGTTGTGTTTATTTTTAAATTGCCTATGCCAGAGTCTGGCTGACATAGGAATAAATGAATGATGGATGGATTACTCAGAAAACAATTACTAAATGTGAATGCAATTGCTAAGCATAGGTGTACAGTTTTCCAAGGTACTGGAGGTCTTCGTTTGGATGCATAAATTCTACTTTATTACTCTACCATCTAAAGCATGCCAGGTTGTAAAATTAACATTGGTTGGAGATAAGAGATTATCAAATGCCCAGCATCACGTGTGGGTTTTAGTTAATACAGGAAGAGGGCGGGGACAGTGCTGTCATGGAGGGAGGTACTGGCTGCCAAACTGTCATCCATCTTTACCAAGTTTGGACTCTCCTTTTATAGCATAGTGGGTAAAGCACCATCAAGTGTGTGGATCCGTGCTGCACCCCCTTTCGGCTGGGTTATTTTGAGCAAATCCCTTTAACTTCCTCAGGCCTCGGGTTTTCTTGTTTATCCAAGGTCCCTTCTGGCTTCGGAAACTCCATGCTCTTGACTTGGCTCTCAGCCTCTGCAGAACTCAGATGGGCTATTTTGTTGGGAGGTCATTTGCATCTAAAAATTTGAGCAGACTTTGGAGACCCTCAGTCCTTTCCTTCCTCTCACATCCTGCACTTGTCTTTTCTGAGGAGACTTCTGCCAAGCCAGATCTGGAGGTGTCCTCCTCCCCTCCCCCTCCCTCCTTCTCACTCTCCCTCATGTCTGTCCTTTCCTCCTCTTTCCTTTTACCTGTGGCCCTACTCCACCCTGCCAAGGGCCCCCATGTGCCTCCCTCTCCTGCAGTCCCAGTGGGGGAGTTATCCTTGTCCTTCCACCTGTTCCAGCAGGGTCCTCCATAATCCTGTCCCTATCCCCCCCCTCATCGCTTCAGGCCCCCCCCCACAAAGCTGCTCTGAGCTGGCTCCTTATCATGGTAGCCAATGGTGGCACTTCTTCCTCTGCCAAGGGACAGGAACCTGGACACTGTCTGGTTGAGGAAAACAGCCCCGTCTTTCAGCTCCAACTACTGTCATTGCCTTCCAGTGTCTGATGCATGATGATGGGAATTGAGCCATGGGCAGCGGCCAAAAGCTTTCCATATTCACAGGCTGTACCTGGGCCAACCACCCAGGACTGCAGAGGCCTCCTCAGGGGCTGCCACCCAGCCCCCACCCTAGTTTAGCTGGCCTCATGTTTGTCAGAGGTGTTTCTTCATGACAGCAGCATTCTTTCTTGAGATTTTAGTTTTCCTTTCCTTTTTTTTTTTTTGATATGGAGTCTTGCTCTGTAGCCCAGGCTGGAGTGCAATGATGTGATCTCAGCTCACTGCTGCAACCTCTGCCTCCTGGGTTCAAGTGATTCTTCTGCCTCAGTCCCCTGAGTAGCTGAGATTACAGGCATGTGCCACCACCCCTGGCTAGTTTTATATGTTTAGTAGAGATAGGGTTTCACCATGTTGGCCAGGCTGGTCCTGAACTCCTGACCTCAGGTGATCCACCTGCCTTGGGCTCCCAAATTGCTGGGATTATAGGTGTGAACCATTGCACCTGGCCTAAAATAGATTTTCAAGACCTTCAAGGATGCTGGAGCAGGTTTAGCAACTGGGTGACCAACATCCTTTCTAGGCTCCTCCTGGGGGAGTGGCTAAGCCTCCAGCCTGCAGGGCCGTGTGAGTAAATGGGAGCTAGCAGGTGGGCACAGGGCTTCCAATCCCCCTAAATCCTGAGCAGGAGGAGATCCCAGAGACAGAGGGGAACACAATGAGCACCTACCTGACCTGGGACACAGCACCTTCTAGAAGGGCAGAAAATATTGTCCAGCACATGGGATCGTTTGAGGCAATGAGAAAGCCCAGTCACGTGCCCACCTCCCCCTTGCTGTCTTGGACCTTCCCGAGACATGCAGACTGGAAAGCCTTGAGGGCCCGGTATGGATTTTTAAGTGGCTTGAGTGGGCAGGAGGCCCAGGGTTGTGGGGGGAGGCCTCTTCCCCATTGGCTCTGGGCCCTTCATCAGCGATTCTGCTCCCCCCAGCAGAAAGTGACCAGGGGCTCCCCTCCCCCACACTGGTGGCATGTGTGGCTGCATTGGAGACAAGTTGAAGGAGCCAGCCTAAGCTTGTCTCTGGAGCCTGACTGTGCCCACGGGTCCTCCCAGCCTTGCTCTGAACTGGCTCAACACTCAAACCTGCGTTACTCACAGGCCATGCCTTCCCCCTCTGCCTGGGACAGGAAGCAACGCCTCCCTGCCATGGCTGGCTGATTGCCAAGTGCCAGACCTGAGCCTGGCCCACGTGTTGCCATGACACTGGGGCTGTGGCTGTGCCCTTGTCCCAGAGGAGGAAGATGAGGCCTTGAGAGGCAGGTGATGGGTCCAAGGCCACACCACGGTTGGGTTGTGGGGCCAGGCTGGAACCCAGGTCTTGCTGATTCAGGTTAGAAGTTAACACCTACACTGACCAGAGTCAAATACAGAGCTGGTTTGTCTCATAGAAAAGGCACGGATTTTTTTTCATTACAAACACTGATTAATGCTCAAGTTTTGGAGTTTCCTGATGATATATCCTGCATGAACCAGTTCAGCTCAAGGCACCATGAGTCCAGTGTTAAAAATATGTGGGAATAAGAGTGAGAGATTCTAGACTGAAGACCTGGATTTTACTCCCGTATTTGTGTGACTGATTTGCCTTTAGGTGTGGGCCTTTTGGTCTTATTAATGGGGGTGTCTCATGTTGTGACTAGAAATGTGGGTTTTGGAGTCCACCCAGACTCTTCCAGGCCTCTGTCTTCTTCTGAGAGAGGAGAAAAAGTAGCATCAGCGCTCTCAGGGGTGAGGAGTAAATGAACGAAAGTGTGTGAGATGTTCAGGCCTGCCCAGGACAGACTATGGGTGTTAATATTGCTAGTAGTATTAAATGCAGTGGCCTGAGGCCAATCACTTAACCTCTGTAAGCTTCCATTTCCTCATCTGCAAAACAGGGAAATAAGAATTGCTGCTGCATATGATCGCTATGAGGTTCAAAAGGAAAACCTCTGTATGCTGTAAATAATCACACCTACAGTTGCAGCCAATTAAAATCTTCTCCCTGCTTTAAACGGCTTGATTAGACACTCACTGTTTTCCAAGACTGAGCATTACTGGGCATTGGCACACAGTTCTTAAAGGAAGTGTCTGGACAATTGTTTCTGAGAATGCAGTCTCCTCTCTCTCTCAGCTCCCTGAATTGGTCTCCTTCTTGTGGGCTATATAGCACATTATGGCCAATGGAGAATATATACCTTTGGGAGAATTTGCGGGCAGGGCCATTTTCAGCCTGTAGGATACCTTTGTGCAAATACAGAAGGGACATGCAGAGAGCATGGGCATGCATGCAAGCTGGATTTCAGCACCCTGCTCCCGCACTGACCGTCCGCCTCCTGTGAATGGTAGCCCTGTGTGCACATAATCTGCATCTAGGTCGCAAACTTCAGTGTCCCTGGGGCCAGGCAGAGGGTGTCAGTGGACGTGAGTGAAGCCTCCTGGGTGTGACGCCATAGGAAGGGTGGGACCACAGCCATCTGAAGCGCCCAGTCCAGGAGTTGCAGGAGCAGCTGTGACCAGCTCCAGGTCACACTGCCAGGTGTGGGTCCAGGAAGGCCAGGCCTTTCCACTTACCTACAGAAATCTAGATAGCTATATAAAGTTTTCCTGGTTTTGGAAATTACTGTGCACATCAGACAAACACATCTTCAGGTGGAATATCATGTGTGGGTCACAGCTGCCCACCTGCTCTATGCAAAGCCCAGTCACAATCAGAACCCTGACACCGGTGAGAGGGGGAAACACGTCCCTCTTCCCCTCCTATCTCCTTGCCTTCTCTCCTTCCCTTCCCTCCTCTACCACCTCTTCTGACCCAAACCCCAAGGCCTGACATGTGGCCTTCTTTCTCCCTGCCTCAGTTCTCTCTGCTCATGGCCTCCCCTCTGACA
Organism: Ateles fusciceps; assembly: GCA_036589455.1. Lineage (NCBI taxonomy): Eukaryota > Metazoa > Chordata > Mammalia > Primates > Atelidae > Ateles > Ateles fusciceps. The sequence goes on along the minus strand of JAZHEH010000198.1, from coordinate 581,067 downwards.
ACCACACCACCCACTGAAACACGCTTTGCCCACATCCTCTCTCTTTCCCCCAGATGCTCTCAACCCCCATCCAGCATTCAATTGCTTCCTCCTGACTGCCAGCTTCTTGAAGCCAAGAGACCTTGCCTGACATGGGATCTGTTAGCTTAAGATACTTCTTTATGAGCAAATCCAAACTCCTCAGCCTGCTGTCTGTGACCCACCTCCCACTATCTCCCAGGACCCTGATGCACCCGCTCGCTGCTCTCATTGAAGTGAGTCTCTGAGCAAAGCCTGACTGTCTTGCTTCTGTGCCTTCATTTTTGCTGTGTTCATTGCCTATGATTCCCTTCTTCTCTTGTCAACCAGCCCTGAAAAATGTACAATTTAATTGCCTTAATTCTTCCATTGAATGTCCATGAACAGCCTGGCTTCTCTTTCCCAGAATCCTGCTGCTGAGAGAAGGATTCGGGATTGGACCCTAGGAATTTCTTGCAGTAGGCAGTTATTACCTCTCCAGGGACATAGCCTTGCATCCGCTGGAAGTTGCTGGGTGCAGCAGACAGATTTGCACTCTTTGTAGTACTATTTGTCCTGCATACAGCAGATGGTCACCAATAACTTAATTCTTAGCTAGTACTTTCCATCATTTTTTCTTTCAAGTATCTAGAGGGCCCAATGTAGCAGCTGTGTTCCCTAATTTCAGAAAGCACCCCTCCTCTCTGTTGTCTCTGTATCCCACATCCTCTGGTGCTCTGTTTCCACAGCATCTTTCCTGGGTGTGCAAAGGAGCCAAGGACTTACCCTTGGGGGGTGAGTGTGGCCTTGTCTTTTGCTGTTGTGTTTGAGTACGCAAGTTCCTCTTCAAGAAAAGACCTTTCCAAAACAACCAGGTGTGCCAAGACCATGCTGGATACATCAGCTGGCGTGCACACGCATCAGGCAGTGCTGCAGCTACTGCCCTGGGGGATACCCAGGCAACAAACACCAACTGCCCAAAAAAGGCCACCAGGCAGGTGGACCCCTCCTCAAGTATTTTCGTAGCCAGGGCCATGTTTGGGACCCCAGAGAGAATCTCTTTCCTGGTCTCACTCTTCATTTCTCCACTCTCGGTTTTCGTCTTTCCATGATCTGCTGTGATGAAATCGGCTCCCAGGCCCTCATGTTTCTGCACATGACAGGCCTGTGTCCCAGTGGCTGTTCTGCAGAAAATCCACATCTTAAAATTATAGAAGATGTTACTGGAATGAAAGGATTTTCTGTGATCAAATAAGTTTGGAAAATAACAAAAATTCATCAGGTTACTTTACTGCAGGACTTCTCAGAGCCTTTAATGCACTGTGGTTCTCCAAGGGGGTATCAGGTCACAGAACATTTTTCAGCCTTTTGTGACTGTGAAATTCATTTGTTCAAGGGGCATCTGGAGGGAGTGGATGGTGGCGAATCCACTCTGGGAGATGTGGTTGTGCAGGACACGCAGCCGGCCCCCAAACCTGGGCCTGCTCACCGCGCTGGCTCCTCATGTGGCCGGGCCCTCTGCCCCTCACTGAGCCTTGGCGGCTTTGCTGTAATTGTATTCCCATATGTGTCCCGTCTGGCTTGATACAACGCTGGCCACCGACTTCCGGAATATTCCAAGGCCTAGCCCAAGCCTATGTGTCCTGAGATTACCTCTCGTTGCTGGCGGCCATCTCAATGAATTCAGGAATGAAAAGCGCAAAGCCAGTGGCAGTGCTGGCAGAGCTGACAAGTCGGCAGGGACCATGCTTTGCCCTTTGTCTGCCCCATGCTCCTGGCATGGATGGGAGGCCGCAGGGATCTAGGAATCCAGTCTCTCTGGGTTCACACCACCAGACATTCAAAGCAGAACAAAACACAGTTTCACAATGACTTCGAGAAGTCTGACATGGGTGGACCTTAAATTGCCACCCCATGATTTTAACTACTATTTTCTTTGATTCTAAGATGTCATCAATTGTATGAGACACCATTGTTTTAAGAACAGCTTGTAGGGGGTGAACAAAACGAAAGAAAAAGGAACACCACATGTAGTGTACTGACTAATTGTAAGACACATCCTGATTTCAGAATAATTAAAATTTGAACAATTGTGTGCCTTGGAATTGAGGAAATACACTATTTCTACAGGTCGGGGTTGGCTTCCTTTTCATTGCTGCTGAGGAAGCTGAGATGCAGGCTCCAAGCAAGAAGGCAGGAGACGGGGGTGCTGGGCAGGTGTTTGATCTCAAGAAGAAGTCATTGAAGTAGCATGTGATCCAGCGTCTGCCAGGTTAGGAGGTGCTGGGGTGAAGCACGCCCTGCCTTTACCCTCTAGTGTGTGGCTGTTTATCCTGTTGAGAGGTAACGTGTCTCCTACAGCTTCCCAGAAGGCAAGGTGGTGTGTGCGCCTGTGTTTTGTAGCTGTTAGAAATAGCCGGACCATTCAAGTGTATGTGAAACCAGCTCTGTAAGCTATGAAACAGAGCATCATTCTTTATTATTTTTCTGCACAGGCATAAATATCATCAATAATTCATAGATACAATAGAAACAGAAATGTATTGGGAGTATTTAGGAATGACTCTGAGCTAATGACAACCCATCATGTGATGATGGCTCACCTCATAGGGACTCACTCACCTCTTCTTCAAGGAATCCCACCTCCTACTTCCTTGCCCAGACATGGCAAGGAAACAACACATATATGTTGTCATACTTCAAAGATGGTAGGCAGGTCCTCAAGTGCATCCCAGGGGCCCAGAGCAGTGAGGATTGCGATGGAGGAATGTTCCTAGGGTGTGAGAAGGACTGCGTGGAGTTTCCTGGGTGAACCCCATGTGTGATGATGGGGCAGGAGGTGTTCAGCTGAGGAACTGGGGTTGGAGATAAGTTGAGGAGCAGTGAGAAGTTTGCTGCGAGGGCGTGTGAGCTGGAAATGGGAGGTGAAGCCCGGGGAGGATTAGAACTAGGCTGATGGTCGATACCACCTTCTCACTGAGTGATTTTTACACCTTGTTTTCAGCACATCAGCAAAGGCACTTTAAATGCTGTCATGAGCTGATTCCAAGTGTTCAAGCGGTGCCACCAGTGCGCTTGGTTGTGCCCGGATCACGTGTTCCAGGGCAGAGCTCCTGTACAGCCATTGCCATGCCCCACACCCCCGGCCTCAGGAGGCTGGGCTCGCTGTTCGTCCTGGCACCTGCTTCCCCCAGGCACGCGCTTGGCTCATAGCTCATTTCATTCAGGTCTGGGCCGGCTTCCTTCCTGAACCTCTTACTATGAAATGCGCTCTCCTCATTCTGTCTCCCCTGTCATGCTTGTTACCCCGTGTGGCACTTGTTGCGAGTTTGCTTCGTTTTTGTAGCATGAGCTCTGTGGTGGCTTCACTCACTCCTGTCTCTGCTGTGCTCAGAATGTGGCCTGACACTTAGCAGAGGATCCATGTTTATTGTTGTTATAGAATGATACTGTTTTCTGAGTTCTTCCACATTTATCGCTTTAGTTCTCAATCCTTTCCTGATTTGTGGATATAAAAATTATCTACAAAAAGATAAAAGAATTACCCAAGATTGTTACTGCACTAGGAGGGAGAGGGGCATGCAACCCCATGCTTTCCCTCACAGCATTAAGCTTCAGGACGATGCCACCCTCGATGCCCACTTCACGATGGCCTGCACATCTGACTTTGTGCGGGAGCACACAGCGTGGGATTGAGCAGCCTCCTGCTCCAGCCAGCCGACTGCCCCTCAGAGGGACTGAGGGGACACAACAGGATCCCATCATTTGGTAAACAGGACTCAAGCGTGAAGTCTGAGGGGGTGGGGGGGAGGTTAGGGGAGGTGGAGTGTGGGTAGCAAATGGCTGTGAAAAGCAGGAGACTTTCCACAGCCGAAGTTATGTCTAGATGTATCCAGATTAATGACTTTTCCTTAGAAGTTTTTCCACCAGGAGCAAGGTGCTGGGGGAATCATCCCTGAGATGTGTGACAGGAGGCAGGAACAAAGCATCAGGAAGGGACTAGAATTTAAAACTGGCCCTTAATGCTTCTACACTACTCGTGGGAATGTAAGTTAGTTCAGCCACTGAAGTAAGCTGTCTAGAGATTTCACAAATAACTTAAACTAGAACTACCATTTGACCTAGCAATCCCATTTACTGGGTATATGCCCAAAGGAATACAAAGTGTTCTACCACAAAGACACACACATGCATATGTTCATCACAGCACTGTTCACAATACCAAAAACATGGAGTCAACCTAGATGCCCATCGAGTGGTGGACTAGATAAAGAAACTGTGGTACATATATACCATGGAATACCGTGTAGCCATAAAAACGAATGAAATCATGTCCACTACAGCAACATGGATGGAGCTGGAGGCCGTTATCCTAAACAAATTAATGCAGGAGCGGAAAACCAAATATTGCATGTTCTCACTTATGAGTGGGGGCTCAACATTGACTAAACATGGACATAAAGATGGGAGCCGTGGACACTGCGGACTGCTGGTTTGGGGATGGTGGGGGGAGAGTGAGGACTGAAAAACTCTCTGGGTATTATGCTGATTTCCTGGGTAACAAAATTATGTGTACACTAAAACCCTGTGATATGCAATTTACCCATGTAACAAACCTGCACACATACCCCTTGAACCTAAAATAAAAGTTGGAAAGAAAAAGGAAAACTGGCCCCTCTATTTAGGCTCCTCTCCCTTCTTAGGTCCTAGGAGAGTTGGCCAACCAGGCCCTGAGTCCAGACATGGCCCACCTTGGCCCAGTGTCCACTTGCACCTGCTCACGTTCCCACGCACCACCCCGTCCCTTGATGTGGTTCACTCTCTAGACCAGTGATTCCCAGCCACTCGGGTGCATGAGAGTCTCCTGAGGAGTTGGGGTACATGTGTGCTCAAGTCAGCACACAGACCCACTGGGTCCAGTCTCCAGGCTGGCCCAGCTAGAGAGTGTGGGTTTAGAGGGTTTCTCTGCAATAGCGCTGGGAATACCTACTGCTGATGGAGCACCTAGATGGATGCTCAGACTCAGAGGTGACTCGGAGGGCTTCACAGACATAATCATAAAGATCCTTTGAACACTGAGGCTCATGAAGGTCAAGTCACTCTCCCAAAGTCACTCAGCTGAGAATAGCACTAGGATGAGAACCCCCTCATTGACCCCTTAGACCTTCTCTCAACCATCATACCAGCTTGTCATGGAGCCCAGGCCCAATTTACCTTGGTAGCCTAGCACCCCGAAACCCAGAGAAGCATGGGGCTTGGTATATGGTAGGTGTTTGCTATAGACCAAATGTTTGTGTTCCCTGCCAAGTTTATGTGTTGAAGCCTAATCCCCAGTGGGATGATACCTGGAGGTGGGACCTTTGGCAGGTGGTTGGATCATGACAATGGAGCCCTCACAAATAAGATTAATACCATCATAACAGAGACACTAAAGAGCTGCCTTCCCCCTTCCTTCATGTGAGGCCACAGTGAGGAGTCGGATGTCTATGAACCAGGAAGTGGGCCCTCACCAGACGCAGAATCTGCCGGCACCTCAGTTTGGACTTCCCAGACTCCAGAACTGCAAGAAATTAATTTCTATTGCTCACAAGCCACCAAGTATATGGTATTCTGTTATAGCAGCCTGAGCAAACTGAGGCAGTGCGTGACAGTGTTTTTCATGAAGGTTTTCCCTGCTCATTTTTAAGCTCACTGGTCCGACAGAAGCCTCTGGGAGAGCCCTACAGAGTCCACCCTGAAGGCATCATTCCCTCTAGCCAGGGCATCTCCATGAAGAGGAAGAAAAAGCATCAACCAAACAAGGTGCCCCAGTGGTCTTGGGGAGCAATTCCTCTCTTCACATGACCATTTGGGAAATCCCCCAGTTAAATGGAGTGTGCTTTTAAGCCATGAAAACCACGCACATCAGCCCTACCACGGGGACTCAGAGGGAAGCAGAAATGTAGAATATACTGTCTCTGTTTTTCTCCTCCCCTTATTTTCAGAGAAATAATTAAGGATTCTGTGGTAGGCAGCCTCTAAGATGGGCCCAATGACCCCAACCCTCCCGGTACCCTCACCCTCCTGTCGTCCTTTCCCTGTGAGTGTGGTCTAAGTAACTTGCTTCTGTGACTAGAATAGGGCAGAAGTAATGAGATGTCACATCTTCATAGGTTATATAAAAAACTGTGGCTTCCATTTTGGGTGCTGTGTCTTGCTCCCTCTAGAATCATATGACCTCAGGGTAGCCAGCCACATGTCACAAGGCAGCCTGTGGAAAGGCCCAGGTGGGGAAGTACAGAATGACATGAGTGGGCTTTGAAACATATCCCCCCCACACCAGTAAACCTTTAGATAAGAAGAAAGCCCCAGGTGACAGCTTGACTGCAGCAGCCTCGTGAGCAGTCTTGAGCTACAAGCACTCAGCTAAGCCATGCCCATATTCCCGACTCACACAAAGTGTGAGATAACACACATTTGTTGTTTTAAGCTGCCAAGTTTTAGGGTGACATTTTACACAGCAACAGATAACTAATACAGCTTCTTAGCCTGGCAAAAAGCAGGAAGAATTAAGGAATTAAGACAGGGTGATTCTGGTGAAGATGTGAAAGGTGCAGATGTCATGAGTCAGTGTCTAATACTCAGAAAAGGATATTCAGAAAAGTATTTCTAGGGCAATCCAGAGTTAGAGCAGAGAAACTGAAGGCCAGGCCAGGCATGGTGGCTCATTCCCATATTCCCAGTGCTTTGGGAGGCTGAGGTAGGAGGATCTTTTTAGACCAGGAGGTCGAGGTTACAGTGAGCTATGAGCACACCACTGTACTTCAGCCTGGACAACAGAGCGGGACTGTCTCAAAGGAATTTTTTTTTTTTTTTTTGAAAAAGGAAGAAACTGGGCCCAGTGCAGTGGCTGTTGCCTGTAATCCCAGCACTTTGGGAGGCTGAGGCAGGTGGATCCCTTGAGTTCAGGAGTTCAAGACCAGCCTGGGCAACATGGCGAAACCCTACCTCTACAAAAAATATAAAAATTAGCTGGCCATGTTGATGGATGCCTATAGTTCCAGTTACTCAGGAGGCTGAGATGGGAGGATCACTTGAGCCCAGGATTTCAAGACTGGCCTGGGCAACATGGCAAAATCCTGTCTCTACTATAAATACAAAAATTAGCTGGGCATCTTGGCATGCAATGGTAGCCCTTGGGAGGTGGAGGCTTCAGTGAGCTGTAATCATGCCCCTGTACTCCAACTTGTGGGACAGAGTGAGACCCTGTCTCAAATAGGAAGGAAGAGAGGAAGGGAGGAAGGGAGGAGGGAGGGAAGGCCAAATGGAGTTATATATTTGCACCAGGAGCGTGGGGTGACCCCCGTGCTGAGCAGCTCAGCTTGCTCTAGCTTCCTGCTCTGGCTTTGGCTAGCAACGTGTTCCACCCAGCAGCACCACAGCATCACCCAGAAAACTTCTAAATCTACTGTTGTCCACCCAGATAAGATCAGAATCTCAGGCAGTGGTGTTTGCGCATTTGTGGATTGTTTTTCTTGTCCAAATACTGTTTTTAAATTTATTTTTCTTTTTAAAAAATGTATCATTCTGGAGGGCCACCAGAGGGAAAGGGCCTGAGCACAGCTGTGATGGCTGTGAGCTGGGTGGCAGGCCTTTGTAAAGCAGTATGTGGCCACGGTGCACGGGGCCCCAGGAACCCTGCTGCACAGGTATTATTGTTGCCATTTGCAGAGGAGGAAACAGAGGCTTAGGGAGGCTGGTAACAACCTCAAAGTTTCTAAGCACAAAGGAATGAAACCGTAATTTGAATCAGTTCTTTCTGGCTTCAAAACCCGTAGATTTTCTTGAGTAACCTTACAGTTTTGATTGTGCGCATTTCTTCCACACCTTTCTGTAGTCTTTCATTCCTGTTGATCACAACCAGGGAAAGGGCATGAGATATCGCAGCCTCTGTTATTGTCGTATTAAGTATCAGGCAAAGAATTTGGCTGTGTCCATGCATTCGCACAGCCAAAATCTAGTGACAGAGAAGGGACAAGAGACTAGAGCTGGGGGGTGAGCTGTTTTTCATGTCTCAAGATGTTGCAGAACAATGAGTTGAATAACCCTCCGATGACATGAAAAGAAAGAAATGTAAGTAAGTTCCCAAAACAGAAAGCAGACTGAGAATTTCTTGAGCATAGTCTAATAAAGCTTGGATCAATTAGAGAGAAGATGGCCAGATACATCAAAATGTGACATGGCTGGCCAAATGAAGAGTACTTGCAAAGCTGTCAGGTCTTGGTGAACAGAGGACAAATTTAGAGAGTCTCAGGTGAAAAAGAGGGGCCACTCCCTGAACTCTGTTCCCTTAAAACTCTTTTCAGAGCCAATACAGGACCTCTTAGCCCCTCTACTGTGGACTGCACCTAATACCCACTTGCTCATTTTCCTAAGTTGTTTTTTTTTTTTAGTGAGGTACTTTCAAGGCATATAAAAGGGTTTAAAACACAATTTCCATTTTCATGCAAATGTATGATTCTGCTTAAATATCTTACATGTAATCTCAGTATTTTCACATTTAAAGTTGATATTCACTTCTATTGCTATACAGTACAGCTTTGGACTAAAATTTGGCTTTGCACTTACTTTGCTGTGTGATTTGGATTAAAAGTTGCCAAGTCTTCATGTCTGAGCCTCAGTTTTGTCATCTGTAAAAATGGCACTGATGATACCTAGGTAAGAGACCATTCCATGAAATAACATATGCCGGAGCCCATAGCCCTGTGCCTGGCCCCAGAGAGACTTTTGATGCAGAGCAGGTATGGTTGGTACAGTGGTCTTTTGATTAAAATATTTTTGACATCTCATCTATAAAAGAATGTCAACCTATAGAATGAACTAATGGCACATGGAGGTACTACCACTGAAAGTGCCAGCTGCCCCTGACTTCTAGAGACCGGTAGCCTCTAGCTATTGATGAAACTGAGGTTAGGACCAAGGCAAGAGGGAGCGTGGTGGGGAGAGAGGAGCTCCCTCTGTCTACTCCCACTTCAGTGGAAGGCTCTGGAACCCCAGGGGAAGCTCTGGGGGAATTCCCATCTGGGTTTCTGCTAGGACATTTGAGGAGGCTATGGAGTGGCTTCCCAAAAGTGAAATGAGCTCCAGCATGCATCCTGGGTGCTTCACACATTTCTCTTATTTAAGCTTAGCATCCCTCTGGCCCCATGGCACATGACAAATGTCTCATTAGCTGGCCTTCTATTGCTTCTCTGGCTCACCCCATTTGTTGGGAAGGACCCGGAGACTCACTTGTCCTTTACTACCAGCCAAAAGGCCACTTTTTTGTTTCCAGACTCAAAGCAATTTATTAATACCAACTGCTTTGTCCTGGACATTCCTGTGATTTCTGCTGAGTCACACCTCTGCATTCACGGTGTTTTAGAAATTCCCCAGAACTGACGCTGGTGGAGATGAGGGCAGAGTAAGGCCCTCATGCACTGGACACTGGCGGTGCTGTCCCTCTCGGGTTTATCTGATGTCCACCCTTGAATCAATGATGATTAGGCCATGACAGGGACAAGGCTCAGGTCTAACGTCTGGGCTCCTCAGAAGGATCTTGTTCCTTATGTTGTCTCTTCCTCCCTCGTTCCCAGAACTGCTCTGAATGCAGTGAGGCCCCCGCCTTATCCAGATGTGCTGCTCACAAGATGAACAGAATTCACCACCCCCTGTGTGCTTTACAAGGAAAAATGTTGACAGGCTGCTGTTAGAAACCCTTAAATTCACTTTGGGTGAGCAGCGGTTTCCCTGGCCCATCGCAGGCTGGATGGAAGTTGTCCCAATGGAGGATAAAGCTCAGCCTCCGGGGATCAATCTGGGTTTCTGCTGGAGCATCTGAGGAGGCTATCAGGTTCCCCAAATGTGAACTGAGTTCCAGTTCACATCTCGGGTGCTTCACATGGTCCCCTTCTCACCGGAAGGGTAGAGACAGCTGGCTGTGGCTGGCTTCATGTCATAACTCAACAAAATCAACACACCTAAGAAAATGCATCTTAATAATTCAAATCATTTCCTGTTCCATCTGCAGAGGTCGGAGATGAGCATAGACACCACCGATTTCTGACCCTGTCAAGTGACCCCTGCTTGAAGCACGCTGCAGTATCTGCCAGTGCCTTCAGACCTGCAGCCCCTATGGAAAATTTCTGTATTATTTTTGCTACTAGCACAATCCTTTTCTTACTTCTTAAACCCATCTGAGAACCATGTTGATAATATTTTGTACCATCAAATACTTTTTTTAAAAGCACTTTTTATAAACAAAGCACAACTAAACTCAGGGCAAGAGATGGCCAGACTCATCCTGATAACCCTTCTTTTCCACCTCCTGCCTCCTCCTGTCTCTGTCATGTTGCCTTTTCCTTCTCTGTGGCTCATGACCCCACAGGATGCAAACGAGGTCAAAGATAAAGTTGCTAGGAAAAATCAGACAAAGAAAGTTAGGCAGTGGTCAATTCTTGCTAGAAAACACTGTGATACCCCTTTGGGTTTTCAGTGCTGGGGTCTTGAGGACCATCCACACAGGTGACTGAAATCTTTCGCTCTCTATTGCTCTCTTGGGAGGGGATGTGGATCCATTGAAGTGGATGTGGGTCAACCCCCTTCCAGAGAAAAGTACAGCCACACTGGATGGTCATTCATTATCATGGTTCCCAAAGTCTCGGTAGCTGGTACCCCTGCACTGACCATGTGCTTTATACCCAGCCTCCACCACTCAATGTACCACATAGGAGTTCATTGCATACATCACCCCCCTGCATTTTGCCCTTCCTTGTCATGCTGGGGCTCCTGTGGTGCTGGTTGGTGCAGATTGTCACTAGCAAGTAAGAAGGCTCCCCCCACCTTCCTTCTGTCCTGGCATCATAGCCTGGCTGGCATTTGGGGCACTTAACTCTTCCAATGAATCATATTCTCCACTCCTGCACATAACTTCTGAGAATGTCTCAGGAGACACGCTGAACTCTTAGTAAACTGCTTTTGGAAAAATATTTAAGTACACGAATAAAGTTAGAGAGGAATATAACAAATGTCATACACCCACGTGGCTTTATCAGATCTTAATATTTTGCCATATCTGTTTCAAGCGTTTAGAAAAAATACATAAAACATTACAGACACAGCTGAAGCCCTCCTTGATCTCATTCCCTTTCCCTACTCCTCACAGATGCCACAACCTTAAATTTACTATGTATTAATCTCAAGCTCATTTTTTAGATTTTCCTGCAGTATTCATTCCTAAGTAATATAAAGTATTGGTTTGTAAGTTTTCAATTTTATGGAAATCTATCCTGTTGTATCTATCCTCCAGAAACTCACAATTGTTTTTAGATTTATCCATGGAGATACATGTTGCTCTAACTTCTTTATTTTAACTACTGTATAATACTGTCATAGGAAACTTAACAGAATTAATTTGTCTATGATTGTTTTTTAGTTCCTTTTCAATTTTTCACTACTACAGTGATGCAGTGAATATTTGTGCACATGTGTGAGAGGTTCTCCAGTCTGGATCCATGCTCTACATCCTCATCAGCCCAGTATGAGTTTCTTATGCTTGCCTTTTATGCCAACACTTGGTAGTGGCAGACAAACCTTTTGGCCAGTCTGATGTATTGGAGGTTGTGTAGTTGAATTTGAGTGTTAACTTGGCTGGGATTTTTCTGTGAGGGTGTTTCTGATGGGGATTTATATTGAATTGGTTGCCTTTAAGTAAAGCACATTGCCCTCCAGAGCCTGGGCAGGCTTCATCCAGTTAGTTGAAGGCCTGAAGAGAATAAAAGGCTGAGCTCCCTGAACAAGAGGGAATTCTCCAGCAAATTGTTCTTGGGACTTCATCTGCAATATCAGCTCTTCCTAGGGTCTTCAGCCCAATGGCCTTTCGACTGAGCTGTGGCATTGGCCTCTCTCTTGGTCTCCAGCATGCCAGCCCAGCAAGCAGATTTTGGACTTACCAGCTTCCATGATCGTGGAAGAAATACTGACTTTCATAATCATGAAATATTGACTTCTGTAATCATGGAAGTCAATTCCTTAAAATAAATCTCTTTCTATATACATGTAAATCCTATTGGTTTTATTTCACTGGGGGACCCTAATGCACAGGTGATATACTTTTTTGTTTGAGTATTTCTCTGATTACTAAGCAGTAATCAGCTAGTAAATATTCATTTACCATTTGGGCTGCCTTCATCCATAACTTGTTCATGTCTTTTGGTCGATTCTTCCATTGGGCTATTTGTTTTTTCTTATTGACTTGCCATTGTTCATGTATTCTGGATTCTGACTTCGTCAATTATATGACTGCATTGCAAACATTGGTTTCTGTCTTAATACTTTATATTTTTTATGAATAATTTAAAAATTTTAAAATACAGTCCTACTTACTAAATAGTCTATTAATTTTTGCATTAAGGTTCTTCTTTTTGTATATAGTTTAAGAAAATAATTTCTTACTCTGAGTTCACGAAGATAGTCTTCTATATCTTCTAAATTATTTGAAGTTATTGCTTTTTACACTTAGGTATGTAATCAACCAAGGATTTGTTTTTACTATGTGTTGATATAAGGATCTAGTTTTATTACTCTTATAGGGATAACCTATTTGTTCTAAGTTATTTCTTGAACGAGCCCATCCCTTCTTTTTACTGATCTGTAATGACTCTTCTGTTGTACATGAAATTTCCACAGATAACATAGGTTGGTTTCTGAGTTCTTTAATTTTCTATTGATCTATTCACTATCTATGTATTGATATTCTACTATATTATTATAAATGTATAATTAGTCTTGATGATTATCAGCTTGTCAAATTTCACACACACAAAAAAATCCCTTTCCAGATTTTGGATAGAATTGTATTGAATTTAAAGAATAATTAGGAGATAATATTGATATCTTTCTTAAATCAATACTAGTTTTTCCATTTAAGAACATGGTGAATCACTCACTCGCTAATATTTTCTTTCGTGTCCCTCAGCTGTATTTCCAAGTTTCTTCTAAAACCAGCCAAATGAACCAAGAAAAATCAAAACCAAAGCAATGTGCACATATTTTGTTAAATGTATGCAGAAAGATCTTATAGCTTTAGTTGAAGTATGAGACCCATCCTCCTGTTATATATTCTAATTGGTTATAATTAATATATATAAATTGTACCTAATTTCATATGTATATATTTGTTGGACTCTATTTTCATTTGAATAGTTTATTAGAAAATTCTTTTGAATTTTTTATGTAGATTATCATATTTCCTGCAGATAAAAACATTCCCACTTCATTCTAAATTCTTGTTCTCGTATTTTTTTGCTTGTTTTATCGCCCTCAGTATGTCTTCCAGGATACTGAGAATAGACATGTTGACAATGGACATCCTTGTCTTGTTACTGATATTGATGGGCATGCTTCCAAAGTTTCACCGTTAATTACAATGTTTGCCATACATTTTTGATAGATAACTTTTATCGCATTAAGGAGTTCCTTACAATTCCTATTTTGAGCACTCAGCTCATTTAAACCTCTCATGATTTTAAAATAAATTCATGTCAGGCTACAAATTTACCTCTAGATATTGTTTTGTTTTTGTTTTTGAAGCAAGGTCTTACTCTGTCACTTTGTTGCCCAAGCTGGAGTGCAGTAGCATGATAATGGCTCATTGCAACCTCCATCTCCTGGGATCAAGTAATCCTCCCACCTCAGCCTCCCAAGTAGCTGGGATCACAGGCACTCACCACCACACCCAGCTAATTTTCTGTAGAAACAGGGTTTTGCCATGTTACACAGACAGGTCTCAAAGTCCTTGGCTCAAGCGATCTGCCCTCCTCTGCCTCCCAAAATGCTGGGATTACAGGGATGAGCCACCAACTCGGCCCCTCTAGATATCCTTTCAGTCAATTCACATCTTTGATTCATAATACTTTATTATTCAGTCTATTTCAAATAAATTTCTGTTGTCATTTCCTCTTCAGCCTATTAGTTATTTGGGAGTGAATGTTTGAGTTCCCAAATACATGAATTTGAGACTGTATTTCAGTATTGACTTCTAATTTAACTGGGTTGTGTTTAGAGAAGATGATCTGTGTCATTTTGATGGTTCTACATATTTGTTGAGTTCTTCTTTGTGACCTAGTATGTGATCAACTTGTTCAATGATCTATGTATTACCATCTGTTTTAAAATGATCTATGATGACCATTTATCTTTGGCTGCAAAGATTTATACACACACCCATTAAATAATGCTTGTTACTTTTGCTTTTTAAATATTTTATAACCTAGTACTTTTTAAATTGCTTGATTTATCAGCTTTTGATAATGGTAAATGGGTTGTAGTTCTGTCAGTCTGCTTACTATATTTTGAGGGGTGTGTGTGTGTGTTAGGTGCATAAACATTTGGGCCTATGACAGCTTCTGAGTGAGTTGGTGCTTTGATTATTATGTAGTCTCTCTCCCATTATAATCTGTCTGCTATTGCTAGCACGTAAATAGTGCATATTTTTCCATTCCTTTATTTTCAGCCTTTCTGTTTACTTTCATCTTAGATGGTATCTTGGAAGCAAGACATACCTGAACTTTTTAGAAATCTAATCTGATCATTTTCTGTCTTGGAGTAAGTGAGTTTCCATCTGCTGTCATTACCAACATACTTCAATTTGTTATTATTTTGCTACTATGTGTTTTGGGGTTTTTCAGTTTTTTTGAGAGAAGTTTTGCTTGGTCGCCCAGGCTGGAGTACAGTGGCACAATCTGGGCTCACCACAACCTCCACCTCCCAGGTTCAAGGGATTCTCCTGCCTCAGCCTCCTGAGTACCCGGGATTACAGATGCCCACCACCACACCCAGCTAATTTTTGTTTTTTTAATAGAGATGGGGTTTCACCATATTGGTCAGGCTGGTCTCGAACTCTTGGCCTCACAAAGTACTGGGATTACAGGTATGAGCCACCGTGCTTGGCCATGTTTTGTTTTTAAACGATCACTTTTTTTCATCTTTCTTGTCTTTTTCTATTACTCTGTGACCTAATGAGTAACAGAGTGAGCTCCATGAAGGGTGGAGCCCGCCATCGGGGAGGGAACTATGCCTGGCGTCCCAGGGGAGACTGCTATCTTGAAGCAGTCAGTGCTCTTGGGGCTGAGCTGCTGGCCTTGAACAACCATTCCTTGAAAAAAGAATGAGGCTAACTCAAGACCCATCCTGCCTCCATAATTCTATTTCCAAAGTCCTTTTTTTTTTTTTTTTTTGCTTGACATTACATGGCATCTGTTCTGTGCTCATTGCTGGGATCACACAGGGGAATGAGCAGAGCTTCCTGGCCCCAGAAAAACCCACTTAGTGAGAAGGTTACCTGTGGAGACAACTCCCTTGCCAGGTGATAAGAGCTATGATGGAAGCACCCACAGAATATTTGAAAAGACCTGAAGCTCATCAGCAGCCATCCCTTTGGGCAGGTCCATGCTCCATTTCTCCACTGTCTCACCAAGGCCAGACTAGGTTAGGCAAACAAGGCCCAAGGAGCAAAGTTTAAGGAGGCACTCACTTTCCAGTGCCAGTCCTGTACTTGCAAAGCCTCAAGAGTGAGTGCTTCTTAAAATATGCATCCTGGGCACCTTCCTAGCCTTGTGCTAGCCCTAGTCCTGACTCTGGTCCCCACCACTCCCCCACTACCTCCCCCAACAGTGAGGCCATGTAAAAATGGTCACACCCTGCTTGCTCTGTTGTTCTTCTGCTAGAATTAAGAGGAATGTGAACTTTCTGGTATGCATGTCTCCATCAAAACTGAGTAAACAAAATATAGACCAAAAAGTGTCCTGGGCTTCACTTGCTTGATTCACCTATTACATTCCCCACTCTTTTGAGTTTGAGAACCTCAGGTTCTCAGCCTGACTGCAAGGTCCTTGAGTGCCAAGGGCAAGTGTCCACAGTAGGAACTTTAGTCAGAGGAGAAATGGGAACAAATGCCTTTTAGAAAAATAACTCTGGCTTTGGTGGTCTAAGAGCTAATGTGGACTGAGAAATTAAGAGGTTCCTGCAAAGATGAGGGCATAGAGAGGGGAGGGTGAGGGCAGCTATATTCACTGCAAGAGTCAAGATAAGGTTGGATGAGGTAGGACTTAAGAATTACTAGATGGGGGATATCCAAGATGGCTGAATAGGAACAGCTCTGGAGTGTAGTTCCCAGTGAGAACAACACAGAGTTTGAGTGATCACTGCATTTCCAAACAAGTTTTTACTGCCCACAGACCAGGAGATTCCCAGGCTGAAAAGCACTGTGAGTTTCCAGCATGGCTGTTTCAGCTGGCGCCATGGGTTTCCACACAAAAACTCACACAAACCTGGGAGACAGAGCCACCCATTCAATTGAAAAGAGGGGGGCCGAAACAGGGAGCCAGGTGATCTGGTTCGGCGGGTCCCACCCCAACAAAGACCAGCAATCTGAAACGCTCTGGATTGAGAGTTTTGCAGCAAGTGCAGCTGGACCCGGGATGGTCCAGCTCAGTGAGGGGGAAGGGTGTCCACTATTACTGAGGCAGTCCACCACTACCGAGGCAGTCCGCCATTACCGAGGCAGTCCGACATTACCAACGAAGTCTGCCATTACCAAGGAAGTCTGCCATTACCGAGGCAGTCCACCATTACTGAGGCAGATCGCCATTACCAAGGCAGTTCTAACAATACCTCTGTAAATAAAACCACAAGGAACTTTACACAGCAGCTGGGCAGAGCCTGCAGCAGCTCAGCAACACGTCTGCTGGCAGACTGTGACTAGACTACCTCCTTGCTGGGTAGGGTATCTCTGAAAAAAGGCAACAGCACATCAGGAACTTATAAATAAAGCCCCACCTTCCCAGGACAGAGCTCCTGGGAAAAGAGGCAGTTATGAGTACCACTGCAACCGACTTAAAGGTATCTGCACAGCAGCTCTGAACAGAACAATGGAACTCCCAGCACAGCACTTGAGCTCCTATAAGGGGACAGACTGTCGCCTCAAGCAGCTCCCCCAAACCCTGTATATCCAAAGAGACACCTCATGAAGGAGAGCTCAGGCCAACATCTGACAGGTACTCTTCTGGGATGAAGAAACAGAAGAAACTGGCAGCAACCCTTACTGTTCTGCATCCTCCACAGGTGATCTCCAGGCAAGCAGGGCCTGGAAGGGACCTTCAGCAGTCCTAAAGCAGAGGAGCCTGACTGTTAGAAGAAAAACTAAAAAACAGAAAGAAATAGCTTCAACATCAACAAAAAGGACATCCACTCAGAGAACCCATTCAAAAGTCACCAACTACAAAGACCAAAGGTAGATAAATCTACAAAGATGGGAAGAAACCAGTGCAAAAAGAATGAAAACACCAAAAACCAGAACTCCTCTCCTCCTCCAAGGGATCACAACTCCTCACCAGCAAGGGAACAAAACTGGATGGAGAATGAGTCTGATGAATTGACAGAAACAGGCTTCAGAAGATGGGTAATAACAAATTTCTCTGAGCTAAAAGAACATGTTCTAACCAAATGCAAAGAAACTAAGAACCTTGAAAAAAGGATAGACAAAATGCTAATGAGAATAAATAGCTTAGAGAAGAATATAAACAACTTGATGGAGCTGAAAAACACAGCACGAAAACCTCACGAAGCATATACAATTTCAACAGCTGAATCAAACAAGCAGAAGAAAGGATATCAGAGATTGAAGATCAACTCAATGAAATAAAACGAGAAGGTAAGATTAGAGGAAAAAGAGTGAAGAGAAATGTACAAAGCCTCCAAGAAATATGGGATTATGTGAAAAGACCTAATCTATGTTTGATAGGTGTACCTGAAAGTGATGGAGAGAATGAATCCAAGCTGGAAAACATTCTTCAGGATATTATCCAGGAGAATTTCCCCAACCTAGCAAGAAAGGCCAACGTTCAAATTCAGGAAATTTGGAGAACACCACAAAGATATTCCTCAAGAAGAGCAACCCCAAGGCACATAATCGTCAGATTCACCAGTGTTGAAATGAAGGAAAAAATGCTAAGGGCAGCCAGAGAGAAAGGTTGGGTTACCCACAAAGGGAATCCCATCAGACTCACAGCGGATCTCTCAGCAGAAACCCTACAAGCCAGAAAAGAGTGGGGGCCAATATTCAACATCCTTAAAGAAAAGAACTTTCAACCTAGAATTTCATATCCTGCCAAACTACAAGCAAAGGAGAAATAAAATCCTTTACGGACAAGCAATTGCTGAGAGATTTCATCACCACCAGTGCTGCCTTATAAGAGCTTCTGAAAGAAGCACTAAATGTGGAAAGGAACAACCAGTACCAGCCACTCCAAAAACGTACCAAATGGTGAAGAGCATCGACACAACGAAGAAACTATGTCAACTAATGGGCAAAACAACCAGCTAGCATCAAAATGGCAGGATCAAATTCACACATTAACAATATTAACCTTAAATGTAAATGGGCTAAATGCCCAATCAAAAGGCACAGACTGGCAAATTATACAAAGTCAAGACCCATTGGTGTGCTGCATTCAGGAAACCCATCTCACATGCAAGGACACACATAGGCTCAAAATAAAGGGATGGAGGAAGATTTATCAAGCAAATGGAGGGCAAAAAAAAGCAAGAGTTGCAATCCTAGTCTGATAAAATGGACTTTAAACCAACAAAGATCAAAAGAGACAAAGAAGGGCATTACATAAGGGTAAAAAGATCAATGCAACAAGAAGAGCTAAGGATCCTAAATATATATGCACCCGACACAGGAGCACCCAAATACGTAAAGCAAGTTCTTAATGACCTACAAAGAGATTTAGACTCCTACACAATAATAGTGGAAGACTTTAACACTCCATTGTCAATATTAGACAGATCAACAAGACAGAAAAATAACAAGGATATCCAGGACTTGAACTCAGATCTGGACCAAGCGGATCTAATAGACATCTACAGAACTCTCCACCCCAAATCCACAGAATATACATTCTTCTCAGCACCACATCACACCTACTCTAAAATTGACCACATAATTGGAAGTAAATCACTCCTCAGCAAATTCAAAAGGACGGAAATCATAACAGTCTCTCAGACCACAGTGCAATCAAATTAGAACTCAGGATTAAGAAACTAACTCAGAACCGCACAACTTCATGGAAACTGAACAACTGGCTTCTGAATGTTGACTGAATAAACAATGAAACGAAGGCAGAAATAAAGATGTTCTTCAAAACTAACGAGAATGAAGACACAACACACCAGAATCTCTGGGATACATTTAAAGCAGTGTCTAGGGGGAAATGCCCACATGAGAAATGAGGAAAGATCTAAAATTAACAGTCTATCATCAGAATTGAAAGAGCTAGAGGAGCAAGATCAAAAAAACTCAAAAGCTAGCAGAAGACAAGAAATAACTAAGATCAGAGCAGAACTGAGGGAGATAGAGACACAAAAAAAACTTCAAAAAATCAACAAATCCAAGAGCTGGATTTTTGAAAAGATCAACAAAGTAGACCACTAGCCAGATTAATAAAAAAGAAAAGAGAGAAGAATCAAATAGATGCAATAAAAAATGATAAAGGGGATATCACCACTGATTCCACAGATATACAAACTACCATCAGCGATTACTACAAACAACTCTATGCACATAAACCAGTAAACCTGGAAGAAATGGATAAATTCCTGGATACTTGCATCCTCCTAAGCCTAAACCAGGAAGAAGCTGAAACCCTGAATAGACCAATAACCAGGGCTGAAGTTGAGGCAGCAATTAATAGCCTACCAACCAAAAAAAGTCCAGGTCCAGATGGGTTCACAGCGGAATTCTACCAGATGTACAAAGAGGAGCTGGTACCACTCTTCTGAAACTATTCCAAACAATACAAAAGAGGGAATCTTTCCCAAATAATTTTATGAGACCAACATCATCCTGATACCAAAACCCGGAAGAGACTCAACAAAGAAAGAAAACTTCAGGCCAATATCCATGATGAACATAGATGCAAAAATCTTCAATAAAATACTGGCAAACTGATTGCAACAGCACATCAAAAAGCTTATCCATCACGATCAAGTAGGCTTCATCCCAGGAATGCAAGGCTGGTTCAACATATGCAAGTCTGTAAACGTAATCCACCACATAAACAGAACCAAAGACAAAAACCACATGATTATCTCAATAGATGCAGAGAAGGCCTTTGACAAAATTCAACAGCCCTTTATGCTAAATACCCTCAATAAACTAGGTATTGACGGAACATATCTCAAAATAATAAAAGCTATTTATGACAAACCCACAGCCAATATCATACTAAATGGACAAAAACTGGAAGTATTTCCTTTGAAATCTGGCACTAGACAAGGGTGCCCTCTCTCACCACCCCCTATTCAATATAGTATTGGAAGTTCTAGCCAGAGCAATCAGGCAAGAAAAAGAAATAAAGAGTATTCAATTAGGAAAAGAGGAAGTCAAATTGTCTCTATTTGTAGACAACATGATTGTTTATTTAGAAGATCCCATTATCTCAGCCAAAAATCTCAAGATGATAAGCAACTTCAGCAAAGTCTCAGGATACAAAATCAACGTGCAGAAATCACAAGCATTTCTATATACCAATAACAGACTAACGGAGAGCCAAATCAAGAGCAAACTCCCATTCACAATTGCTACAAAGAGAATAAAATACCCAGAAATACAACTAACAAAGTATGTAAAGGACCTCTTCAAGGAGAACTACAAACCACTCCTCAAGGAAATAAGAGAAGACACAAACAGATGGAAAAACATTCCATGCTCATGGTTAGGAAGGATAAATATTGTGAAAATGACCATACTGCCCAAAGTAATTTATAGATTCAACGCTATCCCCATCAAGCCACCAATGACCCTCTTCACAGAACTGGAAAAAACCACCTTAAACTTCATATAGAACCAAAAGAGAGCCCACATAGCCAAGTCAATCCTAAGCAAAAAGAACAAAGCTGGAGGCATCACACTGCCAGACTTCAAACAGTGCTACAAGGCTACAGTAATCAAAACAGCATGGTACTGGTACCAAAACAGAGATATAGACCAATGGAACAGAACAGAGGCCTTGGAGGCAACACCATACATCTACAATCATCTGATCTTTGACCAAACATGACAAAAACAGGCAATGGGGAAAGGAATTCCTGTTCAACAAATGGTGTTTGGAAAACTGGCTAGCCATGTGCAGAAAGCTGAAACTGGACCCCTTCCTTACACCTTACATTACAATTAACTCCAAATGGATTAAAGATTTAAACATAAGACCTAACGCTATAAAAACCCTAGAAGAAAACCTAGGCAAAACCCTCCAGGATATAGGCGTAGGCAAGGACTTCATAACTAAAATACCAAAAGCAATGGCAACAAAAGCCAAAATAGACAAATGAGATTTCATTAAACTTCAGAGTTTTTGCACAGCACAAGAAACAATCATTAGAGTGAACCAGCAACCAACAGAATGGGAAAAAAACTTTTGCAATCTACCCATCAGACAAAGGGCTAATATCCAGAATCTACAAAGAACTGAAGCAGATTTACAAGAAAAAAACAAACCCATTCAAAAGTGGATGAAGGATATGAACAGACACTTTTCAAAAGAAGACATTTATTAGGCCAACAAACATATGAAAAAATGCTCATCATCACTGGTCATTAGAGAAATGCAAATCAAACTCACAATGAGATACCATCTCATGCCAATTAGAATGGCAATCATTAAAAAAGCTGGAGACAACAGATGCTGGAGAGGATGTGGAGAAATAGGAATACTTCTACACTGTTGGTGGGAGAGTAAGTTAGTTCAACCACTGTGGAAGACAGTGTGGCGCTTCCTCAAGGACCTAGAAATAGAGATTCCAAATTGATCCAGCAATCCCATTACTGGGTATATACCCCAAGGACTATAAATCATTCTATTATAAAGACACATGCACACGTATGTTCATTGTGGCACCGTTTACAATAGCAAAGACCTGGAAACAACCCAAATATCCATCGATGATAGACTGAACAAAGAAAATGTGGCACATAAACACCATGGAATACTATGCAGCCATAAAACACGATGAGTTCATGTCCTTTGTAGGGACATGGATGAATCTGGAAACCATTATTCCCAGCAAACTGACACAAAAACAGAAAATCAAACACTGCATGTTCTCACTCATAGGCGGGTGTTGAACAATGAGAACACATGGACACAGGGAGGGGGAGCATCACATACTGGGGTCTGTTGGTGGGGGTTAGGGGAGGGACAGCAGTGGGTGGGGGAGGTCACGGAGGGATAACCTAGGGAGAAATGCCAGATATAGGTGACAGGGGGATGGAGGCAGCAAACCACATTGCCATGTATGTACCTATGCAACAATCCTGCGTGATCTGCACCCCAGAACCTAAAGTGCAATAAATAAATAAATAAATAAATAAATAAATATTTTTTTAAAAAAACAGAGTTACTAGACAGTTGTATCAAGGCTTCCTGATCAGTGGTGAGGACTTAAACAAGAAGGGAGTAAGGACGAAACTGGACATTTGCTTTGGGTAAGCTGAGTTTGAAGTCAGGACATCAAAGTATACCGGAATCACCAGGACCAGAGCTGGGAGGACTCCCCCACCACACAGACCCCTCCCTGTACTCTGGGCTTTCCCCAGGGACAAGAATCCCAAATGGCTTCTCAAGTATGCCTCTGCTGGAGCCCAGCATAAAATATCCCCCAGCCAGGCAGCCAGGTTTACTTATTGTTAGCAGACCGAAAAGAAGGCTATTATTTCACAGCAGAGATAAAAGTTAATCACAGATTAGGACTGCCCAGAAAATATTGATGATTTCATCCACCTGAGCACTAGCCTCAGGGAAGTGTTCACCACTCCTTAGTTGTCAGACCAGTCCAGCCAGTTCCCCCCACTCCCTCTTTAAAATGTAGGCCCAGACTTTAACAAAAGTCTGGGCCCATGAATAGACAGCATTCATAGGCGGGTTCTGACTCATTCTGCAGACCTACTGCGTGCCCTGCCTTCTAGACTTCTGATTGGAGAAGGTCTCCATTACCTTCCGCCGTGCCTTGTCACCGGACCTTCCCTCCCACCCTCCCTCTCTCATTACAACTTTTATCTGGCGGCACCATCACCCGGGGGAGACTCCAAAACAGAAAAGCAGACAGAAAGTGGTTACAAAATAAAAGTGCCCGTGTTTGGAGGTAAGGGGATTTCTCAGTTCTGACCATCCAGATTGACGATTAGAGAATCTATCCCTTTGGGTAAGATGAAAATGGATGAAATTCAAACTGTGTTTGAAATAAAGATTTCATAAGTTATTATTGTTGGTTCCAAAGTATTAGGCAATACTACAGGGGCATATGGGGAGCCCACAGAGCGGGAAGCAGGAAGCAGAAAGCTCTCTTAGGTTGGTACAGGCAGGGGCACCAACTCTGTCCCCTTGAACTGGAAGATCACCTTCACACATTAAAGTTGTGAGTACAGCTGGGTAAAATGCACACTATGCAGACACCCCTGAAGCATGTGACATTCCCCAGCACCTCCAGCTTTGGCTGTAATGGAACTAGGGTGGATGCCAAGAGAAGATGCCCCAAATGGATGTTGGTGAGCTTGAGAAACTAAGCTTCAATAGAAAAGCCAGAGGCTAATCCTGACCAGGAAAATATATGTATCACACTTCTTTAAGCAATAAACCTTCCTTGGGTTCCCACTCTCTTAGAGCTTTTCCCCCTCTGACCCATCCCCTAGCCTAGGTTGGCCCTCACTCACTCATCCTCTGGGCCAGTCATTTGGCACACAATGGTGTAAGCAGTAAACATTTGTTGTGTTTCTGTGGAAGCCCTGTGGGGAGAGAATGGGTTTGGGGGCAGGATCTGGAAGCTTCCCCGTGTGTGTGTGTGTGTGTGTGGGGGTGGGGTGACTCTTTTTAGAGGAGTAGTTGACTATGTCATTGTTATTTCTGAAGATGGAAGACAGAATCATCAGAAGTTACAGTGACAGGGGTCCCTGCTCAGTGGCATGCCCATGGGGGGAAGGCCCAAACCCTCAGTCTCGCTTTCAAGGCCCTCCATGACCTGCAACTCCCCTCCTCCTCCTTTTCTTTTGTAAGCTTTTTCTTACTATCTCCATGTCCAGGGCCTGTACCCACCAACCGTTCAAAGTATCTTTGGCTGGTGATACCACAAACGATAAAGCACGGGACTGGCCTTCTCTCCAGCTCAGAACACACCTGCTTTAGCTCAAGCCTGTTCAACCCACAGCCCGCAGGCTGCATGTGGCCTAGGTTGGTTTTGGATGTGGCCCAACATAAATCTATAAACCTTCTTAAAGCATTATGAGTCGTTTTTCTGATTTTGTTGTTGTTGTTGTTGTGCATCAGCTAGTGTTAGTGTATTTTATGTGTGGCTCAAGACAATTCTTCTTCCAATGTGGCCCAGTGAAACCAAAAGATTGGATACCCCTGCAGTCTTTTTGCTCATCTAAATGTCCACTTCTTTCAGGCCCCAGTGTGTCCCAGCTCCTCTGAGAAGCCTTCCCTGGGTTCCCACTCTCTTGGAACTTTTCTCCTCTGACTCGTTGCCTAGCCTGAGTTGGCCCTCACTCACTCATCCTCTTTGCCAGACATCTGGCACACAATGGTGTAAGTAGTGCACGTTGTTGTGTTTCTGAGGAAGCCCTGTGGGGGAGAGAATGGGTTGGGGGGCAGGATCTGGAAGCTTCCCAGCGAACCAAGAGGATGATATCAGAGCTACTACCAGGTGAGAAGCCTCTGCATTATTAAGAACCAAAGAGGTGGTGTTCCAGGGGTCAAGGAGAGAGAGCCCAGAGTGAGCAGGCCACTCGAGCATGTAGGAGAAGAGCAGGATTTGAGCTGGAGGGACACCAGGAGAAGACAGGGAGACTAAACCGACACCCTCCACCACAGGGAGTTGAAGGTCACAAGTACCGACAAGAGGATCAATCAAACCTCCCCTCTGTTCCCAATCCATCCAGTCCTGATGCTCCAGAGAGCAGGGGGAGGCACCTGTACACAGGTACTGGGCATGATTGATGAGACAGTACTCAGGATCCCAATTTCCTCCAAGCCAGAGAAAGGACAGGGACGCTAAGATCTGCACATTTCCACATTTTAGAGAACTGGGGAGACCCGTGTTGGATTTGGACCGTGGTTCTTATTTGTATTATTTTCTGGGTGGTAGATGTGCTTAATCCCAGCACCTGCCTAAACCGATGACAACAGTGGCTTTTCTGCTGGAAGGACATTGCCACTTGATAGCACACGCCATACCTCACTTGCATGTCCCTGCTTCCAAGCTCTGGGGATTTCTAGGATTGCTTTCTCCTGGTTTCCTTGTGTCATGTGGGCTCCTTTATAAAATATCTACATATAGTAGTGCATGACATTACAAAACACAAATGTGTCTCTCCAAGACAGCCTGGGGGGTAGCGAGCTGGGGCGTGTCAAGGAGACCAACTGAAATGACAAGGGGGCCCTAGCGGACACACAGTGCACTGCTCTTACACCATAAGCCTGCTGCCCCAGCACAATCTAACCTGTGATAAAAGCAGAGCATTTAATATGTTCTACAGATCTTTAAAAAAGAATAATAGAGCGTGTCCCAAGTGTGGGATGGAGGCACACACTCTTCTGAGATGTGGAGAAAATTTCATATCTCAAAAGAGAAAAGAGGACGACAGTTCCTACTCAGTCACCAAATCTGATCCTCTAACCCGGAACTCCTCAGCCTGCCCGAGCCCAGAAGTGAGGCTCCTTGTGAACACTACAGAAGTGCAGTGGCTGTTTCGATTTTCCGTAACGGACAGCACACCGCTCCAGAAGGCATATCCAATCTAAATGAACTAGCATCTGTGAAGCTTCCTAGTACAGTCCTGGCACACCTCAGAAGCTCAACTAATGTTCACTTCCCTTCCCAAGAAACCCTGAAGTTTTTGAAGGAACTGTGATTGGGAAGGCATCAGCATTTGCTTTTTGTCAGTATAAATTTGGACCACTGGTCTGCCCAGGGTGGCCCCTGCCAGTAGCTGTGGGCTACTAGGGAAGCATAGCACAACTCTCCTCCCCCAACCCAAGGAAGACCCCATTGCTCACCAATGTCCTCTTTCCGATGTCCCTCATATTCCTGGCCAAGACCTTCCCTTCGGTCACGCCATGCGGTCAGAGCCAGGGTTGCCATTGTCTCCTGGAAGCCAGTGCAGTTCTTGGAACTTAGAAGATGCACACAACATTTTGTTAAAGAACAAAGAGATGGGGGATTTTTTTTTTTTTAAAGAAAATAAACAGGGAGAAAGAGGGTGAGATGAAGATTGTGGCTGAGGCTTTGTTTTCAGGCTGAAAACATGACACTCAGCTCATTCTCAATGAAACTTCAACATCAATGATTCAGATGTCTTAGAAATTGTATGTTGCAAGGGGGAAATAAAATGATTTTTCGGCTCTTTTAGGCTTACAAATATCTAAATGAAGCATAGATTGTAGAACGGTGTTCAGAAGGGAAATAAATTTGGATTCCATCCTTCCCAGGGACTGAGGCCCTGCTTGTCACCGTGACTCAAATGGAGAATCCCTGCCACCACTCGCCTGCCTTCATCTGACCACACTGTGCTGAGCGCCCAGCCCCAGGGTATAGCCGAGCTCTGCACCAGCTGCACTGAGCCACTTGGCTGAGTGCCCTCCCAGAGCCTCTCTGCCCTGTCCCCTGGCTCTCCAGGCCCTGTGGTCTTCCTCTCTTGGACTCCTAAAACTTTTCCACATCTGCTCAGCGTCACACAAAAGGGCTCATATTTTACAGGCTGAGAGCTCCCTTCCTGTGTGTTGGCAGACTAACACATCATATTGCTTGGTTTAATCTTCAGGTACTTTTTCTCTGTTTTTACTTATAAAATTAATATAAGCATATGCCCTCATAATCAACACAATTTAGATAAAGCAAGAGTTCCCCTGCGCCCTCCCACTTCCATTTGCATTTTCTTTTCTGTGGACTAGCTGGTCATCTTCTTCATCCTTTTGTCTACGAAGTTGTTGATCTCGGTCTTTTCTCTTATTAATAGATAGGAGTTCTTCATAGAGCCTAGATAACCATCCAGAATTCATGTGTATATGTATGCACATTACACACATACATATACACATGCACACACACAAATATGTTAGAAATATCTTCTCCAACTCCGTTGCTTATCTTTGATCTCAGCTTCTAGAGGTTTCTGATTTTGAATCAGAAGTTTCACATTTCGTTGAAAGTAGACATCACTCTTTCTCTATTTGCTTTTGTGATTTGTGTCTTACTCAAGGCCTTCCCTTTCCTATCCCCATGTCATAAGCATGCTCTCTACTATTTTCTTTTAGTCCTTAACGTGTCTTCCATGGGTAGCCAATGTCTAGCACGTTTGGTAATGACACCTCCCTCGGTGAAGTGCAAGGCCACCTTGACCCCAGCTCCCATGGGTCTGTCTTCAGGGGAATTTTGAGGTTGTTTTTGCTTCAGGGTGTCAGGAACTCCTTCCTTCCTGATTCTTGGAAAAGTTTACTGTTTGCTGCTGGCTTTCTGGTCTCTCCTCCTTGCCCAGGTCGGGTGTGCAGGGTAATCACAGTCAGTCCAGAGGTTGCTCAAAGTCTCACTTTATCTCCAGCCACTATTTGCTAACTCATTTGAGAATTCTGCCAAGATAAACATCAGACAGACCCTCCTATGGTTAACTCAGTCTGCTCCCGGGAAAACTAGGGCGTGTGTCTGCTTGGCTCTGCTGGCATCCCTGAGAGTGACTGGTCTCTGTGTGACCTTTCATGGGCAAGGATCCCCCAAGGGAAATGTCCGCCAACAGAAAAAGTAGGGAACAAAATCCCTTTTTACAGTGGAAATACACTGCAGAAAACACACCTAGTCTAAACCTAGTCTGAAAGAGTTCAACCTTCCTCTCTATACCTGATCACTCTTGAGATGACAATTTCAAATCCCACATAACATTCACAGTGTGTTATTCCCCTGCAATTACCTTGTTAGTTTCCTCCATTTAGAACACTGAGGGGTACAAGGGATGCTCTCCTCAGTCTCTTGATTATTGGGACATACTCCCACACTCAGACAGGTCCACAGTGCATGCTTCTCCCACTCTTCATGCCTTTTCTGGCCAACCCTCCTTCTCTCCCAGAGAATTTTAAAACCCTGTCTTGCTACAAAAAGCAAATAATTCCAGTTGCTTCAGAAAAACACGTAACTGGAAGATCCACTCCCTGATCATGGAGCGCTTACTACAGATCTAGAAACACGAGGCAGAGACTCGAAGATACTGCACACATCCTGTGTGGGAGCGAGAGAAAAGCCGCTGCTTCCTTTCACGTTAAAACAGAGAGGGTCATTTCAGCCTTGCAGGGATGACCAGCCCCACTAAAATTAATTACAGCATCACATTTTCTTCTCACGTAAACATTCCAGTGGGAGAACGACTGCTTTCTGAAGACACCTGTGGCACGATGAGCAGCACTCAGTGGAATCAAGACAAGGGTGAAGTCCTCCTTCTGCCTCCTTTGAACCATGGCACCTTGAGAGAGTCCCTTCGTCCCTCTGGCACTTCCATTTTCTCATTTGCAAAATAAAGACGATCCCATCTACACCACCGTGTTTAGAAATGACACAAGCCACAAGTTCACAGAAAACCTCTGCCACCTCGAAGGTACAGAATTGCTGGTGAGGCTCCTTGTCTGAGAGCCGGGCTCCGGTCCCCCCAGGGCCAAGCCTACTAACTGTTCTTTGGAAAATAAAAGTAGGAGGCATTAAAACTGGGCTCTTCTAAATGTTAAGTTTTATAAATTTTATAAGGTGAAACTCAATCTTCAGATCACTGGTGGAAATGTCTCTTGGGGGTTTTATGGTTTTCTAACATGGAGTGGGGGACAGGTTACTTCAGCAGGAGCATGTGGGCCAGGGCTGAGAGGAGGGCACCATGTCAGGGAGGTTGGTGCTTGGGGAGGGAAGGCCTCCTCCTGTGGAGGGTCTGGCCCTCATGGATTCTCCACCTCCAGGCAGACTTTGTGACCTCAGAAAAGCTGGCCTGATGTGCAGGCTACTGACATTGCCCACGCTGCTCCTGCCTGGCTGCTGGAAACATCTGTCTGGAGTCTGTGGATGGCAGATCTCCTGATTGTATGGAGTGTGGTTTTTTGCGAGGTTTTTTTTGAAACAGGGGTGTCTCACTGTCATCCAAGCTGGAGTACAGTGGCACACACCACCACACCAGGATAATTCTTTTATTGTTTTGTAGAGACAGGTCTTACTATGTTGCCCCAGGGCTGCTTTTGAACTCCTGGGCTCAGGCGGTCCTCCTGCCTTGACCTCCCAGAGTGCTGTGATTAGAGGCATGAGCCACCATGCCTGGCCTTGGAGCATGATTTTTAAAGATACCTCTGAGGCGAATTTGAAAACCAGTTCAGGAAGCTGGAAAGGAGTAATTCCTAGAATCCTGTGCAACTGTTGGGTTCACTTAGTATTTCCAGTGCCAAGAGGGACCCGAGGTAAAGAGGAGCAGATGACATGGGAGTCTTGCCAAACAGGGAGACAGGACCAAGGTGGAGGGGGAGGTAAGGCTCTGTGCCCAGCTGTGGGGGAGGGAAGAAGCTTCCGGAAGTCCTCTGGGGTTGTGGTGCCCATTTCTTTTGCTAAAGCTAATGTTAACAAGGGTTTCAGCCCCATAGCCTGGCTTCCTGATCCTGCCCCCCCCCAATCCTGCCCCCCCCAACCTTCCCTGCACTGGGCTTCATCCCGTTTCTCCTCTTGCATTTGCCACTCCCCTGCCACCCGTCAATGACACCATCAAAGAAATTGCACCTGGCCTGGTCATTGCAGTACATGGCTGCATGCAGTACATGGCAAATTCCACTCCACCAGCCCGGAAAAGTCATCTCTTGTAGTTGACTCAGCTGCAAAGGAGGGTTAATAATGCCAGCCTGGCAGACTACATGATTGCACTTAGTATGAGGACTCAGGTTAAGAACATTCCTAAGGTGATCTCCAAAGAATCCCAGAGACTGTGAATAAAATGTTAAAATGATCTTTCTCCCTTCCCTGTCCCTGCTTCTCATTTATCTTTGAGAGAAGGTCAGTGAGGTGTTTCCCTGAGGTCAACTTCCAGGTAATACAAGCATCAAGGGTACCTTTTAGCACTTAAATAAAGCTCGTTATTCTTCTAGCATTTTATGTGACTCTACTTCTAGAAGCGTACACATTTCCTGCCTTTAGAAACAGCGCACAAGGAAATGGAGTGAAGAGTTTGCCTCAGGACCCAGGAGGGCAGGTGACAGTACTCTCCCTGGTGGTGTTATGCAAATGAACCCCCCACCTATTAGTCCTGGGTCCTTCGCCACGGAGACCAAGACTGGGCATCATTTTGTGTGAATTCTCTCTCTCTCTCTTTTAGTTTACATGAAGGCAATTTATTAACAGAAAACATTTTAAGGAGTCCTGTTTACAGATGGCAACCATGGTGACCGCCTCTTCCTGCAGGTGCTATTAGAGGGGATGGGGGTGACATCCTCAATGCACCTGATCTTCATACATGAGCAGGCCCCAGGTCCAGGGATCTCAGTTCTGTTTCCTTCTGTAGCCTGGAATTTGATGTAGGGCAGTGATGCCTGGCTCCTTGCACCTTTAGGCCACATCCTGGGTGGCCAGCTTGGCAGCATGTGGCGAGGATTCATCTGGGCAGCCTTTACCTTCATCCCACCAGTCACACAGCATGTGTTGTTTTTTTTTTGTTTTTTTTGTTTTTTGCCAGAAGGATCAGTGACATGGACAAATGTGTCATTGAAGGATGTAAAGATACGGTAGAAGCCAAATACATTCTCTCCTTCAGCCACCTGAGGTCAGGGGGCTGATGATCTGTTCTTCCTTATTTTCCTTCCCCTTTCAAGGTGCCAGTTCTGCACATCATCTCCAGACTCTGCACCAAAAAGCCCTGTGAATTCTTAGATCTGCCTTTGAAGTCCCTTTTCTTCTGTGTCCTGTTGCCAGCTGCCATCTCTGGCTCTCCCTGCCTCCTCTTGGCTCACCACCCTACCTTGGCTCTCAACTGCTCTTTGTGGGAAACCCAACACCCAAGGTGATCAGAATGGCCTTTAATAGGGAGGGGGAGGATGAGTTTGCAGCAGCTCAGAGACTCTCAGTGTCTGCGTTGTGCATTCTTAGCCCTGAGCAAACACAGGCTGTTGCTGTGGGTCTGACTGCTAGATCCACATTTGTATAATACACCTCCCACTTTGTGGCTGGGTGTGTTCTCGGATTTATTTTAGAATAGTCATTTTCTATTTCTGTGGAGAATTGTGCTACCAGCATGGACGCTTTATTGGAAGGATCCAATAAAGAAAACAGTGGGTGGTCTCCTGAACTTGGGTTATAATATAATTGTATTACAATAGGAGGCAGCACGGTCTATCGGCGCAGAGCGTGGGCTGCTTGGTTTTGCCATTACGAGCTCTACGTAGTTTCTGTCCTCATTAAATTACTGTATGCAAAGAGATGAGCGGGAGCAGAGGCCTCCATCTCTGCTGAATCCTGCCAAGTCCTCAGATGAGGGCCTGGCACAGATTATGGGACTGGGAGGACGCCCACCCCCTCCCAGGAGAAGTGGGGAGGTGCATTATCCCCTGGAAAGCAGGATGAGAGGGGCAGGGAAGAGGTGGGAAGCTGTCAGGACAGGGGGGCCTAGCTTGATGGTGGCTTTGTCACATCCCATATTTAGCCAAAGATGGGGCTATTTTGGAGCCAATTCAGTTCCTGGGGTTATTTTTTTTTTTCTTTTTTGTAAGATTCAGAACCACTCTGAGATAAAACCAATCCTTATCTGTAAAACTGAAATAATAATACTAGCTGCCTAACAGGGCTATTGTGGATGTTAAATGGAGAAATGTACATCAAAGGCTAAGAACAGGGCCCAAGACAGGACTAGCACTCAGTAACAGCTAGCACTCAATAACAAGCACTCAGTAATAGCTAGCACTCAATAACAAGCACTCAGCAACAGCTAGAACTCAACAACAAGCACTCAGCAACAGCTAGCACTCAACAACAAGCACTCAGCCACAGCTAGCACTCAACAACAAGCACTCAGTGACAGCTGGTACTCAACAGCAAGCACCCAGCGACAGCTAGCACTCAACGACAAGCACTCAACAACAGCTAGCACTCAACAGCACTACACAGTGTTGCATGTTGTTGAGTGCTTATTGTGTCCTGGGGCCTCTTCTTTGAGGGCTCTATTCTTTGCTATCTTTGACAGCATTTCTGAAATCATTTTGAAAATTATTTTTCCCTTTCTTTTTTATCAAATACTCTCCCTATAGCCACCAGGCACAGAGCAATAGGGTAAGGGTCTTTTTCTTCTGTTTTTAACAGCACATCCTTCTTAGCAAACCTTTTCTGGCCTTCTTTAGAGTGGTCTCAGGAGGACACTGTGTTGCATTCGAGGGTTGTATATCAGGCAGGCCTTTAATACTGGTTGACACTTTTTGGGGTTTCATGGCACTGGAGAGACCACTTTCTGTTTCTCCTGAGGAGTAGACTGAATCAGGCTGTTAGGTGGAAGTGACACTTCCCTGGAGTCCCCTATAACACCCCAAGAACCCATGCATTGTTCCCCCACAGAGGTCTTCGCATTGCAATGAGAGGAGGCAAACTCTTGTGAGACCTTGGAAGAAGTATCAATAGTGTTCAATAATCCCAAGTTAAGGTGAGAATTCTTTTTAATTTCACAGGAGCCCTGAGTTGAAGGAAGTCCTGCTTATCCAGTTCACATGGCAGTGGCTGCTGGCATCAGAGTCAAACAGCACACTGAATAGGCTCTGGCTCTCTTCTGACTTAAAAATCCCAAAGTAGTCTTGGACCAGGTCTGAAGAATACACTTTATAAGCTGAAGCACAGGACATATTGGGCTTTTGGGTCTTTTCATTGAGAATGTGTCACTGTTACCTCGCTGTTAGGTGAACCTATGGAACTAAAACTTGAGGCAAGACGCATTCTTCTATCTCTTGGGACAAACCTTTCCAGAAGGTCTCCTTGGAAGTGAGTCATGGGGCATGGTGTTGTAGTTGGAGAGCCAGCCATGCTGTGAGGGAAGAGAGAGCTTCCCTCAGCCATGGTCTGAACACTTGTGTCCCCCCCCCAGAATTCATATGGAGAAACCTAGCCCCCAGTGAGGACCCTAGGAGGTGAGGGCTCTGGAAGGTGCTTAGGCCATAAGGGCAGAGCTGTCATTAATGGGATCAGTGCCTTATAAAAGAGGCCCCAGAGAACTTGTCTGCCCCTTCCACCATGTAATGACACAGCAAGAAGATGCCTTCTATGAACCAGGAAATGGGTCCTCATTAGACACCAAATCTGCCAGTGCCTTGGTCTTAGACTCCCTAGCCTTCAGAACTGGGAGAAATAATTTCTGTTGTTTATAAGTCACCCAGCTTATGGTATTTTGTTACAGGAGCTCAAAAACGTTAAGACAGTGGCACTTAGATTCAGAGGCTTGGGGCCACACTCCTTGAGGTTAGACTTGGCTTGTGACTCACTTTGGCCAAATAATTTTGAGTTGCAGTAATGACGTCTCTTCCGAGAGTAGACCTTCAAGCCCAAGGCTTGATACACCACGTCCCCTTTCCCCTGCCGTAGAGACTGACGGCACTTCTGTGGGGGGTGTTCTTCCATCCAGTACTCCCGAGTGAAGGTAACAGAGAATAGAACCTTGTCAATTCAAGATGGGCATGTAGCATGCCCAAGAGATAAATGTGTGCTGGGTGCAGACACTGAGTTTTGGGTTTATTTTTCACCATAGCATAATCAGCCTGTCCTGGTGGATACAGTTAACAGCCAACAATATTCCCTAATAGCCATATTTTACACATGCCCAGTGGAGCCTTATAAATGTGAGAGCTAGGAATCTTCCCATTTTACAGATGAGAAAACTGAGACCCTGAGTAGTAATAACTCATACTTGACTCTGAAACTGGAACCTTAACCACCTACCACCACCTGCCAAGTCTAATCTGTAGCAGGCAACCAGCACACTCACACTGAATCTCTCAGACGTTTGCTCTGGGCTCTGCAGACATTGGCAGACACTGGCCCCTTCCTTTGTTTCTGAAAGAGAAGGCATTTTTCATGGGAAAAGGGGTGGGGAGGGGAAAGATAGCTCCCAAGAAACACCCATCCATCTAAGTCCACAGGAGGCCAAGTCAAAGATATACAGTCACTCTATATCCGCTGCTTGGCAAACCCCCATGAAGCCACCAGAAATAAAAACTTCTGGGAGAAGGGATAATGGGGCTTTCCTCAGATAGCAATGAGTTATTCTGTATCAGATGCCCACTGGGCCACCAGGGTGACTGGCTTAGCCAGTTTGGACTGCCATAGTGGAACACCATAGATGGGATGACTTGTAAACAACTGAAAATTACTTCTCACAGCTCTCAAAGTCCAAGATCAGGTGCCAGCATGGCCGGGTTCTGGCAGGGACCCTCTTCCAGGTTGCAGACTTCAGCATCTCATTTTCTTGCATGGTGGAAAGAGAGCTCTCTGGGGTCTCTTTCATAAGGGCGCTAATCCCATTCATGAGGGCTCCACCCTCGTGACCTCATCACCTCCCAAAGGCCTCATCTCCTAATATGATCACCTTGGGGATTAGGATTTCAACCTATGCATTTGGCAGGACACAAGTAGTCAGCCCATAGCTGTGACACACAGGAGAAAACTGCAGGACAGACAGGGAGAGTGGCAAGGAAGGGAACAGGGGCTTCCTCTCAGTAGGGCAGCTGCCATTCTGCTGAGCATCTGCAGGTGGGAAGACGGCCACGTGATGCCAGAGCATCCCATTTTCCAAGACAAGTTGGAAAATACAGATTTTCTTTTTAACATAAAAGGTCAGCTCCTGATCTTTAAATCTAGATACGTCATTAAACAACTTAAAATTCACATGTGCCAAGCAAAACACGTTCCAGACTGTAGCCCCCAAGCCTTGAGTCTGTGACCTCTGGAAAGATCTAGAATCATTTTGCTGCTTAAAGGAATGTTACTGGGGGCAGAATCTCCTCATCTAAACAAGGAATATGTCTGGCAATGCTGTCACCTGCCTGACATGTGGGTGGAGTTGGCTGCCATCTGGATCAGGGTGTTTCAGAACCACCACGGGCTACAAGGTGTCCGACATTTCATAACTAGGGACTCAGTTCTTGTTTGGGGGCATTGTCTCCGTTAAAAATAAATGAACTTTGACTGCCTGCTCAATGACTTTTCCCTTAGAAAAAAGCAGTAAGTATGAAGAAAAGACCCTGAAGTTTGGCCAGTGGGTGGGATGGTGCAAAGAGGACTCCCTGGGAAGGGACAGAGAGGAAGGAAAAGAAGCTGGGGTGTGCCTGTACCAGGGGGACTTGCTCCAGTTCATGGTTTCTACTCATGGTACCCAGTGTTGGCCTCCAACACACAGTCCTGAATTCCCAGCAATGCTTGAGAAAGGTGAATGGGCCTTCAGGGAGAGAGACTTTAGCTGGGCTGAGGAAGCTGTTGAAGTAGAGCCTCTCAAACTCAGTTCTCTCAAAGGCATGCAGAATTTCCATCTGTGGCTATTTGTACAAATGATGATGTTCTCTTCACACACCTGTCTGTTTGAACTCTTACTGATTTTAAGCACGTTCTGGGAGAAGACAGCCTGTACACACTCAGAGAGTGAATATACACAATGTCAAAACCGTATAGAAAAATAGAACTCTGACCCACAATCTGTAGCAGTCAGCCCAGAAGCCAGACAACAGCCCCTATAACAATCAGCCCCAAATTCTAGGACTCGATTAATAACTGACTGGTTCCCCTAGGTTTTTTTTGTTTTTGTTTTTTTGAGATGGAGTCTAACTCTGTCCTCCAAGCTGGAGTGCAGTGGTGCCATCTCAGCTTACTGCAACCTCCATTGACTCCCTAGATTTTTTTTTTTTTTTTTTGAGATGGAGTCTTGCTCTGTCCCCCAGGCAGGAATACAGTGGCACAATCTCAGCTCACTGCAACCTCTGCCACTGGGGTTCAAGTGATTCTGCCACCTCAGTCTCCCAAGTAGCTGGGATTACAGGTGTGCATCACCACGCCCAACTAATTTTTTGTATTTTTAGTGAGACAGGGTTTCACCATGTTGGCCAGGCTGGTCTCGAACTCCTGACCTCAAGTGATCTGCCAGCCTAGGCCTCCAAAGTACTGGGAGCACAGGCATGAGCCACTGTGCTCAGCCTGATTCCCTAGGTTTTTGTCCTCACTTCCAACCTAGGACCAATGCAAGAAAGCCAAACATGCTCCCTAACCAATCACATGGGAAGCTCCCTTTCTTATAGCCACCTTCATTTCCCCCAGGCCAACACCCTCCAATCAGGAAACATCCAAAGCCTTCCTTTCTTTCCTCTTTGAGGCTTTCCCACTCCCCTACCTGCCTGTGAGTCTCTGCCAAAACACAAGGGATGGTGGCCGACTCCCTTGATAGCACAGGCTCTGAATAAATAGCCTTTGCCCCTCATTTGGCTAGCTTTTGTTCATTTCCACAGCTCACAGTTTAGGTGAGGGTTGGTTGGGGTCATTGCAGGTAGGTAGCAATAGCCAACGTGGATGATGAAAATGCACCCCCATGCACTAACACTGCAGAACTCACTTGGAAGAGGCAGTGTCCAACGGATTGATGTACTCGTCTGTTCCAGATGGAGGGCAGAGAGGCTCAAAAGATGTTTGAAATTACTGTGTTTGACCAGAAACTTTTATTAGCCTGAAGACAATGGGGCAGTTGTCCCAGGGCAGACAAAGCAGAGTGCTGGGAGCTTGGACAGGCTGCCACCTGAGCTGTCTGGGCACAGATTTCCACAGGACAATGCCTGGCAGCGGAGAAGGCAGCTCTCTTGCCATGAAAGGCAGCCTTTGGGGTGGTGGCCACTCAGCCCCACTGGAGAGGGGGCCAATGTGGACAAGTGGCCCTGTCACCTCCTTGCCGGGGCGAGTCACCAATGTTTTTAGCAGGCAAGAGTCATCTAAAATTAACCCCAACTGAAAGAGATGCGCCTTGGGAAGGGAATGGCATTTTCTAGGCTAAGAACAAAATGTTGTCATGGATGGAGAGCTTCAAATACATGATACCTGTATTTTGCAGGGAGAAGCAGTTGGAAATGAAAGAAGTTGAAATTTACAATACTAATTAAAAAGAAGAATTAGGATAGCTCTGAAATATATTCCTGGCCCCCTCTATCACCAGTTTCTGATATTTTGAAAACTCCAGGAGACGAATTTGAGTTTTTCTCCAGACATGACTCTACAACGAGCCACACTTAAAGGCACTGCTTGGAGATTGGTCAATTAGGAAGAAGCGTGACAGAGACGCGCAGGCCCCAAAAATAGGAAGAGAAGGTGCTAAAATACCTTTGTTCTTTTTAAAGAATGGCTACCAATTACTTCAACCAAGGTCCTGATTCCACTGCTGCTAATTAGGCTGACATCGCAGAATTTACCAGAAGAAAAGTGGCCTGGAAAGCCGCTTTCCCTGTCTCTAGGCTTCTGTGCGATCATGTGACACAGCAGTTACTATGGCAATTATCAGTCTTGAGTGGATTGTCCACAAGTTGAACTTACATCTGACAAGCCAAATTTGTCAGTTTGGGAAAAAAGTAAAGTGGGTTACTTTTTTTTTCTTGAAGAGATTTTCTTGGCTCCTGGAGATATTCTCTCCCCCTTTCTAACTGACAGGTTTTTTCCACATTGTAGTTTTGAGGTCGTTTTATTCTCTCTTGTGGTCTATATTGTGCATAAGAAGTTGACATAGCCGGCAGCCGTGGCCCTCCATGATAACATAGGGATAAAATAAAACACATCGTGTGATTCAATGGGGCACCAATCATAGGCTCTGCCTCTACTGTAATGGGAACAGTATGCCAGCCACTGGGTTTTCTCTG
Organism: Ateles fusciceps; assembly: GCA_036589455.1. Taxonomy (NCBI): domain Eukaryota; kingdom Metazoa; phylum Chordata; class Mammalia; order Primates; family Atelidae; genus Ateles; species Ateles fusciceps. The sequence goes on along the minus strand of JAZHEH010000198.1, from coordinate 543,088 downwards.
CAACAGGTGTTTTCAATTTCCTCCATGGGCATGAACTACATCCCCGCCAACATACCATGATCCTGCATGTGGGCATGTGTGCACATATGTGTGATGGGACTCCTAGGCTATAATGCTATTTTCCTAAATGCTGTCAGGCACATGTCTCTAGAAGCCCAGCGCTCTAACTTTCTGATGCCTTCTTGTGCATGGAAATGCAGACCAGGAGCCAGAGCCAGAAATACATACATAAAGCCAGAAACCTTATGTTGATGCAGCTACAGGCAGCAGCTACAGGCCCTCATGGAGGAGCAGGCTCTCCATAAGCCAGAACCCACCTATCCCAACCCCAGATGCATAGAGACTGCTGCAGGTGGCCCGGCTGGGGCTGCAGGAAGAGAGGGTCCTGCTCACTGCCTTCTTTTTCTTGTTATCTTGCACTCCCCCGTGTCAGGGGCTGTGGGAGGTGGAGAATCCTCTTGAAGCACGTGGGGACAGTTCACCATCCCCCACTCCTCCCAGTTTGCCCGGTTCTCTCTCTGTGGGTTTGCCTGGTTCTTGATTTGAAGACATGTCTCCGTAGAGGCCCCCTTGGTGATAAAGTCAGGGTCATGGGTCAGTCCTCATGGGGATGTTCACTCTCCAAGACTCACACTCACTGGCTGCTCTTTCAGACCCGCTGGGTGCCACACAAGGGCACACTGCCTGTCACCTAAGGGGCAACCAGGGCTTCCATAAACTGGAAATCCTGGAAGCATCCAGGCAAGAAGCCAATACTTCCAGGGACCCTGGAGCTCTGGGATGCAGGTGGCCTCCACTCACCAAGTTCATGCAGGTAGCTGTGTGGATGCCGTACTCTATCCTCTGAACAAGATGGCCACTTGCCTTACTGGCAGATGGTGAAGAAGAATCCTTTTAGCACTGTCTAAGCAAGAGGCTTGCCTGCCTACTTGCCAGAACTTTCCGTGAACTTGACAGAAGTCCTCCCACATTGGCCTCCCAAGTTGCACAATCTCATGATGCAAAAGGTATCCCTCTGCCCTGCACCCTGCCAAGAGCTGACAGGCATCCAGGGTGAGCCAAGATGGGTTTATCCTCAAGCCCCCAGAGTGAGAGGGCAGTCCAAGCATAATAGTGCCAGGTGGGAAGGTGCCCAAGGAGTTAGGGCTAATGAGAGCTGTCATTTATCATGAGATGCCCACATAGAGGGCAAGGCCACCTGCCTTTTTCTGGTTGCTCCTGCAACTTGTGAGGTAGGGCCTCACATTCCCACCAGGAGACATTTTCTGCCTCCCAAGATCCAGACAAGGTTCTGGCTGAAGACATACAGGAGTGGTGGGGACAATGACTAGGGTCCCTGCTGGCACTGCAGGAGAGCCCTCAGCGAATTGCAACGGGGCCCATCTGATGAGCATCTGCTCATGACAGGCACCGTGCTAGGAACATTCTCATTCTGTCTTAGTCCTCATCCTTCAGAGAAAGCCTCCAATTTAGACCTTGTGATTCCATTTTACAGAAGAGAAATCTGGGGTCCAGCATTTCAACAATGCCTCTGTGTCCCAGTGCCAGTAGGGAAAGCAGAATTTGGACACAGCATTACAGATCCTGAATCAGTGCTGTTTCTGCCACTCCAATGTTTCCCAAATTTCAGCAACTCATGTGTCACCACGCACCACATTTACTTGATATTTTTCTTCTGATCAACTTGAAATCACTCATTTTTAAACTTCACTTTGTCTTAAGCAATACTATTTATAAAATAATAGATTTAATGTGCAAGTAATACTTTTTCCAGATCTCATTAAAAGTTTCCTGGCTACGGAGCCCCTCTTGAGGGAGGTGAGGGAGATTTGGAGGGAGGAAGCATGTAGATGGAAAGGAGAGGAGTTAGCAGGAAGCACCAGTAAAATGTAAGTAGGCCGCGTGTGAGTGAGTGGATGGCTCATTAGTTTCCCAGGACTGCAGTAACAAATGCCCACCAACTGAGTGGCTAACAACAGAAATTTACTCTGTCTCAGCTATGCGGGCTCCAAGTGCAAGATCAAGGTGGGGGGCAGGGTCATGGTCCCTCTGAAACCTGCAAAGGTGGGTCCTTCTTGGACCTGGTGGTTGCCTGGATCTGGTGGTTGCCTGCAATCCCTGGCACTCTTCGGCTTGTGGCTGCATCACTCCAATCTATGCCTCTGTCTCCACGCCACATCCCCCTCCTGTGTGTGTGTGAGAGAGAGTGTGTGTGAGACCTTCGCTGTCTTTTTAAAACATTTCTTTATTTATAGAGATGTGGTCTTGCTCTGTGGCCCAGGCTGGAGGGCAGTGGTGTGATCATAACTCACTGCAACTCCAGTTGAGCTCCAGCAATCCTCCTGCCTCAGCCTCCCCAGTAGCTGGGATTATACACATGTACCATCAGCTAATTTTTTAATTTTTAAAATTGTTTTAGAGATGGCATCTTGCTGTTGCCCAGGCTGGTCTTGCACTTCTAGCCTCAAGCAAGCCTCAGACTCCCAAGTTGCTGGGATTACAGTTGTGAGCTACCTGGCCCTGATGATTTCTTCTTTCATAAGAACACTAGGCATCGATGTACTATGACCATGCAATATGAAGAATGTGACTCATCTTAACGAGCTGTACTTGCAAAGACCCTATTTCCAAGTAGGGTCACATTCTGAGGTTCTGGATGGATGTGGATACAGGGTCACTCTTTGACCCAGCACAGACGGTGCGAATGTGGGTGTGAGCATGTGACACACAGCAGCCCTGGGAAGGGACACGTGATTGAGCTGTGCAGTTAGTGAGAGGCAGCCCATGGGGGAGAAATACCCTGGTAAGGAGACTCAGGCCTTCCCACTGCTGACTCTGCCTGTGCCTCTCTGGAACTTTCTACCTCTATCAAGGGAGGAGCTCAGACATTGCCAGAGTGAGACGAAATGCATTGCAAATTAAAAAGAGAACTACCATATGATTCAGCAACCCCATTTCTGAGTATTTATCCAAAACAATTAGCATCCTTATGCTCCTAGAAGCCTATTCACAATAGCCAAGAAGTGGAAGCAACCTAAATGTCCACTGATAGATGAATGGATAAAGAAAATGTGCTGTATTCATGCAATAGAATATTATTCAGCCTCAAAAAGGAAGGAAACTCTGACACATGCTACAACATGGATAAACCTGGAGGACAGGATGCTAAGTGAAGAAGCCAGACACAAAATACTGTTTGATTCCACTTACATGCCGTATATAAAATAGTGAAACCTGTAGAAACACACAGGAGAATGGTGCTTGCCAGGGCCTGGGGGAGGAGAGTGAGGAGCTGCTGCTCAAAGGCCTCATGTTTCAGTGCAGTGAGATGAATAAGCCCTGGGGACAAGCCATGAAGCATGGCACCTGCCTAGAGTTAACAAGACTGTATTGTGCCCCTAGAAACCTGCTAAGAGGGGGAGATCACATGGTAAGTACTTAGCACAGTAAAATCAAAGTTTTTGAAAAAGAATTAAGCAGAAAGAAATAAATCTTTATCTAGGAAAAAAAAAATAACAAAATTACTGTTTCCCTGGCCTTGAAAGTTGGGAGGGGCCAAGGGGCTCCCTGGGGACTGGGAAGGGCCTGGCTGTTGCTGCTTTGGTCTTTTCCTGCCTCACTGTTGTGTCTTATTTTTCCGCTAGCTCAGAGGTGGATGGGAGACGGTGTCATTGATTGAGGCCCCTCGTACCTGGGCTGCCAAGGCCATCTCCACTTACAGAGAAGGAGGCTGATTCCAAGACAGGAGCACATGGTGAAGAGCCCATGGTCCATTCAGGGAGGCTGTGCCTAGCACAGTGCCTCCAAGCGCGCATCCCACAAACTTCCCTGACGGAGGGGCTCTGTTCGCATCCCAAAGTCTCCAAGACTGCCTTGTGCTAGCATTCAAGAGTTTATGGGGATGACTCCTCAGCCACACGGTGGCTGGTAGGCAGAGCCTGGGGTTCAAAGTCTCCCTTCCCACTTGCTCCCTTTACACACATGACCCCACTGGGGTGAAGGCAAATCCTGGCATTTTCTGAGCTGGCCTTTGGGATGGTCTGTCATCACATATCTGGGATACAGGCCCTTCCAATGACTGTTAGTCAGAGGGGCTCGGGGCCCTCCAGCTCCGTGTGCTGCTCCTGAAGTGAAATGGCCACTGTAGGCCTCTTTGGGCGTATGTCCTGCTCATGATGCTCCCTTGTCTGGGAACTGTCTCTCCCATCCACAGAGGTGAGCCTCGAGGAGTCACCTGTATTCTGTGGGACCTTGGATTAGTCAGGGTTCCCCAGAGAAAGGGAGCTGAGAGAAGAGTAGGATGTGCATGAATTGGCTCATGTGATTACAGAGGCTGACAAGTTCCAAGACCTGCAGCCAGAGAGCTGGAGACCCAGGAGAAGTTTGAAAACAAGGAAGAACCAATGTCCCAGTTCAAAGGCAGTCAGGCAGGACGAGTTCCGTCTTATCCTCAGGAAGGTCAACCTTTTTGTTCAACTCAAGCCTCTACTGACTGGATGAGGTCCTATGGACCAGAGTAGCAATCTGCTTGACCCAGTCTATTGATTTAAATGTTAATCTCATCCAGAAAAGCCCTATTTATTTATTTACTTACTTATTTATTTATTGAGATGGAATCTTGCTCCATCACCCAGGCTGGAGTGCAGTGGCACGATCTCGGCTCACTGCAACCTCTGCCTCCTGGGTTCAAGCAATTCTCCTGCCTCAGCCTCCCAAGTAGCAGGGATTACAGGCACCCACCACCACGCCCGGATAATTTTTGTATTTTTAGTAGAGATAGGGTTTCGCCATGTTGGCCAGGCTGGTCTCTAACTCTTGACATTGTGATCTGCCCACCTCGGCCTCCCAGAGTGCTGGGATTACAGGTGTGAGCCAACATGCCCAGCCTCCTATTTAGAATAATGTTTGACCAAGTATCTGGGGACTTTGCGGCCCAGTTAAGTTGACACATAAAATTAATCACAGACCTCAAGCCAATCAGCCAATCAGATTCCCTCTCCAGAGGAACCTTCTACTGGGACAGAGAGATCAGCTAGTCTCTGCCTTGGTATGACCTGGGGACCTGATGGGCAGACACCTTTGCTCCTGGTCTCCTCAGTCCCTTGAGAACTGTAGGACACCACCCCTCCCTGCCTCTGTATCTCGATCAGATGCGTACCTTCTCCTTAGGTGAGCTTGGGCTGAGCTCTTGCCTGCACCCCTACTGGGGCCCCTGCGAACGCTGGCTCCCCTCAGTCAGGCTCTCCCTCCTCTGTGGGGTCTTCACAGTTCCCTCCCATGTGCTGTTATGGCTGGGCTGGGTCATACCCAGAGAACTGACCAAGTACAGAGTCTCACATCCTCAATGATTATTACAATAATCAGAATGAACACTGAGGACTGGATTTTTATTTGTGTGAGTGTCTGTGTGTGTGTGTTTCTAACACCAGACACTTGCTTCCAGAGACACATTTCCATCTGGGTGGTCACTAACCTGCAAAGTTGTGGCACTTCTTGGAGCCTCCTTCAGAGCAAGTCTGAAATATTTTAATAGATGAGTTAAACATCCTTTAGGTAGAGGTTTCCAGAAATGCCAGTGGAGTAGGATATATGGTTTTAATAACAATTCTAGTTACTGAGGCTTCTCCTCCCGTCCTTGGCCTGGGTACATGCAGTACAGTTAAAACTCAACTGTCCAAGGGGAATGATTTAAAGCAAAGTTCTGGCCATGAGTGGGGCTTGGGAAACCTGCTTTGAGGTGCTTTGTTTTGTCCCTGGAAGAGAGCCAGGGAGGACGGCCAATACTGTGTCAGCATGGCTGCATTTTTGCAGCATGGAAGTCACTAGGATTATTTTATTATCACTATGACTGGACTATCACCCTGGTCACAGGCTGAAGCAAGGAAGACTGAATGTTTGCAACTGTAGGTGAGGAGGATGTCTCGGAGATGGCCTAATTAATCTTCTCATCTGTCAGCTGGGGACACAGAGAGCCTGATTTGCTCCAAGTCTCCCAGCCAGGCAGGAGGAGAGCTGGACTTCACAGAATCAGACACACATTCCAGATGGCTCAAGGACCTAAGTGGAAAAGTGAAACTTTCCAGTCATGAGAGAACACCTTTATGGCCTCAAGGTGAGAAGGAGGGACTTCTTGAAGAAGACTCAAAAAGCACAAACCAAGGGACAAAGGCTGACACATGTGACATTACAATTAAGAATTTATCTCCATCTTAAAACAAGAAGAAGAGCCAGAGTGTAAGTCTGGGTTTCGCGGGTTGTTCACCATTCCCACTGGAAGCATAGGATGGTGTGCATGGGGAAGAGTGGCAGTGTTGGCTGCCTTCCAGCCCTAGCCCCTTGCAAGAATATACTCCCCACAGCAGTGATATGAAGCACATGTCCCCAAGTCACATGGAGGAAGCTGAGGCTGGGAAGGCCAGTTGCTTGCCACAGTCACTGATCTGGTGAGTGATAGGGTACCACACACCACCACGCCCTGCAATCATCACCCATGGACCCACCAATGTCATGCTCCTCCCCTCCCACCTTTGCAGGAGCCAGGGTGTCCTTTAAAAAGTGAAAATCAGACTATGTTATCCCCACCATCAGGTCCTTCTCCTCTTCACCTCTTCCCACACTTCCCTTCCCCCAGCTCCTACAGTGAGGGCCTCCCCCAGGACCTTTGCACAAGCTGCTCCCTTGCCTGAGACCCTCTTCTCATTTCTCCATGTGGCCAGTGCTAGTCATCCTGAATGCCACTGCCTGAGAGAAACCTGCCCTGGCCTGGGTGCCATTCCTCTTAGCACTGCACATCATTTGGCTTCTCCATATTTGTTTAACATCTGTCTGGAGTACACGGAATGCTCTTTTGTTCCTGACTGTACTCTTAGGTCCTAACACAGTGACTGGCACATAGTACATGCTTAACCAAAATTTGTTGACTGAATGGCAAATCCCTATTGCAATGTTTCAAGGACTGTCCCTAATGAGCCATGTGACCTTGACTATGAAAGCCCACAGTGCCTCCCAGTTCTGACCTATACTCACCCAGCTACTCAGAGACAATAGCCCTACTGTGGGCCAGCACAGTGCCAGGTGCCAGGGATGCAGTGCCCCAGGCAGTCCAGACTCAGGCAGCATCTACTGAGAGTCTAAAGTCACGATTCTTTTGGTCTCCAACTTGCCTGGAGACGGCTGGCCTCAGCTGGAGACTTGCATTGCCTGAGTGGCCCCCTGGCTGTGGAGGTGGTGCCGGGGGTTGGGGGTGAGTTCCAGCCTCCAGGAGGGACGCACCTGAGCCAAAAGGCCACAGTACTGCAGAAGCCGGGACAGCAGCTAGTCAGAGGAGGGCAGAGCCTCCGGGACAGCAGCCAAGAGGGGGGGGGGGGGCCCACGCCCCCCTCTCTGATGCTGACGAGACAGTTGCAGACCTACTGGCCCTGAGCAGGCTCCCTTCAGCCTGTAATGCCTATCTGTTATTCAAGAAAGGGAACCTTTTTCCTCCTCTCAAGCTTTGTACAAAACCATGACCAAATAATTAAGTCGATGACTCTTCTTTCTTCCTGGGGAAGGAAACACAGGCCCATAGAGGATGACATTTCACCTGTGTGCTGCCTGTCTGTGCTCCAAGCTCAGAGGTCTGCAGAGGGGCCTCCACCAGCCCTGCAGCAGGGTCCTTGTGTTCCTTAGCAGCAGGGCCACTCCACAGGCTTTTGTGCACACTGCATTTTTTAAACCAAAGTTCTAAAATTTACCTTGCTTCTTCAGAAGCGCCCAGGAAGCCTGTGTTGCTTCATTGAGCTTCTCATGGTAAACAACCAGAAAGAAACTGTAAGCATCCGGGGAAGGGTCATCCTGGCAGGGATGTGTGGCAGGAAGGGCAAGCTATGTGGATTCCAGCTCCGCTGGGATGAGGCTTCTGAGGACGGGGGAGTACGCTGACAGGTCACGGGGTGAGGGGTCAGTGTGGGTCTTGGGAATGAGGGAGACACTGGACAGTTTTTGCTGCTTTCTGAGAGGTGACATTACTTTACATAGAGAAAGGCAGAGGAGAGGAGAAAGGAACCCACACCTACTGAGTGCTCACAAAGTGCCCTGCGCTGTGCCCATGGGTTACCTCAATTTTCTCATTTAGGCCCCTTGCTGACCCTGAGAAACAGAGATTATCATCCTCATTTGATGCTTGAAGAAACTGAGGCTCAGACAGGCTGAGCAACTTCCCCAAGATCACACAGTGAGAAGTGGCAAGGGCAGGATTTGCACCCAGGCCCATCTGGAGCATTCATACTGTGCTGCCTTGTGTGGAGGAAGGGAAAGGGGTGGCCTGGGAAAGTTTAACCAATAGCCCCTATCCTCTCCCCACCTGAGCTGAGATCCTCATGACAGATCTGCAGGCATGCCGGGGAGCTATTCCAGTCACCAGGCCCTCAAGCATTTGCCAAACCAAGCAAAAATTTGCTGCAACCAACAAATGAATCTGTGCACCCCTTCCAAATAGCCCACACATTGGTTTGGTTCAATGTGTCTACCTTTAAGACAAGCACTTCCAAACGGAAAGCACATGTCTGGCCAGTGGGACTCATGGCAGGTTCGGGGTCTGAAGGGCCATGATGTATCCTTGGCACCCACAGCCATGGCCAGCTGTGCAAGGTTGGAGGTGGCAGGTGAGACATGCATTCACCAAGACTTTTCCTCTGCATTAATCTGCTCACAAGAAGACTGTGTAGACTCCTGTGAAAAGTTCACCAAGGTCACATGCGGGGGGAAAGGTGAAGTCAAGATGAGACTGAGAGGGGACCTCCATGGAGCGGATGACTTGAGAAAACTGCATATGGAAGGTGGTGGAAAGATGACTTGGGGGATTAGGGCACAAGAGCAATAAGGGTCCTGGGCTCTGGGGAAAGTTAAGCCTAGCCAGGGGAAGCAGGGAGGGAAGAACCATCTATGCTGCCCATAAGGGATGGAGCTGGGCAGGCGCAGTCTCTGTGACTCCAAAGCTCAGGCTCTTACTGGCCCATCACGCAGCCCTCTGTGCTAAAGCAATAAGTAAGGCCCTACCTCAGAAAGCATTCATGCCTTTCCAAACAGAGTCACGATGGAGCTGGATTCCAAACCTGGAAGCAGGACTCTCTGCAACTCATTTTCTTTCAGTTTCCATATTGTCCTGAACAAGTGGGGAGGGTTGAAGACAGTGGGGTGTTCAGAATTTTGCCAAGTGACAATGGCCACAGGCAATGGAAAGCAGGACAGGATGTGACTGCAGCGTGTCGTGGAGGGCAGGAGAGACAGTGGCAGGGGCAGATTCAGGCCCTCCCCATGCTCTGCCGGGCTGGCTGGCCCTGGGGGAAATGGCAAACGAGTTAGCCGTGGCAAAGAGCTTCTTAAAAGTGATTTTGGTTGTGAAATATATCACTTACATTATGAAATGCATTACACATACAAAAGACTGTACAAAATGTACATGGACAGTTTAAAGAATAGTCAGAAGATGAACATTTGAGTATCCATATCCAATGCTAAAAAAACAAAAAAAAAACAAAAAACGCAGCATCTTACAAAAGCGTCCTGTGTTTCTCCCACATGGTGTCTTCCTCCCTCCCTCGCCAGAGCTAGCAACCCTCCTGATTTTTATGTCAGCCATCCACTTGTTTTTCTTTATAATTTACCATGTATGTGTGATCTCTAAACGATGGATTGTTCAGTTTTGAAAAAGTTAGCAGCAAGCACAAAGCCAGTTGTGCAAAGAAAGGGCAATGTGGCCCCATTAGACAGAGGTCCCAGGAGCAAGAAAGACACCACAGAGCATCAGAGGCTGGCCCCCACTTCTCCGATGATGACCTAATTACTTGGCATTCCAGGAACTGGGCCAAGAGGCAGCCCAGTCTGCCAGAACATCAACTCCAGCCGGGAGAACAGAGGCCATGAGGCCCAAGGGGGCAGAGCGAGGCAGCTCATGTCCTGAGAAACCTGCTGCCTCATTCCCACACTGGCCTTATCTCCATCCTCCTCATATCCTGGGACCAGGGGTATTAGGAGAGAGGTGATCCTCACGGAGACCCCTCCTCACCACTACCATGGTTTTTGAGGGTGGAGGACTCAGATGCACTGAAGGGATTGATGGCTGTGGGCGGGGCTGGAAGGTCTCTGAGCCCAGGGATTAATGGGGGTGTCGTGAGCGTGGACTTGGGCCACTCTGTGTTGCTGAAACCATTCCCACCTGGGGGAGCAATCCCCAGCCCTCAATTCTTACTTCCCAGTAAGGCCTCTCCCCAGTGCCAGCAAGTCCACCCTTCCTTAGCATCCTAACCCATCCCCCATTCATATTCTCATCTGGTTCTGCCTCACCAAGGGGGACTGCTGTTCAAATCCTGGCTCAGCTGCTGACCTGCCTTATGCCCCTGCCCTGGGGGGAGGCCAGTGCTTGGCCACTTGCTCATCTGCTCAACAAGAGCCCTCTGAGTGCTGGTGCATTTCCCTGGGTGAAGGGTTTGACTTGGAGTCAGCCTCTTCTCTCCCTCTCCTGATTGTGAGCCTGGCCTAACCCTTGCCTGGGTACATAAACAGGCTCCATCCCCACCTGCCCCCCGACACCCCACCCACCTGCCCTTCTCTGCCCGCTGGGCCTGCCCTGTCCCTTGGCTTCCCGCCTGCCTTTGACCTGGCACCAGCACAGTGTGCAGGTTGCTGAGACCAGGAACAGGTTCATGCCAGGAGAGTCATTTTCTGACCCAACGATCAGCTGCAAGAGAAGGGGTGACATCACTGAACTTTGGGGAGGGAGGGCGATGATACAAGATCAAGCATCTGGGGGAAGATCATCAGGGACTGGGAGGGAGCTGAAGACTTCCAAGAGCAAAGAGGCCAGACTCTAATGCTCAATGGGAAGTCCTGTGACTAATTCCCCCAATACATATTCATTTAATACCTTCTATGAGCCGGGCACCCCCTCACCCACAATTCAGTAAAATCTGTTCCATGCATAAATGTCTTCTGAGACTGAATTTTTGTGAGGTATCAGTGAGGGGCTAGAGTTCATCTCTAGGTTTGATGTCACCCAAGATAGAGGACCCAGCTAATGCAGAGGACCATCCGTCTGTGGAACTAATCCAGTGGGAGCAGAAGCTTGGAACTGGGCTGTAGAGAGCTTTGGAACCCCACAGAAATTTGAGGTGATCTCAACCAGATATGTAAGGGACAATTTAACCCGTACACTAGCGTCTGGGCTCCTCTGGCACGCTCCTGTCTCTGTCCTACCCATCTCTCTAGACTAGTGGCCTTTCCGTGTGATTGCTGGGAACTCCAGTGACAGACTGGCTGGCATTTCTTTGTCCCCTCCAGCACCACTTCCTGCCTAATGCAATTTATGGTCACAGTTGATGGTTCAAAAATAACTTTTTGAAGGGACAGCCCATGCCGTATTTTATCATGATGCAGCTTTGCTTCAAATGGGATGCTAGCGTAGAATCAATGTCCCCAGCTCTACAGAGGAAGCAGAACGTTCTGAGAGCAAGAAGGTAGATAGCAGATAGTGGACACCTTTGTTACAGGGAAAATAATCATTAGACTTGTATTCTTCCAGCTGTGCAGTCATTAATTTGATTATCATAATGCAAATGTTAAAAAAGGAAGAAAACTAACATTTGGCGAGTGCATGCTTTTTATCTTTGATTCTTCCTGGATTTACTAAAAGTATCTCTGAAGTCTTACAGTGTGTCCACTAAGTTTCTCTAGTTTTACTGAGCCTCCGGAGAGAAGAACTCCAGGCGGCACGGCAGTCACCTTCTGTTCCCTGTGCAGGCCACTGTCCTGTCGGGAGATAAGGCTGGGGCACCATGGGGCACTGAGAGCAAGTCTGCACCAGAGTTCTCCGATGATGCTGGCTCTAAGTATGCATCTAAGTAATGAGCAGGGTCTGCCGGGCCCTCCATGCTAATTTGGCTCAGAACCAGCACCCTCTCCCTGCCCTCACAGGTGTGGCTCCTATGGGGAAACTGAGTCAGGGCTGAATGGAGGAAACCCCCTCAGCGAGGGCAGAAATGAAGTTCACCTAGCCAACCCAAACACCCAACAAACACATCAAAACCAAAATATAAACATATAAATAATAAATAAATGCCTCGCACCATGTGACACATTTGCATCTGCTGCTTCACAAACCTATGAGTGCAAACTGTGGTATATTCAGATGAGCAATTCTCACGTCTCCCTTCAGACAACAGAATTTACCAAACTGCAAGAAAAATTGACCTCCAGATTAACAAATGTTACCGCCACCTGATGCATGTTGAATGAGCTCAAAACAAGCTTATGAGTTTGGAATCATCCTTCTCAAATTGATGGAGAAAGTGACAAGTGTGGAGGCATTTCCGTGGGTGTGGAGGGTGCCAAGAGCCAGATGTGGCTTCTTGCAGGGACACAGACCCATCTCCAAGACAAAGCACCACTCATCTGGTGGCCCCGGGGGGCCCCTTCTCAGGAACAGTTAATATTAACAACTCCAACATTGTGAAATTATTTAGGTAATTACCAAATAAAGATGACACCTCTAATTCCTTAAGTTCTGATTTGGGGCCCTGGACTCAAAAAAAATTGAGGCATTCATTTATTGGAGTTTTACCGCTATAAGAGTTAGCATTTCCTAGTGTGGAGAAAAAAAATCAGATAAAGAAATTGCACTAGGAAGTGAAATTGGATTTTTTTTTTTAAATCAATGAAGTAACCAGGCTATTAAAATGGAAAATAAGTCTGATGTCATTCTGAAAACTAAGGGAGTGAGTCACCTGCAGAGCCACTTAATTAAGCACAGGAAGTAACAGGAGAGCTTGAGTAATTTTCCCCGTTAATGTCAGTATTTCAAAATGAGTGAGGCGTTAGGCCACTCTCTTTTAATCTGAGAGCTAAATCAGCTCTTTTGCCCTCAGGACATCTTGAGACATTTGAAGCTGATGAACAGCAAAAAGGACTGTATTAAAAATGATCCCAACTGCACCCAAACAGGGAGAAAACTAAGCTTTTCTACGTTAGGTCCCTGGGGCGTCAAGTGATGGAGGTCAGGGGAGCAGGCGCTGGGAGCCTGGGGCTGGAATGCTCTGCATATGAACAACTTCCCCAGCGCTCTTCATACAGGGGAGGCAGCCCAAGGGGGACACCTTCACACTGGTCAGAAGGAATGTCAGCAGAGGTCTTCCCAGGCCCCTGGGGATTGCAGTAATTTTCATTTCTGGCCTGTAGCAGCTGAGAGGGGCCGCTCCTGTGTTTGGGTTTTCACAGAAGTGATGTGGGACATCTGAGCACCTTGAAAGAAAGTGCCCGTTCTCCTTCCCGTCAGTGCAGGACCTGGCTGGTCTCCTCTCCTGCCTCCACCAGCCAGAGTGCCCAGCCAGGGCACTAGGTCTGGGGCACTCTCCAAAACGGCAGTATAGAAATGCCACAGGCCCACTCTAGGGAAGCATGGGACCATCCCAAGGTGGGCTTGGGGGCTCTGAGTCTCATCTTCTCCACCAAAGTGAAGGAGGCTCCTGAGGTTCCTGCCAGATCCCAAACTAGAGCAGGCTCTGACAAAGAGGACGGGGGCGGTCCCCTGAGGCCTCATGTTTAGGGGCATTCCACCAGAGGCCTCCTCCTTTCCACTGCTGAGATCAGCATAGTTCTCACCTAGGTCTTTTGCTGTTGGTTGGTTGTTTTTTGTCTATTATTATTATTTAACTTTGCTGAAATTCAGGAACTTTAACCCCTACATCTGGCCTGGGTTCTGTAAAGCCTTATTTGGAGAACCAAGCCCACCGGAGTGTGAGTGCCTGTGAAATACGGAATGAAGCGGAGATCCGGAACTGAAGCCTCAGGACTGCTTTGGGCGGGTGGAGTTTGCATCCCTGATGAGTAAGTCAGTCTGTTCTGACCGATCCAAGCTTAATTCATGGTTAGAAACAAAAAGCGGCCACACCCAGGCAGCTCTAGGTTTTAGACAGCACACTAAACCCCAAGGACCACCAAACACTTTCCCAATATTAACCACCGAGAGTTAAAACTGCATAATGGGCCGGGCGTGTAATCCCAGCACTTGGGAGGCCAAGGCAGGCGGATCACGAGGTTCATCCCGGCCAACATGGTGAAACCCTGTCTCTACTAAAAAAAATACAAAAAAAATTAGCTGGGCGTGGTGGCACGCACCTGTAGTCCCAGCTACTTGGGGGGCTGAGGCAGGAGAATCGCTTGAACCCAGGAGGCGAAGGTTGCAGTGAGCCAAGATCGTGCCACTGCACCCTAGCCTGACAACAGAGTGAGACTCTGTCTTTTAAAAAAAAAAAAAATGTATAATGCTCAATTTGTCACATAACCTCATCAGAAATGATTCTCCCTCCCAGGATAGTTCTTTATTACTTCATCTTGAAATTGACAATGTAGTTCTGGGTTTTTACTTTAACTTTTAAAATGTTTCTCCTTCTCCCCCATCCTACCCCAAATAGAATCGCTTGATAAAAACACAGTAATATTTGGTGTTCACATTTTTAACTAATCAGCCACTTGAGAACCAGGCGGGCTAATCCTAATCTCTTTTTGAGGACCGTCCTGAAGGCCAGAGCCCAGGCCTGGCCTCCAGCCTCAGGCACCCACAGACTTTCAAGAGGCTCATTCCTGAGGTCCTCTCTCCCTACTTGAACAAATTCTCCTCCGGCATGAGATGACGCATCTGACAGTCACCCTCCTGTATGATGTATGCAGGTCAAGCTGTGAAATGGCTTTGAGTTCCAATCACCATTAGAAGGTAAATTCACTGATTTGAAAGTTTACTGATGTCATGGAGTCATAATCAAAGATCTCTTTGAAGTGGAAGTTGGTCAGTCATTGCAGGAGGAGGTAAGAAGGGGTGAGATAAAAACTCAGGCAGCTGAAGCCATTCCCCCCTGGGGGAGCAAACCCCAGGCCTCAATTCTTACTTCCCAGTATGGCCTCTCCCCAGTGCCAGCAAGCCCACCCTTCCTTAGCATCCTAACCCATCCCCATTCATATTCTCATCTGGTTCTGCCTCACCAAGGGGGACTGCTGTTCAAATCCTGGCTCAGCTGCTGACCTGCCTTATGCCCTTGCCCTGGGGGAGGCCAGTGCTTGGCCACTTGCTCATCTGCTCAACAAGAGCCCTCTGAGTGCTGGTGCATTTCCCTGGGTGAAGGGTTTGACTTGGAGTCAGCCTCTTCTCTCCCCTCTCCTGATTGTGAGCCTGGCCTAACCCTTGCCTGGGTACATAAACAGGCTCCATCCCCACCTGCCCCCCGACACCCCACCCACCTGCCCTTCTCTGCCCGCTGGGCCTGCCCTGTCCCTTGGCTTCCCGCCTGCCTTTGACCTGGCACCAGCACAGTGTGCAGGTTGCTGAGACCAGGAACAGGTTCATGCCAGGAGAGTCATTTTCTGACCCAGCGATCAGCTGCAAGAGAAGGGGTGACATCACCAAACTTCCACGGTCACTGTGCCCCAGAGGCCCTCCATGCATCTGCCCCAGGGGAAGCACGGCCCCCAGCAACTGATATGCCATGCCCCAGCAGTCTCCCATGCTCAGGAGGAGGATCTGCAGTCAAAGCCGCCAAGACTGTGAGAGTAACACAGCAGAGTGGCCTGGATTTGTGGGAATGCAGAGGGAGCATGGGCTGCTCTGCCACAGCCAAAACCTGATTTTCTACCAGGCACCAGCTACTCCAGATGCACAAACATGCCCTCCGCTTCCTGGAGAGGAGACATCTATGAAGCCTGTGTGAGCCCTGCCCATTGATGCCCAGTGTAGTGGGATTTTGATGTTTGTCCAGGAGGGGCATGGATGTAAATCATGGCTGATGTGATGGCTATCTGTTGGTTTTTGGGCTGCCCCACATCCACCCATGCTTATCAGCCCCTAGTTTCCTTTTGGGGGATGACTCTTCCCCCAATGTGTTTGGTGTGGGTGGAAGAACAATCTTAGGTGCCTGGCCTCCACTGTGGAAGTCTAGGAAGTAGAATCCTGTCTCTCTCTGACTGTGGTCACACAGGGTAGGGTATATGCTCTAACCCTGGCTCACAGGCCCTCACCCAAGGGATGCTATCTGCAATGAGTGAGGCAGGGACAGCTGGGACCCTGGACAGACAGCATCTGCCACGAGAGAGGGTTGTGCTTCCTGCTTTCCCAGGACAAATTCCCTGAGCCCCTCATTACCTTCCAGTGTGCTTTGTTGAGGGAGCTGGAGCCTCTTTTCATGATGATAGAATCCTAACTGGTACTGCCAGAGGACACTGTCCAGCCTTCAGGAAGCCACTGTAAACCCCACAGGGTCCCTGACAGTGGCCTGGGTGTAGTGTCATGGGGGACAACAAAGAGAAGCACTGGCCTGCAAAGTGGGTGAAATGATGTGTTTCTTTTTCTTTTCTTTTTTAAAAAGGAGATAGGGGTCTTGCTTTGTTGCCCAGGCTGGACTGCAGTGGTGGGATCATAGCTCACTGCAGCCTCCACCCCCTGGGCTCAAGAGATCCTCCTGCCTAGCCTCCGGAGCATCTGGGACTATAGGTTTGTGTCTCCACACCCAGCTAATTTTTTTTCAATTTTTGTAGAGACGAAGTCTGCCACGTTGCCCAGGCTCGTCTCCAACTCCTGGTCTGAAGCCGTCCTACTGCCTGGCCTCCCAAAGTGCTGGGGTTACAGGTGTGAGTACAGTTCCTGGCTGCTGTGTTGCTTCTGGAGAGGGCAGTCATTTGCTAATATCTGTATCTGCTGCCTCTGTGTTTTGGCAGAACTTCCCTTTATGTATGCATAAAAGAGTTTTCTCTCTTACCAGTAAATTAGTAGGATATAGTTTCCTTTGCTATTGTCATTCCTCTAAAGGGGTGAGTATTTTGTTTGCGGGACTTTCCCTGCTTGGGGGACAACTGATTCTCCAGAGCACACTAGTGGCCAGCAGCTCTGGGTGTGCCGCAAATGCGCATGGCTGTTCCATTTGTACGAGGAGGATCTGCAATCCCTGCATCTGCTGGCCTGCTCAGGACAGAGCCCTGTGGAACCTGGGTGCTCACCCTCCACCTGCTCACAGGGATCCCCCCACATGCCCTGGTGGCTCAGGCAAGGGCCCTCTAGTATAGAATCCTGTCATTCATCCTGGTGAGGAATGAAGCTCTGGGGCCGTCGGGGCCTGCAAAGGCAGTGGCTCCCCCTCCCACCATTTTCTTAGTGACCTACAAATGAGAGGAAAATCCATAAATGTCCCTAAACCATTTATTTGAAGTATACATTGCAGTGGCATTGAGTACATTCACAACGTTGTACAACCAGTGCCACTATTTCCAAAGCATTTCTCATCACCTCAAACTGAAACTCTGTACCCAGTAATCAATAGCTCCCCATTCTCCCCTCTCCCCCACCACCTGCCAGCCTCAATTCTAGTTTCCATCTCAATCAATTTGACTAATCTAGGTACCTCATATAAGTGGTTTTATACAATATTTGTCCTTTTGTACGTGGCTTATTTCACTTAGCATGTTTTATATGTGCCATATTGTAGCATATATAAGAACTTGATTTCTTTTTATGACCAAATAGTAGTCCATTGTGTGTACACACCACATTTTGTTGATTTATCTGCCGACAGACACTTGGGTTGTTTACACTTTTCTTAGCTATTGTGAATAATGCTGCAATGAATATTGGCATACTAGCCTCTGGTGGAGTCCTTGCTTTCTTTGGGGTATAAACATAAAAGTGGAATTACTGGGTCATAGTGCGATTCTCTGTTTAGCGTTGTAAGGCAACATTAAACTGTTTTCCAAAACAGCTGCAGCATTTTCCGTTCTCACCGGCAGTGTCTGGAGTTCCCAGTTTTTCCACATCCTCATCCACACTAATGATCTTTCGTTTTGTTTGTCTGTATTGTCGCCATCCTAATGGGAGTCAAGTGGAGTCTCACTGTGGTTTGATTTGCCTGTCTCTAATGACCAGTGATGTTGAGCATCTTTTCATGTGCTTATTGGCCAGCTGCTTATCTCCAACTGCTCCCGATACTCCTGTGTGTGTATTCAAAGATAAGCTGTGCCTGAATGTGCCTGAATGTCCTGTCTCACACTCAGCTTCCAACTGCAACAAAGCTCCAACTCCTGCTGCTCGCAACCCTGCTTTGAGATGGCCTGGGATGACTGGCTTCCTGTCACTTAACCCTTTGGCTGTTTTCAAAGTAGGTGAAAGGAATCCAAGCAGAGCAGGGTTATGGGAAGACCTGAGAACAGGCACTAACATTTGGTTAGTTTCTTGGGAGAGACTTCTTTTTTGCACAATCACAAATAACCATGGTGCTTGTGGAAGAAGGAACTTCAGAGGGTGGGAACAGACTCATGCCTGATGTCACTCAGCACCTGCATGGAGAAGGGTCTCCTGTGGGCAGAGGAAACCCCCAGACAGGGCACAGGTGGCTCAAGCTGGCTGATGGCTCAATAGAGTGCAGCTGCCTCTGCCTTTTCCAGACCAGCCTTGACCCCTGCCTGCCCAAAGAAACAACTGTTTCCATTTTGACTATCTTGCTTGGAGACACCTGACCAGCAGCCTACCACCAAAATCACAAAATAACCGTGGCATCATTTTTCTCATGGACAGATGCTGAGATGCAGTGAGCCACTCTTGGTGCTCTTCCCTGAAGGCATCTGTTGGTCTGCTGAGTCACACTGCAGGTGACGTGCACCCATTCCTGTGTGCGAACTCTGGCCATTTGCTGCCTGTGGTTCCCCCATGAGTCAGTGGCATTGGGCTTCACTCTGAGCAGATGTAATGGGGGACAGGAGGTCACAGGGCATGCACTGAGAGGTGAGTTTGCAATTCTTGAGGAGTTTATTTTGAATAAGCTGAGTCATGATTACTTCAAGGACTATGCTCAGCTGTAGACGCCAACTGCAAAACCAAAGCCTGGGGCATTTTGTCTGGTGAAACTCTGAAAGTTTCCATAAGATGTTATTTCAAGCAGAACTAGATAACATTTTTCCTGATGAAACTTGAAACTTTCTATAAAATTTTTAAAAATCAAAATGTAAAAAAATGAATGCCTTGCTCATTCTAAAGTAACAAAGAGTGTCTCATACATTTAAATATTCAAATCAACTTCAAAATTCAGTCTGCTGTAAATTCAGCACAGAAATGGGGATACAGAAGAATGAGGAAGACCCAGGGAGAGGGAATTCACAATTCACTCAAAATGTGATCAAGGGGGCTGTTCTTTTAAACATTTACAACAGCTTTGACACTTGTTTGGTTTTTGGATAGAGTGTCTTCTTGAAATCTCTGAGTCAAAGTTGATGCCTTTTAAGATGCTTTTCTGTTCCCTAAAGTGTCTTTGCTTTTCAGGGATAGGCTGGTGGGTCCTCTTGGGTGTCCTGAGCCATGTCGAGTCCTCCTGGGTCATGGGAGGCTGGGTTGTCCTGTCGTGCTGGGAGTGAAGGACTGTGGTTGAGTGAAGGCTTGGTGGAGGCAGCTGCCTGGCTGTCCTGTGCTCTCCTCCAATGGAGCAGGGAGCCTTGCTGCTCTGGAGATACGAGCTTGGGGAGGAATGGGGGCTGAGCTCCCTCCACAGCTACCCAATGTCTGAGCAGGAGGGCCCTGCTTGGGGGATGCCAAGACCCTCCTAGCAGGTTCCCTCATAGCACAGCAAGGGTAAGCTGCACCAGCAGGTGGAGAAGTTGGGGGAACAGAGAAGCAGCAGCCCCTCAGCTAGGAGGGCACCTCAGCGTGGGAGCCTCAAGAAGCCTTGTGGGCAGCAGCCATGATTCAGGACCTCCTCCCTTCACTGTGCACAGCATGGCCCTTCACCCTTTGTCTTCCAGCAACTGTCAGACCCTTGGTCTGTTAATGTCTCTCTTTTCCTCCTCGCAAGCTTTTAAGACAGTGTTACCTGTGTGGTGGGTCTGTTGGAAGGACAAAGGAAGGTGCAGGAGTGAGAATTGTTTGTAGCTCCCACCAGTCTCACCTCCACCCAGGTCTGTCTTCCCAGCAAAACCCTACACAGTCCCCTGTAGAACAGCTTCCCCCATACTCTCTCACCTTCCTGCGCTCTGCCAATCTGTCGTGTTAACTTTGAACAGCCCTAGACGGCCTTCGTCATGAAAGCCAGCTCCCAAGGCTGGCCACTTGAACAGCTTTCCACATCTCCCCCATGGGGTCCTCTAAAATAAAAACCATTAGCCCCCGGGGGTATCATTTTTTATTTTACAAGACCCCATGCAATGGCATGAAGCCAGACAGCAGAATAAAAGCAGAACTCCTCCTCACAGCCTTGGCCATGCCTCCTTTACCTTCTGCCCTGCCCTCTGTCCTCCCAGCTTTCCATGTCTTTCTTCCTCCTTTCCCTTTCCTCCTTCCCTTCCTCCTTCCGTGTCCATTCTCCCTCCTTGTCTTTCTTTCCTCTGAGCACTTTTCCAACCTTGTTCCGCCCTAGGCCCCTGAGCCTGGAGAGGCCAGAGCTACAGTCCTGATGCTTCTTCCTCCCAGAGGTCAAGGGATGTGTTCCTGCCTTTGGTGGACTGCTCCACCTATGTTGACCATTAAAGTCTCCCTCCTCAGCCAGTCCAGGTCAGAGAGCACACCTGAATCTTCCTGCCTCCCCTTTTCATGTGTGTCCCTAAGGAGAGGCTTGTGCCCTGTCTCTGAGGCAAGACATAGCCAACGATGAACTGACAGTGATAGTCCCCGGCCTCCACTTGTAATCCCTGCCGGCATCTCCCCAGCTCCCCCCACCAGCCTCATTCTGCACAACATCCTCTGGCCAAGGTTACAGCTCCTTCTCCCTGGAACCCCTCGGACCAGCACAGCTGCCTGGGCCCCTCCCTTGCATCACTGGAATGCCCGAGGTCGCCAGACGAGGTGGCCTCCTTCCCAACGCAAGGATGCTCCCCTGGGGTGTTCTGTCACATAAATTCCTCCAAGAATTTATTTCCAGAAAAATAAATTCCCCGAAGAATTGGTAGATTTTCTTTTATTAGATAATAAGAGCTGCACAGCACACTGCTTTCCCCTTTTTTTTTTTTTTTTTGCTTTTCTTACCCGGAAGCTCAGGGCTGCACTAGTGCTGAGTGTGGATATATTCATCAGCTCTCTTTTCTTCTTTCTCTTTCCCCTCCTATTTGTCCAGTTTATTCTTGGGTGTGTACCCATGTGTACTTATGGAGAGCTCAGTTCAAGTAACTGTGTGGGAAGTCTGGCCAGGCCTGCTTCTGTGGTCTTGACACACCGCCCTAGTCCTTCCTCCTGCCTCTCCTGGCATTCGCACCTGCTTCAGAGTCCTCTCCACACATGGAATTTGGGGCCCTGCACCCCCACTCCAGCCCGGGGGGATCACCAATTGGTCCAGAGCAGTCCTTGGACCCCTCCGCCCCATGAAATTCGAGTTTTCCAAAGAGAAAGAAGTTCCCTTATGTGGTAGATCAGGCCCGAATGCCTGCAGAGCCTCCTGGCTAAAGGATCAAGTTTCTACCTCCTTCCCATCAGCCCCCCCTTTCTCAAAAGACTGAGTTTCTACCCTCCTTTCCCTCAGTTCCCATCTTTCCTCACTCTACCACACAGGAAGGAGGAGAAAAAGATGGAATTTTGGTTTCACAGGTGAAGGAAGGGGAACTTGGTAATGAGGGAGGTTGGAAATTGTCAAATCAGTGTCCATGAGCACAGCCACCCCAGAGGAAGTTCTTGTTCCACCTCTGGAAGAGTCTTCAGCCCAGTGCAAAGAGATGGAGTTTCCAATGAATGATGAGAGATTCTCCTCGCCATACCCTGGTGCCAAGGCTTGGTGGGCCTTCTCAACAGGCCCTCCATAAACAAGACAGAAAGTTGCAATTAATAGGTAACTATTTCTTTGAGTGGCAGCTCAGCTTTTTGCGAAGTCCCACCACTGATCAAAGGGCTCTTTTTGCCTTGGGGAGAAAAGCTGCTTTCTGTAAGTTTGAAATATTCAGCAGGACTTCATAGAATTACAGTTGAAGCTTCATCTTAAATGGCAACTTGTGTCTGGACATTAAACTCACCCCATCGTGGCCAGGTGTGGTGGCTCACGCTTGTAATCCCAGCACTTTGGGAGGCCAAGGCAGGCGGACACCTGAGGTCAGGTGTTCGAGACCAGCCTGGCCAACATGGTGAAACCCCCATCTCTACTAAAATTGCAAAAATTAGCTGGGGGTGGGATATGCCTCTGTAATTCCAGCTACTTGGGAGGCTGAGGTGGGAGAATTGCTTGAACCCAGGAGACAGAGGTTGCAGTGAGCCAAGATCACACCACTGCACTCCAGCCCAGATGACAGAGAGAGACCCTATCTCAAAAAAAAAAAAAAAAAAAATCACCCTACCTTTTTTTATCTGTGTGCATACTTCAAGGAAAATAGAGACACAGAAGCCATTTTGAAGTAAGCTTAAGTATGGTGCTGGAGACACTAACAGAGTCAGAAAAGTGTTTCAAATAAAGTACAAAGTTTATGACATGAGCCTGTGACCTCCATTCTGTTACTCAAATACAAGAGTGGACAAATACCAAGCACAGGGCCTCCAGACCTCAAGCTGTTCTCATTGGATTGTTGGGTAAGAGTGTCAGTTGGGTGAAGAGTCATCCTTGAATTCTAGACTTGGCACTGACTCCACTCATGGGATTAAAGCCTGCATTATCTACAGCCCTGAGCATCTGCCATGCACCTGCCAACTAGTACACTGTTGGCTCCATGGAAAGACAAGGATTGGTGTCTGGTCCCCAACTGGGCCAGCATTTGAAATAGCCTTATGAACATGGGCGTGAGGTTTGCGCACATCCCCTGAACACTGGCTACCTTTGCCAGGCTCCAATGGTGTACGCCCTTCAGTGACAGGAAAGGTTTGAAAAGTGGAAAGGGGAGTCGAGTCAAGTGTGGGTCCCTGTGTGGCATCACCCAACCCAAGAGAGGACTTGAAGAACAAGGGATGTGCTGAGAATTGGCCCATGCTCCTTCCTTTGTTGATCTGCCTTTCCAGGAACACTTTTGCCCCAAATCAAGAACAGTTTAGGAGGAGGCTCACCTCGTTGGGCACAGCCTTTGCCCTCCCACTCTTACGTCTTGGCCCCTGTCCTGAGGTTCTTTCAGAATCCTTGCAGAGACCAGGCTCTCTCTTGCTCCAGCCCTTTGTTCAAACTAGGACTCACTTCCCTCCACCTTGGCCTGTCTGCTCCTTTCATCCTTCCCATCCCAGCCTGGGAAGCTTCTCTCACCCCTTCAAGACTGGGTTAGGGCCTCCCAGCCTCTCCTGCCATCCATGCCATCTCTGCAGTGGGTACTGGTCTTGCGGATCTTCCCCTCAGCAGGAACCAAGTCAGTCTGAACCACTGATACATCCTGAGTGCTCCTCACAGAGCCGGGCAAATAGGAGACTCTCAAAAATGCCCAGTGCATGACAAACCCCTGGACTTGCTGAATGTGACAGTCCAACTTAATAGAATCAGTAGGAGCTCACTTCAGAGCAGCTAGCAGGAGAAGTTCTATACCAGGTGCATTGTGGTTCCTCCAAACTCAGCAAGCTGGTAAGTGCTAACCCCTGGGACATTTTTGAGAGCTGCAGGGAGATGTGATTCTGTGGAGCAGCTGAGATTTCAGGTAAACTATAAACACATGAATAGAATGTGATGGGCTTGTTCATTTTTCAGGGTTAGAGTTGCCTAGTCCAGAATATCCCAGAGCCTCCTGTCTCTGCACTGTGCACAACGCAAGAACATCTGGGCAGCCCTCCTCTGGAATCTCCACAAAGGTGGAGACCCGTAGGATTTACTCCCCACTGGTTCCCAGCCCCCAGCCCAGTGCCTGCTGCTCAGAGATTGTTGGTTGAATGATTAAAGGAAGAAAGATGAGTCATAGGGTTTGGTTTTGTGTCCCCACCAAATCTCTTGTCAAATTGTAGTCCCTAGTGTTGACGATGGGGCCTGTGGGAGGTGGTTGGATCATGGGGGTGGATTTCTCATGAAAAGTTTAGCACTACCCTCTTGGTGTTGTTCTGATGATAGTGAGTTCTTTCAAGATCTGGTTGTTGAAAAGTGTGAAGCACCTCCCCTCTTACCCTCTCTTGCTTCTGCTCCTGCTGTGTAAGACACCTGTTCCCCTTTGCTTTCGGCCATGATTGGAAGCTTCCTGAGGCCCAGAAGCAAAAGCCACTATGCTTGCTGTACAGCCTGCAGAACCATGTGCCAAGTAAACCCCTTTTCTTTGTAAATGGCCCAGTCTCAGGTATTTCTTTATAGCAGTGCAAGAATGGACTAATACAATGAGTTCATGGACAGAAAAATTCTTAAAGAAACAGATAATGTAGCTCCAGCTGAGTCTGGAGACTTTTCCATTTTAATTGGAAAATGTTGTCCTTTAATATATTTACTGGTAATGTCCCCACTTTCAGGATCTACTCGCCCACATGAGCACGTGGAAATCCTAAAGAGGATCTTTACTTAAATGCCCATCATGAAGAGAAAGGGTCTGTAAGATAGATAACACTCAGCAATGAGACCGAGCCATGTCCACAGTTAGCAACAGGATAAAGCTCAATAACCTGGAGAGAAGAAAGCAAATCACAGGACAACTCCTTTTACGTCAGCATATAAAACCCAGCACACAATGCCGTATATTGCTTGTAGATAAATGCATAGAATTCTAAACACTTGGACAGGAAGGTCTATACCCACCTCAGGGTGGTGAGATGAGGCTGAGGACCCAGGACGGGTGGGGATGAGGGAGGATGAGGGCTGTGGGAATCAAGCTCTGAAGCCAATAGAGTAAAATGTTCTCTGTTGGGTGTTAAATATGTCCCTGTTAAGTGCATTTGTTATATTACTCTCTAGGGTTTTTTGTATATTTGAAAGTCCTATACTTTTCTCGAAGAAATAATTTTCTCAGATTATCAATAATTTAGAAACCAGTGGTTACTTTTCTTAGCATTTGCTATAGAACCTACTGGAGTTGTTTTATTTAAATAGTATAAAAATTGTCCTTGTGAACAAGAATTCTTCTTTGAATTGAATTCCCCGTTTTCTAACTCTTCAATTCAGTGTCTTTTGCACCAGACTGCCTATTAACTGATGCAAATCCTTAAGAGACTGTCTCAGGCTCCCCTGCTGTGTGCACTCCATTGCTCCCTTCCCTTGCCTCAGCTCACCTTATCCTCCTTCTCAGCCTTCCATGGATATCTAGGGGCCCGCACGTCCCTCTCCAAAGAGGTCCAGCGATCTTTCGATGATAGCAAGCAAAATACGCACTAGAAGCAGTGGTGCTGAAACTTCAACATACATCAGAATCTTCTGGGGCTTGCTAAAACAGATTTCTGGATCCCACTCCCAGCATTTCTGATTCAGTTGCTCTGGGATGGAACCTGAGAATTTGTATTTCTAACAAGTCTCAGGTGATGCTGATACTATCAATACTGGGGGACACATTGAGAAACTGGGTTGAAGAAGGTTGGATCGCCATGCCTCTACCTCACCTGTGCTACATGTGCCGTGAATGAATGGCACGTTTCTGTGAATCTGGTCTGTTCCTTCCTGGTGCCCTCTGCCCTGACAGTTCATCATCACGACACTATCTGGCATTGATCTTTGTTTTAGTCCCTCTCAGCGGAGAACAGATTTAATCACATTTATTTCCATTTGGTCTGGACCAAGTCAACTTTTGGCCAGAAGAGAACATCGAAAATTAAATAAACATTATTGTGTGAAGAATGAAGAGGGAGATGAAGAGAAAGACAAAGGGCTTAAGAAATTAGAAATGAAAGCAGGAAGAAAGATGCAAGGCAAGAGGGAAAATGGAGAAATAAGTAAGTTGATGCTTTCCATTCCCACTGACGCAAGAGGCCCCCGGGACCAGCAGACAAAGAACAGAGGGGCTGTGTGTCATTCCTATGTGCGAATAATCGTCTCTAACCAGAAAACAAACAAAAGTGTCCGAGAAGGATAATTGACGGGCAGGAGTTCTCTGTCTTGAAAACTCTTTAACACAGAGTTTTGTTGTCACCATCTCTTGCGGGGGCTTTGGATGTCCTCAAGTCCTGTCCACATAACTCTGAAGGCCCACAGTCCCCATGCGAGGGGACTTCCCTGGCAGAGCCCATGTCCAGACACATGCAGGAGCTAGTACAGAGGGAAATAGACAGCTTCCCATTTTGAGGGGCTTGAGGCTTAAACACACTTGTTCTTGAGTCAGAAGAGAAATCAGCAGCAAACAAGACAAGGATGGGAAGGAGAGGTGGTGGTGGTCGGGAAGCGCTTTGGCTTTCATAGATGGAATTTAAGGCAGAAACCATCTGCCTGAATTTCCAACTCTCCCAGTGCTTGGGAATTGCCCGGGCCCCGTTCCCACAGATTGTGATGTATTGGCCTGGATTGGAGCCTGCTCGACAAAACTCTTCCCCAGTGATGCCACAGGGCATGGTTGAATCTCACTGATCTAGAAGAGTCCATCCCATCATCCTGCAGCTACAAGAGAGGAAACTGAGTCTCAGAGGGATTAACCAATTTGCCTGAGCTCACATACAAGGGAAGAGCAGAAGGAAGGTGAGAAGTTGGCTCTCCTCATCTTAAGTCGGGAGAAAATAAGTTTTGGATGAGTTTGAGGTTAGAACTAGTTGACCATTCTCCCCCACATCAGCATCTGAAAGGAGAATTTCCCCTGACAGGCATCCAGTGGAAGGAACCTCAGGACAAGACAGGAACAGAATCCGGGTCTCATGCATGCATTTCTCAGTGGGGTTCTGTCCATATACTGCAGAAAGAGGCTAAATAATCCTGTCCTGCCTGTGAGCCTGTGAGCCTCCTGCGAGGCCTGATGCCCGCATGCTGTCTCTGCAGGGAGTGAAACCTGTATCTGGCCTGGGTGGTGGTCCCCACCACACAGGCTTCCTCTCTAATGATGTCTACTCCTAGGAAGAAACTTGCCCCTTCAGAGGGTGGTACAGCAAGTTTGGAATAAGGTGTCCACAGATGAGGAAATGAATCAGCAACAGGAAAATATTTCAGGGCAACTATAGTTTACTCAGTGTCCACTCTGCCAGGCACTGAGCCTCTGGCATAGGATCAGGACATATCATGAAAACTCCCAGGTAGGTGGCAGCCCATCTGACAGATATGGGAATGAGTCAGTGCCTGAACTGCATGGGGAGGGAATGCGGCAGAGCATGGAGACAGGAGCTAGCAGGCCGGGCCTCTCTTGCATCTGATAGGTTGAGAAAATGAAACCAGAACTGGACCAGAGCAGGCTGGCATAATGTCCAAGGTGTCAGGGATGAGGCAGAAATTCCAGGACAGGAGGCCCCATGACCCCTATTTTGCAGGATAACTTCACCCTCCAGAAAAGCGGGGCGGGGGGGGGGGGGGGGGGGGGAGATGAGATGACTTGGCACATTGCCAAACAGATGCCCAGTGGCGTCCTACAGCCCACTGTGAGCTGTCCCCTCCAGTACTGGAAAGGAAAGGAGGCTGTGAGGAAGGAGCGGCCAACTGGCTCAGGCCTTAGCTTTCTCATCTATACAAGGGGCTGTTTGTTGCAAGGATTCAATGAGACAGCACATGTCAAGCTCTTGGCAGGGGGCTTAGTCCCTTCTAAGTGCTACAGAGACATTAGCTATTGCCATTTATTGCTAGTATTCTTATGAGACTCTAAAAACTGCTTTTTCTTCTTAGTCTCTTAAAAAAGAATCATACTAAATCCTAGAAGCAAAAGCAGAAAGATAGCAGATGACATTCAATTAGAAGCCTGAAAAGTCACTTTTATTAAAATGCAGCATTAACATCAGCCCTAGAATAGCTTCTCATCCGCAACCAGAAGAAATTGATTTGCCCAATTCTTGCCTTTCAGGAACTTCACTGGTTCCGCAGGAGGTTTCACAGAAGGGCCCTCAAAAACTCTTACTAAGAAAACCATCTACTCTGTTTTATCGGGATTAAGCGACTAGCATCTATTAATGTGTGCCCCTCCAACACCACCCACACATTAGTGTGGAGAGTGACAGGAAGAACTTTCCTGCCCATTCATCTGCTCATTCACTCATTCATTCATTCATCAGCTGGCTACTGAACACCTACCTCATGGCAGGAACAGTTTCAGGTGCTGGGATATTGCAACGTTGAGACAGAGCAAGAAGTTGGCAGGGCAGAGACAGAGGGAGACTACAGACCAGAAGCCATCAGAAGCACTCTTAACAAAAATTAGGCAGGGTGAAGGGCAGAGAGCACCTTTGTGGTCTAGGATGATCGTGACCTTTGGGGAGATGGCCTAAGGGTCAGAGGGTCCAGGCTCTCAGGACCTCTGGCCAACCACTCCAGGCAGAGGCAAAGACAGAGACAAATGCTCTGAGGCAGGTACCCGTCCCCCTTGTTAGTTAACTCTGGGTCTAAGCAGTTAACCAGGCTTAACCTTACCAGCCTGAATAAGACTCCTCTCCTCCCAGCTCTCCTGGTGGGCAGACTCTTCCTACATCCACAGGGAGCCTTTGTCTTCAGTGACCCCTCCCTACCTGTGACACAGAGCAGAGGTGAGACAGGAAGCAATCGGACCAGAGACCCCCTTCTCCCAAGGATGGCTGTTCTGCATTCTGGAACCATGGGCAGGGCGTGGGCACTGTTTCCTCATCTGCAAAATGGTCATAATCCCTGCTTTACAGGATTGCTCCGAGGTTCACAGGAGATGGCAGAGAGGTCATTGGGGAAAATGTAAGGAAACACCCGAGCATAGCACATTTGAAATCGGAGTCGTCAGGGTGACTGAGTGATTTCGGTAGATTGTGTTGTCATTGTAATTTCCTTTTAGAGCCACATCCTTCAGCTTTCTGCCGTCTTTAAAATCCGCTTGCATGCAGCTTCCAGAATTAGCAATCAATAAGCCTAATTAGTCTTCTTCCCAGAGGGCTCTGCCTTTTATTTTTCCTTTAATTCTTAGTTGACACAAAATAATTATGCATATTTATGGAGTACAGAGTGATATTTCAGTACATGCATATAATGATCAAATCAGGGTAATTAGGAAATCTGTCACCTCAAAAATGTATCATTTCTTCATGCTGAGAATATTCAAAATCTTCTCTTCTACCTTTGTAAACATATGCAATAAATTCTTGTTAACTATAGGCATACCTCTGAAATCTTGCCAGTTTGGTTCCACACCCACCACACCACTGCAATAAAGTGAATATTGCAATAAAGCAAGTCATGTAATTTTTCTGGTTGCCTATGCTTATACCATCCTGTAGCCTATTAAGTGTGCAATAGCATTATGTCTAATATACACAACTAATTAAAAAATTCATTGTTGCCCAAAAAATGCTGATGGTTTTGGTATGTTGTGTCTCTGTTTTCATTTGCTTTGACAATTTTTTTGACCTCCTTCTTAATTTCTTCATGGACCCACTGGCCATTCAGGAACATGCTGTTTAATTTCCATGTATTTGTACAGTTTTCAAAGTTCCTCTTGTTATCGATTTCTAGTTTCATTCGATTGTGGTCTGAGAACATATTTGATTTGATTTCAATCATTAAAAATTTGTTGAGGCTTGTTCTGTGGCCTAACATATGGTCTGTCTTAGAGAATGTTTCATGTACTGAAGAGAAGAATGTGATTCTGCAGCTACTGGATGAAATGTTCTGTAAATGTCTATTAGCTTCATTTAGTCTCTAGTGCAGTGTAAGTCTAATGTTTCCTTGTTGATTTTCTGTCTAGACGATCTTTCCAAAGCTGAAAACTGAGTTTTGAAGTCCCAAACTGCGATTGTGTAGACGTCTATCTCTCATTAGCTCTAATTATATTTTCTTTTTATATCTTGGTGCTCCAATGTTAAGTATATGTATATTTATAATTGTTATATCCTCCTACTCAATTGATCCCTTTATCATTATATAATGACCTCCTTTTCTCTATGTTTTTTGACTTAAAATCTATTTTGTCTGCTATAAGTATTGCTACTCCTACACACTTTTGGTTTTTGTTTGCACGAAATATCTTTTTTTCATCTCTTCATTTTCTGTCTATGTGTGTCTTCACAGGTGAAATTAGTTTCTTGTAGGTAGCATAGAGTTTGATCACTTTTAAAATCCATTCAGTCAGTCTATATCTTTTAATCGGGAAATTTAAACCATTTGCCAGTGTTGTTATTGATAGGTAAGGACTTATTCCTGTCATTTTGTTAATTGTTTTCTGATTATTTTATATAATTTTTTCTCTCTCCCTTCCTTCCTCCCTCCCTCTCTTTCTTTCTTTCCCTCCCTTCTTTTCTTCCTTCCTTCTTTCTTCCTTCCTTCCTTTCTTTTTCTTTTGTTTATCTTTGCAGTTTGGTGGTTTTCTATGATAACGTGGTTCTATTCTCTTTCTTATTTGTGTGTCTGCTTTACTAATAAGTTTTATAC
The DNA here is from genome assembly GCA_036589455.1 of Ateles fusciceps. Classification (NCBI taxonomy): domain Eukaryota; kingdom Metazoa; phylum Chordata; class Mammalia; order Primates; family Atelidae; genus Ateles; species Ateles fusciceps. Next base: position 512,741 of record JAZHEH010000198.1, on the reverse strand, counting down.
TTTGTGTTTTCATTATGATGAATATAGCCCTTTTGCTTCCAGATATAGGACTCTCAAGAATTTATTTTAGGACCTGGCTTTCAGAACACCTCTGGTGGCTCCTGCCCACCCTATAGAGGGGCTATCCCTCCAGGTTAGGTTAGCATCATCATTTAGAGCCAACCAGTCAAGGAGGTGATGGTTTGCCTTTGACACCTCTACCCAGACCAGTTTAGTGGTGATAAATTCCATCAGTTTTTGCTTATCCAGGAAAGACTTTATTTCTCCTCCATTTCTGAAGGATATCTGTGCTGGGTATAGTATTCTTGACTGGCTAACAGAGGACCAAATAATAAGCCACAGAAATGGCTCTCTAACGATGAACATTTCTGCCATCAACCAACAGAACCCTGGAAAAAATGTTTTCCAGTGAGGAGACTTCCCTGGCTTTCAGAATACCTCTGGCAGCCCCTGCCTACCCTATGGAGGGGCTATCCTCCAGGTCAGGTTAGCATCATCATTTAGAGCCAACCAGTCAAGGAGGTGATGGTTTGCCTTTGACACCTCTACCCAGACCAGGCTCCACTGAGAAGACTCTCCCACTTTCATCACTGCCCCACCTAGTTAGTTGGTCCTGCCATGGTGCCAGAGTTTCACTGAGGCTGAATAGTATAGCGTTAGCTCAGGCAACAGATAAACTCTGCCTCCATGTGCAAGTACAAAAAGGTATCTCTGCTTCTTTCTAACTCACCTAAGATTTTGGAGGAATGGCTCCTAAAGAGGGTGATTATCTTCCCCACCACTTACAGTGCCTCAGAATCACATGCTGCACATATTCATTTTGCACAGCAAAACCACAAAGTGAATACGACTGTTATCCCTACTTCACAAGACACGGAGGCCCTGAGAGGTTAAGAGGTAGAGGTAAGATTTGAACCTACAGGGTATGCTTCCAGAACCCAATCTCTTTACTCTTTGCTGTATATCCCTGCAAGCCCAATCAAGGACTTGGGTTTTTTTCAAGGTTTGCCCTTTCCACACAACTGCCTCTCTCCTCTTGCCCCCTCCTAGGGAAGCTTCTGGAACCTGACTTTGATAGTAGGAAGTAAAGAAGAGGAACCAAGGGAAAAACAAGACCTTACTTTGTTTTCAAATCCCTAGTGTGGGGTCACTGCCAGCTGTCCTGTGGGATCTGTGTTATTATTGCTCAACTTGTAAGTTCTTTTCCCCTCCCTGGCCTCAGTGTCATCCAAACAAGGGGGTTATAGTGAGTATTCTAGAAGTCCCCACCTGACTTTAACATAATTTCAGCAACCTACTGGAAAGGAGAGATGGTGGGACTACACAGAGAGGTTTTGTAAAAAATGTACAGCCCATTGTTGCCTCTCACTCTATTCATTGATAGAACTAAGAGATTGGAAAGCCCTGGACATCTCATAACGAAATAAACTAGCACTTTGTGTTTAAGAGCTCTTTCCTTCAGTATATCTACCTTCCATGTTAGAGCCCCTTTGCTCATTAAAAAAAAATGTCAGGGTGATTTTAACAAAGTAACTCAGCAAAGCCTCTTTAGATATTTTCAGAAAGAGAGAGAGGAAATCCCTAAATAATTCTGTCTTCAGTGCTCCATATCAGGGTACATCAGCATGGTATTAAAAAAAAAAAAAAGAAACAAGTCACAGGTGACAAGGAAGAGCTGACTGTGGCCTAGCCTCCCTAGTCCCCAGACTGGGTCATGGCATTATGGCATTGGAATAGAGCAGCTGGGAGGTTCAAGATCTGAGAGGCCTAGAGTCAGGGTAACCAAGCTCTGTAAGGTCCACGACATAGGTGGGCAGGCAGGTAAACAGTATGCTCTGCTGAAAGGAAGGCTGACGTCTCTTTTAAACGAAGTTATCAGGGTACTTAACACAGACCATCTTTAAACAAGGAGCCCACTTATTTTCTTACTAATCTGTAATCTGTAATCCGCTCAGAATGAGAAAACAGCATTTTGGCTTCTGAAGTTTTTAAACATCATGTAAAATACTCTTTGCGAGGCAATGAAGATATTGTGGCTGTTTTCAACTCTGCAAACCCAAGTACGTTCTTTTCAGTAAACTCTTTACTGAAGTAAAAGATACATAGAGAAAAGTACACAAATAATAACCAAAATACGTGGATGAATTTTCACAAAGGAGGCAAACCAGAGAAATCACTAACTAGGTCGAGAAGCAGGACATTGCCAACACCTCAGGAGCCCCACTTGTACCCCTACCAATTACATCCCCAAAACAACTATCATCTTAACTCCTGATCCCATTGATTAGCTTTGGCTGTTCTTGAATTTCATGTAAATGGAGCCATCAGGGTACCCTCTTAGTTTTCTGGTTTCTTTCACTGAACATGATGTTTATTACATTCATCCATGTTACTGTGTGTTGCATTAGGTTGTTCAATTTCATTGCTCAGTACATCATGTTATACTTATCCATTCCATTGTTGATGGAAATGTGGGTTGTTTCCAGTCTTTGTTTACCATAACTAGATAGTTATGAACATTTTTGTAGAATTTCTGGGTCATAAGATACACAAATGCTCAGCTGTAGTAGATCCTGATAATTTTCCGATATGGTTATACTAATTTACACCCTCACCAGTCAGTGGATGGCCATTGTAGTTGCTGTATGTTCTCTCTGGCACTTAATATTATTAGTCTGTCATTTTGGGCAATGCTGGTGGCTCTGTAGAGGTTATCTCCTTATGACTCTAATTTATGCTTCCTTGCTGGCATTTACTAGTAAATACAAAGCCTCTTTTGTGAAGTGCTTGTTAAAATCTTTGCCCATGTTTTCTGTTGAGTTATTAATGACTTATAGAAATTCTTTATATATTCTAGGTACAAGCCCTTCATTGGATTTATGACTTGCAAATACCTTCTCTTACTCAAGGGCTTGCCTTTTCACTCTCTTAATGGTATCTTTTGATAAACAGAAGTTCTTAGGTTTAAAAAATTTATTTATTTTTTATCATTTTTGCGAGTGCAGTTGTGCAAACAGGGCTCACTGCAGCCTCAAACTCCTGGGCTCAAGCGATTCTTGCACCTCAGCCTCTTGAGTAGCTGGGACCACAAGGGTGTGCCACCACACCTGGCTAATTTTTTAAATATTTTGTGGAGATAGGGTCTCACTATATTACCAGGCTGGTCTTGAACCCCTGGGCTCAAGAGATCTTCCCTTCTTGGCTTCCCCACGTGCCTGGATTACAAGTGTGACCCACCACACCCAGGCAGAAGTTCTTAGTTTTAATAAAGTCCAATTCATCCGTCTTTTCCTTTGTGGTCAGTTTTTGTATTACATTTGAAACAATTTTATTCCAAGTCATAAATTATTCTCTTACGTTACCTGTTAGAAGTTTGTTTTTTTTTTTTGCCTTTTACTTTTAGATCTACAGTCTCTCTAGTTGATTTTTGTGTGTGGTGTGAGGTAGAGTCAAGATTCATCTTTTTAAGTATGAAGATCCAACTGACCCTGCAACATTTACATAAACACTATCTGTCCTATTCCCATTGCATGGCAGTATTGCTTTTGTCATAATCAACTGACCGAATATGTGTGGTCTGTTTTCCAGGACTCTCTTTGTTCTGTTGGTCTATTTGTCTATGCTTATGTATATCTCACACTGTCTTATTTGCTAAAGCTTCAGAATATGTCTTAACAAATGGTCTTGCTCAAGATTGTTTCAGTCCTTTAAATTTCCAAATAAAATAAAAAGTTTATTCTACAAATAAATACAATTCCACTAAAATTTATTGTGAAATTGTACTGACTCTATAGGTCAATTTGGTCAGAACTTACTATAAAAATATTGTCTTTTATTCCATGAACATCTACTTTGGATTCTTTTAATGTCTCTTCACGGTGATTTTATAGTTTTTAATTATATTTTATTAGATTTATTTCTTTGTATGTTAATTTTATTAAACATGACATAACCTAAACTTTAAAATTTTCCAATTATTTGTCACTTACAAATAAAACTATTTGTTCTTCTTGATTTAACAACTCATCTGCCATGTGGTTAATACTACCAATTTGTGATCAAAGTTATCATTCACAATAGAGTTTTTCAGCCTATTTTCTCTCTGTTATTCAGATTAGGGGATTTATATTGTTCTTTCCTCAATTTCACTGATTCTATCCTCTGTCATATCCATTCTTCTATTGAGTAGAATCCAGTGAGGTTTTTTTTTTTAATTTCTGTTATTATATTTTTTAATTCTATAATTTCCATTTGGTTCTTCTTTTATAATTTCTGTTTCCTCACTGAGATTTTTTTGTTTTTTCATTTGTCTCAAGATAATTTGTAATTGCTTTCTGAAACATTTTTATAATGGCTGTTTTAAAGTCTGTCAGACAGTTCCACCACCTGATTCATCTCAGTGTTGGTGTCACTAGTCTTTTGTCATTCAGGTTTTCCTAGTTCTTAGTATGTGTGTTTTTTCATTGTATTTGCACATCCTGTTTTTTTTGTTAAAAGACTGTAGGTCTTTTTTTTTTTTTTTTTAAGCAGGCTATCGGCTGTCACCTGGCTCAGGTTTAGCATAAGGTCCTGGCCTACTTTAGTGTTCTGTGGGTCCAATGGCAACTTCATTTCAGAGCCTTTATACTATGATAGCCTACCGGAGCTCCCACTGGTCCTTTCTAGTGCCCCTTTGTGGGGCTGAGGGGAACTTCCTTGGGCTGGGCCACCTGGTGCCTCTAGATAGAAGAAGGGAGTCTCAGGCCTATGGAGACCAAGAGTGCTTCCCAAACTAGGCTGCCTGCTATGATGTGATTCCATTATTTCAAAAATTGGTAGACTCTTAGACTCCAGTCCATCCTCCCTCTCAAAAGAAACACCTTTTCATAAAGGATCCTGACATATAGAGAGCCCACCACTTCCACAGTATCATGGAATCAGGAGAATTATCCAAATAGTGGTTTCCTTGTACTCCAGGCAGGGAGAGTCAAGGAAAACTTTATGGATCTGTAGTCTAAAGCTAGGGAGAAAGAGAAAGATTTGCCTGTTTAAATTTCTGTAACTACTGTATCTCCAGATAATACGTGAACAGCCAGTAAAGATGAATGCAGATTATTGATAAAAAGAACACACACGGAGAAGAGAAAAAGCAAGTCAACAGAGCTTTTTAACATACACTCCCTCACCCAACCCCCAGCTCAGAAGGGAAGGAACCTGCTGTCCAAAACAGGAAATATAGGAAATACCGGCTGAGAAACTGTCCATTTGACGTCCATGAGCCCAGCTGCCCCTCTCACCCCACTCCTATTTTAAGTCAGTGACACACAGTCATGCTTTCCTTTTCTGCACCTGAAAGAGTGACGTCACTCCAGACTGAGTCCTTATTAGAAGTGATGATGAGTTATTCTTAGACCTGGACATGGTCTAAAATAGTTTGCCTCAGCCTAATCATTGGATCCTTCAAGGAAATGAATGTTCTGATGCACATCCCACCTAGTGTCCTATCAAATGGAACCTTATTTCTCAGGCAGCTTGTTAGTTTGAAGGCAGTGACAATGAGGTCAAGAATGATTCTTGGCTCCTCCACCCTCCCATCACAGGCTGCACCCAGAACCTCCCACATCAGCTTGTACCCACCATGCCAGTGGAAGTGATCTCTAAGTCAAGCTCTTCCTGCCCTATCTAGCCTGCTTTCTCGGAAAGGCATTAGAACACAGTCAGATCCTCAGAGTCCAAACCTGGATTCTATTGCTTTGTAAGCTATGTCATTGGACAAATTACTTATCTAGGCTTTTGTTTCATCGTAAATGAAACTAACTCATGGTTATGTGGACTAAGTAACAGGTTGTAGGTACAAAGCTCTTCCTGGTGCTGGCAGTGGGGTATGCTCAATAATTTCTAGCCAATGCTATTATTGTTATTCTAGTGTGCCCAAAGCACTTTCATGTATGCTGTTTCACCTGATCTTTTTAAAAAAGAGCGACACATATTTCAATTAATTTAATCTTCTCTATAGTTTTATGAAGAACACACTCTTTTTGATCTCATTTAACAGTTAGCCATATAACTAACAAGTGATAGAGGTGAGATTTAAAGCAGAGTCTGGTTTCAGAGAAAACTCTCTTGATCACTGTATAGAAATATTTCAGCCAGAGTGTAGGCTCTTCTGGTCTTACCCTTCCTATGAGAGAGGGGTTATTGTCCCCCATTTTATAAATGAAAGCAGTGAGAGTCAGAGCAATTGACTGAGCTGACAAGCCGGAGGATTACTGAACAGGTGAATTCACGTCTCTTTGCTCCAGTGGCAGTGCCTGAGAGTGGCAGAGCACATGGCACAGTATCACAGGCAACAGCAGCAACAGCAGCAGTACCTGCAGCAAGTACAGTGATACGTTTCCTACACATTTGCTCTCCTTTAATACTCACAACAATTATGGGCTCTGGATTCTATCATCAACTCCATTTCAGATGAGGGGACCAAAGTTCAGCCAGATCAAGGAAGGTGTTCCGGGGCATAGAGCTAGGGAGTAATGGAGTTGGGTGTCCCCCTGGTCCACCATGCCCAAGCTGTGCCTCAGCTTCTGTGCTGCCATCTCCTGCAGCACTTAAGCAGAACCCCTAAGCACAATCGGCAGCACCTCCTTGATGATCAGTGTAGCCAGCAGAAGGGGACAACCTATTTTTCATAGATTTTGGGGGATTTTTTATGTAAATAATCATGCTGCCTAAAAAAAGAGACAGTTTCATTTCTTATTTTCCAATGAGCATGACTTTTATTCCCTTTTCCTGCCTTATTGCAGTGGCTAGAACTTCTAGTACTGTGTTTAGTAAGACTGATGAAAGTAGAAATCTTTGCCTTGTTTTGGATTTTATATGCAATGTATTCTGTCTTTATATCCATTAAATACAATGTCTGATGTAGTTTTTTAAATAGATGTTCTTTGTCAGGTTGGGGGGGGGTCTCTGTCTGTTCCTAGTGTACTTGAGAGGATTGTCTATTTTTATCATTAACGGGTGTTGAATTTTGTTAAACAATTTTTTGACACTAATTGTTATGATTATATGGTTTTTCTTCTTAGCCTGTTGCTATGATAAATTATTTTATTAATTTCTTTTCAAATACTGAATCAGCTTTGTCTACCTGGCATAAATCCCACTTGGTCATGGTGTTTTAGTCTTTTTATACATTGTTGGATTTTGATTAATTAAATTTGATTGGTGATTTTTACATCTGAAGTTCATGAGAAGTATCGGTCTGTAGTTTCCTTTTTGCATACCTTCTTTAGCTGGCTTGGGTATCAGAGTAATGATGGCATCATAACAAGAATTGGGAAGTGGTCTCTTCTCTCCTATTTTCTGAAAGATGTACATAGAATTGGTATTAATTTTTATTTGAATGGTTGGTAAAATTCTTGGATGAAACCATCTGGGCCTGAAAATTTCTTTGTTGGGAGCATTTTTATTCCAAATCTAATTTTTAAAAATATCTACACAGCTATTCAGATTGTCTATTTTATCTTGACTCAGTTTTAGTATGTTGTGGTTTTTGAGGAATTAGCCCATTTCTTCAAACTTGTTGAATATCTGAGCATAAAGTTGATCATAGTTTTTAAGTTATCTTTTTAGTAGCTATAAAAAGCTATTGTGGTAACCCTTATTTCATTTCTGGTGTTGGTGATTCATGTCTTCTTTTTATATTTGCCAATCTTGCTAAAAGTTATTAATCTTGTTAAATTTTTTTAAAGAACCAACTTTCTGTTTCATTTTTTTCTTTCTCCAGTTTTCAGGTTCATAGTTTCTGCTTTTTATTTCCTCCCTTCTGCTTCCTTTGAGTTTATTTTGCTCAACTTTTCTAATTTCTTGAAGTAGAAAGTTAGATTGGTAATTTGAGATCACTCCTCTTTTCTAATGTAAGCATTTACTCCTATAAATTTTATTCTCAGCACTCTAGCTAATCTTACAAATTTTAACATGCTGTATTTTCATTTGCATTCTTTTCTTGTCTTTTTAAAATTTCCTTTAGTTTGCCACTTTGGCACATCAATTATTTAGAAGTTTGTTGTTTAGTTTCCAAGTTTTTGGAGATTTGCCTATTGACTTTCTGCCTTGATTTCTAGTTTGATTTTATTATGGCCAGATAACATATTCTGTATAATTTCAATTCTCTTGAATTTTTTAATGTCTGTTTTATGACCTAGGATATGCTCTATCTTGGTAAATGTCTCATGGGCCCTTTAAAAAAAAATGTGTGTTCTGCTGTTGTTGATTTTGATTGTGCTATGAATGTGAATTAGATCCTGTCAGTGGATGGTGTTATTGAGTTTTTCCACATTCTTGCTGATTTTCTCACTAGTAGTCCTAGGAGTCGTGAGTGTAGGGAGCCAGCAGGAACTGATACTGTAACCATAATTGTGGATTTCTTCTTTCAGCTGTCTTAGTTTTTGCTTCAGACATATGAAAGTCTGTTGTTTCATTCACAGATATGTAGAGAAAGCTCTCACTGTGTTTTTCTTCTACTGTCACACCACAATCATCAACACAGAAGAAAGAACCAGTGACTCAAGAGAAACTGCCATATTAAAAACTTGGAGCTAATATTTAAAATTAACCAGAAAAATCACAAAAACCAGAATACCTCACCAACAGAAGAGCCCTGTGCCTTTACAAAAGAAAAAAATACTGCCTTCTGTACCCTTTCCCTCACCATAAAGATAATCCTCTGATTTTCTCTTAAGTAACCAGAGAGTGGATAACCCCCTACACACACAAAAAAGTCCTATTTTTGTTGAATATCTTTTGTCTTAAAGATACAGCTCAGGAAAAAAAAAAATAGACAGCACTCAACATGATTTATGTCATTCTTTTTTGTGCCTTATATGATATGAAGAAAGGCTTCTGTGTTGATGATTACCCTGGTGTAAAAATACAAGAAAAAGACAGGGAGAGTTTTCACTATATACCTGTGAACCATACAGCAGACTTTCACATGTCTGAAGCAAAAACTAAGATAGTTGAAAGAAGAAATCCACAATTGTAGTTCGGGCATCAATTCCCCTATCCCCCCCCCACATTCAAGACTACTAAAACTACTAGAGAGAACATCAAAGAGAATATAGCAGCAGATACCAGCTGGGTGTCCTCCAATTCAGTTCTGACACTATCTACCCAGAGACAGAGTCAGATCCCATAGGTTGAAGGTTCAGTCCTCAAGACTACTCCCATACACACACCAGTTGTAAGTCTGGGCCTCCAGAACTTCTGACTAGCCAGCTTCAAGTTGAGGTTCCCATGATCCCCTTTCTGGGTTTGATTAATTTGCTGGAGCAGCTCACAGAACTCAGAGAAACACTTACCTATGTTTACCGGTTTATTATTAAAAAGTATTGCAAAGGAGACAGAGGAAGAGATGCTTAGGGTGAGGTATGGGGAAAGGGGCACGGAGCTCCCATGCCCTCCCTGGATGTACCACTCTCCAGGAACCTCCACATGTTCAGCTATCTGGAAGCTCACTGAACCCTGTCCTCTTGGGTTTTTAAGGAAGTTTCATGATGTCAGCATTCCTTCCCCCAGGATATAGGGTGAGACCGTCTAGTGGGAAGGTCTTAAGAGCCGCAATCAGAAAGGCAGAAAGGTGGGAGAACATTAGAGTGAAAGGAAGGTGGAGAAGGTCAGAGGCCTGCCCCTGAGGCCTAACACCCCCAACATTATAACAAAAGACTAACTTGGGCTATGGAAGTTATAAGCCAGGACCCATGGATGAAAACCAATATATAGCATAATATCACAACAGGATTGCTGTATCTTCTTGGTGAATTAATTCTTTTTGTTATTATGTAATTTCCCTCTTTGCCTGTAGTAACTTTCTTTGCTCTGAAATCTGCTTTGTGTAATGTTAATACAGCCACTTGTGCTTCCTTCTGATTAATGTTTACATGTTATACCTTTTTCCATCAATTTGCTATCAGTCTACCTACAGATCATTGAATCCGAAGTGAGTTTCTTGTAAACAGCATATAACTGTGTCACATTTTGTAATACACTCTGCCAATCTCTGCATTTTAATTAGTGCATTTAGAACATTTACAATTAAGAGAATTATTATTAATATTTGTTCTCTGATTGATCCTTCTGTTTAACACTCTTTTGTTTCTTTTTTTCTTGCCTTCCTGTGTTTACTTGGACATTTTTTAGTGTTTCATTTTGCTTTAATTGTGTGTGTATGTTTAGCATATCACATTGTATTGTTTTCTTAGTGCTTATTATGTTTGGAAACTCTGTAGATGGGCAGCCTTCCATGATGGGGAAGAAGCTGCAGGGCCTGGGTCTCTTTATGCCACTGGATAGAGTCTGGAGACATGCAGGGCTTCACTGTGGCTGCTTCTGTGGGTGAATCAGGCCATGTGCTGGTGTCTAAGTTGTGGACTGGCGGCCAGGACTGCCCAAGGCTTTGCTGCTGCTACTATTGCTGCTGATGCTGATGCTGGCAGATCAAACTCTCTGCAAAGACCCTGGGTTGTAAAACAGGGGCTAGAGCTCCTACTGGGTCTCTGTTGGGGTTCCCCTTCCCTGAACTTTGACCAAAGAGAACAAGATATTCTTGGGAGTTTTTTTGTTGTTTTGTTGTCATTTTGTGTGTATCTGTTGGTGAGTCCAGCACGGCCCCGGGTATATGGAGATGAAAAGAAAACTTAGAAAACTTACCATGTTGCTGTTTCTCAAGTCCTGAGGTTTTTTGTGACTACACCTTTTTTTCTTCTAGCTTTCAGAGCTCTTTATCATTGTCTGCTGAATAGTTTCCAAGATACTTAGTTGTATTTAGACGAGCAGAGCAGGGAGAAGTGAGTTTAACCACCTTGTTCCAGAACTGGAAGCCAGCAGAGCCTGTTTTAAAAATAATGTTTAAAACATATTTTCTTTCCTGGGTGATTTTCCAGAAAGCAGAAAAAGTACTATCAATGGCACTTCCTCTAATACAAACTACACCCTACGCTTTCTTGGAAGGAATCAATTGCATTATTCAATAGCCATCTTCCTCTGAACCTGCTCTGCATTTAGTCAACAGGATATTGAATTCCTTTTGAAAACCTAAACAGGTTATCACTTCTTTCCTGAACCAAAAGTTGATTGGTAATGTAAATACTTGTCTGTAACACAGAAAACTGTGTTTTCTTTGAGCTCTTCCTATTCCGTATCTCTTGTCTTGAATGAGAAGATTTTCCTTTGGCACCAAAAGGTTACGACTACATTTATCTGCAAATAAACTACCATAGAAGAACTGGAACTTTCCTAATTATCAATGTTTAGCTGCACTAATAAAGCCTTCGTATATCTGTGTTCTACTTGTTTCTTTCTTGGAGCCTTGCCTGACACAGATAGGATGGGCTTTCAGCCCAGTGACTCACGGGAAACTACTATATTAAAAACTTGGAGCTAATGTTTTAAATTAACCAGAAAAAACACAAAAGGTAGAACACTGCACCAAGGGATAGAGCCCTGCTCCTTTATGAAAAGAAAAAAAAAAATACTGCCTTCTATATACTTTCCCTCACCATAAGGATAATCCTCTGGTTTTCTCTTAAGTAACCAGAGAGTGAACCCTCCCCCAAAAAACAAGTTCAATTTGTGAAATATCTTTTGTCTTAAAGATATAGCTCAGGAAAAGTAGACTGCACTTAACATGATTTATGTCATTCTTTTTTGTGTGTGCCTTATATGATAGCTCATGACTTGGAAAACTTCTATAAATGTGTAAAATATTAGAATGTATAGCAAAAATTGTGGGTTTACATTATTTTTGGCTTATCTCAGCACAATGATTAATGTGGTCAAATTGAATATTTATATCTTTAAGATAAAATTGCATATTCCAATGTAAAGTAACACATTTTCAAGTACATTTTATTTTCCAAAATATCTTTATCACCACTAACTCTATCTTTAAAAAAAAAAATTTCACAACATATACCATTTTCTGGCTTTACAAGAAAAGTGTATTGTTTGAGTACAGGGTTAAAAAGAAGCCAATAAGTTAACATGTTATATCTGACATGGGAACTGTTCACTCCAAATTTTAAGAAGAGCCAGATAAATCATGTACAGGCAGCCAACCAGTGTGTTAGTAAAATGGCTTTTTTTTTTATTGTTAAAAAATCTGTATAGAGGTACATTTATTTTTTTTAATTTGTAAAAGTAGAAGCAATTTGAGTCACTTTAATTTACAGCATGAATGGAAGACTCTCAGAGTCACCTATAACCTAAGCAGAAAATGTGATTATAAAAGTTTACAAAAACCCCAATTCCCCAGAGAGCTCTGAAATGAGCAGAGTGGAGAACATATTCTATCAGTCTCTTGGAATATTATTTGCCCTCTTAACTGATAAGGCAATGGAGGAAGAAAGTAAGAATATAATAAAAATATGAAAAAGTGACTACCTTTGCCTGCCTTCACCAAACCTAACTTTAAATAAAATAATAATGAACAAATCGGCTAGCAAAGAAAACAGCTTTTCCCCTAGTTTCTTTTGAAGTGAATCTTCCTTTACTTTTTATTTTTTGGAATCCTACAAATTAAGGCTTCCATGGAAATGAATGAATTTTTTAGAGTTTCAAGACTCAAAAGATAAACAAAGCAGTCTGTTTTTCTCTCTCACCCACCCCAACCCTGTAAATAACCCCAGGCCACAGCCTGGGTCTCCCTCTGCTTTTTATGTCTATCAGCAGTTTTAGAGCTGGGGAGGCCAATGGGGGAAGGATGGGGAAGAGGAGGAGGTAGGGGAAGGAGGGAGAAGGGGCCAGTAAGTGGGGTGGGCTCATCTCAGAGTGAACCCTGGCTGTAGCTGGGTACGGGATGTCACACGCATGCCTGCACACACAAAATGTACACAGTGAAACCAGGCAATAGAACTACTAAAAAAAAAAAAAAAAGAAGAAGAAGACAGAAAGAAAGAAAATCAGCTACATCAGCTAAAAACAGTCGTGTTCTTTCCTGGTTTGATGTCAGCTCCCAGTCCTGGCTTGGAATTGCCCACAGCAATATTGGGCCCCTGCCCACTCAGCAGGCAGACGGCTTTCCCTGCCAGCAACAGGCTTTTAATAAAACAGGATGCTGTCCCACTACTAAGGCCCAGCCTGAGAATGGATCCCAGTCCATGTGAACTCCCTCTCCAAGAAACAGCAGTTCTGTATTTCTTATCGGGAAACCCCACTTTGGCATTCCTGGTCTGGGAGAAAGGCCCCTCTCCCAGGGCCTTGCTCAGCAAGTGTTTGCAGGCGGCTGCTGGCCCTGGAGCTGTGTGCTCTGCAAGGTTCTCACCACAGTGAGCTTGCTCCCGCAGGGACTTCTAATTCTGTGCATGCATTTCAGCTTTGATGAAGGCTCTGTCCAACTTTGACAGTCAAGCAGGATGGGATTTAAAATAAGGAGCTGGCTTCCACAGACAGGATGAGGACATTTCGTCCCTATCTTCCTGCAGCAAGCCCTAATGAGTCACGCCAGGACTGCACTTGAACTGACTTGATCATCTTAAGTGTGAAGAGCTTTATCATTTTGGGGGAGGCTCACCTGTCTATTTGTTTTCTTCTCATTTGGAATGAAATGGAGTATGTTCCATTTGGAGCAGCAACTTCTAATTTTTTCCAGCTGCAATTTGACAAAAAGTCCAAACTAAGGAGTGAGATTCCACAGCACCTTTCAAACCCTGGGGCTCCGTGGCTGCAGAGCCCAGGACCGCCTTTTCTGGGTTGTATACCACCCTCTTATCCTAGGGAAGCAGAACTGTGGTTGTGAAAGTTGTTCCAGAGTATTAGTCCCAGCCCCACAGGCACCAGCAGGAGCCCTTTCATACCACACTGTCATGTATAGAAGTTGCCAAGAACAGCAATGACATCACATATTGGGAGGCACACATGCCGTCAGCAAGTAAACTTAGATGACGTCCCATGAGAGTGAATTCCAGTGGAAAAGAGAAGTCGTTGTTGATAGAGAAGGCTGGACAACCTGGATTCTACCTCCAAATCTCCCCTGGCTTCCTGTGTGGACTTGGACAACTTTAATATATGTATGACTCAGTTTCCCCATTTTGTAAAGTACAGAGCAGGTTGTTGGAGGATGGGCAAATAACCAACTCATACGCTGTCACTCCCCCTTCCCTCATCCACGCAGACATTGGGAAACACTCCCCAGCACCTTTCTTCCTGTGCCCAGATGTGACAACCCAGTCAGCCACAACGAAACGATCAGAGACAGCACTGGAGGAAAGGCTTGTGATGGTTTCTAAGGCTTCTTCCAACTCTGATAGTCCCAATCTAAGCCCAATACATCTCTGACTACTTTGAAGTTCTGGGGGAGGAAATTGGAGGAATCGGTGTTACAGGTGGTGTTTTCATTCCTTCTCTCACTTGAAGTTCATGAGTTTGGAAAAGAAAAAGAGAAAGAGGAAGTATATGGAGGGAACATCTGGGCATGTAGACAGTGTCGCAGTGGAGAATTTTGTGTCTTGGACTGCAGCCCAGATCCACCTCAGAACAGCGGGGGCCTGGCGGGAAGCAGGATGTGCTGGCCCAAAGCTGGGAAGAGCAGAGCATGCTGCAGGAGGCGGGCCCGTGTGACCAGAAAACGTGCAGTCGGTAACTTCAGAGGGACGAGTGAAAAGAGCCCAAGTAAATCTATAAAGCCAGGGAAGACGAAGCGCAGCACAGGAACTCGAGCTAGGACTCTTGAAAGCAGAAGAAACGACTCTTGCTGACTCAAGCAGAGAGGGGGAATGTATTGGAGGCTATGAAGGAGCTTCTGATGTCAACAGGGGTGCTGGATTCTGAACTGGAGAATCAGGTGGAATTGAGACAAGAGCGCTCCACCATCAAGCACCTCTGCAGGGAGCAAACAGCCTGCTGTCCCTCCTCCCCAGACCACTCAGCTCAGCTCCGGTCAGGACCACTCTGGGACAAGGGAAGGGACACTGTGGACACCTTTCCACTCCCACGCAGGGGGAAAAGCACCTTGATTTACTGTGAAGACGGTGCCCAGTGAGAGAGGTAGTGCCACAAAAGGACATGGAACTGGGGAAAGAAGAGGCAGTGGATTCCAGGCTGCTGAAAAAGCAATGCCCGGCACAGTGTATAACAGAGAGATGTCACACACAACCACGGCAAGTGACCAGACCAGGTCAAGAGTCAGAGAAGTTAGCAAGCAAACATAACATCCAATCCAGCAGGCCTGCCGGACAGAGTTAGGAGTAACTCCAAGGTCAGTTGCCAGGTGTGGAAACCCATCTGGGAGGCTAGGTGGGGTCAGAGGGTAAAGACAAGGCCGATTAATTACCATCTCTCGGGAGCAGGCTGAGTGGAGCACATGGAGGAGTGCAGAGGGCGTCGCCAGCAAGAGTCAAGGTCAGGAATGTCCAGACTGAGATGAATGAGGGAGTAAAAGCAGGCACCTGTGCACGGGGCTTGGGGTTACCAATCCTAATTCTGGTGGGGTCTCTCTTGCTGGAAAAGAACTGCATTGAAAGGCCTGGCTGCCCCTTAGCTACAGAGTGGAGGAGGTGTCCAGTCAGTGTCAGCAATCTCACTCGCAGTCAGGAAGGCTCATGTCCTTTCTTCTCTGGGAAAGCAAGTCTTCCAAATTCAGTTTGGCAGGGCACCAGTTTGCTGGGATAGAAGCCAAACCCAAGCGCTGGAGTCCGACTCCCCACCATGGCTCTGCCAAACTGGAGGCTGCTGCTGTGCCACCTCCTCCTTTCACACAGAGCGTCAGAGGAGCCAGATGGACAGACCTGAGTCCTGGGGACATTATCGGGGCTGTGAACCCGGGCTGTGCCGAAAACCAGGTCTACCTTTGGATGTTGCTTGTTGGTAATTCCTAGGGGAAAATTCTCTAAGCAATAGATTCTCTTTGTGTTTAAGCCAGTTTGAGGCAGTTTTCTGTCACTTACAACCACAAAGTGTTTCGGTAATAGGTAGATAATAATATTAATATTAACCACAACTAAGCACTATTTCCTTCAATCCTCATAACAACTCTAGGAGGTAAATTCTATTATCATACACAATTGTATCAAATTGAAGAAACTGAGGCCACTGTCCTAGTGCCACACAATATTAAACTGGAGGGCTGGGGCTAGGTAGTCTGAACACACACAGATCCCAAGTGAGAAAAGAGATTGGGGGAACCCCAAATTCTGCATATATGTAGTAAATAATCCTCAATAAGCCCAGTGAGGGCCAAAAAGAGGATATAGCTAGAAAAATCCAATGTGGGCCACACAGGGTGACCAGTGGTGGTCTCAAGACTTTCAGAAAGGCATACCCAGAAGATGAGACGTGGACATGGAGTCAAGGACAATACAAGGGTGGGGGTCCCTGAACCTGTAAGAACCACACTGGGAAACCAACAGCCCACACCAAGCGGAGGCTGCAAATAGGCCTGTGATCTCAGAAGGGTTTTCAAAGCTATTCGAAGAGCAGGGCAAGAAAAGGATTGCACAGAGAAGATGCTAAACCGCAGACACTTGGAAAAAGGAGGACGCAGAGCCAAGCAATTTCAACTTCACTTCTCTCTCTTCTGGTTAGAGAGATGTTCTTCCAAAAGGTGGACCCCTGGCCTGGTGCTTGGATGCCCTGCACAAGTTTAACAATTAAAACTGTCAGATGAGCTGGCAGCAGCACAATGACTCAACACAGGGAAGCCCTCACCTGGGCAAAAGGTCCATCTCCAACATTTGTAAAAATGGTTGATTGCTTGATGGCAATCCCTGAGGGAATATTCTAAAACTATTGACCATCTGGATTGAAAACATTTCATAAAAAACATAGGGTACAACATGGGTCCAGTACCCCAAAACAACCATAAATCTTTCATGATGGGTGGCTCTGGTAAGTACTATATACCAAAAATAACCTCAGCAAGCAGCTGACAGTTTTTCAGGATAGTCTTGTTTTTGAAATGGAGGAATATGGACCAGATAAAAATAAGATAAGAGGGATTCCTAGCGAGTTGCAAAACGATGCCCAAATGAAACGATGAACTTTGAAGTCTTGTGAAGAGGGATTCCTAGATCTGTGCCAGGGGTCATGTTCTTCCGCTGGCCCAGCCTTAATGGTGTCCTTGAAGGTGAACTTGGAGATGTTCTTTTAGATGCCTGATGGAGCAGGAATCAGAGCAGTGGGGTGGTCGTGGTCAGGATTGAGTGAGCTGGGTGTGTGACACATATAGCACCGTTAGGCTGCTGCTCTGGTACTGGCCATCTCTATGCTGCCTGGTGCCCTGTCTTTGGAGGCACAAGACTTGCATCCCCATCTCATCTCCTCATTATAGTTTTGTAACATTTGTCGAATCACTCCACCATTCTAGGACTCAGTTTCCTCATCTGCAGATTTGAAAAAGATGTTAAAGGCACTTGTGTCTAATGTGTGGGTAACCAGAAGCTGAGAAAGACAATGAATGCAATAAATAACCAAGTCATGAATGATTCAAAATCGTTTCAACAGGACCGAATATGAGGCCAAATCAACAACACTCATAAGAATTTAGTTGGAATACATGTCAAGAAACACACTGAGAATTAAAAATGCAGCCACGTGCTGTAATCTCAGCACTTTGGGAGGCCAAGTTGGGTGGATCACCTGAGGTCAGGAGTTTAAGATGAGCCTGGCCAACATGGTGAAACCCTGTCTCTACTAAAACTACAAAAATTAGCCAGGCATAATGGCTGAGTAGCTGGGGCAGGAGGCTGAGGCAGGAGAATCGTTCGAACTCAGGACTCGGAGGTTGCAGTAAACCAAGATTGTGCCACTGCACTCGAGCCTGAGCAACAGAGTAAGACTCTGTCTCAAAAACAAAATAAAATAAATAAAAATAAAAATGCAACCCCAAACAACATGCCAGGCAGGGCCATGGCTATCTTGACTTGACAGCTGCCTATGTGAAAACAAGATTTGGGAATAACCAGGATGTCCAACAACAGTATGTGAAAGAGTTTAAAAACCAAAGTGACCTGGGAAGTAGCAGACAGCTCTGAAAGCTGAGAACTAGGGGTCAGTTTGGATATTTTCACACTTGGGAATATAAAAGAAAATTATGCTACAAGATGAAACAGCAGATGGTAAATACTACCTACTTGATAGATACAGTTATGTGGAAGTGTTAGATGCAAATTTAGAGTGATTGGCAGTCTTAGGGAGAGATGTTTTCTCTAAAAGTTGCACCCTCACCCCAGAGTAAAAAAAAAATCTGGAGATTTTAGTTGCCATGGGTTTAATGTCAGTTAATAATTTGAGTACTAAAAGTCAGTGTGGCTTTATTTTGTCTCAGTGGAAGTATCATGTCTCTACTGGTGTGCTCCCCGTAGGGCTCATGCTGGTACCAGGTGTGGCAGACCTGGTACCTGGATGATGATACAGGAGCCCATCCAGGTAACAGGTGTGTTAGAACAGGAAATAAGTGTAGCCATCCCACACAAGCTTGTTCCAGTACATCTGGACTGCCTTTTTTTGTTTTCTGGAGACAGGGTCTTGCTCTATCACTGAGACTAGAGTGCAATGGTGCAATCATGGCTCACTGCAACCTCAACTTCCTAGGCTCCAGCAATCCTCCCACCTTATCCTCCTGAGTAGCTGAGACTACAGGAATGTGCCACCTCTACTGGCTAATTTTTGTATTTTTGATAGAGATAGGGTTTTGCCATTTTGCTCAAGCTAGTCTTGAACTCCTGGATTCAAGCCTTCCAAAGTGCTGGGACTACAGGTGTCAGCCAACACACCCAGCTTGGACTGACTTTTTCAGAAGGAAACCGATGATAACATCCAGATAGATTAATTAATTAAATGCCAAAAATGAACTCAATGCATAGCTAAAAGAAAATAGTAGAACTGAACATTTATCTATACTTGATAGGAATGAAAACTTTCTAAGCATAAAAGTAATGGGAATAGTCACAGAGTAAAATATTGGTAGACATGCAAAATTTAAAACTTCTTAGTCCTAAATGATCATAACAAAATTAAAAGGCAAAAAGAAAACTGGGGAATATACATGACAAATAGTGGACTAATAACATACGTACATACACATATATATAGGACAAACAACAGAAAAATGGGCAAAAGCCATGAGTTTTGAGTCCTACGGAACTTGGAGCCATAACCAGGGCTTTGGGGAGACTCTCACAGCTACTGGTGGGCATCTCCATCCACTAGGAGAACAGGCAAGAACCTGTCTATTCTAGAGGGTCCCATGGAGAGGTCTGCTGCTCTGCATAGAGTTTGGATTTGATAACTTCCTTCCCTCTCTCCTTCTCTCCCTCTCTCCCCTTCTTTCCTTCCTTCCCTCCTTTTGTCCTCCCTTTTCTCCTTCCCTCCTTTCCTCCTCTCCCTCCTCCCTCCTTCCCTCCTTTCCTCCTTTCCTCCTTTCCTCCTCTCCCTCCTTCCTTCCTTCCTTCCCTCTTCCTCTTTAAGACGGAAACCTGTGAAATGGTGGGACAAAGAGGAGGAGCCAGTGGAATCATCAGCAGACTCAACAGTATGGAAGACAGTTTGACACCATCCCCAGGAATGTTCTGCTCTGCCTAAGAAAATGAACATTGGACCCACTTCTGAGACCTGCCACCTTGCCATTCCGTGACACTGTGTGGCAGGACAAATTTTACCCATAAATCGCTTCATCACAGTTCAGTAGATTTAACGCATTGCCCGAGGGACTAGCTCTGAGAACGGTCATCCCCGTGGCCTTGAGGCATCTTTTGGAGTTGCCACCCACCTTCTTATTTGCTCTTCCTGCCTGTCTTTCACCTGCCATTTTTTCTGTGCCAGGTCACACCTGCAGCTACAGAGGGGGAGGTCTTTCTGTCCTGCAACACTGGGATCAGAACCTTTTTACCTGGTTGAACAAACAAGTGGTGAGTTGCTGGGTGCAAGTGCCAGATACTCATGTATTATTGTAGTTAATCCTCACAACAGCCCTGTGCAGAAGGTTCTTTCAATATCCTCGTTTGAGACTCAGAGAAGTTAAGTCACTTGAACAGGGTTGTACGTTCAGCAAGGGTAGCACTGCAGCTTGTACCTCTGAAGTTATAGAAGGTTCACAGCAGAGCAGTCTTGGACCCAGGGCACGTGGAAGGAGACACCTACTGTTCCCACCATCCAGGATCCAATCCCCTTTTTCCTGACCCAGAATTTTCCCATGCCTAGCCCAACGCTGTGCAGGTGGAGCTGCCAGATCCAGAGGTGGACAAGTGGCCCAGAACCACTAACCGGCCCATCCCACATCCCAGTCACAGTGACCAGCCCAGAATGAGCAGCTGGTCCCGCCATTGCCACTCCCAAGACACCTGTCACCTGGGATGCTGAGAGGATAGGCTGTGCACCGAACTGCTGGCAGCCACTTCCCAGTATCTCCTGGAGAGGGCCCCCTAAAAGGCAGCCAGCACCTAGGAAGGTGAAGCAGAAGCATGGGGCAACCCAAACTCCATCCTGTGGATACTGTTAAACTCAGCTGGTCTTGGGCTTTTCAGACATAAACCAATACCTTTCTTTCTTAAGCTACTCTGAGGTAGGGATTTACTCTCACGGCCCAACTGTCTGGACTTTTATACAGATAGGGCCAGCAGTGTGATCACTCATCATCCATCCATGCAAGCCTGGCTGCAAGGGAATGGGCAGGGTGCAGTGGAGGAAGGTTTAAGAGGTTATTTGAATGGGAAATTGATGGCAACTCTTAGGTATTCTGGAGGTGTTAATTAATAGTGAAGCATTTATGACCAGGGCACATTTCACAGCTCTGGGCCACCTAATGTTACTTCTCCTCAAAGCAGTTTTGAAATAAAACCCAACCATGGGCCCTTCTCGCCCCACTCCGATTAAATACAAACACCCACAGACACTGGGCTCTCTGAGGCCCAGACTGCGGCTGCCGGGAGCGCAAGTGCATGGTGGCTGCGTGCTCTGTCACAGCACCACCACACTTGAAGTTCCAGCCTCAGAGCCTGTCTTTTGAATCAGCGAGTGGTTGTGGGTGAGAGTCTTGTGCCAAGCTCCTGGTGGGCTCTGCTTGGCTCTCTGCTTCTTGGCTTTTACAGCAGAACCCCAGAGTGGAGAAAAGGCTCATTCTGGTTTCATAGAGCATGCTTCCTGCTGTTACTGTGAAGGAGGTGACATCTTGGCTGTCAGGGGCCTGGCCGACTGCCCACAGACATTACCAGTGAGTTCCCCTCGTCCCTGGGTGCAGGCACTGGAGGCTGCCCTGGCCGCTCAGGAAGGGCTTTC
Source organism: Ateles fusciceps (assembly GCA_036589455.1). Taxonomy (NCBI): domain Eukaryota; kingdom Metazoa; phylum Chordata; class Mammalia; order Primates; family Atelidae; genus Ateles; species Ateles fusciceps. The sequence continues at coordinate 491,504 of JAZHEH010000198.1, read as the reverse complement.
ATCTTTCCTCTTGGCCCTCTCTCTAGACCCTAACATGAGGCAGGAGGTCAGGCCATTCTAGCAGAGGGCTGCTCTGTCCTCCCTGCAGGGGCTGGGCTGTGACACAGGCAGCGGTGGTTATTTTTACAAATGGCTAACCAGGCTTTTTTAGAAAAGTGAGCTATTAATAGCAAAGTGCTGAGTGAGAGGCTTGGAGCTACTCCCATGCATGAACCTGTGTGTGTGTGCATGAGTGTGTGTAAGTCTGGGGGAGCGTGTGCGTAAGTGTGCACATGAACACATGGACACCAAGCAGACAGAAGCATCCCCTTGCGGCTGCCCATATGCACTCCTGGTCTCTTCATCTGCCTGGAATCCCATTCTGGAAGTGGCCTACCTCTCTGACTTTTTGGACAAGAAAAGACCAGGAGAAAGTGGTTGCCTGCCATGCAAGACCAGACATCTGGGTGCCCAGCATGGCAAGCAGCGCTGCTTCCTGGGTCAGAGATGCTGCCCAGCGAGACGTGTGTGGATTCATCGGTAGACGTGGAGACAGAGTTGCTTCCTGTGCCTGTGATGCTGTGGACCCTGAGAGGCCCAGCCTGAGCATTGGTTTTTTGTGCTTCTCCCCTGGCTTGGGAAGAAAGCACCCTGTTGGCTAATGCATGGCAGAAAGCACAGCTTCCATACTTTCTAGTTATACCCAAGATGAGAGAGGACTTTCTGAAAAGAAGAAGGAAAAAGATGGATAGAGAGAGAGAGAGGTTAAGGGTTGGGGGAACTGGAAAGAGCCCTGAGTAATGTATGGAAAGTAAAAGCACAGAACACTCAGCTCAAGCAATTGTTTTTCTCCTGGAGGCTAAAATTAATGGCAGGTAGCCAACAGCCACATTAGGGTAAGAAATGTAATCTGTTTATAATAAGTTTGCAAAATGCCGCTGTTGGTGCAGTGAATGTGCAGGACACCCTAACCTGCTGTGACACTGGCCTTGGCCTGCTGTCCGTGGCAAGCGCACTGAAATTAGTAGGTCACTGTTGGTAAAGCCTAAGTCTCCTGCTTGCCTCCTTTCTCAATCATCTATTTCCCTCTGGGGCAGATAAGCACATTCCCAGAAATGACAGCTGGAGCCTCCAAGAGCCAATGGAAACCACGTCTCCCTCCCTGCTGGAGCCACCATCGCTACTGTTGCAGAGACTTAAAATGACCTCTCCAGGTTAGAAGGCACTCCAGAGGTCACTCAGCCCCACCAATGCAGGAAGTTGGGTGTCTGCAAATATCCTCCTGTAAGGCCCTGGGCTCTGCTAGATCACTCCCACTTCTGGGCAAGATGCCAGCCTGGGCAGCTCTGGGCTGCCTGGCCCTAAAACACATTGCATCTTTCCACTGTCTGCACTTTCTGTGTCTGCAGTGCCTGCCACTTTTCAGAACAATAGTGAATAAAAACAACAGCCAGCATTTATGAGGCATTTACTGTGAGCCTGGTATTGTCTAAGTACTTTATTTATATGGTACCTACCCAGCAACCCTCTAGGGAGATACCGTTATTATCCCGTTTTACAGATGTGAAAATGGAAGCTTAGAGGGCTTCGACAATTTGTCCAAACGTTCTCCATTTATGGGATTTGTGGTGGAGTGTGGATTTGAACACAGGATTCTTCAATTCCAGAACCCATGCTCTTCCTGTCATGCCCTGCCATGCTCTCCTCCCACGCGGTGGTCCACAGAAGGCTTCCCTCCCAGCTACACATCCCAGAACTGGCACAAGCATATCACCACCTCCATTTCTCTTCCATAAACTAGAGAACAGCTTTATTCTAGAACCTCCCTCTGATGTCTGCAAATTCTGTCCATCTGTTCAGAATTGAACAGATGCTAAAACATTGTGGCTAAAAGCAAGAGCATCAGAATCAAATGGATCTGGTTCAGAATTCTGCTTTAGCCTCTTGCCAACCTCAGGCAAATTACTCAACCTCGCTCAGTCTCCAGGTTTCCATCTGTAAAAACAGAGAGAGCACTGTGCTACCTACCAACCCCATAGGATTGTTATAAGAATTAAATTAGATAAAACACGAGTGGCTCCCAGGCTGTGTTTGCAGATGAAAGGCAGCTGTGCTAAGTGCATGGTGACAAAAGTGATAAGACTCAAAGGACATGTGACTGGAAGTCCCACCAACAAGATTTCACTTCTTCTTCAACTTCAGGGGTAAGAATCCTCCAACATTGGGGAGGACTTTCTCAAAGACACACAAACCAGAAATCCTCAAAAGGCCATAGTATGGATGTGGCTTTCTAACACTATGCTACCATTTCCCATGGGAAGCATCTGCAGGGGTGGACAGGTGATTGGGGAAGTGCAGGGCCATGAAAGGACTGAAGCCCCCCTTTAAGAAGCAAAGGAGGTCTTTCCACCAATAGCTGGATGTTGAATGTAGACCTCTAATCTCAACCCTTGCACTGAGGACTCATCATGCAACCCTAGGGCCAACTGCTCCCTCTCTGGGCCTTGGGTCTTCATTACCATCAATGGGTAACTTGGAAGTTGCCTCTAAAGTGTGCTGAATTATCAGGAATGAGGATGATTTAAAGACATAAACTTTTTTCCTTGTACCTTCTTCCAACCTTACCTTCTCCAAGAACCCTCCCCTGACCTCCTCCTAAAAGGTCTCTGTATTAGTCCATTATCACATTGCTGTAAAGAAATGCCTGAGACTGTATAAAGAAAAGAGGTTTAATTGGCTCACAGTTCTACAGGCTGTACAAGAAGCATGTCTGGGGGAGGCCTCAGGAAACTTACTCATCACAGAAGACAAAGTCAGAAGAGGTATCTTCACATGGCCAGAGCAGGAGGAAGAGAGACAGGGAGAAGGTGCTACACACTTATAAACAACCAGATCTTGTGATAACTTACTCTTACTATGGCAATACCAAAGGGGATGGTGTTAAACCATAAGAAACCACCCCCATGATCCAATCATCTCCCACTAGGCCCCACCTCCAACACTGGGGATTACAGTTCAACATGAGATTTGGGTGGGACACATATCCAAACCATATCATTCTGCCACTGGCTCTTCCCAAATCTTATGTTCTTCTCACATGGCATAATATAATCATGCCTTCCCAATGGTCCCTCAAAGTCTTTTAACTCATTTCACCATTAACTCAAAAGTTTAAAGTCCAAAGTCTCATCTGAGACAAAGCAAGTCCTTTCCACCTATGAGCCTGTAAAATCAAAAAGAAGTTAGTTACTTCTAAGATACAATGCAGGTATAAGCATTGGGTAAATATACCCTTTCCAAAAGGGAGAAATCAGCCAAAAGAAAGGGGCTACAGGCCCCAGGCAAGTCCAAAATCCTGCAGGGTAGTCATTAAACCTTAAAGTTCCAAAATATTATCCTTTGGCTCCGTGTCCCACATCCAGCATATGCTGGTGCAAGGGGTGGGCTCCCAAAGCTTTGGGCAGTTTGGCCACTGTGACTTTGCAAGGTTCAACCCCACAGCTGCTCTCATGGGCTGGTATTGAGTGCCTATGGCTCTTCCAGACACAGAGTGCAAGCTGCTTGTGGCTCTACTATTCTGGGATCTGGAGAATGGTGGCCCTCTTCTCACAGCACTATTAGGTAGTGCCCTAAAGAGGACTCTGGGTAGGGGGATCCATCCCTACATTTCCCTTCTGCACTGCTCTAGTAGAAGTTCTCCATGAGGGCTCCAACCCTGTATCAGGCTTATGCCTGGACATACAGGCTTTTGCATACAGTCTCTGAGATATAGGTGGAGGTTCCCGAGCCTCAACTTTTATTCTTTGTGCACCCGCATGCTTAACACCATATGGAAGTCATCAAGGCCTGTAGTTTGTACCCATTGAAGCTATACCTTGGCCCCTCTTAACCACAGCTGGAGCCAGAGCAGTTGGGATACAGGGAACAGTGTCACAAGGCTGTACAGGGGAGGTGAGGCCCTGGTCCTGGCCCCTGAAACTATTCTTCCTTCCTGGGCTTCTGGGCCTGTGATGGGACAGGCTGCCATGAAGCTCTCTGAAATGCCTTCAGGGCCTTTTCCCCCATTGTCTTGACTATTAGTTCTTGCCTTCTTTTTAGTTATGTAAATTTATGCAGCCTGCTTGAATTCCTCCCACTGAAAATGAGTTTTTCTTTTCTACCACATGACCAGGCTTCAAGTTTTGTAAACTTTTATGCTCTGCTTCCCTTTTAAATATAAGTTCCAATTTCAGATCATTTCCTTGTTCATACAAATAAGCATAGGTTGTTAGAAACAGCCAGATCACATCTTGAATGCTTTGCTGCTTAGAAATTTCTTCTTCTAAATCATCACTCTCAACTTCAAAGTTCCACAGATCCCTAAAGCAGGGGCCACAATGCAACCAACCTCTTTGCTAATGCATAACAAAAGTGACCTTGCTCCAGTTTTCAGTAAGTTCCTCATTTCCATCTGAGACCTTGTCAGCCTGGACTTTACTCTTCATATCACTACTAGCATTTTGGTCATAACAATTTAATAAGTCTCTAGAAAGTTCCAAATTTTTCTTCATCTTCCTGTCTTCTTCTGAGTCCTCCATACTCCTCCAACCTCTGCCCATTACCCAGTTCTAAAGTTGCTTCCACATTTTCTATATCTTTATGGCAATACCCCACTCTTGGCACCAATTTTCTGTATTAGTTCATTCTCACATTGCTATAAGGAAATGCCTGAGACTGCGTAATTTATAAAGAAAAGAAGTTTAATTAGCTCACAGTTCTACAGGCTGTACAGGTAGCATGGCTGGGGAATCCTCAGAAAACTTTTACTCACGGCAGAAGGTAAAGCCAGAACAGGCATCTTCACATGGCCAGAGCAGGAGGGAGAGACACAGGAGGACATGCTACACACTTTTAAACAACCAGATCTTGTGATAACTTACTCTCACCATGACAACACCAACGGGGATGTTGTTAAACCATAAGAAACTGCCCCTATGATCCAATCAGGGGATCCTACCAGGCCCCACCTCCAGTATTGGAGATTATCATTCAACATGAGATTTGAGTGGGGACACAGATCCAAACCATATAAATCTCTCCCCTAACCATCTCCCCTAAATTTAGAGCTAAAATGACACGCTGCCTACCCCTGGACCAACTGTAATGCCCTACCCACTTACCTGGCTTCTTTTCCTTCATAACACGTATTTGCTAACTGATGTTTTTGTTTTTTCCCTCACTAGCATGTCAACTGCACCAGGGAGAATTACATGTGTTCTTTTCCCTACTGAGCCTTCAATGATTCCTGGTACAGAGAATAGGCCCACTAAATAATTGTTGAGTGAACAAATGAATGGATGAAGAAATGACTTTTTCTATCATTTATGAAATTTACAAACTCAGCATGTCAGAGCTGGAAGTGACATTTTCAAATATTATTACCACAGAACCCTGTGTTCAGATGAAAGTTGATTCACACCATTTTTTAAATGCCCCAAATTAAAATGGCTCTCCTTGACTTTATCCATACTAGTTAAAACCTGGAAACAGCTCAGACATCCATCAATAAAAGAATGGATCAACAAGCTGTGGTATATGCATGCAATGAAATACTACTCAGCAACAGAAAGGAATGAATTATAAAACTGGGTAAATGTGAAAAACATTACGCTGAAACAAGGAAGACCAGCAGAAAAGAGTGTATGATGTCTCTTCTATTCATACTGCATTTTAGAACAGATGAAACTAATCTAGGAGGTATAAAAAACAAAACAAAACAATGTTTGTCCCTGCGAGGTGGCTGGGGAAGGGATTTGACGGGGAAAGAGGACGAGGGAACTTGTGGGGTGATGAATAACTTCTGTATCTTGAATCTTTACAGAGGCATGGGTTCTACTCATCAAACGGTGCATGTAAGAATTGTATATTTCAATATATGCATAATTTTCTTTTTTGAAATTTGTTTTCTTTTATTTTACTTTTAGTTCTGGGGTACATGTGTAGGATTTGCAGGTCTGTTACATTGGTAAATGTGTGCCATGGCAGGTTGCTGCACCTATCAACCAATCACCTACACATTAAGTCTGCCATGTATTAGCTATTTTTCTGATGCTCTCCCTTCCCTGAAGCCCCACCTGCAGTAGCAAGCCCCAGTGTGTGTCATTCCTCTCCCTGGGTCCATGTGTTCTCATTGTTCAGCTCCCACTTATGAGTGAGAACATGTGGTGTTTGGTTTCTGTTCCTGTGTTAGTTTGCTGAGGATAATGGCTTCCAGCTCCCTTCATGCCCCTGCAATGGACATGATTTCGTTCCTTTCTGTGGCTGCATAGGATTCCATAGTGTATATGTACTACATTTTCTTATCCAGTCTATCACTGATGGTCATTTTGGTTGATTCTATGTCTTTGAACATTTGATTTTTTAAAAAGCCTTACCACAGCCATTACAATTATAAGGTTGCTCTCTACTGTGAATACTCTGATGTTTTCATTGTGATGCTCAAGTAAAAGCCTTAGCATGCACATTACATTTGTGGTTCTTCTCAAGGATGTATATTCTGATGTCTAGTGAGTTCTGATGCCTGGGGGAAAGCCTCTGACCGCAATGTATGTATAGTTTTCATCTCACAAAAGAGAAATATAAACAAATATTGAGTTGTAGTTAATGATATGCATGCTGAAATGTTTACGGTCATATATTTGCAACTTCTTTTGAAATGTATCCAAAGAAAGAAATGGGAGCTTCTCTTTCAGAAAGCTGCAGTAGACATACTTGTCCCATTGCTTCCACTAAGCACCACTAAAAAGTCTGGATGTTATAGAAAAAACATACACAAGAAGACTCTGAAAGGTGGAGAGAAGACAGACTGACTAGAGATCTTGAGACTGGAGGAACAACATGGTGGTGAGTGCCCTGGTTTCTTTCTGTCTTGTATATTCCAGATGTAGAACTGAAGAAGCTGAACTCAGAAATTCCAAAGGAGACCAAGAAGGTCCCAACAAAAGCCTGCTCTCTCCAGCCCAAGGAGCTGGACAGTGGCAGCCCAGCAAGACAGGAAAGTTTTAGGCAATAACCGCTCCACGCCAGCCAAACACCACAAAAAATACCACAGCCCCACCCCAATCACACAGACCACGTGAAAAGCCTCGACTTCCACCCTCATCAGCCTGTGTCAAGGCACCCCAACCACCCTGCCCACCCCAACCCCACCAGGGTGGTATCTGAGAAGGCTGAGGAGGAAGCTGAGACTTTCATCCCTGCCCGCTGGTAACAAGATCCCCCACAGTTGCAGTGGAAAACATCAAGGGAACCTGAACTTCCCTCCCCACCCAGCAGAAACAAGGCATTCCTCCCCTTCTGCTATGGTGGTTTCAGGCGAGGCCTAGTGGAGAACCAGAACTTCTACCCCACCCAGGAGTAAGAGAGAGAAGCCTTCTTTGGGGGTCAACAGAGGCCAAGAGGGGGACCTGGGCTTCCACCTCCCACAAACACTTGGCAATAATGGGGCAGTGCCCTCCCTCCCCTTGTCACTCCCATTTCACTGCCCCCACCACCCGACCATCTTCCCCTACTGAGGTACTGTCAGAGAAAGCCACTTAAAACAGAAGATTAAAGTAAGATCCAATCTCTTAACATAAAATCCCAAATGTCAAGGTTTCAGTGGAAAATTGCTCATCATACCAAAAGCCAGGAAGACCACAAACAGAATGGAAAAAAGACAATTAATACATTCTAATACTGAGGTGACAGAGATGTTGTAATTACCTGCCAAATGCTTTAAAGTAACCATCACAAAAATGTTTCAAAAAGCAATGACAGCATTCTTGAAATAAATAAAAAAATCGGAAATCCCAGAAAAGAAAGATAAAATATAGGCCGGGCATGCTGGCTCACACCTGTAATCCCAGTATCTTGGGAGGCCGAGGCAGGTGGATCACAAGGTCAGGAGATCAAGTCCATCCTGGCCAACATGGTGAAACCCCATTTCTACTAAAAATACAAAACTTAGCCAGGCTTGGTGGTGAGCACCTGTAATCCCAGCTACTCAGGAGGTGGAGACAGGAGAATCGCTTTAACCAGGGAGGCGGAGGTTGCAGTGAGCTGAGCTCACGCCACGGCACTCCAGCCTGGGTGACAGAGAGAGACTCCATCTCAAAAAAAAAGAGATAAAATATAAAGAAGCAGCAGCAAATGGAAATTTCACAACTGAAAAATAGAGTAACCAAAAAATGTTTAAAGCCAGAGAAAGCACTCAACATCAAAATAATGAGAACACAGGGGAGAAGCAGTGAACAGGAAGACAGGACAATAGAAAACACCTAATCTGAACAGCAGAGCGAAGGCAGGCAGAAGTTCAAAATGAACAGAGTTTCAGGGGCCAGTAGAGCTATAACAGAAGACCTAGCTTCTGCAGCACTGGAATCTGGAAAGAGAGGAAAAGAGGACAGAACTAAAAAAAAAAAAATTACTCAAAGGAATAATGGCTCAAAATTTCCCATATTTGGCAAAAAACATTAACCTAGAGATCTAAGAAGCTGAGCAAATCTCAAACATAACAAACCTCAAGAAAGTCACACTAAGTCACATCACAGTCAAACTCTTGAAAGCCAAAGACAAACAGATGGGGTATTAGTCAGGGTTCTCTAGAGGGACAAAACTGCTAGGATAGATTTACATATGACGGGGGAGTTTACTAAGGAGTATTGACGTGCATGATCACAAGGTGAAGTCCTATAACAGGCCATCTGCAAGCTGAAGAGCAAGGAAGCCAGTCTGAGTCCCAAAACTTCAAAAGCAGGGAAGCCAACAGTGCAGGCTTCAGTCTGTGGCTGAAGGCTCATGAGACCCCAGCAGACCAGTGGTGTAAGTCCATGTGTCCAAAAGCTGAAGAACTTGGAATTCAAGGGCAGGAAGCATCCAGCATGGGAGAAGAGTAAAGGCTGAAGACTCAGCAAGTCAAATTTTTCCACATTCTTCTGCCTGCTTTTATTCTAGCAGCACTAATAGCTGATTAGATAGTGCCCACCCAGATTGAGAGTGGGTCTGCTTCTCCCAGTTCACTGACTCAAATGTTAATCTCCTTTGGCAACACCTTCAGACACACCCAGGAACAATACTTTTCATCCTTCAATCCAATCAAGTTGACACTCAATATTAACCATCCATCATAGATAGATAGATAGATAGAAAGATAGATAGATAGACAGACATATGTCTATGTGACATAGATCAATATAGATGTATATATTGAAAGAAGAGAGAAATAACACCTATAGGGGAAAAAAATCAGCAAATTTTTATTAGAAACCATGAAGACTAGTGTACTTTCAAGTGCTGAAAGAACTGCCAATCCAGAATTCTATATCCAGCTGAAAGATTCTTTCCAGTGAAAGGGTCCTTCAGGAATAAAATGGACATCAAGGCATTCTCAGGAGAGGGGAAAAGCAAAAGTATCTTTCACCAGCAGACATACTACAAATGAATAGCTAAAAGAAGTTTTCTAAACAAAAAGCAAGCAATAAAGAAAGGAATATTGGAACATCAGTAAGGAAGAAAGAATGTATTAACATATTAGCATAATAGTAAGCAAAAATATTGGAAAGTACAATAGACTTTCCTTCTTCTCTGGAGTTTTCTAAATTATGTTGACAGTTGAAGTGAAAATTATAACTATCTAATGTGATTCTAAATGTATGCAGAGAAAATATTTAAGCAATTATATTATAAGCAGAGAGGGCAATAGGACGTAAGAGAGGTAAGTACCCTACACTTCACTTGAGCTTGTAAAATGATGGCACTGGTAGACGGTATGTCTCAATAGATATAGAAGAACTTTTGATAAAATCCAATAAACATTCCTGATAAAAAGTCTAGCAAACTAAGAATAGATGGAAACTTCTTCAACCTGCTTAGGGAACATCTATGAAAAGCTTATAGATAACATCATTCTTAATGGTGAAAGACTGAGTATTTTCTTCTTAAGATCAGAAATTCTCACAAATTCTACTCAACATTGTACTGAAGGTGCTATCCAATGCAACAGCAAGAAATAGAAATAAAAGAGGTTGAGATTGGAAATAAAGAAGAAAAGCCGTCCTTATTTGTAGGGGACACGAGAGTGTATGCAGAAAATCCTATGGAACAAAAATACGACTTTCTTAAATATGTAGAATATAAGGCAAATGTACAAAATCAAGTAAGTTTCTATATACTTGCAATGAACAACTGGAAATTGAAATTTTTAAAAAACCATTTAAAATGCGTTAAAACATATAAAATAGGGCAAATGTGACAAGAGATAGAAAGATCTGTACATTGGAAATTATAATGTAATTGCTGAAAGAAATTAAAGAAAACCTAAGTAGGCAGAGATATATTTTGTTCATAGGTGAGAAAACTCAATATTTTTAAGGTGTAAATTTTCACCAAATTGATGTTAAAATAATTTGAATTGTAAGTTTTCATGAAATTGATCTATAAATACAATGCAATCTTGATCAAAATCTCATAAGGATTTTTTCTTTGGTAGAAATGGACAAACTGATTCTAAAATTTGTATGCAAATGGAAGGGACTTGGCACAGTCAAAACAACTTCACAAAAGAAGACAAAGTTTGTAACAAGTTGAGACTTGTTATAAAGCTACATTAATTAGGACAGTGGAATCTTCTATTACTGGCACTGCTTATACAGAAGCAACCAACAATTCCTTCTCTCTCCATAATGATGCTTCTAAAATTGAGAGCTAGAGTCTCAGACTCTTCTCTTTGAATCTGGTCTGGCCATAGCAATTTGCTTTCCTTACAGAATATGGCAAAAGAAACTTTATAGGATGTGTAAGCTAGGTCATAAGAAGCTTTGCAGCTTCTGCCTGGGTCTCTTGAAACATTTGCTTTTGCAAAAGTCATTCGAGGGTAAGCCACTACTAAGAAGTCTGACTTTCCTGAGAATGCCATACTGTGAAGAAGTGAAAACTAGACATGTAGAGAGACTGCAGGGAGAGTTAGAAGCTCAATCATCCCCCAGCTGTTCCAGCCAACTCCACTGAGGTGCTAGATATGGAAATGAAGGAATCATATGGGGCCTTCAGCTTCCTTAAACCTCCAGATTCCTGCTCTAGCCATCATCCAGTTGCAAATGTATGAGCGACCCCAAGTAAGAACTGTCCAGCTGAGCCTGGCCAACCCCCAATGTCAGGAGAGATGGTAATAAATTGTTGTTTCAAGGCCAAAAAATAAATCAAGACAAACGTCAATGGAACTTAAGAATCAAGAATCCAAAAATAGACTGGTTTTTGACAAAGACGTAAAGCAATGCAGTGGAGAAATGTCTTTTCAACAAATGTTGAGGGAACAATTGGCTACACACATGCAAAAAAGTAAACTTTGCTCCATACCTCACACCATATTTAAAAATAGGCTCAAAATGGATCATTATGGATTGAAATGTCTACCGCTTCTAGAAGAAAATAGGAGAAAAATTGTTGTGACCTTAGGCTAGGCAAAGATTTCTTACATCAAAAACATAATCTGTAAAAGAATATATTGACAAATTGGATTGGTATGAAATTAAAAACAAAAGACATTGTTAAGAAAATGAAAGAACAAGCTACGGGCTTGAAGAAAATATCTGCAAATCATATACTTAATAAGGAACTTGTATCCAGAATACATAAAGAACTCCCAAAACCCAATAATAAGAAATCAAACAATCCAAATAACAAATGGGCAAAATATCTAAACAGACGTTTCACCAAGGAAGAGTTATGAATGACAAACAAGTGTATGAAAAGCTTCCCATCATTGTTAGTCACTAGGGAGATGCCCATTAAAATCACAATGAGATACCACTATGCACCCATTAAAATGAGTACCATAGAAAAGACTGACCTTAGGAAGCACTGTCTAGATACAGCGCAAAGGAACCTCTCATACACTGATAATAGATTTTAGAAATGACAAGACTGTCATTAGCCAAATCTTTTCCAATCCCAGGGAATTACTGTCTAAATTTCTTCCTAGCTCAGTCTTCCTCTTCACAGGGCCATGGTAAAACCAGCTTTCCAGTGTCTCACCCCCAGCAGTAGTGGGTTTTGCACTTTAAGCAATCTGGGGTGGCTCTAGCTTAGCAACAAATTTTCTGGTGTTTTCTTTGAGGCACCAGGCAACGAAGGCCATGAGACACAGCCTATTATGTGTTCAGTGGTCCGTCCAGCGCTCTTGGATTTGCTTGTTGGTTCCTTTGAGGTGTCTTGAAAGGCAGCACGGTGCCCAATTAAATGAAAGCCAGGAAGGCATAATGCACCACGACTGTCAGAAATCAACTCTAGACAGTTTGCTGAGGATTGAACAAGACTCTGTGTGTTTCAGCAAGTGCTTTTCTGTCTGCATCTCTGCCTACAGTTAGAAGAAGGGGCCAGGTTGAGGCCAGGAAAGATTCTGCTTTAGCTGATAAAGGAAAGCTCTGTGCCAGGAACCCTGTGGTTTTCTGTCTCTGGAAATTCTCCCCTCCGGGGCTCGGGAGGAGAGATAGATACCTTCCCCTAAAGAATCATATCGCCTATTGCCCAGGGGGAAGCAATTCTCACACATCCGGTCTGGGAGACCCTGATCCCCCGGGCTGTGTACTCATTTCAGGCCAACAAGACACCAAGTTTTCTCTCTTAAATGTTTTAACTGTCGAGTTCCATGCCCCGCCTCCTTGGGCTTCTTGCCCTCCAGGGATAGGCGGAGGGAGGCAGTTTCCAGGCTGGGGTGGGAAGAGACCGGCGGCACGCGGTGCAGTGGGTGCGGGTACTAGAGCGCAGCACAGCCCAGGCAGCGCGCGGCCTCGCTGTGGACTTGATTGCGGACAAGGCTGGGCGTCTCGAGCGCTGGAGCTCCAGATCCTGACAAAGCCAGGCTGCCGGCTCAGCTTTGTGTTGTAACAGAAAACGTTGCCTTTTACCTTTCCTAAAAACAATTCCGGGGGATCGGTTAGAGGGGAGTTTCAGTTACTCTGAAATGACCAGAGAAATCTCTTAGAGCCAAAATCAGTCAACGGGGGAAAGACACGCCAATTTTAAAAACCAGTAGGTAGTTGATAAATGGAGCTGTCGGTCTAGAAGCCCCCTGGGCCCAGCGTGCTTCTACAGAGCCGGGTATTTCTAGAGTCAGCACTCTCTGAGATTCCAGCTGGTCGACCCGGCGGGGCTCCTGTTGGCCTCACAACGCACGTGGCTTTGCGGGATATGATGCAACCCCCAGACTGGGCTTAACTGATGCTAGGGACCAGGCTGTAGATCCAGAAACCCTGGGACACACAGAGGGCCAGCTCTCATCCCTCATCCAATTTCACTTTTTTTTTTTTAAACCTGGAAAGATCCAGATGCTGCTTTGGGGAGAAAGGATGTATTGAAGATTTATAAATGGAGCAATCTCCTAATCAAAATAAACATCATCCAATCATGCTCACAGGGTGGCAAATTAGTGGCAGGATATTTTGTTTTCTTTAGCAGTAATCCATGATTGATTTATGGATTAAAATGTGTCCTATGAAGTACATATATTTCTGTGAACTGTCTCCCTAAGCATTTCCTGTTTGCCTCTGTGCCACATGCCTGGCTGAAGGAGAGAATTGTTTCCCCCTCCAGGCAGGCGCTCTCATGGTTCCTTGGGCTGGGATGGTGTCTGCTTAGGGCTGCCTTGAGCTCTGTCTTCTGCTCGGTCCCCTGAGCCCAGCAAAAGGCCCATAACAAGAAGACAGACTCTCCTACACATCCACTGGGGCCCCAGGCTCTTCATCTGTGAAGTGGGACAGCAATACTTGTCTTACCAGTCTGATAGTGTCCTTTTGAGGATGCAGTTAATTAAGGATGGGAAAGATGCTGGTGACTGCAGCTTTTGTCGATCCATTTTGCTTGTCTGTGAGATAAAGGAGAGGATACAACTTTATCAGTAATGCTTCAGTTATTTTATTTTTTAAAAAAAAGTTGCAGTAAGCATTATAAAATATTGCAGTTGTTACTTTGGAAAGTGGCTACACAGGTGTTTATGTTATTCTCTATGTTTTTCTGTATCTTTCAAGGTCTTCTGATCCAATAAAAAAAAAGAAAAGGCAAGAAGAAAGAAGAGTTATATGAAATCTGGTACCCTTCACTTAGACTTTCTCTGGTTCTATGGACAGGAAAATGCTCACGAAACCCGAGTCCTGTAGGATTGAGAGGTATGACAGTTATTCATGATATTTCTATTCCTTCCATTGCTCTGGGAATTCACTAAGATCCGGCAGTAGGCTTCAGCCCCATTTGGCTAAGGCAGCAGTTTGCTCACCAGGCTGGTTTGCTGCTGGGATAGGAATTTTCTAGCTGAAGAAGGATAAGCCCAGGATGATGTCATTTATAATGTTTTGCTTCAATCTCATCCTCCCTGTCCAACAATCGCGATCTGTACCAAATAGGAACATACACCTGTAGGAAGAGAAACTACGATCTCTAGTCATTAAAAATGTGCTTTGTATGATGCAATCCCAAATGCTCTTGGGCTTAACAAAAGCACATTGCAAGAGACTCACATTGACATTGACATTTCCACTCCTCTAACTTAAAAACAGCCAAACTAAATTAAGTAACAACAACAACAAAAGTTGTTTCCCACACAGTTTGACCAGATCTTACCACCGGTCTTCAGCCTAAAACAATTTTCATGCTTGAGTTATTAACTTATGAAAATAGGCACAAAAGGGGGAAAATGTGCACAGATCCTCACTACATTATTAGTCATTGCTACAGCTGAATGCGTTCTGGTACAAAGGCGTGTTATTCTGCCTGCCAGTATCTCAGCTTTGAACAAAATGCAGCTCACTAATGGGTTCTGCCTCATATACCTTTCTGTAATCATTACGGTGCCATTCTCTGTAATTTATCCTGTTTTTCATGAGGAGTGTGTCCATTAGTCAGGTGTGCACACACACATGCACACACACATACACACACATCTTTCAAGTCCCCTTTTATTTGTGGCTGAAAAGAAAGGTCAGAGAGCTGCCAGTTATTCGGGGGGAAGCACCACTGTGCTGATCGTGCTAATATTTGGAAAACAGAGTGGTGGATGGATATAAATAGATTCTGAAAATTCAGTGAATTGAGAGCAGCAACATGAGTATATGAAGGAGATCTAGAAGCAAACTGATAAAGGTGGAGACAGAATGGGAGGGTCTGATCTGTCCGGTGCTGATCTCTTTATCTGGGAGGGGCAGTGCGGGGCTGACATCTTCCTGGACCAGACAGAGACATCTTGCTCACTTGCTGAGTGGTCTCAAGTTTGGGGGCTGAGCTCCAAGATTCCAGGAAGGAACCCCTTTTGGCAGGTTCTGGCTTGGGCTCAGAGGTGCTGCCCCAAGCCAGTTTGAGACTAGTGAATAAAGGAATGGAGTTTTGAGCCTATTGATTTTTGCTTCTGTAAACTCCAGAATTAGTTACAGAAATCAAGGCCTTTGAGTGTTTACTTTTGAAAAAAAAAAAAATAGCAGGCAGGAAAATAATCGGGAAAAAATACAGACGAGATAATTTTTTAAAAGCTTGACGAAGATCAAGGTTTTCACAAACAAGTGTGAATCACTAGAACCGGCTCCTCACAGATGAGAGGTCTACACGGGGCTGGGGATCCAGTAAGCAGGCCCTCCATGGGCAGGGAGCTCCCCAAGAATTCTCAGCCAGCAAGAGAAGCCTTTGGCATAGTCCTCTTGAATTAGGATAACAGGATTCTCCATCACACACTTGCCTGGTCAGGGAGGCAGTAATTGTGAACCAAACATGTTCTTTTATCCTCTTTGAAGTGTTAACGAATGCTTTGATTTTGCTCTTTTCTCCTCAGTAAGACAAATATGGCTCCTTTTTGCCCCAGGAAGCTAATCTCACCTCCCAAGCCAACCAGGCATCCTCCTGCTCAACTGAGTCCAATCCTAAAGAGGTCCTCTCCTGTCAGGTGGCAGAAATGACTGCCTTGCCAAAGACCCCTCTAGCACGGTTCTGACCCAGGCCCAGGTGCAGGGAATCTCAGTGCCTCACATTGTTCTGGGAGCCCAGGGTGCATCACTATGGGGCCCCAGCTCACATCACAACACAAAGGTGTTTGCTGTAATTCTCAACCCTGGATGTCCTGTTTACTACGAAACACAGGCATGTTAAGTTTCCCTGATACTGTTCTGCAGAGTCTAGCAGGCTGGACAGAATTTAGGAAGACAGAGTCCCCCAAAGATCTGGAATCTTTAGTGATTACAAAGCCCAGTCCTGCCCACAGCCTTCTTTTACCAGAGACAAAGCAAAGTGGTTTGCCCAGAGCCTCACTGTCAGGGGGTGGCAGAACTGAGATGGGAAATGGCCTTGCTGCTCCCAGCTGACATTGAACTCCTGAGGCTCATCTGCCATCAAACCCCCACCTGAAGCCCTCACTGCCCCCAACCCCTGCCAATGCCAGGGCAAAGTCAGTGAGATGGAAATCTGCAGACTGGCGCATGTGGTTTACTCAGAGGCCACTGGAGGTGGAACAGGGCCCTTTCGCTCTTTGTTCCAGCCAGAAGGGAAACATAGGCCAGTGGGACAGAGTTCCGTGCCCCAGAGTCACAGACACAGGGCATGGCCCACGATGCCCAGTGAGAACATTCCTGCAGATGGCTATAGGCTGGGAGAGACCTGGGAGGCCAGGTGAACTCTGTCAGGTGGGAAATGGGAAGGTGGACAGAGGAGTGTTCTTGAGAAAGAAATTCAAGGCTGAGAAAACCTAACCCCTCCTGCCTCTTTCTTCTAGGGCATAAGCCCCACGGGCAGCAGCCTCAGTGTCTAGCTAAATGTGCGCCTCTGCTTTGAATCCCTCACCCATCCATGAGGTTGGTGTCACAATTAGACCCTCTCCCCTTTTCTCTTCTTTTAAACAATCTTAACCATTTTAAGTATAGTTCAATAGTGTTATGTACATTCACATTGTTATGTGACCAATCTCCAAAACTCATTTCATCCCCCAAGACTGAAATTCTGTACTCATTAAACAACTCTCCACTCCCCAACCCCTGGTAGCCACCATTCTTTTTTGAAACAGAGTCTCCATTACCCAGGCTGGAGTGTAGTGGTGTGATCTCAGCTCACTGCAACTTCTGCCTCCTGGGTTCAAGTGATTCTCAGACCTCAGCCTTCTGAATAGCTGGGATTACAGGTGTGCACCACAGCTGGCTAATTTCTGTATTTTCAGTAGAGATGCGGTTTCACTATGTTGGCCAGTTTGGTGTCGAACTCCTGACCCCAAGTGATCTGCCTGCCTTGGCCTCCCAAAGCGCTGGGATTATAGGCGTGAGCCACCGCGCCCAGCCCACCATTCTGCTTTCCATTTCTATGCACTGGACTACTCTAAGTACCTCATGTAAGTGAAACTATACTGTATTTGTCCTTTTTTGTCTGGCTTCATTCACTTAGCCTAACTCCTTCCAGGTTCTTCCATGCTGTAGCATATAGCAGTGTTTCCTTCAGTTTTAAGGCTGAATAATATTCCACTGTATGTATAGACCACATTTTGTTTATTCATTCATCTGTAAACACTTGGGTTGTTTCTACCTTTTGGATATTGTAAACAATGCTGCAATATTTGAATAAGTGTGTGCAAATATTTATTCGAGATCTTGCTTTCAATTTTTGATATACACCTAGAAGTGGAACTTCTAGATCATATGGTAGTTCTATTTTTAATTTTTTGAGGAACTGCCATCCTGATTTCCACAGTGGCTGTAGCATTTCATATTCCCACCAAAAGTGTACAAGTATTCCAGTTTCTCCACGACCTTGCCAACACTTGATATTTTCCATCTTATTGCTATTAGCCATTCTAATGGTGTGGGGTGATATCTCATTTTAGCTTTTATTTGCTTTTCTCTAATCATTAGTGATGCCAGTCATCTTTTCACAAGCTTGTTGGCCATTTATTAATATATATCATCATGGTAGAAATGTCTGTTTAAGTCCTTTGCCCATTTTCTAATCAGGTTGTTGTTGAGTTGTAGGAGTTCTTTGTCCTCCCACTCCCTGGATCCTTTTTTTTTGGCAACTGAAAAAACTAAAGGCTCAAAGAAGCAGACAGCTTGCTGAAGCCTTTGCCCAGGGGGCTGCTTGGCAGCAGCAGTGGGGGAAGACTGACCCTGGCTGACCTTGGCTTAGGTGGCAGCTACAGAGCTCTCAGCCCATTCTCCCAGCCACACGGTCTCAGGGCAAATACTGTCCGTCAATGCATACTCTGTGTTCAGAGCCTCATGTGCCAAATTGCTGTTTGAAAACCAATGCCAAACGCTGGTTGCAGAGAACCCAGAAGCATGTAATATCCACTTTAATGGCAGTTCTACTTTCATATTTTTTTCTCCCCCTCTAAGGAAAGGGAGAGAGAAAAAGCTGTTCATGGAAAAAATATATTTAAATGGATCAGTGCCAAGGAACCATTTGCACATCTGTTCTTAACAGGTTTCAGCTGAAACTACTGAAAATATACATAGATCTGTTTATGTGGAACCAGTTAAATATGATAAGATTACAACTTGGAGGGTAACTATGGATTTGGTGGTGGGAAAAAAAAAGCCTCTCTACACTTGGTCTCTGTACCGGTAACATCTTACCACAGATGTGTTGAGGGAATCAGATTTGCTGCAAATGGAAAAGACCTGAATGATTTGAGATTAGCTACAAACAAACTCAAGATGTCTCCACAGCCTTTCTGCGGCACATAATTCCCACCTCGTCTCTAATCTAGGCCCAGTCCTTTGTTATCAGAGGGGAGACTGTGGCCAGGAAATTACCCGTTTCTGAGTGAGTCTGTCTTCACTCCCCCAACTAGCCATTTAGGAGGAAAATAGTGTGCACACTGCTCGCACAGAGAATGCACAGTTGTCTTCCCTGCAGTTTTCAGCCAGCCCAAAGGACACCATGGTCTCCTGAGTTTGTGCAGGCAGCAAGGAGGGAGTGCTGGCTGAGGAGCTCCCAATGGAGGCCTTGTACTCCTTCCAGAATCTTTTCTATGTGGTACTTGCAACCACCCTACGAGGTTGCATTGTCATCCCCCTTACAGAGATGAGCAAATTGAGGTTCCAGGCTTTAGGATAACTTGTCCAGGGCCATGCTGATAATTAGATGCTCTAAAGGAAGAAAGATGTTTCCTCCCATCTAAATATGCCTTAATGGGAGCATCGCTTGAGCCCAGGAGTTCAAGGCTACAGTGAGCTGTGATTGTGCCACTGCACTCCAGCCTGGGCAACAGAGCAAGACCCTGCCTCTATTAAAAATAAATAAACAGGCCGGGTGCAGTGGCTCGTGCCTGTAATCCCAGCACTTTGGGAGGCCAAGGCGGGCAGATCACGAGGTCAAGAGATCGATACCATCCTGGCCAACATGGTGAAACCCCATCTCTACTAAAAAGTACAAAAAATTAGATAGGCGTGGTGGTACGTGCCTGTAGTCCCAGCTACTCGGGAGGCTGAGGCAGGAGAATTGCTTGAAACCGGAAACGGAAGTTGCAGTGAGCTGGGATCGAGCCACTGCACTCCAGCCTGGCAATAAGTGAGACTCTGTCTCAAAAAAATAAAATAAGTAAATAAACAAATAATAAGTGACTAAGCCTTGAGGCAAGGTCATGACTCACATATCCACAGGGTCCAGCAGGAGCAGGAGTGAGGGGCCCTAGGCAGCTAATATGGGGCTGTAGCAGACTGATACTGAGGAAAATGCAGACATTGTGGCCCAGATCCTCTGGTTTTTGTATGGAGAATGAGAAATCACTAGATTTTTACATGATGGCTCAGATATTGAAAACAAACCCAAAACACAGCCCCTGCTGTAGTTGCAATCCCCGCTGTGGGTCCTTTGGAGTCCCCAGAGGTGGGAGGAAGGGGCTTCCCTGGCTTTGAACGCCCTCTGGTTGGGGACTGGGCATCTTCCTATCAGGATTCTTGCCTCCTGGTGCAGGAGGTCTCTGTCACAGACCACGGGCTCCGCGGCTCCACACTCTCATCCCTACCTACCTTCTAAACTTCACTAGACTCTGCAACTCTGGCACATTGTGAAATGTATATTCACATATAAACATTTCTCCAATAATTTATCTCAAAAAAGTGACATTGGTCTATAAAATGCACCACAGGACACAGAAATAGTAGTCCCATGGCCTCAGAAACCATCAGCCCAAATTGACATCTGACAACACCTCCTCCCACACCCCCAGGGGCCAGGCTGTGATTGTAAGGTTTTCATTCCTGCTGGACCCCACGCTGTGAAAATGCACCTATTTTTATTCATCAAAATCATTGTTTTAAAATTAAGCAGCCCAGCAGAAAACAATTGTGAATGGCAGCTTCATTACATCTGGAGTTTTAGAACAAAGAGAATATCGCTCACACTGTATGACCTGTTCAATGATACTGAAGTTTAATTAAAAAAAATGTTAACATGTAAAACTGATGACAAGGAAGGTGCAACACTACGGCTTTTTAAAAAAAATCAGGAAAGCAAAATATGCTTGACAAATTGTCTCAATTATCAATTCAATATGACCTAACATTTGTCTTTTGGTTTTTATTTGAAACTTTCAGTTTTGGACTAGTAGGGCAATAATCCAAGCTGTATGGAACCAAAGTGGGGGAGGTTGGTGGACTCGGAGGGGGAGGTTGAATAGAGGGACTCCTATTTGCGCTTTAGGGGCCTCAAATATTAGCTTGGGCAAAAGACCAGTTGTTGTCTTAAAGGTCCCACTAGATTGGCTACTGTTCCAGGCTCCCCTAGGAAAGCCCTTGAAAGGGTATTTTTCTGAGCAAGAAACATGGTGATGCTTCCACCATGTGACTGGTTTAAGACAGTCATCCTAGTAGACCTCATAAGTGAGAGCAAATTATTTTGAAGCAATAGATTAAGTGGTGTGTAGGCAGCCACTGAATGTTTAACCCAGCCTGAGATTCATTAATTATGAAAGACTTTTCTTCTGAGATGATGCGTAATAGAATAGGACAATTTAAGTGCTGAAAGCATGTCAATGCGTTGATTTTAAGAAAGGTCACCTAAGGCAGGAAAAAGTGATCCACATCCTCTCTGGGTGGTCTCTAGGACACGTCATGTCAGTTCATGTCCTAAAGCCCCATACAAGAGAGCCATTTCCCCAACCACAGAGCCCTGAGATCTGGCCAGAGGGTCCATGGTGGAAAGCTCACTCCCACCGGAGCCTGTGAAAGAGGAAAGCCCCTGGCCCTCATCTTGGGGGCCCGTGATGACCCACCTCCCACTTGGAGGAGCAAGGGGAAATGCAGAGTGTTGGGCAAGGCCTGCCATGTTTCCTACAGGCTTTGGGTCTTGGAGGTAACGGTGCCAGCCTCACAGTGTGGGGGTTGGAACGTCTGCTTCCACCCTGAGAAAATAGGTGTGGGAGCAGGCCACAAGCCAGCATAGTGCCTTGACCTCCCTGAGGAAAAGACCAGAATGTATTCAGAGTCCAGGGTCCAAACGAGGGGTCTGAAGTAGCAAATTTAAGGCCTTGGGGCTGGACTGGGCCAGTGCAGAGTCAGGGAGCCACAGCTGTGACCTCCAGGAGGTGCTTGTCATTGCACAGGGAGGAGGCTGCACTCTGTTCTTAGAGTGACAGAAAGCCACTGTTGAGTTCCAATGGGGAGAAGGACATGGCTCAATGTGCCTTTCCCAAAGATCATTCGCGCTCTGTCTGGAGTAGGAGTCTGGATAGGTAAGAATCTGGGCCGTGGGTTGAGTGGGAGACATGAGATGGAAGACAACAGGATGGACTCTCGAAACATTTCACAGATAGAGCCAGCAAGGCACGGGGGAGGCGCTGGCTGAGGAAGGTGAGGGCAGGGTCCAGGGATAAGGCACCTAAAAGCCCTGGTCTCCCATTTGGAGAAAGAATCCAATAATTCTACCCATCTGAGCTGTTGTGAGGACTGGGAATGGTGCATGCCATGAGTGTCTCACAACAGGCCCCCAGGGCTGAGGGTCTGACTGCTCCTGTTACCTCCTTGTGTCATCACAAGCACAGATGATAGACATCTGTCTTTAGCCATGTTACTTCTGCCCCCTAGTCCCGGCAAAGCAGGAAGTGGGATCTGGGCAGAGAGGGGTGACAAGGCCGATTTGAATTGATCTTTCTGAGAAATCATGTGCAACTTCACAAGCAAAACAGTTACGCAATAAACTTCCAGGTTCTTAAAACCACACTGAGGGTTACAAAAAGAAAGTTAACGGGATGCTGATGAGGACTGTGCAAACCGTTACCATACTGAAACCCTTCTGTGCCCATGATGACGTATGTACAAGTGAGCTGGACGAATGACTGCCCCCTCAGGCCAGGATCACTGTGTCTATTCTCTGCAGTGCCTGTCCCCCAGCATCACTCCTGGAGAATCAGGGATGGTAACCGAGTTCCCACTGGAGGACCAAAAACGCACCCAGCCCTGGAAAACAGTGCCACACTGGGCGCACTGGGCCCTCCCAGCCCTGGGCAGTGGGGAGTGCTAGAGAAATTGATTAAAAAGGGGAAACTGGGCCTTATCTGTGGGGTCTTCCCAATGGCTGGGAAGGCTTCCTGGAAGAGGAGTGTCAGGGCTCTGTGAAGATGGGTAGGAGGGTCTATGGGGCAAGGTTTATCGCTTCTCAGCCTTTTGGCTAAGATCAAGTGCAAGGTTCACAGCACCCTTGGATAAGGGCACATGCCCTATTTCCTCACAGCCAATGCATTTTCCATTCTAAATATAGGCCAAGATGACCCAAGACATCTTGAGTCCCTTGCAGGGAGACCACGGTTCTGTAATTTCAGCATTTCCATGATTCTGAGGAAATGACAATAAAGCCTGAAGTCCTTCACTTGCATTTCTTGAGCCCAGGGACTCTAGGTGCTGGCAGGCAACACTCGACCTTTGAAGGGAGAGCCCAGGCAAGCTGGCCCTGGTGAGGAGCTCCCTTTGGCAGCCAACTTTTAGGAGATTCCAGAATATTTTGTTGGCCTACTCTCTCCCTCCGGCACAGTGAAGTGAGGCTTCTGTTCACCCAGGGTGGTCACTGTCACCCCAGGCCCACAATAAGTAGCTCTTTCCACTACACTTGGGTTGGTTCACTTCCAACATCTCCTGAGAGAGGCCCAGCCCTGAAAAGCTTTCAGCTGGACAATAAATTTCTGTCTCCCCTGGAATCCTTGCTGCATCACCAGCTTTTGTAGCATTTCTGGAAAGTCTAAGATACAAGACTTTTGAAGAGGGAGCGGCAGCCACAGGCCTGGGGCACAGTGGTGACTTCTGGCTCCCGAGGCCCTTCCCCTGATTGTTAGTAAGCCAGGGGATATTTTTACTATCTGAGCGGGGCCCTGCTAATTGCTTCACAAGCACTTCTGGGGAAGTTCACTTTCCAGGGGCCAGCCGTTAACTCCAACAGCACCAGCGCTTCCCAGCCAGGGCGCTCGGGGCCTATGTGAAGAGGCGTGTTGGTTCCCTAAAGGGTTAATGAATGGAGATGTGAGGACAGTCGTGTTGAGTTATATATAGCAAACAGTGAGCAAAGCAGGCAAGCACAAAAAAAAGGAAGACAGGAAAGAAACCGCATGGATGCACTCCCCTCCCCCACCTTCCCTGTCTACCCCCACCCTCCCAACACTATATATACAGACCACAGTTAAATTTGGCACACAGAGACTATAGCCAAGAAGGAAAACAGATCAAGTTACACAGAGTCCTATTCAGATTTGGGCCTGGGCCTCACAGGGACAATGCTCTGCTGAGGAGAACAAGGCCATGGTGTGTTGTCGAAAAATGCACACCCGTGAGCTTTGCTTTCCTTCCAAGCATTAGCTGGCCTGGCCCTGGGCAGCAGGTTAATTCCCTGCTCCACAGGTGGCGACGGATAAACAAACTGAAACGGTGTAATGGGCTACAGGAAACCTTTCTTTCAGAACTTGATTCATCTCCAGAAAGGAAACACACGAGGACTTTGCTCTGGGTGGTAATCTGTTTTCTTAGGGCAGCTGAGAGAGGCCTGGCGGCCAGGGTAAATACGGCAACTGGTGGAGGGGCTTTTGGCAGGCGGAACTGCAAGGGAAGTTTGAAAAGATCACTTCCTACACTCTGTTCTCTACCAAGAGTGAGTTGTCAATCTTGCAGGATGGAGGTGCTCTGGAAAACAGCAGGCCGCAAGGGAGAAACCTGAGCCACAGGTGCGTGCCTGGGATCTCCCCCTCTCCTCCCGTGGGCCAGCTCACCTGGCCAGAACCCAGCAGAAAGCCTGATCCAAGCTCACTGCTCAAAGCTAACCAAGTGAAGAAAGCAGGCCAGGACTTCTGGAATGCAACTCGGGTGCGTGTCAGCCTCTGCTTTGAACAGCTGGGCAGGCCCGCAGGGGGCAGGCTGCCATCAAGGGTGGCCTGAGCCTCTACTGCATGTAAAACTGGGCACCAGGAAGGCCAGATACATTTTAGTCATTGGAATCGTCCCCACCAGCAGGCATGCAGGACACCTTGAGGAGATGAGACAGCCAGCTAGTACGTTAGCAGTCAGGGCTACATAGAGCATGGATAGTCATAGGGCAATACAGCATGCCACCATCGTGTGTGTCTTTTAGAAGGCATCCTATCTTGTTATCCCATTTGATCTTCATCTGACCCTAAGTAGGCCGGGCAGGGCAGGCATCACCCTTATTTTACAGTGGAGGAAGTGGGGGCCCAGTAAGGCTACCTTTTGCCTGAGTGGGGACAGCTGGTTCAAAGATAGCCCTTTGTCCAGCCCTCTGGACAGACGCACCTCCAGGCCAGTCTCTGGTGAAGGCATTGGTTTGCACATTTGAGTGTGCACCCAAATCATGGGGCCATCCTCAGCCTGGTGAAGCCCGCTCCCCTCAGGTTGGGCCTGGGACTCCTGCATGGACCCCGGTCCCCAGCAGCAAGGTGGACGTCCAGTGATCTTAGTTCCCACTGGGTTTTTCCATGGACACAAGTGTAGTCTGCCTTGGCAAAGTGGGGGACAATAGCTCAGTGTGTGTCTAGGGCTGCCTCAGTGATTGACCCAGGGCATTTCATCTCCTTTCCCTGCGTGATTTGATGGGCTCTCTAACTCGGACTCCCTGTATAGAAAGAATGTGGTTATGGGCTGAGTTGTGTCCCCTCCCCCAAATTCATGTTTATGTCTGAACCCACAGTACCTCGGAATGTGACTTTATCTGGAAATAGGACCGTGGCAGGTGTAATTAGTTAAGAGGATATTATGCTAGAGTAGGGTGGGCCCCTAATCCAACATGACTGGTGTCCCTATAACGGCAAAATTCGAGCCAGTCTCGGTGGCTCACGCCTGTAATCCCAGCACTTTGGGAGGCCGAGGCAGGCAGATCACCTAAGGTCGGGAGTTTGAGACCAGCCTGATCAACATGGAGAAACCCTGTCTCTACTTAAAATATAAAATTAGCTGGGTGTGCTGGCACATGCCTGAAATCTCAGCTACTCGCAAGGCTGAGGCAGAAGAATTGCTTGAACCTGGGAGGCAGAGGTTGTGGTGAGCCAAGATCCCACCATTGCACTCCAGCCTGGGCAACAAGTGAAACTCCGTCTCAATAAATAAGTAAAGGCCAAAATTCGGACATAGACACACACAGACAGGGAGAATGCCCTGTGAAGATGCCAACCAAGGAACATCAGCAGCTGCCAGCAAACACCAGAATCATGAACGATTCTCCTTCGTGGTGCTCAGAAAAAACCAATGCTCGAGGCCGGGCGTGGTGGCTGACGCCTGTAATCCAAGCACTTTGGAGACCAAGGCGGGTGGATCACCTGAGGTCGAGAGTTCAAGACCAGCCTGACCAACATGGTGAAACCCCGTCTTTTAAAAAAAAAAAAAAAAAAGAAAAGAAAAAACCAACACTGCCCAAGCTGACCCTGGACTTTCAGCCTCTAGAACTTCCAGGCAATCAGTTTCAGTTGTTAAGACCCTGATTGTGGAGCTTTGTTATGGCCTTCCTGGAAGATGAACCCAGATGCTAAAAAGGCTGAGGGGCGGAAAACTGATGTCTATGGTTAGTTTACCTTGAAAACCAACCACGAAGCCCCTTCCAGCTCTGTTCCATAGACATTGATTCTGTTTATTGTTAGAACCAAGAGTAGTACCCCACAATTGTAAACATAGTCCACAAGCTCTCTACTCGAGACCGTCTCTTTAGCAGAGAGAAGAAAATATCTGTCTTCCTTCTCCAAATCCTAACCCTACTTTGTTCTCAATAGAAATTATATTGTGTCTAAGTTTCGTAAAATGTCTCAAAAGCATTTTCCTCTTTTGGAAATTGACGGGACCCTCTGCAAATTACATGTGGAGACATCACTCTTTCCCAACCAACATAGAGACTCAAACTCTTGTCAGCTTTCCCAGTATCCCAACTTGCTTTCGAGAGAAGACCTAAAAACTCATTCAGATGACTAAAGTATAATTGACGGTCAAGAAGTTAAAGTGTTAGCTCTCCTGGGTAGGGAAAAAGGTCACAAAGAACTTTGGTAAAGAGGCACACGTCAGGGGTGGGAGCCCACTTTGCCTTATATACCCTGACCAAGTATGTCCTCAATGTAAAACTCTCCCACTGGGTGGGAATTCCTCTGGGAATTCCTCCATCAATGCCAGTCTCCCCGTGGCTTTGCATCAGGCTCAACCTCCTCATGGCAGTGTGGAACTCCATTCCTGTCTCTCCAGTGTGCTCACAGCCCAGTGACTCCAACATCCTCTCGGACCAGGGAAGTCCGCACAGAACCTGCCCGCCATCTCTGGCACCCTGACAGCCCCTTCTTAAGGTGCAGCTTAAAGGAGAAGCTTTGGACTTGGTGGTACCTACGGCTAAATTCTGCAGTACTCAGGTGGACCATAAAATAAGGCCATATTTTCAGACCTGATGCATGAATGCCACTCTCCTTTGCTTTGGTTGTCCTGTATCTGAAATCTACCTGCTCTAAAACTGCTTCCCAGATAACCTCTCTTTAGCCTTACTCTTCCCCCAGAGTTTCCTATTGTTTATACAAGTCCTGGGTATTTGTTCCTCCACTGAGCATTACTTAATACATCAATTAGAATAGAGACTTTTCAGAGAGAGAATCATACTTTTATCCATTTCCCCTTCCCAGACGTTAGTGACTTACATGTAATAAATGTAAATACCTGTTGAAGGTTACATTAATTCAACCTGAATTTCTTGTGTTCATCTACTGTTGTTACCTGTTTGGTCCCCAAATCCTTCCCACTTGGGATATTTGGTCAGCCCACCAACAGAGGTGTCTCCTAGCATACACCAATCTGGAGTGTTAAACAGAGCTGATTTCCTATTAATTCAGTGACAAAAGATGTCACAGACCTTCAGAGTTGGAAAATTCTTTAGAAAGTATTCCATCCATTTCTTTAATAAGAGGCCATGTTATTCATCCAAGGCCACACATTTCCCCCAGCAGCAGGGCCTCGCAGGAAGCTGTTCTGGTGGAAATGAGCCCGTTCATCATTCCATGAAGATGTTGTCTGGGTGGCCAGCATAGGGCAAGGGGCCCACTCAGACACTCATTGGAAGGTTCCCTCCATTGGCCCCTGGGTATTTCTATTTAACCCAAATGTGCCTCTGTGTAAGTCCAGGTACCTTCATCTGATCTTCTCTGCAGGTTATCCTCATGGGCAGCTGGACAAGGGGCTTGCCCCTAATACAACCAGGCTGCACAGACCCTGCTTCCACTGCTGGGTGGCACAGACACAGCCTCCTGCCCTGTCTCACAAATCCACAGATGTGACCCATGGGAGTGACTTCCATTTAAAGTTTTGTGCAAATCTCAGAGATTGCTGTTTTCAACCACTGGGGAAGCTTAAAGCCAAACAGTCCTACTGGCATAGAAGTAAGCCTCATTGTTTTCTATCTGAACACATGTTTTACATCAAGAGAAGGGCTGTGGTTGGGGGAGGGAGAGCTGAAGGGAGATTCAAAGGTTCTTCAGCTCTCACAGATCTCAACCTCTTCAAAGTTTCAACCCTCAGAACACTTAAGATGTTTCATCCCACTCAGCAGAAGTGCCTCTGCCCACACTCTCAGGTGCCACAGTGCACATGTGGGAACTCAGCTGTGGTCCAGAGCCAGTAAGGGATACAGGACAATCACCTCATTGTATTTTCCCTAGAGGATGTAATTTCTCCTTTGGGATTTGATAAGCTTCTTAAGGCACATCCACGTGCACAGGGCAGGTAAGACCTGCTTATGGTGAGGCCACAGCAAGCCACACATGGTGATGGATATGAATGAGCTCATACTTGAAAGAACGAGCAGCTCCTACTGGGACCTTGAGCAGGTGGGTGTGGGTCAGAGCCCAAAGTCAGGGTGGATAGGCAATGGAAAAGAGAGAAAGGGTCTGCTTTTAGTGGTAACCACTTTCTAGCCTCAGCATTCTCGACTGCAGACTGGAGATAATAACAATGTCCTTCTATGGTATTTGGGGTGTTGGCTGAATGAGATTTCCTGTAAAAGTGCTGGGTACAGGGCAGATGAGCAGCAATTCCATGCCCAGGGAGGGATTCCAGTGCCACTGCCAGCTCCTGGTTGCCTTCTTTTGAGATGATGTATTTTCTTCAAGGGAAAGGAGCAACAAGAGGGTACTTGCAGTCTGGCGGACAGTACAAGTCAAATTCTGGCATAAGAGTGTGGCACTTACACTGCATGCCAAGTCATTCGTGATCGGAGGGAAACTGGAAAGTGGCATGATAGGATGATGGGCGGGCCCAAGAGAATTCACTATGAGCCCTGGGGACGCTGCTAGCACCTCTGCTGCCTCCTAGGCAGCTCATTTCACCTCCCTGGCCCATCTGTGAATTCTGGAATACCACACCCAGCACTGCATTGTGGCTAGGGTTCCTGCAGAATAATGCAAGGGAGGAGAGCTAGAAACGACAGCGTACTGGCCACATGTGTGACGCTATTTCATGTGGTTTGTCTCTGTGTCCCCCCTCAAATCTCATGTTGAATTACAATTCCCAGTGTTGGAGGAGGGGCCTGGTGGGAGGTGAGTGAATCACGGAGTGGACTTCCCCCTTGCTGTTCTTGTGATAGAGTTGTCACGCGATCTGGCTGTTGGAAAGTGTGTCGCACTTCCCCTTATCTCTCTCTCTCCGGCTGTGCCACGTGAAGATGTGTTAGCTTCCCCTTTGCCTTCCGCCATGACTGCAAGTTTCCTGAGGCCTCCCAGCCATGTGTCCTATGCAACTGCAAGTCAATTAAACCTCTTTTCTTCATAAATTATGCAGTCACGGGTAGTTCTTTATCACAGTGTGAAAATGGACTAATACATTATTGTTAATGTTAAAGAAAAGAGGAGGGGGCAGGAGGAAGAGGAGGGAGGAAAAGAGGGGAGAAATGAGGGAAAAGAGGGAAATGAAAAGAGGGAGGGGAGAGAAGAGGGATTGTCTTTTTTTAAAATAAACGTTTTATTTTATAATAGTTTTAAATTTCCAGAAATGTTGAGAATAGTTCAGAACATTTTCCTAGGTAGTCCGGAGAGTTTCCCTAGATATCACATCCAGCTTCTCTCATTGTTACGATCTTACATTAATATGATTCATTTGTTACAATTAATGGCCAATGTTGATACATTATTATTAACTAAAGTCTGTCTTTCATTCAGATTTCCTTAGTTGACCCCAGGGTCCTTCTACCATAGGACACCACGGTACACTGAGTTGCCATGTCTCCTTAGGCTGCTCTTGGCTGTGACAATGTCTTAGACTTGCCTTGTTTTTGATGACCTTGACAGTTTTGAGGAATACTAGTCAGGTATTTTGTAGAATATCCCAACATTAGGATTTGCCCGGTGTTTTTTTTATGTTTCTGGGAGAAGGCCACAGAGGCAAAGTGCCACTTTCATCACATTCTATCAGGAACACATACTGTCAACACGACATCACTCTTGATGCTGACCATGATTACCTGGCTGAGGCAGTGTTTGTTGGATGTCTTCATTGTGAAGTTTCTCCCACGGCCCCCTTTCCACACACTGTACGCTTTGAAAGGAAGTCACTGTGTGTAGCCCATACTTAAGGAGTAGGGAGTTATGCTCCACCTCCTTGGGGGTGGAGTATTACATAAATTACCTGAAATTCCACGTACTCTGGAGATTTGCCTATTCTCTGCCATTTACTTATTCATATGTATATGGTTAATGGAGTCATGCAGATTTATTTTATACTTGGGTTATTTATAATCCAATACTACTTTATTGCTCATATTGTTCCAGCTTTGGTCATTGAAAGCTTTTTCACGTGGTCACTGTATCCCCTTGACCTGTGTGTTATTGTTTGTTCTTCTGAGCACGTTCTTGCTTTCTGGCACTGTAAAATGCTCCTCCAGTCTCATCTTGTACATTCCCTGCCTGTCCTAGAGTCAGCCATTTCTCCAGGAAGCCTTAGCTCTTTTTATTAAATGGTATTAAGAATAGCATTAAAAACTAGGACCGCATGTTCTCACTCATAGGCGGGTGTTGAACAATGAGAACACATGGACACAGGGAGGGGAGCATCACACACTGGGGTCTGTCGGGGGTAAAAAGGGGAGGGACAGTGGAGGGTGGGGAGTTGGGGAGAGATAGCATGGGGAGAAATGCCATATATAGGTGATGGAGAGGAAGGCAACAAATCACACTGCCATGTGTGTACCTATGCAACAATTTTGCATGTTCTTCACATGTACCCCAAAACTTAAAATGCAATAAAAAATATATATGTTAAAAAAAAAAAAAAAACAAACTAGGACCTAAACATTAATTGTGCTCATTGCGATTGGGATGACATTTCTTCAGCCCCTCTCAGCTGAGAGAACAGGGAAACGTATACCAACCCATGTCTGTAAGTATTTTGTACATCTCCATCTGCACCTATTTTGAGCTGAACTCGATTCCATGTTGGTGTCCTCACACTAACCACTGCCATATGAATCACTGCAACCTTCCCTCCCTGCTCGTTTGTATCTTCACTCCAACAAGGAGAACCCTAGCTCCCACCATCCTCCATGCAGTGACTTCACATTTCAGAGTGCGTGACTAGTGGCTTCGAGATTTATATCCTTTTGGGAAAAAACTTTATCCACTAGAATACAGTGTTGTGAACAGTCTTACGGTCTCCACTCACTTCCAATGCCACTTGGTCAGCACATTTTACTCCCACCTCTTCGGTGGAATTATTCCATACAATTGGAATACAGTTAGTCTTCTGTCATATTCAGCATCCCATCTTGGAATCCCTCAACATCTTTAATAATTTTTAAAAATTTGTTAAGGTTCACTGTTTGTGATATAAAATTCCATGGGTTTTGAAAAATGCAGTGTCATGTATTCACCGTCACAGTGTCATACACAACAGTTTTACCATTCTGAAAAAAAAATCTCATGTGCTTTCTTGACTCTACTCTTCCATCTCTCCAGGGCCCTGGAAACCACTAATCTGTTTATCATCTCTTTAGTTCTACCTTTTGTAGAACATAACATAGATGGATAAGCTTTTTTTAGTAAACAATATGGATTTAAGTTTTATCTATGTTTTTACATAGCCTAATAGTTCACTTATTTTTATCTATGAATAGTATTCCTTTGTATGCATGTACTACAGTTTATTAATCCATTCATCTACTGAAAGACCTCCTGGTTTTCCAGATTTTGGCAATTATCGAATAAAGTTGCTACACACATTTGCATGCAGGTTTTTTGTGGATGTAGTTTTCAATCAGTTGGGTAAACATCTAGGAATATGCTTGCTGGTTCATATAGTAAAATAAGTTTAACTTCTTAAGCAACTTCCAAACATCTTTGGAACATAAAAGCTGTACTATTGTGCCTTTCCAACAGAAATGAATGTGGGTTCTTATTGTTCTAAAGCCTCATAGCAATTGGTATTCTGTATACTGGCCATTCTGATAGGTGTGTGGTGAAAGCTCATTGTCGTATTCATTTGCATTTCTTTAATGACAGATGATGTTTCATCTCGCCGGGTCAATTTTTTTTAATTGGATTACTTATTCTCTTTTTGTTGACTTTTAAGATTTCTTAAAATATTTTGGATAGAAGTTTCTTATCAGGTTTATGTTTTGCAAATATTTCTTCTCAGTCTGTAGCTCACGTTTTCATTATCTTAACAGATTCTTTCATAGAGCAGAAGTTTTTAATTTTAATAAAGTCCAACTTCTCTGTTTTTTTTCATGGATCATGCTTTTGGTTGTGTGTCTAAAACTTCCTCACCAAACCCAATGTCACATAGATTTTTTTCTTATGTTTTCTTCTAGAAGTTTTATAAATTTGCATTTTAAATTTCAGTCTATGATCCATTTGGAATTAATTTTTGTGTAAGTTGCAAGTTCTGTGTTCAGATTCATTTAGCCTATGAACATCCTATTGTTCCAGCACCACTTGGTGAAAAGACTTCGCTTGCTCCGTTGAGTTGCCTTTGCACCTCTGCCAAAAGTCAGTTTATTATATTGTGTGCCTGGGTCTATTTCTGCCCTCTCCATTTGTTGATTTATGTGTCCATTCTTATATCACACTGTCTTGATTATTATAACTTTATAATAATTGTTGAAATGGAGGACTCTGAGTCCTTCAACTTTGATCTTCCTCAGTATTGTGTTAGCTATTACTAGGTCTTTTGCCTTTTTATATTAATTTTAGAATCAGTTTATCAATATCTAAAAAATAACCTGCTGGGATTTTGAATTGAATTGCTCTGAACAAGTTAGAAATACCTCATGTCTTAACAATACCAAGTTTTCCAATAGATAAAAAATTATCCCTCCATTTATATAGATTATTTTATTTTGCCAGTATTTTCTAGCTTTTCGCATACAGTTTCCATACAGATTGTGTCAAATTTATAACTAAGTACTGATTTGGGGGGGATGCTACTGTAAATGGTAATGTAATTTTCATTTGAAATTCTGATTGTTCATTGTATAAGGAAAGCAATTGACTTTGGTATATTTACTTTGCATGCTGTGTCCTTGTTATACTCACCTTTTCCCATGAGGTTTTCCTGTTTTTTTGTGTGTGTGTAAATTATTTGTCATTTTCTACATAGACAATGTATCTACTAATAAAGATCATTTTTATTTCTTTTTTCCAGTCTGTATATCTTTCTTTTAATTCTTTTTCTGATTGCTGTAGCTGGGACTTCCAGTATGATGTTCAGTAGGAGTGGTGGTGAGAGAGGACATCCTTGCTTATTTCTGATTTTTGGAGGAAAGCACCCAGCCTGTCACCAATAAGTATGATGTTAAGTGCAGGCTTTTTGTACATGTTCTTTATCAAGCTGAAGAAGTCCCCTCTGTTTCTAGTTTGCTGAAATATTTTTATTGTGCATAGGTATTGAATTCTTTCAAAACTTTCTCTGCATCAGTTGATATAGTTATGTGATTTATCTTCTCTAGCATATTGATATGGTAAATTATGTTGATTTTTGAATGTCAAACCAGCTTTGTATACATGAAATAAATCCCACTTGGTTATGGTATATAATTCATTTTATACATTACTGAATATGATTCACTAATATTTTTTTCAACATTTTTTGCATCTGTGATTATGAGAGATATTAGTCTGTAGTTTTTCCTTTCTTAAAATGTCTTTATCAGGTTTTAGTGTTAGGGTAATATATTATGCTATGGGCTGAATGTTTGTGTTCCCCTAAATTCATGTGTTGGAATTCTAACTTCCAAGGTGATTGTATTAAGAAGTGGGGCCTTTGGAAATTAATTAGATCATGAGGGTGGAGCCCTCATGAATAGGTGATCCCTTATAGAAGAGACCTAAGTGCCCTTATAGAAGAGGCCTAAGACAGACCCCTCATCCCCTCCACCATGTGAGGACACAGCTAGAAGGCATCATTTATGAAGTACAGAGTGGGCCCTCACTGGACACCAAATCTGCCAGTGCCTTGCTCATGGACTTCCCAGCCTTCAGAATTGTGAAAAACAAATTCCTATTGCTTATGAGCCACACAGTTTGTGTGGTGTTTTGTTACAGCAGCCTGAATGAACTAAGATAACTGGCCTCCTAGAATGAGTTTGGAAGCATTGCCTCTGCCTCTATTTTTTTGGAAGATATTGTGGAGAATTGTTATTATTTCCTCTTTGAGGGTTCTGTTGGATGTACCAGTGAAACTGTCTGGGCCTAGTGCTCTGTTTTCCAGAAGGTTTTAAATTATTCAATCTCTTTGAATATAAGACTACTCTCCTTTGGGGGGGTTTTGATAGTTTGTGTCTTTCAAGGAATTGTTTCATTTCACCTTAGTTATATTTATGAGGATGAAGTTTGTAGTATTACTTAGTTATCCTTTCAATGTCTATGGGATCGGTTGTGATGACCTCTCTTTTGTTTCTAATGTTAACAATTTGTGTCTTTTCTTTCTTCATTGGCCTGACTAGATGTTTATCAATTTTATTGATCTTTTCCATGAACCAGCTTTTGTTTCATTGATTTTCTCTACTGTTTTCCTGTTCACAATTTCATTAATTTCTGTTCTAATTTTTATTATTTCTCTTATGTTTCTTGCTTTGGGCTTAAATTAAATCAGTCTTCTTTCTTTAGCTTCTTAAGATAGAAACTTGAACGATTGACTACAGATCTTTTTTTTTCCTAATAAATGTATGTGTTTAACATTATAAATTCCCATTGTTCTGCTTTTTGTCACTATAGGTTTGTTTGCATTTTTAAAAGCTTTTGTGTAAATGAAATCATGCTGCTTGTATATATTTTTCCTCTGCTTTCTTTCACTTAGCAAATTCATTCATATTCTTGCATGTATCATTCATTCATATTCATTCATATTCTCGCATGTATCAATAGTCTTTTTCTTTCTTTCTTTTTTCTTTTTTAGATAGGGTCTCACCCTGTCACTTAAGCTGGAGTACAGTGATGCAATCACAGCTCACTGCAGCCTCGACCTCCTGTGCTCAAGCAAGCAGTCCTCCCACCTCAGCCTCCTGAGTAGCTGGGACTACAGGTGTACATCACCACCCCTGCTAATTTTTTTTTTTTTTTTTTTTAACAAGACAAAGTCTCGTTCTGTCGCCCAGGCCGGAGTGCAGTGGTGCTATCTCAGCTCACTGCAACCTTTGCCTCCTGGGTTCAAGCAATTCTACTGCCTCAGCCTTCCCAGTATCTGGGATTACAGGAGTGCACCACTACACCCAGCTAATTTTTTTCTATTTTTAGTAGAGATGGGGTTTCACCATGTTGCCCAGACTCTGTCAGATTTCTCCTAAGTATTTTATATTTCTGATATTATTATAAGTGGCACTCTCTATTTCACTTTCTGATTATTCATTGTTAATCATATAAATGCAACTGCCTTTTTAAATATTGATATTACAGCTTATACCCTTTCTAAATTCACTTATTCTAGTATATTTTTGTCAGTTCACATATTTTTGTTATTTTTTGTTTGTTTCATGAAAGAGGATATATTTGGTCTCCCTTACTCCTTTTAGTCTTAATTGGAAATTGGGAGGATCTGCTTTTTAAAAGTATATCTTTCTAAGGTCAATTAGCTCATGGGTGGAGTGGTTATTTGAAATCAAGGCATGGTGGCAGCAAGAGCCAGCAGGCATGGGAACAATGAGTTTGCTCTGCTCTGGTGGTGGCCCGTGAGAGGATAATTCTTAGAACACTCTGCCCTAGTAAATGAGAGCAAGATATGTGAAGACTGGCTTGGAAGTCCCTTCTGTGGATAAGAGTATTAAACTCATGATGATTTAGTGTCCATCCTTAAGGGATGCTTGCCAAAATGTGAGACAACCATGTGATGGCATACTCTGCAGTCACTAAACCAGATGTCAGAAAGGTCATTGGCATGGAAAACGCTTGTGGGTTATAACAATATTGATTTTCTAATGTTGCATTAATATAAATCATGAATATGATTGCTCTTCATAAGCATGGGTTCTGAGGCTTAGGCACAGAATGTTGGGGGCGATATTTAAAATTCTGCCTCTATACAATTGCCAAATAAAAATAGGCATGATTGAAAACACCATGTGCAATAGAATAACATTTTTATAAGAAATAACGTATATACAGTAAAAAATCATGGGCAATATTTGGTTTTTACCCGTCAAGATTTTTTTTTTTTTACAAGAAACATGTATCACTAGGATACTGTGAACAGCTTACATGAAATCTAAACTTATACAAATCCATTTGTAAGATGGAACTCAAGGTGCATTTTCCCATAGACACAATGTTTTGGGGGTGATTGGAGGCCTATGAATTTCCACAGATTTTAATAATAAAACTCTGTGCCCCAGGCCTTATTCCTAATGGGCAGTAATTCAAGTTTAATTCAGGATGCTAGGAATAGGTGGCTGTGTCCCCCTCATTCACCAACCCATGAAGAGGCGTCAGTGAGCAAGTGGGCTGGTGACCACGAGCTATTCACATTACATCTACGTAAGAAAACGTCACTCCCTATGTTCACAGGAACATAGGCTCCACTCTAGGAGAGGATGGGGCAGAGCCCCATCAGAGCTGCTGCACACTGAGGCTGGCCTCTTCACAGGCATGTGTGTGTGTGTGTGTGTGTGTACGCATGTGCAAAAATGTGTATGTATGAGCACATAAGGGGACATGCCAATATGCACAAGCATATGTGGCAGGTGATCTGAGTCTGTTTATGTTGCCTCTTTCTCAGAAGAAGAAAGGACTCCGCCAAGAAAGTTTTTGTTTGAGAGTGTGGGTTTGATTGCAGATATCTTGAGGCATCTTTGAGAGGGTGATCATACACCTATAACCTTCACCCTTTGTGGTTCTCTCCATCTCCCCCACCTCTTCCCTCTCTCGCCTGCCCATTCTCTCCAGCCTCACTCTGTACAGTCGGTGACTGATTAAATAAACTGTGGAGCAGCCACTCCACAGGGTCCTACTCAACAAGAAAATGGGGTATTGGATAATGATATGCCCAACAGTGTGGCTAAATCTCCAGAGAACTGTGCTGAGCAAAAAAGGCATACACACTATGAGTCTATGATTCCTGAAATGACAACATTATAAAAATGAAGAACAGATTATTGGTTGCCAGGGGTTAAGGAGAAGAGGATGGAAGGAGGTATGGCTACAAAAAGGCAATAAGAGGAACCCTGTGGTGTTGGATACACAGACCTACACGTGGGATAAGATAGCATGAAACTAAACATACATGCATGCGTGCACACACACACACAATGAAGACAAGTAAAAGCCTGGAAGGCTCTGCTCCTGATCTGAGCATGCCGGCCCCTCATCATCCTGTCCCAGCTCCAGGATGGCCCCAGCAGGCAGCCTTCCCTGAACATTGTTGAAAGCAGAGCCCCTCCCCTCTCCCTCCCGCAGCAACCCTCTTAATTTCTCCCTGTTGCCCCATGGCATTCACCACAGTCTAAAACCACCTAATTCATTTACATGTTTACTTGAGTTTTCTCTGTTTCCTCCTTCAGGAACATCAGCTCCATGGGACAAGGGACTATGACTGAGAAATCCCTGGTGCCCTGATCTGGACCCAGCACTCAATGTGGGTGAGTGCTAATACCTATTTGTAAATGAATGATTGTTCCTTCCCTCCCTGGCATGGGGACTCACATCCTGCAACAGAAACTCTGGTCCCTGACCCCCCTGGAGATCTATCTGTGGATCCTGAGCCATTCCCAGACCACACAGCTGGCAGCTGGCACAGGGGGAAGCATGCCAGGGTCCAGTGACCCCGGACAGTCACTTAGGATGTGATATGGTTTATCTGTGTTCCCATCCAAATCTCAACTTGAATTTATCTCCCAGAATTCCCATGTGTTGTGGGAGGGACTCAGGTGAAGTAATTGAATCATGGGGGCTGGTCTTTCCTGTGTTATTCTCGTGATAGTGAGTAAGTCTCATGAGATATGATGGGTTTATCAGGGATTTCTGCTTTTGCCTTTTCCTTATTTTTCTCTTGCCACCACCATGTAAGAAGTGCCTTTCATCTCCTGCCATGATTCTGAGGCCTCCCCAGCCATGTGGAACTGTAAGTCCAATTAAACCTTTTTTTGTTTCCAGTTTCAGATATATTTCTTTATCAGAGGCATGAAAATAAACTAATATAGCATGTTAGGTCCAAGGATAACATTTTTGTAAGCTCAGCTGGCAGACCTGGCCAGATTATTTTCCCTTCTTCTTCTTCTCCTTCTCCTCCTCCTCCTCCTCCTCCTCCTTCTTCTTCTTCTATAATCTATAAAGACGGATCTCATTATGTTGCCAGGGCTGGTCTCCAACTTCTGGGCTCAAGTGATCTGCCACTTGGCCTCCCAAAGTGCTAGGATTACAGGCATGAGCCACTGTGCCTGGCCATTAGGGTTCTAAATAAGGAGTAACAGAGCATGTCTCTACTCATGTGCAGCCATGTAGCCTGATTGTTTGGGATTAGGGAGCAGTGCTAATTAAGCAGACACCAAGACAAAGAAACTGCACCTAGGGAAGATTTTACTTCTCATCCTCTGTATCCCACGTCACCCCGACCCCCCTTTAGTTGAGCTGCACCCCACACCCCCAGAAGCCCTCACGCTGAGGAGTAAGCAGCTCGGCTGCCTGCCCCGCATCCTGACAAGGAGCTGCAGCCAAGACCAGAGGGACTTTCCCCGCCCCCACCACACAGGCATGTCTGTCCACAGAGGAGCATCTATCAGGAGCCTCCTGGAGAGAAATGACTATTCCATAAAGATTTCATTTTTGTTGGAGTCCATCCATAGCTCTATGTAGTCATAAAAATTCAATAGGAAAGTTCCATAAAAAAGAGGCATAATTAAAAAGAAATAGGGACAGCTCCAGCAGAGGTTGAAGATTAAAGACCAAGAGGCCCAGCACAGATAGGGGGATTTTATGAGCTACCAAAGAAAGAAAAACACACCACACAGAAAATGCATGCAGCAGAGACAGTTCTGCCACTTTGAGTGAGGTGAGCCGACCAGACCGGGGGAGCTGGTCTCTAAAGATGGGGGCAGGCTCTCAGGCCCTGTGCCACACAGTAGCCCTCAAGAAATGCTGCAGCTCCCAATACTGGGAGCCAGTGGGATGTCAAATCTCCACAGCCAAACAGCCCTGCCCATGTTGGATTCACAGAGGTCTGGGGCTCAGGACAAAGATAACCCTCTGAAATTTCATGACCAGAGGTGGTTGGGTTGTTACCCCAGCAGTCATAGGGCTGGAGAAAGAGATTTTAACTAACCTCTGGGAGACTGGATCCTTAGCCAGCATTCAACCAAAACACTCAACGTGAAGGTCCTAATTTGCTTTTCATTAGACTATTTTTCTGATTACAAATGCAATAGATGTTCATTGTAGAAATTTTGGAGATACAGAAAAGCAAAAAAGGGATTAAAACTGACCGTCATCTTTCTACCTATCTATATTCACCTATCATCTTGACATTTTTTCTTCCTAATCTTTGGAAAAATACAGGTCATAAAGAAGAAGATAAGAGAACGGGCTTGGATACTGGAAATCTGGGCAGGATGAAGGGAAATCTGCCATCCAAAGCAAACCAGAGACACGAAATGGCTGAGTTGTGGACAGAGCTTAGAGGTTACAGGGCAATCCTGCCCATCAGAATCCCGGGTAACTCAAAGGAGAAACTGAGGCTTAAACAATGGCGGTGGAAAGGGAAGATATGCAGGGGGATCCTCAGGATTTTACAACCAAAAAGAAGCAGTAAGATTTGATCACCTCTCTGCAAAGCCCATGAGTGTGTGAACATTTCTGTCCCCCATTTCCAAATTCAACACAGTTGGTGTTGATGTCTGCTTCTGGAGTCCGCACCCTTTGCCCCATCTAAGCTATAACTGTGCTGGGGGGACCCACATTTCTGGAGATGGGGTCACTGCTTTACCTGCAGTACTTGGGACTGGGAGCCATGGGCCCCCATGGGTCATTCCTCAAGAGAACAGTGAGTCCCAGATATCCACAAATGTAAATTCACAGTTGGGAGGAGGCAGCTCTTGTTACTGCTACTGTTTTGTTATATCATCATCATCATCACTATGACGCTGAAGACTGCATATCAGAGCAAATGAGCCGTGCCTTAGACCAGGGCTGAACCACCTCTTTGGGCATAACGGAGATTTAGTAAACAATAAAACCTGCTTTTCAGTGACTTTTTTTCCAGTAAAACTGAACACAGCTATGTTGAGTCCTAAGGGGGAAGATTTGACTCATCTTATGACTTAAGAGGAGTTCCTAGTTTTTGGATACAGGATCATCTATGAAGAATCTGGCATAGCTTTTATAATGTGACCCTTGGCTCATGCCTGAGAAGTAGCCCCAGGTGGCCTTCTAGTCCCTCCTGCAAGCAGGCACAGCTCACCACTGAGTAGGTCACCTACGTGGTTCCTGGGGCACTTGCCACTGGGGGTAAGGGAAACAAGACCAGTTGCAAAGCAGGTGAGGGAGAGGCCAGAGGTGCCTTTCCCAAGGCTGCTGTGTGTTCCACTCCTGCGGGATGTGAGCTCCGTGGGGCAGGGTGGATTCTTGCTTACCTATGTCCCCCACTTCCACCATGGCCATGGCTCAAAAGTGCAAATAGATATTTTTGAAAACATGTTTAGCTAGATGAACTCTGAGTAAAAGAAAGAACCCTAGAGAAGAGCCAGGGGAGCCTGGTCTTTCCCTGCTTTTCAAATGAAAAGACCAAAGACCAGGTGGATGGGGAAGCCCAAGGACACGTGGCGGCCACCTGCAGAGGCCACAGATGACCCAGCTCATGCTGCCTCATGGCTCACATCAAAGGAGCCTGTCCAGGATGAAGGGGACTCTGTGCATTTTCTTACTCCATAAAAAGCTAAGAACTTGCTAGGAAGAAGGAGGAAAAAGCCTTCTTAGGTTTGCAGAAAGGAAATTTTAGGGAAAGTAGCTCTGAGATGCTCCAGAATTAGTCCTCATGGAGTTTTTCAGATTCCAAGCATGTGGACTCTGGAACCAACTACTCCTTTGGAACACATGGAAGTCCCCTATGTGTTAGTTAAGCCTTAGAAAGACACTTCCGTTCTCCGAGCCTCCACCTGTGCATCTCCATCCCAGGCTGCAGCAGTAGCCGCCTCGGTAGCTCATCACAATCATCACGAGATCCCTCAGGTAAAGCTCCTGGTGGGGTGCCTGGCCAACAATTCCTGCTCAATAAAGGCTGATCACCATTGTTATTATGTCACTGCCATCCACCCTTCAAAAAACAATCTTCTCCTGGAACTGTTTGGGATTGCCAAGACAATCTAGGACGAGTCAAAGCTAACCCAGTCACTTGACACTCATTGGTTTCAAGCTTTATGTCAAAATTGGCCAGCAGTGGCATCGGCCCTGAGGGGAGGGAGACTGGCCATCAGACAAGGGATAGTGGGTGGGGGGGGTTGCACTTGAAATTGTTTACAATGTGCATATATTCATTTTCAAAGTAGCAGTTATAACAAAGGAATGTCATTGCTAGTAATGAAAAATAATTATACAGATACTTTGTAAGTTAAAAGACAACACAGAGGCCCAAACCACAATCCAGTAAATACATCTGCCCTGAATCCCAACACCTTTTCCCAGGCACAGGGACAAGAATTGTGTGTCCTTGGCTGTAGCAAGCAAAGCAAAGGTTTGGGGATGTGAGGGGCAAGCTGGGAAGAGGGGGGGAGGTTGATTCAGGCTTTTCTCTCACCTTAATAATAAAGACATTGGAATCTCTTTTAGAAATTTGAATGTGTAGTGAACAAAAAGAAAAAAAGCAAAATAATCATTACAAAAGCAAAGATGGCTCTCACTTACATAGTACTTTCTACATGCCAGGAACTATTTAAGAATTATATAATGGCTAATATAATTCCAAGAGCTGCACTCTGAGATGGGTACTATCACTGTGTTTTTTAAAATTTTATTTTAAGTTCAGGGGTACATGTGCAGGTTTGTTACATAGGTAAACTTGTGTCATGGGAGGGTTGTTGTACAGATTATTTTATCACCCAGGAAGTAAGCCTAGTACCCATTGGATCTTTCCTGATCCTCTCCCGCCTTCCACCCCCCCACCCACCCAACAGACCCCAGTGTCTGCTCTTCCCCCTCATGTGTCCATATGTTGTCATCATTTTGCTCCTACTTATAAGTGAGAACATGTGATATTTGGTTTTCTGTTCCTGCATTAGTTTGCGAAGGACAATGGCCTCCAGCTCCATCCATGTCCCCTGCAAAGGAAATGATCTCATTCTTTTTTATAGTTGCATAGTATTCCATGGTGTATATGTACCACATTTTCTTTATCCAGTCTATCATTGATGGGCATTTAAGTTGATTCCATATCTTTGCTATTATATCACTGTCTTTCTTAACGGATGAGAAAACTGAGACCCAGAGAATTTAAGTAACTTTTCCAAGTCACACTTCTAACATGTGTTGGAGTTAGGACTAAACCAGAAAGTTTGGCTTCAGAGTCCACGCATGTTTCTGTATACCTCTAGAATACATGACCAATGCATTCAGATTCTCAAATCTTTTGATTTGAAGAGCTCAAAGAAAAGCAGAGAAAATACAGCCCATATCCACAGGGCCAAATGGACAGGTCTGAAGTCTAAGGGGCTCCATGGTACTGTCCTCACCACACATAGAATTTCTTCATTTGTCACAAATGGCAATGAGGACAAAGCAGAGGCCAAAATCAAACATCTCTCAGTTCAAGCTTCAGGAGAAGGGAGAAGGGGTAAGAAAGAGGATAAGACGGAGTGGTGAGATCTCAAGCCCTGTGAGGCCTGAATGTGTCCCCTCAAAATTTATATGTTGAGACATATAAATAGTACTAAGAGACGGGTCTTTAGGAGGTGATTAAGTCATACGGGTGGCAGCCTCCTAGATGGGATTAGTGCCTTTTATAAAATAGCTGCAGCAAAGCTTGCTTGCCCATTCCACCTTATGAGGTCACAGCAAGGGGCACCATGTATGAAGCACAGAGCGGGCCTTCACCAGATACCAAATCTCCCTGCACCTTGATCTTGGACTTCCAGCCTCCAAAACTGAGAAAAAAATGTCTATTATCTATAAATTACCCAGTCTCAGGTGTTTTGTTATAGCGTCTCTAACAAATGAAAGCAAATCCCCAGCTGGAAATATCCATCTCTGCTAAAAGTGCCACAGGACCTGGAATGAGGAACAGACTCTTTTCACATCTTATTTGCAAGAAGCTGGGCTCTGTGTTTATTTCAGCCTGGCCCTGCTCTCAAGGTTAGCATTGCACAACTGGAGGAGTGTTTGGTGACTTCTGCTGCCCACCTTGATCTCCCAATAGAAGAGAAGAACACCTGCTGAGGCTGCCCTAGGCCTTTGATCAAAGCTGGCTGAACCCCACGCCTACCCAACCCTGTCCTCTGGGAAGCCCCTCCTGACTCCTCCCTCTGCAGCCAGGCTGTTTCCCACTCACTTCGTGCAGTCACAGCACCATTCCCAGTATCTTTCTGGATATTAATCCTGCCTGCATTGCCAGGATATGAGGCGCTTGGGGTTTCCCTCTGTTACAGTGCTGGCCTGGCTGGATGAAAAAACAGGTAGTCAAGGGTTTGCCCCTGAAAATAAGAGGGACAAAAGCCTGTGGCCATCCTGGGGATTATAAGCCTCTCCACTCCTCTCTTTTTATGTGGCATATAACAGAGTACTTGAAACTGGGTATTTATGTTTTCTGTTATGGAGACGGAGAAGTCCAAGGCGGAGGGGCCACATCTGGTGAGGCCACCTTGCTGGTGGGGACTCTCTCTAGAGTCCTGAGGCAGCACAGGGCATCAAATGACCAGGGGGATAAGCATGCACACGTGCTAGCTCAGGCCTCTCTTCCTCTTTTATAAAGCCACCAGTCCCACTCCTATGATAACCCTATGATTCATAAGGAAAGAGCCTTCATGACCCGATTATCTGCTAAAGGCCCTGCCTTTCAATACTGCCACATTGAGGATTAAATTTCAACACACATTTTGGAGGGGACAAATATTCAAACTCTAGCAACTTCCCAGAAATGGACTCACTTCTGTTTCCTACGCAGCAGCTTCTTTACCTTTCAAAGGATCTGGTCCTCATAACTCCAGGCTTCTGAGATGGGTCTGAGCAGATCTAAACTATGTCCTGGGTTCCTGGAGACAAGCATCATGCAAACCCCAGGCATGAGTGTCTCAGACTCGCCAGACCCTGCTTTGCTGGCTGGTTTTCTGAGAGCACAATTA
This sequence comes from Ateles fusciceps, assembly GCA_036589455.1. Taxonomy (NCBI): domain Eukaryota; kingdom Metazoa; phylum Chordata; class Mammalia; order Primates; family Atelidae; genus Ateles; species Ateles fusciceps. The sequence goes on along the minus strand of JAZHEH010000198.1, from coordinate 447,308 downwards.
GAAAAGAAATGGCTCTGAGGAGACAGAAGAGATGCGTGGCTTACTCACACACAATCTCACATACAACCAACCTCACATACACACACACACCTCAGACACTCACACACACTCAATCTCAGACACACACACACATTCAGTCTCACACACACAGCATAATGCACCAAGCATCTCCAGGTGGAGGTAATTAGAAGTTGATTTATGTCCTTCTGAGGCACTAAGACTGTGATGGGTTTCTCCATGTTTCTATGATTGCTTCTTCAAATGGGGACGCTGACTTTTCTGGGAAAAAATATGGTGAAATAAATCTAAATTTTGCTACAGAAAATATATATTAAAGAATATGTAACATTGCCTGGACATTACAGGAGTTATAAAGGAAATGCAATCTGCCTGCTTGCCCTATACCATACATTTCCTGCATGATTACAGAGCGTGGGGAAGCATTTGCCTTTGTAAGTGTAGTGGATGGAGTTGATGTGAATCCACATGCATCAGGATTGTAGACAAATAAAGGAAAACCTGGCAAGATATGATGAATCTGTGCTCAATCAAAATTTGTTCACCTGAATTCCAATTGGTTCATTCTTGCCTGAGTAATAATGGAACAGGAATCACAGGCATTTCAAAAAGCCATGTCCATCCAATCGTCAACATTCTCTCTGGATGCCTCTCTAAAATGCTCTTTTTAAAGCTTACCCTTTTACATTTTATCTCTGGAACATGGTAGGTGTGAGAATTAGTGCTTCACTGTTATAAATGCTGCTGTGTTCAGAACAAAGTCTGATCTTAGTTTCTGATCTCTGAACCCGCAAGGGTGTTAGTCTGTGTCACTCCAAGCAAGTGCTTTCATCTCCTGGGGCCTCAGCAAATAACAACACCTAAAGCTATAGCAGCATTAATAGACAAAGATAGATCCAATGATTAAATATAAATTTGTCAACCAGAAACACTCATCACAACTCAAAGTGCCCAGGGCCACCAAGAATTCTAATAAGCTTTCTTTCTGAGGTTCCCAAGTCCTAAAAACCACATGTCACTTATCAATAACAATACATCTTGCCATTCTGGATTGACCAAAATTGTATGTAACTATAAAACTGCTTCTGACGAGCAAGACAAAACCAATGTCTCCAGGAAAACTATGATGTAATTCCAACCAAAAGTAATGGCATTTAAGATTTGTGTTAGGAATAACTGTATATTTTATATTTGGAAATACATAGTGCTTATAACTTATAGAAGGTGCCCTTCGACCCTGTACTACCTTCATGAACCCTTTTGGGATTCAAGAGCCTTGAGCTGGGAAGCACTGGGTCTGGTATTCTCTAAGGTTCTGGCATTCTATGCAATTTGGTCTAAGAAATTATGGCTGTCAAGAGGAAAAGATATCAGAGACTCTCATTTATTGCCAGTGAGAATGTCTAATCTTTGTGGAGGTCAGTTTTGCAATACATTTTAAGAACTATAAAGTGGGTATAGAAGAAGTTCTAGTTTTAATGATGATGGAGTGTCTCCCACTGGTACAATCCTCCTGCAGGTAAGATTTATAAACTCTGAACGAACTATTTTTTAAAAAACTTGAAAGCACTGGAGAGCAACCAGAAGCACAGAGAAACTGGAGTTTGACCTTTGAAAGAAGGAACTGCGCCAGTGATACCTATGCTTACACTGTTTTTCTCTAAGGGCTCTCTCCAGTCGGCCAGGCAGAAAGCTGTGATCTTATTGCTTGAAGTGTCAGAGGACAGAGTTCGGGCTGCCACAGTGGCTAGAAATTGAGGGGGGTAAATCCTGGAAAGAGTTAAAGTTTCTAAGCTGAATAATGATTTCAACCAATTGCCCATTGCTCAATGATTGGGAGACAGATTTTGGAGTTTAAATCCTATAAATTTTTCCAAAAGAGCTGTTTGGACACATCTTGGGCATTTCACTAAAATCCTAGGAAGGGGTCATACCTAAGAGTAATGACTATGCCCCCAGGATTAAAGATCCTCCCTAAGACTAAGGAAAAAATCTTAAAAAGCCTACCCTCAAAAGTATAAAACCAAGCTTCTACAATTTTATGGTGATATTCCATAATTAATTGATTGATGTTGTCAAAGGAAAGCAATAGAATCCAGAATCTCTAAATCTATTATCCAGAAAACACAGTATGTAATAAAAACTTATAGACATGCAAAGAAACAGAAAAAGGTGACTCATACTTGAAGGAAAAAAAGTTAATCAGTAGCAACAAACTCCAAGGTACTCTAGGTGTTGGAATTAGTAGACAAGAATTTTCAAGTAGCTATTATAAATATGTTCAAGGACATAAAGGAAAATATTTCCATAATGGGGGAACAGATTGAAAATCAGAGAAGAACAATAGAAACAATTTTGGGAAAAAAAGCAAATAGAACTTCTAGAACTGATAAGACTCAGAAATGAAAATTTCAGTGGATAGGCCTAACATCAGATTGGAGGCAACAAAAGAAAAGGTCAGTGAACTGGCAGACAGGTCAATATGCACTATCCAATCTTAAGAACATACAGAAAATATTTTTTAATGAAAGAGTTTCAGTGATATCTGGCATAATATCAAATAGTTTAATATATGTGTAATTGTAATTTCAGAAGAGGAAGAGAGAGAGAATATAATTGAAAATGTCTTATATTTGATGAAAAGCACTAACTTATAAACCCAAGGATCTTAAAACACACCGAGGCAGATGAACACACACACACACACACCCCCCCCCCCGGCACAACACAGTTAAACTGTTGAAAAATTAAGAGAAAGAGAAAAATCTTGACCAGCCAAAGGCATGTTTCATACATGAGGACAATGATATAAATCACATCTGTTTTTCATTAGAAGCAATGAGGTCAGAGATGACAAAATTTTATGATAATGAAATAATAAAGGCTGAAATTCTATGTCTAGTAAAATATATCATTCAAAAAAAATGAAGGTACTGTCAACATTTTCAGTTAAGTGAAGCTGAGAGCATTGATCACCAGGAAATATAAAAGAAAGTTATTTAGGTTGAAGAGAAGTGACATCAGATGGAAACTTGGGTATTGAGAATGGAAAGAAGATATGAAGACGTTGACAACCATGGAGGCAAAATACGTGTGTAAACATACAAGACTACTCTGTCTTTCTATAATTTCTTTAAAAGATAATTTCCTATTCTTTAAAAGATAATTGCTTTTCTCTGTTGCATATGTCATATTACACAAAGTATATTCTCTAACCAAGTGAGTATTAGAAATCAATAACCATAAAATATCTTAAAAATCTTCATGCAAAAATTAAGTAGCACACTTTTAGATTTATCAATATAGACTTAAAAACAAAAGCCTAAAACTATAAAATGTGGAAGAAAGCATAAAAGATCTTTACTATCTTGGGTTAGGCAAAGATTTCTTAGGATACAAAAAGCACTAATCATACATTTATTTTAGTGATAAATTGATTTTCATCAATTCTTCTCTTTGAAAGAAAGAAACTGAAAAAGAGATAAGCCAAAGTCTAGGAGAAAATATTCACAATATATTTATTTGGCAAAGGACTTGTATCTAGTATACATAAAGAATTTCTATATATCCATAATAAAAAATACATGGCCAAATATAAAAAGAGGCCTAGAACAGGCCTAGAAAAAGGCCTTTAAAAAGGTCTAGAACAGACACTTTACAAATGGCCAACAAGCACTTGCCAAGGTAGTCAGCATAATGAGTAAATTGGAGAACTGCAAATTAAAACCAGAACTAAACACCATTTCCCATATACTAAAATAGCTCAAATTATAAAGACTAAAGAGGCAAAATGTTGGTGAGGACATGAAGCAATTCTCATATATTGTTAGTGAGAACATACACTACTTTGGAAAACTTTTTAGTAGTTACTTATACATTAAACACCCACTTATGTATGATCTAGCAATACTTCTCCTACTTTCCCAAGAGAAATAAAAACACTTGTCCATGAAATAACCTGTACTTGTTCTTACCAGCTTTATTCATAATACAGTAGTCCCATTTTTCCACAGTTTCATTTTCCATGGTTTTCACTACCTGTGGTTAATCATGGTCCAAAAATATTAAATGGAAAATTCCAGAAATAAGCAATTCATAAGTTTTAAATTGTGCCTTCTTCTAAGTATGATGATGAAATCTCATGCTGTCCTGTTTTATTCCACCAGGGACAGGAATCCTCCCTCTGCCCAGCATCTCCACTCCATGTACACTTCCCACCCACTAGTCACTTAATAGCCCTCTCAGTTATCAAATCCATGGTTAGTGTCAGTACTATCCGCTGCCAGTGTATATAGGGGTCAGAACTATCTACAGTTTTAGGCATCCACTGAGGAGTCTTGGAACCTATCCTGTGGATAAGGGGGACTACTATACTACAAAATTGGAAATAGCCCAAATGGCCATCAGCAGGTGAATGACTAAACAAACTATATAATCATACAACGAATTACTTCTCGGCCAATCTGGGGATGCACACAAGTCTCAGCGGACCTTAGTGTTGTACCTGTGGTGAGAACAGGCCATGAGAAACCCCAGCCATAGACACCCAGGCAGGGACTCCATGAGTGTGGCACCTGAAGACCAGGAGGGAGGAGCTCTGCTTCCTTGGGAGGCCAGCCCCTTCTCCCCAAATGCCATAGGGCACACATTCCCACTTCTCCTGGCACCTGGACTGCCTTTTGGGAAAGGAGGGAAGTGGGGAATCCTTGAGTGGCATCAGAAACTTAGAACCTTAATGATTCTAAGTTTTAATATAGTAGACATTAAAAATCTTTAGTTAATAAAATGAAATATTTTGTTGCCACCAATAGAAGGGGGCTGATATGGTTTGGTTCTGTGTCCCCACCCAAATCTCACCCTGAATTGTGACAATCCCCACGTGGCGTAGGAGGGACCAGGTGGGAGATAATTGAATCTTAGGGGTAGGCTTTCCCCATGCCGTTCTCATGGTAGTAAGTCTCATGACATCTGATGGTTTTATGAAGGGGAGTTCCGCTGTACATGCCCTCTTGCGTGCCTCCATGTAAGAAGCTCCTTTGCTCTTCCTTCGTCTTCTGCCATGATTGTGAGGCCTCCCGAGCCATGTGGAACTGTGAGTCCATTAAATCTCTTTCCTTTATAAATTACCCCGTCTCTATTGTGTCTTTATTAGCAGCATGAAAACAGACTAATACAGGGGCCTTGAGTGTAAGATGAGTTTAGACATATACGTAAAAAATGAAAGTTAAATATTTTTGCACTTCTGACATGCAGCTGAGCTACGTGCAAGTTTCTAGAAGATCTAAATATCAGCGATGGGCTCTGAGAGGAGGTGAAGACAAAGAGAGACCTACGTGGCTGGAGACCACAAGCACTCCACCTCTAGATTTTCAGGTTCCTTTGCACCACGTGTATCCTGGTAATAAAAAAATGCTACAGCAGGCCTCATTGAGCTGTCTTAGCTTAAGGTAAGCAGTGCTCCCTTTGTAATTCAAGTTAATCAGTGCAATTTTGCCTCTAGAGAAAATCTGTTTTCCACACTGACTCAGTATGGGCTCTGAGAAACAATATGTTTACATTTTCTCAAATATTAAAATTTTTTATTAAAATAAAATCTTGTTATTTTCAGAAAATCCTGAAGGTCTTTAAGTGTTCTCCTTCCATGTCAGAGTCCAAAGCCCTGGAAGGGCCCTTGTCTCTTCCCCAAGAAGGAATGGCAGGGGGAATCCTCCCCTTCACTTTCCCCCTCAACCTACTCACCTCACCCCCTCCTACCACCAAGAATAATCAGTGGATGAGAGGGGCATGCCAGTGACCTTAGATTCAAGATAAAAGTGGGTGACATTCTTTCAAAGCCAGATAATTCTGTAGACAAGTTGGAACTTGGGTGAGCAACCATCCCAGCTTCCCCAGGGCTATTTGGGTTTTAGCACCGAAAGTCCCACATCTCCGGAAATGTCTCAGTCCCACACAAGCAAACCAGGAATGGTCCTCCTGCCAGTAGGTCAGGACTTGTGGGTCAGAGGTCCTCCCTGCCCCCAGGGCAGCTGCCTCCTCTCCTGACCGTTGGAAAGGGCTCTGATGCACCGATCTGCACCCTGGTTCTCCGGCTGTGTGTTATCTCTGATGGCAGCCCCTGTGCTGCCAGCCTACCCACTCCCACACTGTGTTAAATTTCAACCACAATCTGCTGCCTTGGCTCTTCTTGGTATCTCTAGCCCAACGACAGCAGGCTACTTCCCAAGAAGACTGAGAGTTTAGAAAGTTTTTTTGTTTTTTTTTTTTGTTTTAACATCTTTGAGTTATCTGTAAATTTACTAACCTATCAATTCTGCTGATGGGGTCTCTTTTCTTTGCTGTTGCTGTTGTCTGAATTAGAGCTATATAATTCCAAAATGCTTGAACATGATATGGCACCAACATTCACTTCACTACTCCAAGTTCTTACCCTCAAATAAAAAGTGAATTCGGAAACGTGAGTTTTTTGTTTCGTTTCTGGTCTCTGGTCAGTGGGCATTCTTGTGGGGTAAAACGTAGTAACGAGAAAAGAAAGAACGTGTAGATGATCATTGCTCTTCAGCTGCATTGCAGAGGCTTCTCTCTGAAGGGTGACTACAGTTCTATATGGCCATGTCAGCCCACCAGCATTCATTCGTTCATTCATTCAACACATATGCATTGCTTGGCAAGATGCTTCTGAGATGCAACCAGAACAAAAACCCTGCCAGGGTTCATCATGGCTGTGGTCTGCCACTACTCAACCTCTCATCCATTTTTGTATTTGATGTGTCCTGCACACAGCTGTGTAAATGGGAGTTTTATGAGAAAACAGAAGGATCTGGCAATAATGCTCCCATCTTAAGGAAGAGAAGAACCTGTTATTGCACGATAGACAACCAGGGGCAGAAATCGGTGAAACCAGCTCCAACACTGCCTCTCCTCCAATGCACCCCAGGCACACTTTTGCTTGACACTTTTTGGCTGGCCCTTGATGCCAGGACTGGGTTTCCAAGACACCACCCCATTTGTAAGGTGGCACTACAAGGATTCGTCAAGTCCTGAATAATTCCACGTAGCAGGCAATCCTGCGTCACAGATTTGGAGTGCAAGCAACAGAATCTGCGTCTGTGAACTCCAGCAGAAGGCCTAGGTGCTAAGAGTGCCGGCGGTTCTCCGAACCATGAGGAAGACTGGGTCATCGAGTTTGGGAATGGGATTGCCTAGAGGGCTGAGAACAAGAATGGCAAAATGTGGTCGAGGGTCATTGCTGAGATGAATAAGTAAGCTCCTGTCTCAGAGAGCAGCATCCCAGACACAGAGCATACTGGCAGGTACCAAGAAAGGAGAGGAAGCACCAGCCCTCTGGCTCACATGTAGGCTGGCATGTGGATCACCCCTCCTCAAGGTATCACACAAGTGCAGGGGCCAGAGGAAACTGGGGGCTGCAGAGGTAAAGGTCAATATGGGGTGGCCCCCAACACACTCAGCTCTCCTGGCTGAGGTTTTTTGGTTTTTTGGCTTTCTTGGTTGCTAGGCTGCTTCAAGTACCACTCAGGGATGCAGGAGGCTGTCTCATAACTTCACTGTAACTATTTGAGTCTGAATAATAGTCCCCCAAAGACATCCACAAATCCTTGGGGGAATGTTACTTTACATGGCAAAAGGGACTTTGCAGCTGTGATTAAGTTGAAGATCTTGAGATGTGGAGGCGGTCCTGGTTTATCTGAGTGGGCCCTTAATGTAACCACTGAGGTCCTTATACGAAGGAGGTAAGAAGGTTAAAGAAGGGATAGCCATGTGACAACAGGGCAGACACTGGAGTGATGGACTTTAAGTGGAGGAAGGGTCCATGAGCCAAGGAATGTTGGCCACCTACAAAAGCTGGAACAGACAAGAAAGCTGATCTCCCCCAAAGCCTGCCGACACCTCAACTTGAGCCCTCAAAAGTGATTTCAGGCTTCTGGCCTCCGGAACTGTGAGAGAATACATTTGTGTTATTTTTTAGCTACCAAGTATGTTAGAGCAGCCATGAGTAAGGGATACTGTTTGCATGAGGAAAGCAGGAAGACAGAGAGAGAAACCGTGTCAGCCTCGTGGTCTGTGGGGAGTCACATCCTGGGAACTCCAACCTCTGCCTCCTGCTGGGAAACATTCTCCCAGTCTCCCAGTCTGGAACACCTCCCTCAAATCCCAAAAAGACAATGGTGGGAATCCTCCAAGGTCCAGCAGAGCCCTCGGACCGGCTACAATCCTTCACTAGCCCCAAGTGGGTGGGTTCACCCACCCTGAGCTCCAACAGGTAGAGTGTTCTATGGACCTTCTGAATCTCAGGCTGGCTGAGTAGGTTCCAGATGCAGGACGTCCCCTGCCTCCCCCGCCTGCCCACACCAGCAGCTGGAGTGTATGCTGGAGATCTGGGCTCGGGCTTGCCCAGGCAAAGAGTGGAGAAGCTTTTACAAGAAAGCCATAAAAGCAAGCAGGGTTGACCTAGGCACTCCCCCAGTTCCCGTGAGTCTGAGGCCCATGACTGGCTCATCAATTGCTTGAACAAGCACACATCAGAGACATCCAGATCAGAGTGGGAGCTGCTCAAGGCTCAGATGGTCCCAGAGCCCTGGAGGTTCTTATCACAGAGAATGGAAAACGCCATACTGGGCTGTGGGTTGCAGAAATCCTCCAAAAGATGCAGAAACAAGTCCAGGTGAAAATGGAACGCTTCCTGACGGCTCATTTTGTTCCAGCCTCAGCCCAAAGGTATCTATCACTGTATTTCTTGTACAATGGGTTGTGCAGTGGGGGGAGGGGGAGATGCTTTAGAGGCGCACTGTGGGGTGAGGTACATTTCGTAACAGCTCCTGTTTACTGAAATGGCTTTCTACTGACAAAGAAAAAAGTCCCAAAAAAAAGGGGGCCTGTTAATTGTTTGCTTCCTTTTGCCTTTTTGGTTACAACAGTAAAAACTGTCCTTCAAATTTAGTCCCAAAAGACATCAGAGTTTGACAGTGACAAATGGGGGAACAGATGTTCCTGGGCTATCAGCTTCACAGCTTCCTCCTCTACATGTGGGCTCAGGGACACAGAGCTAGTCCCTGCCCAGCCTGGGAGGCCAGACAGACAACTTCTGGGTGTGTGAGGCTGAGAGGACAGGCTTCCCCTGACCGAGTTGGGCAACTTGGGGCTTTTAACTGCCTTGGGAATGAGGGTGGGTGCCTTAAATGAGGAACTAAGACAGGACCTCATTTCCCAGCAGGGATGCCGTTCGGTCTGCAGAGTTCCCTGTTCCCAAGGCCTGCGAAGCAGGGGACCCAAGAGGGGCCTTTCTCAGGACCTGGGAGCACTGTTGTGGGGTGGGGTGCTCACTCGCTCTCCTGTGTCCACAAACTCCTCTCCCCCTCTACTTCCCTCTATTTGGGAACGCTCTTGGGGCAAGTACAGGGAGATGGATCTGGGCTAATGACAAGGGTGGCCTCCTCCTCCCTCTGGCCTCCCTCCAGCCTCTTCAGTCTCTAGTCTCTGCTGGGACCTGCCTCCTCAACGGGTAACCCCTACAGCTCTCCTAGAGCAGTCTCTGTGCACTGTGTCTGGGGGCTACTCTTGCCACTGCCCTCTTAATATGCAGTCAGAGGCTCTGGGAAGCTGGAGGTCCAGGTGGGTGTGGAGACCACACATCTCCTCCCAGGGCAGACAGGACATCTCATGGGGAGGCAAACAGGGCCCTTTCCTGGGCTTCCTCCATACTCGGGCCACTTCCTCACCTCCCTGCCAAGCAGCAGCGTGCGAGGTTGGTAGAAGTTGGCATCTCTTCCATCCATGTGAGGAACCACCAAGACCTACTATCTAGGTCTACGATCCACGTTCTAGATACCAGGGGTTAGGAGGGAAGGCCCAGGAGTGCCACTGCCCCGGTTCAAATCCCAGCTCCAAGACTCACCCTCCATGTGCCCTGGCATAGCTCAGGGTGCCCTCAGTTTCCCCATACTTAAATGGCAAGAAGTTTTGTTCTTGCCTTTAGAGATACTTGTGAGGATTAAATGACACCTGGTTGCCAAGGACTTTGCACCAGCCCCAGCATGCGGTAGTGCCAGCTACAGAGGAGAGAACACAGGCTCAGGGAGGTTGAACACCTGGCCTAAAGGAAGGAGTGGAATTTGAGTCCAGGAGGTCAGGCTGTCTGTCCAAGAGCCAACACCCACCAGCTTTCAGTGGGCTCGAGGACACTGGGGCCTGCCATCCAGGCTGCTGGCATGCATCAGGTGGTGTCAGGTGGGAGAGGCCTGGGGCATCGTCCTCACGCAGTGAATCCTGAGCAGAGGGCAGGGGGACGAGGGGGCGGCTGGAGCCCAGTTTGCTTTTGCGAAGCACTTCCTGAACTGCACATTTGGTTACCACAAAATGAGTCAAGGTCCCTTTTAAGTGGCTTGCTGAGCTTCCCTCTGATCTGGCACTGTCTCCCCAGGATGGCCGGCAGCAGGTTTCCCTGACGAGCTGTCAGGCCTGGCACCCGAGCCCCTTCCCTGGGCACTAGCCCTGCATGGGCACCACCACTTCAATTCTCCCCACAACAATTCTATCAGGCAGGGGCTGGTCTTGTTTCCATTTTAAGTGGGGAAACTGAGGCTCAGAGACGTTGGATGAGTTGCCTTGGGTCACACAGCTAGTCAGGGTCAGAGCTGCGACCTGAACTCTGGCCCGTTTGGCTCTTACCTGTTTCTCTTGCTCTTCTGCCTGGCTCACAGCGGTGGGGTGGGGGGGCACGCTCACCTTCACTGCCTGGGACCTCTCTCTGGGCCCATTTGCAAATCAGGGCTGGGGAAGTGAGGTTGTGTGGGTGAAGCATTACGAGCAACTTCTCATGTCCCAGAAGGAAACAAAGGACTGTGCTCTCTAGGCTGAAAATACAAAGGCGTCCCTATTGGACTAATGTCCTCCCTGTGGACTGAGTCCCTCTAAGAAATGGGTTGCCCTCCCCCACAAACAGGCTCAGCCTAAAGACCTTGTGTTTCCCAGGCAAGGGAGACATCCACAAAAGGCCTTCACTAAAACCTGGCTTCAGGCCCAGGCCCCTGGCCTGGATAGAGAGGAAGCCTCAGCTGGGAAGGGTCACTCCTCCTGGGGCTTGAAGGGTGGGGCTCACACTCTCCTGGAAATGGGCTGCCCCAAGACCCATACGAGTCTCACCCAAGTGTCTCCTTCAGGGTCCTGGAGCAAGACGGAGGATTCCCAGTAATACCTGGTGAGTAGAGAAAATGAAGCAGGCACATCCAGAAACACCAGCACAGTCTGTGAACACCATCAGCCAAGAGGGCCTGGATGCCGGTGCTGATTGGGTCTTTTCGTTTGCTTTTGTTTCTGTCATTGTTTTGAGTCAGTTTAGGACTTTCTTGGCAATGACTACTAGGAAACTCAGAGGAAAATACACACACATACACACACACACACACACACACACACACACCAAAGAACAACAATGCAGGGTGATGACCACAGCTTAACTAAATGACGTTTTCATCACCCTCACACATCTTGCTGAAACAGGAACAGGTCTGGGCCTAAAGGGCTCACATCATTTTTCCTGATTCTCTTGTCGGTTTTAAAAAGTAACTTTCAATTAGAGAAATAATGCATAGCCTCCTTGTAAAATATTACAGCATGATAAATAAGGCTCAGGAACTCCTTGGCCGCTGCCTGGACGGAGGCGCCTGCCCAAGCCAGCCACTGCACTCTGTTTGCTGTAGGTCTTTGCAGTCTCGGTAGAACTTTTTCAGCGTTTCATTGCTACTACTTACCTATTGAGAGTGGGTTCAGTCTGGTGACAGAAGCATACGCTAAGAGGACGGTGTCCCTGAAGTCAAATCTCAAACCTTGCCTCAATGCCTCTCTCCTCAGAAGGGCCCAGAAAGGTCTGAGTTGCCCTGAGAGTTTTGATCCAGACAATAGCTCAGCTTTCTGTGCCCAGCCAAGTTTGCAAAACTTTCTCCCACACCCCTCAGCTGACCCTTCGCACTCTGAGCCTAAGCTGCTGGGATAGACATTTCTATTTTGCAGATAATAAACAGAAGACTTCGCAGAGTTAAGAGTCTTATACAAAACCACCTCCCCTGGCAGGTTTTTCCACTATAGCAGGGACTCCTTTCCTCCAAGTCCCCACCTCCTCAACGAGGTCTCGGGTGGTGAGGGCCTTCCACGCATGAATGTCCCACATCAGTGCTCCCATCAGTGTCCTCACACTCCCTGACCAGGCTGCTCCTGCCTCAGTTCCAGGAAGCTCTGGGCCTGTGTTCTCCAGGGAGAGGGCTTCCATCTAGACTCTCAAACCAGTAGGCTGGGGGTATTTGTGAGGTTCTGGGAGATTCTAGGAGACCATAAATACCAGACCTTTAAGCAATCATGATCAGCAGCTGGTGATAAAAATGAAGGAAAGAGACACACTAATCTACACTCCAACCTACCCTCTCCACACACTCCCAACTGAGTACATGGGCTTGCAGGGAGGCAGGGCCACCGAAGTTCCCAGCAGGACCACAGTGTGGCTCTGAGGATGAAGCTGGATATTGTATGGATGACAGCAACTCAAGCCAGTACCCTCAAGTGGGAACAGTTGGGAAAAAATGTAGAAGAAAAAGATAGCATGAAAATCTTTAGGACGGGAGCCAGAGCAGTCTTCCCAAAGAATATTGTGGAGACATGTTCTGCACACAAACCTTCCCTTCCTAGAGATCCAGAATATCTAGGAAGATTCATATTCATCAGCATATTGAAAGCCCTGAGAAGTCCTGTAATTATAGAATAATTACATTACTAATTTGGGTCATCTCCTGAACGTGACCTTCAGCTAGCCGTTGGTCACCTTACATGCAAGTAGGGCATGAGTGGCGTTCCATGTATAAACCACATGACCGCTTGGAAAGCAGATGGTCCGGTAAGTATAACCCACAGACTGAAAACAACCCATGGCAAAAGGCAATGCATGCATGACTTTTATGCTGGAATTCATGATGGAACATTCTGGATTCCTCCCGGCAAACCTGAGCTAGCCTGCTCTATTAGCCAGCGAGGGCTGCCCAGAGAGACGCTGGTGTTTATCTGCCACATCCTTTAGTTTTTATTGCATTCAGCCGCCTTGTATATTTAATAGGAAAATTTGCTGAAATGGTTACTAAGCCACAGGGAGAAAAAAAAAGGAAGGGGGTGGGGAGCCGCTGTCCGACCCTGAAGTTGGGAAAGTTGCCTCATTAATCAGACCTGTGCTGGGATACGACGTTATTCATGTTTAGGGCTTTAAAATTTGAAGCTAAAATTGTAGCAGGAGGTAATTTGAGTACAGGCAGCCTTTCTCTCTGAGATAGATTTATGATGTTTATTCAACAATGGATGGGAACTTTCAGGGAAAAACTGACCCCCCCCACCCCCACCTTTTCAAAACACATTGTCAGGCCACAGTGATCAAGTTCCCAATTTTTATGTGAGTGTTCAGAGCCTTTTTAAAAGTCTTCAGGGTGATAAGAGCAGACTGTATTTGATCTTCCCCATTCTGAGCTCAGCGGAAGTAGGAAAATGTGCAAGGCGGATGGAATGAGCTGTCTACGAGGCGAGTGGTGGTTGCCACACTGTCTGACTACACTGCTCTTCCTGACGTGATCAGTGCCACCCCCACCGGCCTTGATGTTGTATCTGGAACATCTGGTCACTGTGACACCTCATCAGGACCTTAGAGAATTCCCGGCAAAAGCCTCTACGTTCCTGGCTGAGGGTCTTGCTTTCCCGTGTTTCATGGTTACAATTCTTGGAACTGATTGCTGGGAATTTTAGGAAAGTGAGATTCCTATTTTCCAAGTTTTCCCACCTCCTTTCTGTCATGACACACAGATAGACGGGGGCCACACCCGTCTCTGTCAGTTCAGGCAGACATTGCCTTCAGGTCTCACATAGTGAAGGGAGAGTCATCGTCCTGGCCTTGGGTCTTGCCATTCAGATGGGAAGCCCTTTCTGTAAGAGGATCTCCCTAAGATGTGGCACAAAGAACATTTATACTGCACGTAGACAGGGAGGCACCCCCAGTGCATGAAAGCACTTCCGAGTGTTCATCTTCTCTTCCTGGCACAGGTGCAGCAGGAGTCAGGCAGGGATGAGACCCAGTTCTGGTCACTCTGGCTGTTAGCTTTGCTTCAGCTTTGCCCTGGGCCTGGTGTGTTGGTGATGATTTGCAGATAATACCACTAACCACATAGGGCTGTTTCGCAAACTAAGTTGACATTTTAAGCAGTTTGGTTAAACAAACCGACTTTGAATATGGGCTCTGCCACCTCCTAAGGGGGTCATTTTGGGTAAGTTACTGGCTCCCTCTGATCTTCATTTCATCATCGTGAGATGGGATGAAGCTATTCTCTTCCTCACTGGGCCATTGCTGAGAATGTGGAAGTGCTTTTTGTTTAAGACAAAATCTGCTCATAGATTTTTAATAAATGTTAGGTTCTATTCTCAATATTACAGAAAGATACACTTCTTCTTGAATTTGGGGGGAGAAACAAAGGAGACTCTATTTTACGTCAAAGTCATAAGCACTGACATATCAAACCACAGATATCTCTATTCTGCAGGCTCTGGGCGCATCGACATGCCACCCCATCATGTGACACTAAGATAAAGGATATGAGATTCCCGCCTACAGTGGACACTATAATTGTGTAAGCTTTTCTTTAAGAGGGTCTCTGACTTTCCAGTCTTGTGTGTTCGTTTTATCATTTAAGTCAGTGTGCTGCAACGGATTTAAAGTAGACACTACTTCCCTCTGAGAATTTTTCAGTTTGAACTAAATACAAGAAATATTAAGTTAGACTTAAAGAAATAGCTCCCCAAGTTGCAACAAGTAGGGCAGTCCATAAAGGGAGCCTTTTTCTACAGGGGCTGAATGGGAGAAGAGAAAGGAGTTTTTGAAGGTGAAAGCAATTGTAATGATCTATCATCAGGGAAGACTTACTTACCCATAGACGGACTACTTTAAAATCTACCTTTCTGGCATTTCTCCCCATGCTATCCCTCCCCAACTCCCCCAGCCCCCCACTATCTCTCCCTTTTTTACCCCCCGACAGACCCCAGTGTGTGATACTCCCCCTCCCTGTGTCCATGTGTTCCCATTGTTCAACACCCGCCTATGCAACAATCTTCCTTGTTCTTCACATGTACCCCCAAACCTAAAATGCAATAAAAAAAAAAAGAGTAAAAAAAAAAAAAAAGAAAAAGAAAAAAACTGAAAGGAAAACTAAAACATTAGCACTAAATATAAAAAAAAAAAAAAATCTACCTTTCTGATAATGAGGCATGTTCACACGCACAGCACAACTTACACACAAGTATTTATGTAGTTTTGGAAGGAGCTTGCAAGGTTAGAAACACACACCCGTGCACACACACATATGCACTGTGTTCAGTAACACTGCCCATGCAATCTTTGAAAAACTCCTTTAGATCATCTGGCTAGGAAACTGTGAATCTCCTCTGTACCCACACGACCCCAAAGAGGAGGGAGCCTCGTAGAAACAAGAACCAACCAACAAAAAGCAGTGGCGACAAGCACCATCACAACAAAATGAGTTTTAAAGTGCATCTTGAAATAGTGCACCATTTTCCAATTTAGATAGCTTGGAATGAATCAAAGGGAAAAAAAAGCATTAATTAGATACAACTGAATTTCTCAAAAGTTTGTTAACACAGCGTACAAACAAATCCTCAAATGTACCACTGTCAACAAATCTTGCATTGACTGATATTCTCTGTCAACTAGAGAGGATGCAGGTAGGAAAATGAATGAAATTTCCATTCTTCAATGTTTACCTAATGTCTCAGGTTGTTTTATTTGAGGGAGTGGCTGTTTGTGAGGCTATGGGAATGCGTGAAACACTTCGCTAGTAAAGCCAGCTGAGGCCTTAGGGACCAAATCGCCAAAGGAATGACAGAGGACCCCCCAGTAGCTATGTTTGTTGCAGAGCGGACTCCTGTGAGTATTCATAACATTTAAAGAAGTAACATGCCAGGAGAACGGGAAGGGGTGCTAATGATTTACAAGCGAAGATAAGATATTATTAGGAGTATGAGGTCAATCAGATAAAGATACCACACACACAAGTTGGATTGGGGCCCATTCTTTAATTTATTCTAAAAGGAAGAGGACGGGGAAAGGATAGGGCCTGAGAGTGTTTGCAATTGACTTCCCACGAGCTGCCTGTTTTAACACTCTTTGTGATTTATTTCAGTTCCATCTTTTAGAAAGGTACGGCAATGTTTTCCATCTTTCCTGCTTCCTTCTCCTCTTACTCCTTCTTCTAAGATGGAAGGGAGAAACTTTCTTAGAGTTCCCATCAAAACTGCCGTATAGCTTAGACGACTGGAGATATTTATTCTCAATGTCCTCAGTTTCCTTTCCAACGGGAGCATTATTTGAAAGATAGACTGCCAGTATTCAACTGAACAGACACAAATGCAGGTATAAATAGTGAGGGGGAGAGAGTGGTTCGAAGGCTGAGGTTGCTGTCAGGTCTGATGAACCCTCCAGCACTTGCCGTCATCGGCTACAATGTTGATGAGACTCCATCACAACTTCAGATCAAGAGGGTTTCTTTATTCCTCCAAACCTTGCAAAGCCCTTTATGGAGGTTGTGTTTGGACAACACCTCCATGGAGCTTGGAAGCCAAGAAGTCACATCTTCATTTAACAGGTCAGCAAACTACAGGGCAGAGGTGAAATGACACCTTTGAGAGAAAAGCTGGCAGTGGAGCCCAGGTCTTCCTTTTGCTGGGATAGTTCCTGCCGTTATTCTCCTTTCTCACGAAAGGATCCTGCACCGTCAATTTATGGCATTTGTGAATAAAGGCGGCTGTGTCAGCCTCCTGGTTGGAGAAAAGAAGGCAGCACCTTGAATGATGAGTGTATCACAAGCTTACTCTTTACTTGCATTACAATATATCAGAAGTAATAACAGATGAAAATGGAGCAAGTTAGTCAAGGCAGGACTGTGGTTAGCAAGGAAATGGTGTGTGAGGAGTTTGGCCTGGTACAGTGGCTCGCGCCTTTAATCCCAGCACTTTGGGAGGCTGAGGCAGGTGGATCATGAGGTCAGCAGATTGAGACCAGCCTGGCCAATATGGTGAAACCCCATCTCTACTAAAAATGCACAAATTAGCTGGGTATGATGGCAGGTGACTGTACTTCTAGCTACTCAGGAGGCTGAAGCAGGAGAATTGCTTGAACCTGTGAGGTGGAGGTTGCAGTGAGCCGAGATCGCGCCACTGCACTCCAGCCTGGCGATAGAGCAACACTCCATTTCAAAAAGGAAAAGGAAACACAAAGTGGAATTTGTATTGGTTGTTTTTCTTGTCTCAGAAACCTTCTTCAGGATGACTTTCCCACCCGCGCTTTTGTCTTTGAAAGTTTGGCTGTATTTGAACTGGCATACTCACATATTGTAATGATTTTTCTTGCATCAATTAAAAACAAAGCTATTTTTTGGTCAAGTGTCTCCTGAAGCAAAGTTAAGACACAGAATAATAAGGTTTAGTCATGCACAAGGCTGACAATTAGCTAATAAAAACTACTTTTCCCCCTATATTTCCTCAGTCAGTTCTCAAAAACAATTCTGGATGCACCCTGCTTACCAGCAAGGTTGAAAATTCAAGAAAAGAAAGACATCACAATATTTACATTCAGGCAATCACTACAGGTTCATCTACTGCGTCTGCCCTGCAGATTCGGGAGTGGGCCACTATCCTGCCTGTCACAAGCAGAGGAGGCGGTGTCTGACAGCTGGCCCTTTATTTGCTCCTGTTGCTCACTCTCTGCCACTAGTTTTGTTTTGTTGTTTTGGGTTTTTTTTTCTAAGACAGCCGGCATCCCTTCTTTCTAGATTGTCTTGTCTTTCTTTTGATATTTTATTTTCGTAGCTAAGATCATTAGGACCCTATCAGAGTATTTTTCTGATGCCATGATGCTACTACTTCCTGATATATTTATTTCATTCTTAATATTTGAATCTATGAATTAAAATAATAGTGATAATAGCCACCATTTATTGGCTTTGTGGTTTGTGCCAGGCATCGTGCTGAGTGCATTCACACATTATTGCAAAGATCCTCCTGCACTGCTGGGGTAGGTGTCATTCTCCCTAGTTTATAAGTTTGGAAACAAGGCTCAGAGAGCTCCAACAACTAGCAGGAGGCCAGGCAGACCAGACCTGGGCACTCCATTTCCTCAGCCCTCCAAGAGGGGCCCCAGCACTGATCTTCAGTCTTCAGACATACTTTCCTGGGTTGTTCTTGCCTCAGGGAGAAACAGATCAAGGTCCTTAGCAAACAAGAGCAACGTTCCTCCAGAGGGGCAACAGGTGAGGGCCAGGGCTGGGGGCCAGGCAGGCAGTGGGCAGGGTGCTCCTGCTCCTGGAGGCCAGGTGGGCCACCCTCCACCCATCAGCATCTTGCAGGCGGAGAGATCCCTGCGGAGGCCCAACGGTGACAGAGGGAAATGTCCCAGCATCCTGGAATTGGCCTCATTGAGTGTCCCCAGGGGAAAGCATACTGAGGATGGCAGCAGCCCAGAAGGCTGGAGGAAGGAGCTCATTACTTCTCCATCACAGCCACTAGACCTAAAAGTTGGAGGCAGAAGCATCCACAAGTCCCGCTATCTGAGCAGGGCAAGAGGAAGGAATTCCCTTCAGTGATTCCTCCCTGGGAACATCCCCTCCCGAGGCCTGACAGTGCAGCAGGAGCTAGCTGGGCTTGGGAGACACAGCCAAGGCCTATTCTCAACAGTCAGGGTGCTGGGTGGATCAGGTCTATGCTCACTGCCTGTGGGCCTGAGGCCCTGTCCCACACAGCAACACCATTGCACTCAGTGGCTTCCCAGAGAGTGGCTGAAGCCATAGTGGATGCCCATGGACAGGCAAGGGTGAGACCCTCCCCCTACCAGCTCCCAGGGCACAGAGGCTTCTCCTATGGTGGTGCCACGTGGAGCCATGCTTGAGTCTGCAGTGCGTCTGGAGACAACCCCACACAAGCTCAGGAAGCACACATGGCACTGCGTGTCACCTACAGCCACTCCACACACATACACAGATACACACATGCACACAGGTACCAGAATATACCCACCACACACACCCACACACATCCCAAACACCTCACCCCATATGCAGCACAGACATCCACACCCAGCCACACAAAATGCACATGTACCACAAACATACACACTGCATACACACAAGCTACAGAAACCTATACTCACTGCCCACATGTCATACCCCACATCCAGCCACATCATGTACCACATCCATGCACACATCCACCGAGACACCCATGCACTCCCTCACACCATACCACACCACACATGGAAAACACACAGGCGTGTATGCACAAGAATATGCACATACACACGTACCATAGATGTGCACTCACACACAACACAGAAAACCACCCCCGTACACACAGGCACTCATGCACCAGACACTTACCCCGTGTCCTCTTCTTCACCCACACCTGTGTCACACGTGCAGGTACACAGAACCCATGTGACCATGTCACACATCCATACCCACACGCCCTGAACACACACATGCTGGAGTGCATACTTGCATTCTCACCCCCTATGTCTGACTCTGCTTCTACTAAGACAGTCTTACTGCCAAACACCCTTCCTCTTAAAGATGACCCTGTGTTGAGGAGTCAGTGCTCATAAAGCAACTTCTTGGGGAAATATAATAGCAGATATAAGGTAATCTAAAGCGAGGGTATCCAAGCCACATAGGCATTGTCAAGTGAGGGCACGCTCGAGAGTGAAAGGCAGAGTTGAAAGGAATTATGAACTCATTTCTAATAGGCATGGAAGGACCACCCTGATCGAAGTCAGATACATGGTCACCTCACCTGCAGGGACCAGGGACAATGCTTACCTATCAGTGTGTCTGCTGCCTATCAGGCCACTCAGATAAAAAAAATAATGTGGTAGAAACTGGTGGCAAGGCTGGAGGTGGAAGAGTAGTAGTTTTTGATGGTATATTTTCCTGATTTGTGCATTTCCTCCCCAAATTCCCTTCTGGCAGGTGGAACTCATTTCTCACTACTTTCCTTGCTGCATGTTAGTGATTCTCAAGCGTGCATGCCTCTGCCTCCATCCTCATTAGCTGAGTGGGAGAGGTCTGCCTGGGGTCCCAGGAGTCCCTGTCTGGTGTCTCCACCCTCTGACCAGCGCCTCTGAAGAATAAAGACCGAATGCACTCCTCCAACAGGTACTCAGCACCTAGCTGAGGTGAGTGTAAAGAGCAGAGCTAGTAACTGTGACAGCCCCCTGAGATCTTGCTGAAATGCAGACTCCGGTGCCAGGGGACCAGGGTGGGGTCTCTGCCTTTCTGACCCGGCAACATCATTTTTGAGTAGTGGGCAGTTTTCAAAGAATAGCATCCAACCTCATCGCAGCCCTTGTGGGATCCTCACACAGCCCTGGAAGGAGACAGGGCCAATGGGGGCCACCAGTGTCCCCTGCTGAAGAGACTCCAGTGGGGTCTGCAGCAGGAAGGGGTGCCGAGCTCTCAGCACCCATCAGTCAACTTCCAGTTGCCCTGTTTTCAGCCACTGCCTGGTGTCACCCTTCCCAACTGTTGCCTATCGTTCACAGTCCTTTTTAAGGAAGAATGGCTTTTGCTTTTACACATCTACAAAACACAAAATGGCAGCATGACGGAGGGATGGGGAAAAGCTCACTGCTCTGGACTTAAATCCAGGATGCAGCATCACATGACCAGTTTTGTGATATGGGAAAAATTGATTATCCTCACTAAAATTCCATTTTCTTAACTAAAACAAAGGGGTGATCACCTTGCCTCTGGGGCCTGCTATGAGGACTGGAAAACAACATTGTAAACCACTAAAAATGTCTCCAGAGCAAGCTAGAGCCTAGGTGGTAGCTGGGATGATTATAAATGTGCACAGTTATTAATCCATCTATGTAAACAATCATCACCGAACACATGAAGTACCCTAGACCTGAGAAGAGTGAGGTTCACATGGGACTGAAGGAAAGGTAACTGGAATCTACCCCATTCCAGCATGGGCACTCAGGACAGCTTTCAAGGTCCTGCTAAGTCATGTAAAGCATGAAATAGACCATGATTCGCACAACAAGAGCATAATGCATGGGTAGGTGGATCTCCAAAAGGTAATTCAGGTCTCACATTGGAGACAGCAGTCCTCACTAAACACATGTGAGGCAAGGCCAGCTATTTCTTCCATGAACTCTCTCCTACTGCATAAAAGCAAATATGACTCAAAAGCACTTTAGTATTAGCAAAACAGACATGTAAATCTGGAAATTTCAAGTAGAACCATTTGTCAGAAAACCTCAGCAAAAATAAGCATGATGCAGCTTGTCTAGATCTGAAACCCTCTCTGCTTTGATAACTGAGTTAAAGAACTCAACATGGGGGTTGGCTTAGGTGAAGCCAGGTTGGGCTGTCTCAGCCACAGTGCGTTTCTGAGCCAAGTGCTCACACACGGAGCAGGGGAGGAAAGCAGAGTGTTCCCACTTAGTTTCATCTCCACCGTGTTAGTTTTCTCTTCTTGGCATTTTTGATAAAGTGGGAACATGTGGATCCAACAGCTTCTCATGGGAAGGAGCTGCCTAATACCCATGCCAGGGGGCCCACATGTGGCCCTGTCACCCTGGGCGTGGGCACAGAGCACGTGGCTCAATCCCATTCTTGCTGTAGTTAGAGTATGTGCAGATCTCACTTCAGACAAACTGGCAAACATTTTAGAGATAAGGAGAAAAAAGGGAGAGCATCTGGAAGGCTGGGAATTAGCAAATACCACCACCATTTTCCAGAGGAATATATTCTAAAAACTACAGAAGAGCAGACTTCCTCCAAGCAGTTCCAAGAAAACCAAGAAGAGGCATGAAACAAAGCTCACTAGCTTTTGGGAAGAAAGTGGTGGTCTCTAGGAGGCAACATAAGTTCTCTAAGAGAAAGTCATTCCATGCTAACCTCATTTCCTGTTTTGACGAGCTTCACCAGAACAGTCGATTAGGGGATTGCCCCAGAAAGTGTGTCTTCATTTCAGTAAAACATTTGAAAACCTCTTACCCTATCCTATCTCAGATATAACAGATGGGCCAGATGATGGTGTGACCAGGAGGACTTGTAATTGGCAGGACACCCATCTCCAAAGAAGGCCACCTCCTGGCTCATGGAAGTCCTGCCTGCCTTTGCTCCCTTTGCAGCTGCTGCAGACAGCCAGGCTGTCCCTGAGTCCCCAGTTAGACAGACAATTCTGTGCTTTCTGCCCACATGCAAGTGTGGTTTGACATGACTCTCCGCAGCTATACCCATGAGAAGGTTGGGGACCCAAAAGTGAGGGTGTCAGCCTGGCGTGGGTGGTTCTGCACCAGGGACGTCCTTTGGAGTGACACAGGACTTTCTTCATGGAGAGCCGTGGGGCTCTGTCCTGTGTTCTGTCCCATTCGCCATGTAGAAAACACCTTGGAAGGAGTCATGGCAAATGAAGGCATATTTACCAAATTTGCAGATCACACAAAGCTCTGAGGAAGAAATGGCTCCCCAACATTTAGGCACAAGGGTTAGAAACCTGGGATGAAACAAAAAAGAGCAAATGCAAAGCCTTAGTGTCCATTAAAAACACAGTCCACTGTAGGATTAAAAATCTATGTCCATTTGCCTCAAGTTACGCCACTAAGTACTTGAGTGTGGCCAGGGATGAGAAAACAAAACCTATACTTTTACATTCTTTCAGCAATATTGCGCTCTGCCTTAGAGTGTTAGGCAGGCTCTAAAAAGCCCTCCCCTGCTTATCTTATGGCCTTGCTGGGAGGACAAAGTAAGTCAGAGATGGTAAAGTGCTTTGAAAAAGGGAAAGCTCTGAAATTCAAAATAGTATTATTATTTGTTGTAAGGTGCTTTCCCTCCAGCAAAAAAAGAAAATCTGGCAGTCTATGAGTGATAAGCAGAAAGTGATTCAGCTTTGGTTCAAATTCTCCATCTCTCACCCCAACGAGCTGAGTTTGCTGGGCTACCTGACTGAGCCTGTGACCTCCGAAATGTGGTATTTCTAGTTCTCTGCTTTTCCAAAAGTCTCCTAAATTCTTGGATTACACTAATTAAAGAATAATTTAGAAAGCTCCTTTCCAGGGCTGGGTCTTCAAAGATGCAAACTGAGGAAACCAACAGAATGAACACCAAAGGACTTAGGTGTGGGCCTTAGGTTTTACAGATACAATCATGCATGGCTAATGAGAGGGATACATTCTGAGAAATGCATCGTTAGGCAATTTCATTGTGGCGGGAACATCACAGAGTATACTTACACAGTCCTACATGGCATAGCCTACTACATGCCTAGGCTATATGGTATGGCCTATTGCTCCTGGGCTACAAACCTGTACAGCATTGCAGTGTACTAGATACTGCAGGCAATTGTAACACATTGGCAGGAGTATGTGCATGTAAGCATGTCTACACATAGAAAAGATGATACATTGTGCTACATTATGACAGTTGCAACAACACTAGGTGAGAGGAATTTTTCAGCTCCATTATATCTTATGGGACCACTATTGTATATGCAGTCCGTTGTTGACTGACACACCATTATGAGTGCATAGCTGTATTTTCAATGCTTTTCAATCCTACAGTGCAGTGCTTTGAAAGTATGTCACCCTTCCTACGGCACAAGCCCTGTCTTGAAACATAGATGAAAAATACGCAGCAAGCCCAAGACAGGAGGACTTGTTAGTGAAGTTAACAGACGGAGAACTACCTTAAAGTCCCTTCAGGTTCAGCAGGGTTTTACTTGGCAGTTCCAGGCCTCCAGGTTCCCCCTGGACCACACTAGCCAGTAGAACTTCCTGTGATCATAGACATGTTCTGTATCTGCACAGCCCAATATGGCGGCCACAAGTCACAGGTGGATATTTAAATTTAAATTTAAAAATTCAGTGCCTTGGTTGCACACATCACATTTCAAATGCTCCATATATACCTGTGGCTAACAGCTACCATATTGGATGGTACATTGAGAGACCAATGTTTCTCAGTCTTGGCTATACATTGAAATTACCTGCAGAGTTGTAAAAAATACTGATGTATACACCCCCAACTCCCCCAGATTCTGATGTGATTGGTCCCAGTGGGTCCTGGGTATCTGGACTTTTCATAACCCCTGGGTAATTCTAATGTCTGGCCAGTGTCAGAACTATTGCCTTAACCATCTAGAATTGTGTGGTCACTTCTTCTTTGCTCTTTCTTTTATTATCCTTGTTAACTAACTATACTGCAGGCACCGTATGGGTTATGTCTGGTTCTCCCTGCACCTGTAACTTCTGTCGTTTTGAGGTCATAAATAACCCTGGGGGTAAGACTGGGAAATGGGTAGAGAATGAGGTTTCATCTTGCTCAAGAGCACAGAGGAAGAGTGATCACTTGGGTGATGTTCTTCCGAATGGAGCCCCTTGCACCTGGGCAAGGGTGTGTCCAGAGGGGGTGGAGTCAGGTGTGTGTGAGCGACCCCTGGGGCAGGTCTGCCAACCCACAGCTGGGCCTGGCTCCTCACATCCTCAGGAGGCCTGTCCCTGATGCCCATGCTACCCCTGGACGCTGCCCTTGCACACGTTACCCTGGTATACTTCCTTGTCTTCTGCCAGAACCTAGCCAGATAGAACCAGCAGAATCTCAGGGCAGGGTGGAATCTTTATATTCATCTCATCTGGTCTTCTTAGTGTTCTGCTGGGGAAAGTAGCATCCAGAGACACCCAGCTGAGGCTATTTCCCTCCACAACACAGTGGTCTTTATCTTCTAGGATGGGGGCAAATAACATAAACTTTAGGAAGTTTATCAGCAAGGCAAAGCTTGGTTTCTGATGAGAACCTGACTATCCAGACAGTAGAGAGTTCACGATCACCCTTTTCTGCTGGGTGATGTCCCAGAGGAAGGCCTGGGTCCTCACCCTAGTAAGGCCTTTCACCAGACTCAGAAACAGATCAGTTTCCTTATCCACCAAACAGAGTCAGAGCACTGGGCTGCCCAGCATTGCAGTGTGCCCGAGAAATAATAAGAGGATGATCCCAGTCGGCACATAGTTGTTGATGAGGCTTAGATCTCAGACGCCAGGGACAGACCGGGAAATAAGACAGACCTTATTCTACCTGTAGAGCAGAATTTTGGGAGTGGAGTGAGAAACAGATAGATAATAATTGAACATTCAGGATAAGTGCTGATAACGGTAAGTCTATGAATAAAATGAAATCAAATCACAAGCTAGAAATGGTGGGGAGGAAGGAGGTTTCTCTCAGGACATGGTGCTCAGGGAGTTCTCCCTGAGTAGGGGATATTTGGGCTGAGACCTGGATATGCATTGCAATGAACACTGTGCCATGCACATAGGGGGTTTGTGATCATCATCATGGCCTATTGGTAAACTAATTCCAACAAGTACAAAGCAGTAAACATGGTCACTTAAAATTATTATTGGATGTTGCTAAGCTTGAAAGTGAAGACTGCCAGAAAGTTCTGGAAGGTTCCTCCTAATGGTCTCTCTGGCCATGTCCTCAGGACGGGGTCAAATTGTCCTGCTTGAGGTCGGGGAAGACAGTGGGATTCCACAGAAGGAATTCTTTGACATTTAGCCATTGTATAGACCATATAGCTGCCAGTCCCAGAGAGTCAGAGTTCAAGAGTGCATTTAGAAAATTGGGGCATCTAAGTGAAATGGGACGGAGCCTTGTACCACGATGAACTGTGCAGCACTCCCGCGAGGACCGGGGCTGAGTTGGTCCCACCCACTGTTTTGTCTCCAGAACCCAGCACACAGCAGACCCCCAAGAAATCTTTATGGAATGAATAAGTCGAGCAGTAACAGATGTGTGAGGGGGAAGGAGGCAGCAGAGCTGGCGGATGTCTCCTGTGGAAAGCCCAAGGTTAATGGAGATCTTGGAGTCACAGTTTACAGGCCACGATCAGGGTGGGTGTGGAAAGAGGCTTCCAGATGAAGCCTGACGTTTCTCTCAAATGTCAGACCTGCCCACACTGACTCTACAGCAGTCTGGAGAGGTATGAGAAGCAGCAAGGCAAGCATGGCTGAGTTATGAGACAGTCAAGCCCAACACACATTTAAAGACGTCAGATGATCCGTGTGGTAATGCCAGGGTTCCCTAAAACACTATTCGCTATCCTTTCAATCAGTGTTTAAAGATAGCTAATAAGCAAACAAGTCTGTTTTCTTTAGTTTTGCTTTTAATGAAGGACAAAGGATTAAGACACAGAGAGACTGTCCAGACAAATGGGAAACCGACCAGACTAGACCGAATATCACAGGCAGACCACCCGCAAATGCAGAGGCCTCAGAGTCCACAGCGGGTGGTCGGAACCAGGCCCCAGGGAAAACCTTTCAGCTGCATTCCGGCTGTGATCGGCGGGCAACAGGTAGAGGTGCTGGAGGGGGCTGAGTCCTGATTTTCAGTGTCTGTGTCATTTTCGATCAAGTGTGTCATAGAGCTTCCTGTTTCATCTCCCAGTTATTCTGAAACAAAAACATGCATGAAAAACACAGGTCACTGCCAACCACACTGACAGTCACTCTAGTACATGGAAACTGAAAAGGGAAAGACATATCATGAATGCCACAATAAGCCAGAGAATCAGATTTATCAGCATCCGTTCAAATATTGACAAGCGACAAACACTGCTGGCAGCAATGGTGGTGCAGCAGACATGGGATGTCCACATAAACAGAATTCAGAAGAGACTGAAAACACATCCTGTGTGTTTATTGAAAAGTTGACTCAGTTCTGACTTCCTGGTTGGGGTCTGACTCCTGATGGGCCCTGAGGCGCTTCCCCTATGTGCCCCTGTTGACTTGGATGAAGAGTCACACAAGGACTTACAGGACGGCACAGGTATTTGCCCAGATGGTGCCCTAGCGCCCCTCTACAAGGGCCCAAAGAGACCCGATGAGAGATCTCCATGGAATTCCAACCCAATGAGGTCCTGAGCCTCCCCAGGAGACATGGCCTCCCCGGTACATCGAATAATCATGGTAAGTCTGGACCAAGCGGCCGCAGTGAGGTAGAAGAAAGGGCAGATGAGAAGTGGGGCCCCTGACCAAGCAAAGGCCCTGAGGACAGCACAGGGCTGACAGCAGCTCCAGAAAGACTGTGATTCTGTTAATAACTGCTCTGCTGCTTGAGATCAGCATGGTCTGACTCATTGTTTGCAGAAAATCATTCTCAGTCTCCCAAACCAGTGAAAGGATACTTCCAAAGACAGACAGAGGGATGGTGGAATCAGAAATACAGATGATGCCATCTTCCCAAAGTCCATACTGTAGCCCCACAAAACCACCTTCATGCTTACATCTGCTGCTCAGACACACTCGGGGGGAAAAGCAGTTTTTCCAGGAGAGAGCCAGGGACAGCACTTCCATGAGAGGGATGTCAAATCCAAGATGGCCTGCTGTTCCCAGCCATATTCACTATGGATGAAGAAGGGATGGTGCTACCCAAGACCATGCAAAGCATCAAGAACCCTGCTGTCCCTTCCACATACAACCTGTCCAAGATGCAACCCTCAGTTCACCATGAAATCCACTCCCCCATTTCCTTTGGTTAATATGAGGCACAAATTTTTCTGTAAAATGAGATGAGGGGATGTAATTTTGGAAAAGCTTCATCTTTCCTCTTGAGATTCATTCACAATGTACCCAGAGAAGTTAAAAAATAAGAAAGCTGTTTAAATGATTGTATGCTTCCCATACACAGGGCAGAACACTTTGTTTGCACACTGGCCTTTGCCGGCAGGGTTCTGCTGAGTGGCGTTAGGAAATGTGGTTGAGGGCAGGCTGCTCAGCCTGCAGGGCCTGGTGGCGCTCTCCTCCTCCTAGGGTCTCTTGCAGCAGTGTAGGCCAGGGAGCAAAGCTTCTCCTGAGTCCGTAGCCCTGGCTGCCGGGACATGTGATGATTGTGACAGTCTTTATCTTTTGAAACTCTGTATTGTTCCTCCCCCACCCCAGTATCTTTCCCAATGTCTTGTACAAGTAAGTCGATGGATCCATACAAATTCCTACAGTCTTACTTGTTTTTTCCTTAAAGGCCTCATTGGCTAGTGACAGTGAAAAACCCAAGCTTCCTGAGCCTTGATGAATGTGGCCTTGTGATCCCTACACATTCTGGGAGGAGCATTGTCCAGATGAATCTGTCGGGAAAGCCAGCTTCCCGTTTTGAGTCCTATGAGCTAGCATTTTCTAAAGTGGCATCTGGGCCCAGGATTTCATACGCAGTGCCTTCCTGGGTGGGCAAAGAGAAACAGGAACTAAGTAATGCATCAGTGGCCAGCAGGGGTGGAAGGGGAAACCTGGTTTCTTTAGTTTCATCACTGAAATAGAGAGGTGGTTTACCAACCCGTGCCCCTCACCAGTTACCCCCACTTCTAAGGGCGATGAAAAACCAAAATGTAATAGCCCAGGAGGGCTACAGTATGGAACACCCAACCATGTGGACCTTTGGGCCAAAGTCACAGAGTGAGACGTGGCCAAGTCCTTAAGGATCATCCAACCAACCCTTCACTTTACAGGTGAAGAAAGCAAGGCTCACGGAAAAAGGAAGTTGGTAACCTTCCCAAGGTCACTCTGGAAGGGACACAGGTGGATCTGGGTCTCTCCTACCTAGTTTTTAGGGGCTTCTGGCCAAAGCTGAGAAGACTCTGAATTCCAGCTCTCCATTGCAAGGCCTGAGCTGGCTTGTCTGGGAGGTTTTACATGGATGAATCAACTCCATGTTGGCCTGGCTCTCTAGTTATCACTGAAGAAACACACGGCACTTCATCTAAAAACTAAAAGTTTTGCTCCTAATTCCGAACCGATCACACGCATGGTCCTAGATGCCAGTGTATACTGGGAGTGGGCGGAGACCACCAGTGCCTTCCCAGTGTTGGGAGAGCCCTGAAGAAGCTTCTCATCACAGACAGGGCCATTCTTACTCTTGGTTTGGCTGACCTGCTGTTTCTGCAGGTGTCTAATATTGAGGAGACCCCAGGTAGGTCTCCCCCACTGTGGGTACACAAACTCACTTCTCCCCAGATCTGAGAGATGGCCTCAGGGTCACACGTACCACCCTGAATAGAAGCCCTCATCAGGGGCCCAAAATGCAGCCCAGGCAACCTTCAAGAGCTAGCTCCCAAATCATGCTCTTTCTGTTCCGGACGACAATCCGAGGTAAGGTTGCTGGCATGGGAAACTGACAAGGGGAGAGAAACAGTGGCACAGATGCCCACCCGCAGTCCCACCCCCAAGGCAGGCTGTTTTGCTTCTGAAGTCGATTCATCCAAGCCTCCACTTTCTGGGCAGTAAGTCCCAAGGCAGGAGGAAGTGAAGACCACAAGCTTCGATTTGCTGTGATATCCAAGGAAGTGCTGAGAGCCCACGCCGGAGCCTCCAGCCAGCCACATACGAAGACACGCTTGAGCTTGCTCTGCCCCGTTGGCAGCACCAAGGTCTTCATCAACGCATAGAAAAGGGACAAGTGAGGAACTCACACCCTTTCCGTGTTGACTCACATCAGATTCTAACAGTATAGGGAGACAACTTTTTGAGATTTTAAAAGAATTGCCAAGGAGGATAGAGCCTGCTTAGTAACTACCAAACTGTTCGCTCTAGGAGTCCACTGTTTTTATTTTTCAGAATATTAAAACCTAGACCGCACACTCAGGAAAAGTATATTGCTTATCACAGACTTATTTTAGGGTGATGTAAGGATGGGTTCTCTGTATAAATCAGACTCGTGTGCTGCTAGAGCTGTCAGGGCAGGGGGAGCCAGGCGGCAGCATGTGAGTCCCCCTGCCCTTGTCTCTGATGGAGGCTCCCACATCGAGAGCTCCGGCCATGTATCTCTGAGCAGAATTAGTACCTTTTCAAAGGGGCCCTCCCCTGAGAAGCAGTTTCTGCAAAGTACTCCACGCATCATTACAGACCTACACATGGTCAGAAAGATTCTGTGTCTTTGAGTGCGGACTATTCAATACCCCTGTCAGCAGAGCATGTCAGGACACACACTGGCTCCTCCTGGCCACCATTTACCGAGCATGTACCACAGGCCAGCTGCTGCTCCCCAGGCAAGCTTTCCTTCAATGTCACCCCAGTCCTCTCAGGCTGGGGCTATTGGGATCATCTCTCTCACCCAGGAACGACATGAGCTCAGGGGAGTTCAACAACTAACAGGGAAGTAGAGGCATGCAGCCCTCCACGTAGCAAACTGATAGTGAGGCTCTACTGCCTGTCGGGACACTGAGAGCCCCTTCAAACATCTGACCCCCAAGGTCTTCCAGGCTCACTCACCCTTGGGTAGCTCATCAGACATAGCCAGGTCCACACACGTTTGTGTCTTTCCACAGGGTCACACTTTTACTGATGCTATTTCAATCCCAAAAGACACAAGCTACATGGAATTCCCAAGGAGGTGATTCTCCTTAGTACGTCCTGTTCAATCCGTAGTCAGAGCTGTGAGCACTCAGGCTCAAGCCACTCTGCAAGTCACTCAATACTGCAAACCATACATAGCAGTGTACTTAATCAATATATAACTGCTATATTAAACATTCCACATCAAACAGTAACATTTAACATGGAGTTAAAAGGGGATTTAAAAAAAGCACAAATGTGGCTTTGGAAAAAAAAAAGAGCAAGAAGGGAATAGAAGAAAGGGTTAATGAGCCAATCCAACGAGAGCAACATGGACGAGAGTGTCCTGGCCTGTTCCGGACAGACGTCAAGAAAGAGTCTTTGATGTGGGCAGAATCTTTGGCAGCAGATGCCGGGTGCTGATCACGAGCAACAACAGAACAAGGCTCTGTTACCAGGACCATCTCAAGCTGGAGAAGTCCTGCTCTTCTTATAGCCCCGAGTCCTCTGGCAAGGACTGATAGTAAAAGAGGAGTGGTGTTGTTCCTATCTGGTTAGGTGTGGTCATTATTGATTAGGTGGCCATCTGGTCCCCACTGGCATGATGCCTTTTTTTTTTTTTTTGAGACAGCATTTTGCTCTTATTGTCCAGGCTGGAGTGCAATGGCGCAATCTCAGCTCACCACAACCTCCACCTCCCAGGTTCAAGCGATTCTCCTGCCTCAGCCTCCCGAGTAGCTGGGATTACAGGCATGTGCCACCATGCCCGGCTAATTTTTTGTATTTTTAGTAAAGACAGGGTTTCTCCATGTTGGTCAGGCTGGTCTTGAACTCCCGACCTCAGGTGATCCACCTGCCTTGGCCTCACAAAGTGCTGGGATTACAGGCATGAGCCACTGCTCCCGGCTGGCATGATGCCTTCTGACACGTAAGATGGAGTCTTTTTCTAAGATGGCATCATTTATGTCAAGAGTGTTCTATGTAGGGAGAACCCATGACAGCTCCCCTCAGTTTGTAGCAAAGGTGGAAATAGTCAAGGGGCAGCAACCCAAGGGTCAGCCCTTGGTATAGTGTTTCTTAGTCTAGCCACACCATACACCACACCTTCACCCTTTCACTATCTGTAAAATAAAGCCCCTTTTTTTTTTTTTTGAGACAGAGTCTCACTCCATCACCAGGCGCCAGGCTGGAGTGCAGTGGTGCGACCTCAGCTCACCACAAACTCCGCCTCCCAGGTTCAAGCAATTCTCCTGCCTCAGCCTCCTGAGTAGCTGGGACTACAGGCGTGCACCACCACACCCAGCTAATTTTTTTGTATTTTTAGTAGAGATGGGGTTTCACCATGTTGGCCAGGATGGTTGATGGTCTCAATCTCTTGACCTCATGATCCACCCACCTCAGCCTCCCAAAGTGCTGGGATTACAGGCGTGAGCCACCATGCCCAGCCTAAAGCCCATTTTTTAAAGAATCAAATCTCAAAAACATTTTAGCCCCTTTGTAGTCTGATGGACATGGTAAAAGGCCAAGATGGCAGGTAATTTTGCTGTGCAGTTACTGAGAAATGCAAAGGGCCTTCTGAGAGTCTGGTGTGAAGTCTAAGTTGGTGGTAGGACACACAAGGGGGATATTAGTAAAAAAGTGGAGACAACCTGTAGAATCTAGTAGACATGATTTTTAGGCATTTCAACCACCCTGGCTCTAGGTAGTGGTTCTCAATGGGAGTCTCTCAGCAATGGCAGCATCTCATTACCTGAGAATTGTTAGAAATGCAAATTCTCCAGCCTCACCCCAGATATTCTAAGTGGGAAACGCTGGGGCTGGGGCCTAGGGATGTGTGTTTCACAGCCTCCCCAGGTGATTCAGATGCACGCAACAACCGCTGGTGGCAAGGGATAACTGCTCCTAGTGACTCCTGTATGCAGGGCCATGGGTGACTGCAGGTCGGCCACGCAGCTGGCTACTGATGTTCGCACTTAGTCAACTATACTCAAGCCACTCACCGGACGCTCTCTCCTGAGATCCTCACTGGGGGGAGGAAAGAGCAAGCAGCTCAGAAGCTGTCCAGGATTTTCAACACATTCTTGGGGTGACCTGAGGAGAAATGTCAGCATGCTTCATCTCTTAATCTCCTTTTCCAGATGGTGCTCATCTTCACAGTGTGGGACTGAGCACTGTGGGGTAGTCAGTCTGCATCAGTGATCTCTCCCTAGACATCTAATGTCTCTTATAGCCATGCTCTACCCCTGCTCCTATCCCCCCTTGCCTTCCGCCCTTCAGCTCACTTTGCCTGCACAGAACACTTTAGCCATGATTTCTACTGGCTTCTCTCTCAAATAGAAGAATAGAAATGTTTTCACCAGCTCACCCCTCCTCACTGCAACCCTGGGGAGGAGAGGTGGGTGCAAACAACACATCCCTCACTCCCACTTTCAGGCTCTGCTCACATTGACCTCTGTCCCCAGGTAGAGAGCACCAGCAGAAGGCTCACAGCAGCACAGGTAGGAGGCACTAGACAACCAGGCCTCCCAAAAAAGCTGAAAAAAGTTTGTTTATCATTTTTAAAAACTAACCTCATACAGGAAGTATGAGAAGCAGAAGAAGAAGAAGAAGAAAAACCCAGGCTACGATACTGGGAACGTCCACATTTGTTACAGATAAAATATGTGTTTCTCAGTTTCCGTATTCAACTTTGCAGGGATGGTGGGAACAGGTAGGGTAGGGCAGTGCGGGAGGGTGGGGATTTAGAATCAATGGGGGATAAAACAAAAAAGGTGACTGTGAGTACATGAGGCACAGGCTTGCCAGATGCAGGGCAGGACCACGACCCCAATCAGGGACCTCCCTGCAGGTGTGGCTGTCCCAGCCAGACTTGGAGAAGGGGACGCCTAAAACAGAAACTGTTATCCGAGATCTTCCCCACTCACCTGCCTCTCTGGCCCCAGGTCCTGCCCTCATGTGTGTTTCAGGTGAAGAAGCAAGAGTTACAAGGTCATGACCACCTCCCTCCTATAGCCCTTCCAGACCTGCAGCCCCAGCAGCAGTCAGCTATGGAGACAATGCCACCCACACCTTCCATGGAAGCCTGAGGCTGTACAGACCTTTAGGACAGCAAGCCCAAACAGGCAAACTTGCTTTGGTGTGACAGACACCGACAGGAGGCCACTGGAGGCAGAGAGAAGTCAGATCTGACGCCTGACATGGAGTCATATGCCCTCGGGGGAAATGTGGCTCAACTGGATTTTTTTAATGGGGGCGGAGGACTCACAACCTCCACACGAGGATTAGAGTGGAGAAAAACAGTGAGAATGAAGAACACGTCCTCTTTCCTAGAACCAATCAGTCAGAGAGTGGGAAATAGGAATTCTCCCTTCTCATAATAAAAAATAAATGCAAACACTGTATAATGTGCACACATTGAAAAGATATCAACTGAAGGGTTTGAAGTCATTGCGATTGCTGTCAAAGAAAGCAATTGGTATGAGAGAACGAACGGACGAAGAAAGAGAGAAAAAGAGAAAAACTGTACACCAAAATCTCAAAATAGAACCAAAACCTGCAAATCATACTCAGGAGTCTATTGTGAACCCATATTTTAGCATGCTGTTGAAAAGGTTAATAATTTTCCTACCGAAACTGAATGTGGGTTGTGAAAGAACATTAGAATGAAGAAAATTTCCCCGTGGCTGCTATTATATTATCACCAAAGCCATCAAGTTTCAGTTTGAGTTATTTGTATTTATTTGTGAAAACAAAGATTAGATAAGTAGAAACATAAACCTCATCCTAATTATTGTCCTGGAGTATCTGATTTTTAAGACCAAAAAAATAAGACCATCACACACACAGAAACAACACAAGGTATGAGAAGTTACCACAGCAGAGGCAAGGGAGAGAAGGCTGTTATCTCGTTCTACGGTATGAAAAAAAAAATTGTATTGTCTCATGTAAAACATTAATAGTTGCTTACAGTCTGAGAAGATAATATAAGAGTCAATATTTACTTTCAGCTGCTAAAATTTTTGTTCAACTATATGCCCAGGTAGAGAACTTTTCTTTTAAACTGCAAACTAGAGTTTTTGTTTCACACTAGCAAAAGTGTAGTAACAGCCATACAATTCATGTTGAAGATTCGGGTTGGGGGGGGGATGGAATTTAAATGCTGCTTTAAAAGATCAAAATATGAGCTTTGGGACGTTTACAACCAAGTGGAGTGGAGAGAAAACACAAGGTTTAGGTGCAGAGCTGGCTCTTATTTCAAATTTGTCTCAGATGCCCAGTGAGCAGCTTATTTTCTGAAGTTTTAAAAGAAATCCAAAGATGAAATGGTTAATCAGAAACTATGGGTGAGCAGAAACTTCATGTATTTCCATCACAACATAAGCATCAGAATGAAAAAAAAAAACATGCAAAAAAGAACTTCAGTGGTCTCACATCACCGAACAAACTGTTTTTCTACCTATTTTGTGTTGCTGGCTTTTGTTATCAGCCCAATCGGCAAATTGTGGCCAATTTTGTCATGGTTTGAGCAGACATTTTGTTCCCAAACTGCTTTCAACATTTTAGCTACCAAATACAGTTTATGAGAAAATGAACAAGCCACAATACAAACAGAAAAGGTACCTCTTCTTACCAAATTAATCCCCTTTAAGGTTAAAACGCAACAATTTTTTTTAAATGCAAAAAAAAAAAAAAAGAATTCTAGTAAATTCAAATTCTGATACAACCTCATCAGGTTTTTCCTGGAAAAAGAATAATTAATGATTAACATACTGATGGATTTTGAAACCAACTACACGACATTCCCTGATTCCGACCACCATGACACCATGAAACCTGCTTTTAATGACACAACATGTAAATGCTATTTTGCAAAAACACGCACCAAATATTGTTTGAAGATGCAGATCCCCAGGCTCAAGAAGACAATAGAACTAAGTTAAAGTAAAGTAATCGGTTAAGCAGTTATTTACTACTGAAAATAAGTGACACCCACGTAGTTCATGTTATATATTAATATTGAAACCAAATGACAGTCTAATACCGCAAAACATTTCATAAAAAAAAATGAAACTAGTTAAAATTGAAACACAGTGTTTTATTTTATAAAGCATTAAATATTAAGATCAAAATGGTAGAAAATTGACTTGGCTTTTTAAAAATTTGTTTTGCTGAATTACAACAAGAAATCGAAAATGAAGAGAAAGGAATGAAAGATTCCTTCGTAAAAATTCAAGAGTTACTACTCAGAAGAAAAGCAGAATTTGAGACAGAGGACTGAAGAAAACTTCTGTTTGTAATCTTCCCTCATATTTGAAGACACAGCAATATGTACAACATTTTTAGCCTTTTAAAATACCAGCATGCCCACACACTGTCTCAGATTAAAACAAGGAGAAAATGACACATTCTGAAACCATTTTCTAAAGCTTCTTTTCCTGATAACACTGAAGCACTTACAATCAAATTAATGAGTTTCTAAAAAGCCCAAACAACTCTCCATAAAGAGACAGAACTGTTCATAGCAGCATGCAGATATTTCTAGATTTTTCAGACAATACTTTGAGCATTAGTCCTTGCTATTCACATTTAGAAGATGTTTGTAAACATCTATATTAGAAAGAAACACTACTCAGTGCTTTGCTTTGTTAAATTGAGGAACACTTTGAAAAACACCAGTAGAGTTAGCCCAGTATTTCCTTCATTTCAATTTAAAAATTAGTTAACTCTTCCCCACTCTCCTTATACAAATATGTATTCTCACAATTTATTTATACTTGAAAATTCTTAAAGTAGTAAAGAAAGGAAACACCCATAGAAAATAAGTCATCATTTCTTCTGAAAGTGGATTTCTTCACAAAACATAAACCAGCAAATAAACAGTAAAGAGAACTAAAAGCAAGTAACAAAACTCAGGAAGAACCCTGAAAAATACATACTGGCTGATAGAAAAATTAGCACAAGACATTTTAAATCATTGAGAAGAATAGGGACATTTGTAGTCAGTTTAAAAGATTCTCAGTGAAAGGTGGGCATTGCTTCTGGTCAAGTGAACTGATGCCAGCATCAAGGTAATAACATCTTCCATTCTACATCATGTGTTATGTTGTTTAACACTATATCTAAAACATGTGACTCAGAATTCATACTTCATTTTCTTATATTTCAATTTTTTTTTCAACAGTATAGGACTCTTCTGGTATTTTAAAGCAAGTTGCCTGACTTATGTAAGACAACAGCATTTAAAACAGACAAAACAGCCTTGAGAAAAAAACACGGCGATTAGAGATTACAGTAAATAAGGAGGCTGTGGTAATCACCTAATTTGTTACTTTCAGACATTTTCTGTATGAGAATTTCACTCTACAATACCTGCCCCATCTTCATGCAGCAAGACTGAATGCTCACATTCAGAAAAAGCCTGACCTTAACTAGTACTTGCCACTGTTTTAAACCACACATATCCTCTTCCCCCGATGTAAGACTTGGGAAATGAGGGTGATTTTAGTCATCTGGAAAGAGTGAAACAGGACATGGTCTTGAAGCACTTTCTTCAGAACCGTTGTCATTTTAACTTTGTTTTACCACAACAGAAAAGGCCGTGCCCACGGAACAAATTCAAGTTCACCCTCAAGTGTGTCTGTAACTCTGGAATTTCTTAAAAGCAGAGTGGCACCGCACACAAGCTTTCCTTAAATAGTCAAAGCATTAAGAAAAAAATTCCCACTTTTCTTTTGCAAGTATATGAATCAAAATGTGAACTCTCATGTATTAAAAATGAATGTTTTTAGCACAATTACTTCACAGGCAATCTAGCTAATTTATTCTTCCTCTTTTTCACAATATGCATTTGTTAAAACACCAAGATGTTTTTAAAACTCTGTTATGTTTAGAGGCATTCCAAAGTGTATGCAAAATATAGTTTTCCTCCCATTTACCATTTTATTTGAAGCCAATCTGTCATGTAAAAAATGATGACAATTTTGTTAAAGCAATCTGGCTTTAGAGGTTAGGGCTAGCTCAACTAGAAAGGAGTTAGAAAATCAAGTTTTTTCTCTTTTTAAAGCAATGAATAATTTACCAAAATCTGTAAATAACTGCAACTGGGGGAAAAAAAATCAGCAGACAAGAAGGAAAGAAATCCAGAAACTCAGAATTCTTGCCCCAGAAATGAGGGTCTCTTGTACTTCATTTTTTGTTTTCCACAAAACAAATAAACAAATAAAATTGATTTCTAGTTATAAAATTAAATGTGTAACAAGTTTAAGAAATTTATAATATATTAGATACAAATATATATATAAGTGAGCTTAGAAAGGTGAATTGCATTTCTTAGAACATGAATCCAGCCTCCTGTGCTGATGCTATTGTGAGTTGACAAGACAGCTGTAGATACTGGATCTACAACACTGAGAACAGGATAATTTTGGTCTTAAACTCGGATTAGTGCAAAATCATTCTCTTCTGACAGGGTCTGTTAGTACAACTAAAAGACATGGTGGATACCCTTGGACCATGAAGAGTGGAGTATATTTCTGAGAGTCACCTAAAACCTTTCATTGATGTTGGCTTGAAAGCTGCTTAATTAGCTGTAGGCTGCCAACCAATCTCCTTATCAAAGCCAGCTGAAAACAAAACTGAGAGAAACAGCTTGTGGTTTCGCAAAAATGTATTTACATGAAGTATATTTTAAAGGGAGTTTGATCATCAGGTACGATGTCATCTGTGATGTGCGGTGGGTTTGACATTTAAAGATGTCACAGGTTGTCAGATTCATCTCCAGTCTATACTTAGTTGAGATATAACCACTTCTGCAAGGAGATCTTGTTCTGTCGATTTCCAGCCTAGAAATCTGAAAAGATTTAACTCTTTTTTTTTTTTTAAGACGAAGTCTCAACCTGTTGCCCAGGTTGGAGTGCAATGGCGCAATCTCGGCTCACCACAATCTCCACCTCCCGGGTTCAAGCAATTCTCCTGTCTCAGCTTCCCGAGTGGCTGGGATTACAGGAGTCTACCACCAGGCCCAGCTAATTTTTGTATTTTTTAGTAGAAACGGGTTTTCACCATGTTGGCTAGGCTATTCTCAAACTCCTGACCTCAGGTGATTCACCTGCCTCAGCCTCCCAAAGTGCTGGGATTACAGGCGTGAGTCACCACCCCTGGCCTAAAAGATTTAACTCTTATTTACTTCATACCAATCTTTCCCATGTCCTCTCACCTCCTTACCTATGATCTATTAAAAAGAAAGTGGAGCTGCAGGTGACACGTGGAACGTAAGCCTATTTTGCACCTAGTCCCAAGGATGGTGACAGAGGCACAAATACTGCAGTGAACAGAACATGAGCAGAAAGAGTTGCCGATAGGCATGTGCTTCCTAAAATCAAGAAGGATCCACGTCTTTCTAGCCCATTACTTCACTGCAACTTGTATTGAAAGGAACATTCTGACAAGACGGGATTTCCTTCAGTTAACACTTAAAAATTGTCGACAGCAAGGAAAACCCAGAGTGACAGCAAACACTCTACCTCACTGAAAGCTATCGTGGTAGAAGTCATATCAAAGCAGCAGCAAAAGATCCCAGATAAACATCGACCTTCAGGTGTCTTCAACCAGGAACATGGTTCAGTAGTTTTGTCAGTGTGTTTAGTGATCAAGATTTAATGCTTTATATTTTATCAAGAGATGGAGACATGAATCACTATCATCTAACTGTTACAAGAATAACATCTGGTGAATGTTTAGTTATTAAAAGAGAAATTAAGACAAACCAGAACAGACCCAAGTGAAATTGGTACTCTGTAGCCAATAACACCCCTGAATCACAGAACGTCGTGCACAGGACCGCACAGATCTCTCAAACAGAAAGGGAAATGGTCAGTAAAGTTCCAGGAAAAAAAAGGTTCATTCAACTTTGAAACTTTGTTCCTTATGAATCTTCTTCTACCTTAACTCATATGGCAGAGGTCAAGGGGTATCAGTCCCAGGATATGAATGCAGTGTTGTGTGCAGTTAGCAATAGCTTTTAAAGTGTAATGGAAAAAAAGAGTTTTATAAAACTACACTGTTCATCAATTATTTTCCATAATTTGCTTTAAAAAGGCCTTCTTCCCAGACTCAATTATTTCCTTGTTAACCATCTTGTTTGAAACAGAACTGCGGCATGAAATCTGTCCATACAGGTTGCCATTCAAGCCCAGGAGACCCAGGCCAGGCGAAATCCCCTACCAGGGTTCTGACAGCAGCTAGAAAAGGGAGAAGACCAGGGGCCCGGGGGAGCAAGCAGGGAACACAATGACTGTGGCCTATTACCTGTTCTGCACCTGTCTTCTAAGCAGAAACTTTATTTCATAAATTCAAAGGCAACCAGACTTCATTTATTACGAGTTCTCTTCTACTTGCCTGAGCTGTGGCCTTCATTTGAGACGTTATCAAAACCAGTGCATGAATACCAGGAAAGCCTATCTGCAAGGAGGAGTGGAATGAAGGGGTTTCACTCTCTCCCAGAGCACCAGGGTGCTCTGCCTCTAGGTCCTCCACGCTGAGACACCCCTTTCTGCCAGCTCCTTTGAACACTACACAGAAGTTCTGAGCCAGTACACTGAAGTCCCAGGGACAGCTAATCAGCAAATTGGCGTTATGGATCGGTTTCGAGGAGGACAAATAAAGAAAGAGTTATAGTAAATCACAAAGCACTTCTGATGGAACTAATCCAGAATGGCAATGCTAGCCTGCACAATAAAATGTGAAATCCTCCATTTCAGCAAATCAAAGGGACTTCCCACATTGTCAAGGTCTCCTTCCCACCTGCCCCTGCCCCCAGGTGCAGACGAGAAGCCAGAGAGGTGATGTGGTATGCCCCACATGCCCCTCCTTTCATCACTGGGTTTGTTGTTGATACTGTTCCCACTGCGTTTATTCGGTGTCTCTGCCTGCAAAGCTTCCTTTCTGCTGCTGCCTGTTGCTAGGGAATGAGCCCTAATCACTGCGAGAGAACAACAGCAGCAGCAATCTTCACTTGGCATGAGCAAGCGCAAATGTCTCAGTTTAGTGACGACGTAGATAATCCCTAAGGGCATCCTCATTTACATTTTCCCTCAGAAGGATGGCAACATTTGCCCTGTCATGAAATACATATTTTCTTCATCAGAATCTCGGGGATGGTGCATTTGGAGTGGATCCTATTTCTGTATTGAATTTCTGCCCTTTGTCACCAACCTGGGTGTCCAGGGTGACTTTGGGCTCTTAGAATAGCTTGGCTGTGGATCTCACCTAGTTGTCAGCCTTTATTTACTTATTTTTTTTTCTTGGAGTAAAAAAGCAAACCGCATCGTCAAAGCATTTAAAAACACAAACCAAAGGAAACTGGGTTTCCAAGCTTTAAGCAGATGTTATTTACCCACAATTTATTTCTCAAGAAGTAACTGAGAAACCATTGCCATTTTTCACTAGTATTCAATCAGAAGCATAAAATCGTCGTTGTACCAATAATCTATAACATGGTTCCTGCCAGAGATAAGTGAAAAGCAACCTATGTCCTCAAACTCCAGCTCACCTCAATTCTGGGGTTGTGGCTTCCCCAACCCTTTTATGTGCTTTCAGAGGGGTGGCCAGAGGATGGCCACTGCTGGTTGCAGGGACTGGGAAGTTGGTGCAGATGAGCAAGTGGGGCTCTCTCCAGCTCCCACCACCCCAGCTAAAGAGGAGTCCAAGTGTTACTTTGTAGTTTGAGGGGCACCTCCTTTTCCCTGGCACTGGGAGGATGGACCTTGTCACTGAGCAACACACAGGCCACATGCCTCAGGCTACCCTCGGGTAGTGGAGTCCCAAGTGTGGCGACTGGCTCTGTTGGGCTCTGCAGGTGGGGAGGGCAGGGCCAAGGTCTATGCTGCTCACCTTAGCCCCTGCCCAGAATGGTGTTTGGTTCAGAGCTGACGCTGGGTGAGCATCTACTGAATCTGACTGTGGTGGTGGGATGAATGGCATGAACCAACTCCCTAGCCTGGGACTCAGCCACAGTTCCAAGGTTGGCACAGATCAGTACAGGGACTGGGCAAGGCTGGAACTGCCACTCACTGAGGTATCTTGACCCTCTATATCTGTGGGTTCCACATTATTGGATTCAACACACTATGGATTGATATATTTAAAAATAACAATAAAACAATAAAAAAGTCAATAAAAATATTATAACAACGATTTACATGTTATTTATGTTGTATTAGATATTATAATTAATCTAGAGATGATTTAAAATAAACGGGAGGACCTGCATAGGTTGCAGGCAAATATTGTGCCATTTTATATCAGAGACTTGAGCATTCTTTGAGTTTATATTCATAGGAGATCTTAGAACCAATTTCCCACGGATCCCAAGGGACAACTACACATTGTATACATTATCAAATCTGCTCAACCTTCTGAGGCAACTACTCTTAATTTCCTCATTAGAGAGACAGATGTCAACGAGGGGGTGGTTAACCCGCCGCAGATAACAATACGTCAAGAGTTAGAGAAGAATTGCAGACGTCCTTGCCTTCTTACCACGCCTTCTCTGCCATTAGAGTCAGTGGCCACCACCTCACAGATTATGCACACCCTTCCCCAGAGGCTATAGGTCTGGTCCACATTCCTGCCTTCCTGATTGGAGTGTGACTTCTCCAGGACAGATGCCATGGCCAACTTAGCTCACCCTGTCTCTCTAAGCACGAAGCACACTGCCTGGAGCACAATGGATCTTGGCATGCTTTAACAGGACTCTCAGTTTTTAAGATGTAGTTTGCCATCTCCTGCACACAAAGCCTTCTAAAGCAAAAAACTGTCTTCAGCATTGGGTGTTTGGATCTCTGCTAAGCGTAAGACCTTAGTAGACCTAGAGCAAACTCACCACTGTCATCCTATTTATCCCGGGAGGTGTGCCTTTCTGGAATCACCCTGTGTATTAGTTTGTCAGTGCATTCCTTCACTTATTCATACCACCATCTGAGAGATTAGCATGTGCCAAGATGAAGCCTTTCACACTGATGTAGACACAAATAAAAATCTATTCACTGGTTGCCCTGTGAGCCATGTCAGCAGTACTTTGAGATAAAACAGAAAAGCAAAACTACACAAAGGCTGTTTATCCAATTTAATAACATTTATCTCAGAAGGTGAGAGTGTGGATAATCTTCACAATCAAGGGTAGAACATGTCTGGCACACCTAATCCAAGGTTCTGCTGAAAATTCTCATGGGCAGAACAAGGAAAATGGGAGGGCACCCTTGCTGAAAGATGGATGGCGGTTGGTAACTCAGAAAGAACCACCTCTCTGTCACGCTGGGTCAGGTCTATGATGCAATGACCCTGTAGAGGGAGTCCGCCTGTGTTGGGGGAAGTGGGGCTTTCATGCCAAGGAAAGAATCCAATGAGTCTTTCATAGAAAAAAAGTGTATTAGATTGATCTTTTGAATAGCATTATCATTAATTATAATTTTATAAAATTATTACTATTCTTAGTATTAACAATTTTGGGTTTGCAAAGATCTCCCGGTTCACAAGAGCTTTTATACATACAGTTTCACCTAAACTTCCAAAATGTCCAGAGAGGTAGGAGAGGCAGATTCATTCATTCATCGGTTGAGTTGCTTATTTAACACACACCCCTGTGTTATCAGGTCCGTGGGCCCCCTCCACTAGGGGAACCAGCTCAGAGAGAGCACGAGAGTATATGTGGCAGGATAAGAAGAAAAGAAAAAAAGACACGCAGAGTTTTTTTTCTCTTTCCTGAGTCTGGCCTACTTTAGACTTACTTTCCCTGTTCCTCTGGCTCCCACCAGGCCAGGTTGGGGCCATAGTGACCCTGGACTCCCCCCAACCCCATGCCCACCCCCGTCTCCTGAACTACTCAGCACTTCCTTTTCTTCCGCCCCCAGTGCTCTGCCCTGGAAAGACTGGGGAGGCCATCTGTGTCGTCTCTTCTCTGAGACCAGTGGTTAACAGAACTCCCAGAGGAAGCTCCTGTGTGTATGCAACTCTAATGGCAGGATTTCAGGTCTCATTTCTGGCCAAGGGAGTGGGGGAGATGACCTTTGGCAACAGGCCTATCTCATCAGCATGTAGCCTACAAGATTCTCCCAGAGGAGCTCTTGAATGGACTGTTTATCCTAGCCCGAGATCTTCTCCTGTTGGCCTGAAGTCCTGCTTTGAGGGAGTGGGCAGCTGCGGTCATGGGGAAGGCTGAGTGGGTGGGCTCCCTGCAGCAGCCCCTCTTGGACCCCTCAGGTCGTTGTGGCTTTTCATTCCTTTACGCGCCACCAACAGAGTGCCTGCCACTCATCTGGTGGGAGCAGAATCCTCTTGGAGTCACTTCACAATTAGAAAAATAAAAGTTGTACTTCTGGAGTTATTTGCTTCTTACCTTGGTTTTCTTTTCTTTCTGTAGACTAATACAGTATGGGTGGTTTTATTGTTCAATTTCTTTTTTCTTTCTCTTTTTTTTTTTTTTTTTGAGATGAAGTCTCTCTGTCACCCAAGCTGGAGTGCAGTGGTGTGATCTTGGCTCACTGCAACCTCCACCTCTCAGGTTCAAGCGATTCTGCTGCCTCAGCCTCTGAGTAGCTGGGACTACAGGCGTGTACCACCATGGCCGGCTAATTTTTGTATTTTTAGTAGAGACGGGGTTTCACTATGTCGGGCCAGGCTGGTCTCGAACTCCTGACCTCAGGTGATTTGCCTGCCTTGGCCTCCCAAAATGCTGGGATTACAGGCGTGAGCCACTGCACCTGCCCCTTAATATTGTTTCTTAAGAAAAAAAATAATAAAATCCCATCCTTGATCTGTTTTAAAAAAAGCAATTTTATGTATATTGGCAAAAAATAAAAAGGCAAAAAAAGAGTCAGGAGGAATAAGAAGGAAAAGG
The DNA here is from genome assembly GCA_036589455.1 of Ateles fusciceps. Classification (NCBI taxonomy): domain Eukaryota; kingdom Metazoa; phylum Chordata; class Mammalia; order Primates; family Atelidae; genus Ateles; species Ateles fusciceps. The sequence goes on along the minus strand of JAZHEH010000198.1, from coordinate 402,978 downwards.
AGGAGAAAAAAGAGGATGACAAGAGGAGAAATGGTTTGGGATGAGAGGAAAAAGGAAGGGTAAAAATTAACATAGAAACTGATCTCATTCAGAGAGACCCTGGAGGAAGCCACAGCCTCCCTTTGGACTCAGATGCTTATTACATAGAATATTTTTTAAACAATTGGAGAAATTAAAGAGAAAAAGTGCTTTGGTCCTAGACTCTCACTATTTCATGCAGGACCATCCTTTAACTCTGGGAAAAGTTGCCCTTACCTTGTTATCATAGTTTCACTTTGGGCCCAGAACAGTGGCTCATGCCTGTAATCCCAGTACTTCGGGAGGCCGAGGTGGGCGGATCACCTGAGGTCAGGAGTTTGAGACCAGGCCAACATAGCGAAACTCCGTCTCTACTAAAAATACAAAAAAATTAGCCAGGAGTTGTGGTGCATACGTGTAGTCCCAGCTACTCAGAAGTCTGAGGCGTGAGAATTGTTTGAACCCCAGGAGGCAGAAGTTGCAGTGAGCTGAGATCGCGCCACTGCACTCCAGCCTGGGCGACAGAGCAAGACTCTGTCTCAAAAAAAAAAAAAAAAAAAGTATCGCTTTGCCTACCTAGCACAGTGGAGGACTGTCTTAAAAGCAGGTCAGGACACGAAGCCAGTAAGACTTACTGCAGGACTGTAAGCACGACACTGGAAACCCCTGCTACGGAAATAAATCTCTTTGCCTCTGAAGAAAGAACAAATTCAAAGCGATGACTCAGGGAGGCAGCAGGGGGCATCCTTCCAGGCACCTTTAATAAACTCCAGTTTTAATGGAAAATATTTCAACAATTGTGAGAATTCTGCAATTTATTTCTAAAGTCAAAAAATGTTTAATTAAAAAAGATACACCTGTTATGATTTTCTCTGTAATTCTTAGCTGTGACTCCATTAAACACTACCTCGCAGTAATAGAGAGGCTTTTGCCTGGACACTGACTTCCAAGGTTGGGAAGCCATAGTCCTAAGGTGATATAAAACCAAACCTCAGGAACATAAATGCAGGGGGAGCTTCCGGGCATCCAGCAGTCCCTGATTCAGGGCTGGTCTTGCTAGTGTCAAACCCGCTTCCAGGACTCTCCTGCTGCTCAGAAGATGCTCTGTAAAATAAACTCCACCACCATTCCTCAGGCCAGCTGCCCCGGCCTGGACGAATACACCACCCTTCATATTCCACCGCTCTCAGCACACACCCCATTTGCCTCTTTCTTCTTCCTGTTCATTAGCTTTTTATTCAAACCTTCTTTGCATTGTCAGTGGAACTGGCAGGCAGCTTGTTTCTGATAAACCCATTTCACACTCGGATGGACACTTCCCTGTTTGGAAGTTCATTTCTAATATTACATTCCAGGACGTCCTCCCTTGGTTTTGCCCCATTACTCTGGTTACCCTTCTTTATAGCATGCTAAATACTTCTTTTACCTTCTGGGTATCAGTAACCTTCACATATGTGAGAGTTACGGTCTTTTTCCTGCCCAAGCTCCATTCAAGCAACTCAACATTCTTAATTCTTGAGAGCCTTTTTTTTTTCTTTTTTTAACCACTAAACTGTTTTTGGTGACTTTTCCTTCACTTTGGGTTCTTCTCTTTTCTTTTGCTTCTATCTAGGTGTCCCCCAACTGAATGTGTGTGTTCAATTTCAGAAGGAGCCTAGAATCAGGAAAATGCTTATCAGCTTAGGGGAAATATACTTTAGCCTAAAATATCCCACTGGTTGAATTACAAAAGTAACCACAGCAATAGCCTGGAATAAGCCTGATGTTAAATGTGATATTCCAGGCTTCACGTTGGGATGGTGTGCAATCTACAGTTATAAACCCATCAGAAGTATGGCCATTCATGCCATGCTTTTCTGAATGGTATTTATTTTAAACAGACAATGGATGGGATTTGATAACCGTTTTCTCCAGCAAGATGTATTTTAGAAAGCAAAAGGCGAACTGGCTTTTTTAGTTGTGGCACTGCCTCATTTGGAAAGAAAAAGCATGTCATGCTTTTGTTTCACCGAGATGCCCATCACACGTTAAGGCATTTGTGGTCCCGTGCTCAGGCAATGTCTTCATGTTGCTGCCACCTCCACACACGATTACTAATACTAAAAATGGGCACAGATGTGTTACAAAACCTCACGCCAGTGTAGCGTTTGCTATCAGGAAGTAGGTAAACTGTCTACAACTGGGACAACAGTTTGTGTGGAATTAAATACAACTACTCTTAATTCCACTGGGGTAGAAGTTTTAAAATATATCAAATATGGCTCAAGAACCTTTCTGTATGATAAGGGATACATATTAGAGTCAAAAATAAAGACAGACCTTAGAAAAGGTGTGGGAAATGATACTCCAAGGCCATAGAATGGCTACTGATATTTGTTTTGTGAGGGTATTTTTTAGCTCCTGAGCTAATATAAGCCACCTACAAAAATCATGTAGATAATTCTCACATGTATACTTCCTTTAGAAAAACGCACTTACAAATAGTAGATGCAAATGTACGTAAACTAAGGTTGCAGAAGCACAAGGAGACCCTCCCAAGCTCAAAGCTCTTGTATAGCCACGGCATCTACATGCTGTGAGAAGCCTGGCGCTGTCTTTTTGAGCAGCCAGGCGCTGTCCCTTTGAGCAGCCAGTGTTGCTGCAAACTGCCAGGGATCCACTTTGTTTCAAACATGATTTTCCCCCTGAAATAAAGGCCTCCCATCTAATGGCACTCTGAGGTCACGGGGCACGGTGGAACCAGTCTGTGATCTAGGAGCCTGCCCCCAGAGACACACCAGTGGAACTCGTGAACTCTCTAGATTAAAGGATTAAAACGTCCTAACTGCAGGCCTTTATCATGCAGCCCATCTAATCAGTGGCACGTTTACTCAGAATAAGGGATGGCCCCTCTGGGGGAGGGGGGGGAAGGCAGCACAGGGTCAGCAAAGAGCCCTGTGTGGGGGTCCTGCCGTCTGGGTGCTTGTCATTAACAAAGCACATGTTCTCTGGGCCTCCACTCCTGAATCTGTAAAATGAGAGTTCTGAACTCCAGGGTGGCTCTTGAGAGTCTGTTTCTTCCTATAATTTCTATAATTCCTTGTAAATCACAACTAACTTCTCACTCTATTATACATAATGATTTAAATGCCCTGTTTCCATGAATGTGTATTTTTTTATTGTGCTAAAAGAGGCATAGCATATAATTTACCATTTTCACCATTTTTAAGTATACTCTTCAGTGGTATTAAGTACACTCACTGTTGGTAGCTATCACCACCATCATCTCCAGAACTTTTTCATCTTCCCAAACAGAAACTCTGTCCCCATTAAACAATAACTCCTCATTCCGCCTTGCCCCAAGCCACTAGTAACCACTACTCTAATTTCTTTCTCTATGAATCTGACAACTCTAGTTATCTCATGTAAGTGAAATCATACAATTTTTTTTTTATATTTACAAACGTCCTCAGCATGACAAGGCTTGAACAAGATTGCAGTTTTATTTTGTTTTTAATACACTGTCCCGTTTCTGTCCTGTCCTGATACATGTAAATTGCACTAAAACGGAGTGGCCCTCTCCAGGGCCGTTGGCATAATCAATGCTTTCACAGATTTAAAAAATGGAAGTTGAGCCCCAAAATCTAATTGCATAGGAAGCATTTGTGCAGGGATTGCATCCAGTGGGAAGCATCAGGAACACGCTATTTTGCTATACTAAAGACACACTTTTAAAATTCATATTTTAAAAGTCATATCAGAAGTAAGATAAACCAGGCTGCTATCTCAACCCTCTGTGTGTACTCTGTAGATGATCTCTCTCTCACCACTGAGAAAAGCTATTTGTAACAACAGGAAACTGATCACAGATCCCAACATCAGCCCCGGTGACTGTAAGTAGAAAATATAGTGAGTAATTCCCCTGAAAACAAGATGACTAAAGTTGATTATTTATTTGTTGTTTAAAAATAAAGAAGACTCAACAAGAATGGGAGTGGGGTGGGGTGTTTTCCATGTTAATAGAAAAGAGACAAGTTTTATTTTTTAAATTTATCTGTAAATAGAAAACAATTGTTGATCAAGACACCATGTGCCATTTGTTTTTGTACAATAAAGAACTACATGCAGCTGGCTAATTTTCTCAACTTGTATGCTACAAGGTGAACTGTAGCATCACAAAAATTAATTTCATAGCCAAGTAAATGTGAAATATGAATTTTATAGGTAAGCTTATATAAAATATTAACTTAATAGGCAAGCCAATATAAAATACTGATGTCATGCAGTATGAGCAAATACGGAGATAAAAATCACTGACCCGGAATATGAATTGTTGATTAAAGAGCATTGTTTACTATTTTGTAAATATATCAGCAAAATGGTGTGTGTGGGCATATGACAGTTCTAATTTGAAATATAATTCTAAATCATATTTACCTTTGATCTGAAAAGACCTAATAGTGGGAAAAAACTAAGGCTTCACAGCCAAAACAGTATGAAAGTCAAATGCTGCATTTTAATTCAGAAGTGGGCAAATGTCCACTTGTTTTAATTTCTGAAACCTCTCCTTTTGGGGTTATTATTACACATTTGATATTGAAAAGAAATTGAAGTTAATCAACCAATATTATTTCTCTTTTTTAAAAGCCTCAGAAAGTTTGCATATATACATATATATGCTATAAAATATACAGTATATAAGTGTATATAAGACATAAAATATTATAATAAACAAGAAAATTCATTACAGACTTCCTAGGGAAAGGGGAAAAAAAATCACGTAGAAAAGCAAATCTTGATTTGGGTTTCTTAATTGTGTGGAGAGAAAGGTTAGAGGAATAAATATGTATATATATTTATAGAAGAGAGTGGATCTTTCGTGAACCCAACACTAAAGTTATAAATTCTAAAGTTCCAAATTACACCACCCAAGTCCTCTACTGTTTCCTTCTTTTGGACAAAAGCAAACATTGACCAGCTGCCAGCCTCGAGCCATTTGAGGCAAAGGCAGCCGTTGTGATGGGCAGAGTCACAGCCCGGTGACACCGGGCCAGGCTCCACACCCAAACCCGCTTGCATCGTAGAATTTTGAAATTAACAAGTCGCCAGACCACACACCAAGCCAGGAGTGATCACTTCACAGAGAGAAAATAACTATGTTAAAAATGAAAGCATGATCAACGTTGGTCTAAAAGCTGGTAAAATGACCTTGAGGGATGTTCCACATTGAAACAGATCAAATTAGTTTTCAATCCAATCGAAAACATGAAATGTCAAAAATATAAATATGCTGATGAGGTTCAGTGTGCTGAAGTTTTAAAATGACTGAAATGACATCTGTCATGGAAATCCCTACAATTTCACAAAAGAATAAGAAAAGCTATTTTAAACGGTGCTTAGTCACATTTCATTTTTTGGTAGTAACGTCCAAAATTTCAGGTCCCGATGGCAGAACCCATGAGCGTGACCTCCACAGGACTCTGGGGGGGGGGGGAACAAGTTCCAAAAAAAACCACTCACAGCTCACAAATGACTGCTGGTCAACTCGCATTTGACTGTGAAAGCCACAGTGGAGGAGCGAGGACGGACTGAAATGTCTACAGGAGAAGGTAGGGTGTTGTGTGGCAGCTGTGGGTGAGCACAGCATTTTCTAATGAGTAAGACTGAAATCAGTGAAAATGCCTCAGCATTAAAGGGAAAAATAACTTATCTGCTCTCTAACCACGGAGCTCAGGCATCTAAGAAAAGCCTAAATAATTCACAAAAACCGTGCCCAAATACACAAAAGGAATTCACTGCTTCTTGCAGAATATTTAAACCTACTTGACTTTGGGGTTTTAATCCAAGTATCTTAAGTTCACATTTCAGTGCTGGAACATTCCTTGTAGTGACAGGAGCTGACTTAGGTGGGTGAAGTTCTTGACCCTGAACAGAAAACAAAATGTTAAAAATAGTAATGAGAGTGCTGATACCTCCGTTAGACAACCCTAAAATGTGTGATGTGTTCACGAAACACACTGCTCACAGTCCAAAGGAAAGGTGGTTAATCCTGTGCAATTCAGGTTGCTTTGCAGCGATACCATGGAAGGTCCCTTAAACACAAGACTCAGCATGGAAACTTCTTTCCTTCTGGAATCTTTCTCCAGAACTTGGGTGAAGGTTCGGACACTTACATCTACCCCCATTCTTCCCCCAAAAGGGCTAAACCCAGGAAAGCCTTCCTAGGATGTCTAATTGGTGAGAGCCCATTATGCCCAAGGGGTTTGCTTTTCTCCAGGTGCAGAGTAACAGAGGAGAGATTTGTTTACTCTCTCCCATTTTTTTTTTTTTTTTTTTGACATTAACAACTTTGTTGAATGGCCTGGGAGCTCAAGCTGGTCAGATCCCTGGAGCAGAGTCCACACACTGAGCCCTGGAGTTTCTCCCACTTATTCCAACCCAGCCTCACACTCCCGTGACTGCATCTCTTCCCTTTCTTCCCGTTTTGAACGTTGTGCTTCACTTAGCAATCAACACAAAAATAAAGTAGATAGAAGGACAGGCCTAGGACAGGCAACTGTCTGGCCTAATACAGGTGTGAGCCACAGGCCAGGCTTGACTGGCACAGGTCTGGGGGAGCCTGGAGGCACCCAGGGTGGGTGTGAATTAACAGCCTGTAGGTGGTGGGAGGGGGCATTCTGTGTGCCTCCAGGGAGTGGTGGAGGTGAAGTGTTTTCTTTGTCAGGGACCCTTGGATCTGCTGGGGACGGAGCCTGCCCAACTCCCTCCTAAGCAGCTTCTGTTTCCTCTGCTCTCCCTTCCTGCAACCTGTACTCCTGCTTCCTGCCTGGCACCACCACCTGTAGGAAACCCAAGGAGGTGGCACCATAGTGGGGGGGCAAAAGGCAAAGCCTTTGGTGGGGGCATAACTCCAGGCCTAGTTCTGCAAGCCCTGACAAAGACTCGGGATGCTTGCAGAGGAGACAAAAAGCAGCACAATGCCTTGAATAACAACTGGGGTAGCCCCACACTGCCACTGACAACTGCCCCTCAATAATTAGCACGCCCTAGTCTTTCCAGCTTTTGGACACTCCTGGAGTCCAGAGCTTCCAAACCCTTCAGTTTCATACAGGCCAGGATTTGCTGGGGAAAGGCGGCTGGGGAGGAGGCAAGGGCCCCTGTCAGGAGTATCTCTTCTTGCTCCCATAATCTTGGAGTGGATCATGAAACTGAGGAAGTGTTGCTATGGTTATTAAAGTCATTCCTTTTAAAAAAGAGCAAAAACGGCAGATTTTCTTAACAACTTGTTCAGATGGCAACAGTCCCGGATCGTAGCTAATTAAGTGTCCTAAAGATAAACACAAGATCGCACATTCCTGTGAAAATTGTTTGCTCCTGGTTCTTTTACACACACCACACACCACTTTGAACATTCAGGGGAAATAATAAATTCTTATCCACTCAACATGAGGAGTAAAGAAGAAAAATATATTTTCCATGGAAATCGCCTTACTTCACCTCCTTAAAATTCTACAACTTGGTTCAGGACAAATAAAGAGGAAACTACTGGAATGTGTGAGTGGGCCCCAGTAGCTCTGAAGGCAGAGGCCTCAGCGGGAGGTGCGCAGCTGTAGAGAGGCTCAGGCAGGCAGCCCCGGGCAGCCTCATTTCTTTATTAACACCACCACCTACAGGGACTGCTTTGAATAGGATGGTGTGGTGCGGCCCATAGCGCCTTGCAAGAAAAACAACATTCAGAACAATTGCACCACATTTTTTTTCAACTTCCTGTTTATTAGTATTTTATCTAAGAGCAGAACAAAAGTCTGTATAAATGGGGGAAAAGAAAACAAATGAATGCACCGTTAAGTCCTATTCACAATGCACGCATATATCTTGTCAAGTGCATTATGTTTTTTAATTGAACCCACCTCAGACCTTCAATTGACTCTGATGACAGAGGTCAAGAGGAAATAAATGGAATGCATTATTTTATAAGAATTATATATAATTAATCTGAAAAAAAGCAAGCGGGCTCTCTTTCTGTACAGCTGTATGACAGCATTCCTTGCTACACTGTACAAGTCAACCTTTTATCAGTAAGAATTTGTATTTTGCTAGAAATACGCACGAATACAATGAAACTGCAAATGTCCCCTTAATGTTTGGTGTAGAGCTTGGTTGTGTAAGAAAAGAAAGTGCGTGGTCAAGGTGTGGGCGGCCTTGGAGGTTCCTAGGCTAAGAGGTGGACCAATAGCTGGCGACGCCTCTGCTGGAATCCTTCCAGTGAAGTCATGAGGTCGTTACGGAATTGTCAGTGATGTCTATGAACTCTGCTTTTCTTCCTTAACCTTAACTGCCTGCCATGCTGTTCTTTGGGCTCCTTCTCTGCCTACTTTTCAAAATGCTCAGGGCTAATGCGATTGAGGGAACAAACAATGAATGGCCATAGGGCTTCTGCTGTTGACCTTCATGGCCACATTTTCTCTTGAAAACAGCCTGTACGGTCTGTTTTGGTGGATACTTGTGACTCAAAGGCCTGGGCCTTGGCACAGTTCCCTAGGACCCTTGCTCTTTTTTATCTATGGTTATAAATACCACTGAGTCTCATTTATTTTGAGTAGTTTCAACATCATGTTTTCCCTACTTGAGAAGGACGCCTAGACATTTGGGATTATCAACTCGGGGAATTGCCTAAGATTTTTTTCTATGCCCCAGTAATCAAGAGTTTTGTTATTATTTACCCTCCATTTCTCAGTCTCCTATGACATTAGCATGGATGGCCTTGCCTAATTATTTCTGATACCTATTACCTCTTTCACATGAAAATAAGAAGTCAGTAAGAAGAGGCCTCCTCTTGTATGTGGTAACAAGAAACATATCTGCAGATACAGAATGCATAAATCAAAGCTGAAATGTGGACTTAGCACTGGTCAAGACCAGTTTAGCTAATCAGAAACAGATTGCAAATGCTCTAGCAGAACAAATGGTGTCTTTCTAAATGGCCAAAAGTGCTGTGAGCAACTGAAAGTGAACGGAACAATCACCGCAAACAACAAAGATCACCAAATAATAAAGCAGCCATCATTTGTGTGCTGGTAGTAATCTCTGAGAACTCACTGCATGTGTCTTGGACATGGGAGATGAAGAAATGTGGGCTTGTTTTTGTTTTGCCAAGGGGCCTTGATAAACCCTAATTAGCAGTCAAATCTAGGAAGGGGACCCTTCTTGGAGAGAAGGTCTCTGTGGAATTCATGTTGTTTATTTTTTGGTAATGTTTTTAATCGACAAAAACTGTATTACATTTACTGTGTTACATGATGTTTTGAAGTATGCATTATGAACTGGCTCAATTGAGCTAATTCACATATATTTAACATCTTTATGGTAAAGACAATTAAAATTTACTCTCATCAATTTCAGAATATAATACATTGCTATTAACTAAAGTCACGTTGTACAGTAGATCTCTTAAGCTTATTTCGCCTATCTAACTGAACTTTTGAATCCTTTGACCAATATCTCCCCTTTACCCCAACCCTACCGACCCCTTGGGCTATAACTCCAGGCCTAGTTCTGCAGGCCCTGACACAGAGGTGGGATGCTTACAGAGGAGACAAAAAGCAGCGCAGTGCCTTGAATAACAACGGGGTGGCCCCACACCAAACCCTGGTCACCACCATTCTACTCTCTGCTTCTGTAAGTTCAACTTTTTTCTATTCCACATATAAGTGAGATCATGCAGTATCTATCTTTCTGTGCCTAATTTATTTCACTTAACATAATGTCCTCCAGGTTCATCCATGTTGTTTCAATGTCAGGATTTCCTCATTTTAAAAAGCTGAATAGTATCCATTGTGTATATATGGGTGTGTGCTGCATTTGTTTATCCCCCTCATCGTGGCATTCTTGACTGGCAAACATAGAGGAACCTTTAATCACTAACTTCTGCTAAGGTAGGAATTGCTCTTTGGCCATAAGAGTAGACAAAACATTTTATCAGCATCAGAAAGTATTTTTGGGCCAGGAGCAGTGGTTCACGCCTGTAATCTCAACACTTTGGGAGGTCAAGGTGGGTGGATCACCTGAGGTCAGGAGTTTGAGGTCAGGAGTTTGAGACCAGCCTGCCCAACATGGCAAAACCCAGTCTCTACTAAAATTACAAAAAAATTAGCCAGTCATGGTGGCAGATGCCCATAATCCCAGCTACTTGGGAGGCTGAGGCAGGAGAATGGCTTGAACCCAGGAGGCAGAGGTTGCAGTGAGCTGAGATCACGCCATTGCACTCCAGCCTGGGTGACAGAGGAAGACTCTGTTAATAAAAAAAAAAAGGCCGGGCATGGTGGCTCATGCCTGTAATCCCAGCACTTTGGGAGGCCGAGGCCAGCAGATCACCTGAGGTCAGGAGTTCAAGACCAGCCTGGCCAACATGGTGAAACTCTGTCTCTACTGAAAACACCAAAAATTAGCCAGGCATAGTGGCAGGCACCTGTAATCCTAGCTACTCAGGAGACTGAGACAGGAGAATCGCTTGAACCCAGGAGGCAGAGGTTGTAGTGAGCCAAGATCATGCCATTGCACTCCAGCCTGGGCAACAAGAGCAAAACTCCGTCTCAAAAAAAAAAAAACAAAGTATTTTTGATGCTCATAATTGTTGGTCATTAGAGAAATGCAAATCAAAACCACATTGAGATACCACCTCACGCCAGTTAGAATGGTGATCAATAAAGAATCTGGAGATAACAGATGCTGGAGAGGATATGGAGAAATAGGAACACTTTTACACTGTTGGTGGGAGTGTAAATTAGTTCAACCATTATGGAAGACACTGTGGTGATTCCTCAAGGACCTAGAAATAGAAATTCCATTTGACCCAGCAATCCCATTACTGGGTATATACCCAAAAGATGATAAATCATTCTATTATAAAGACACATGCACATGTATGTTCGTTGCAGTGCTGTTTATGATAGCAAAGACCTGGAACCAACCCAAATGCCCATCAATGATAGACTGGACAAAGAAAATGTGGCACATACACACCATGGAATACTCTGCAGCCATAAAAAACGACGAGTTCGTGCCCTTTGTAGAGACATGGATGAATCTAGAAACCATCATTCTCAGCAAACTGACGCAAGAACAGAAAACCAAACACGGCATGTTTTCACTCACAGGCGGGTGATGAACAATGAGAACACTTGGGTACAGAGAGGGGGAACAACACTCACAGGGCTAGGTGCGGGGGTGGAGGGGAGGGGAGACGCGGTGGGGCACGGAGGATAGGGAGGGATAACACCGGGAGAAATGCCTGATGTAGGCGACGGGGGTTGGGGGGTGGATGGAGGCAGCAAACCACTATGACATGTATGTACTTATGCAACAATCCTGCAGGATGCAGGATGTGCACATGTACCCTAGAGCCCAAAGTACAATTAAAAAAAATAAATAATAATTTAAAAAAGAAAGTATTTTTGAAGCTACTCACTCACCTCACCCCGAGTCTGCTTCACAGAAAGAAAATGTGCATGCACAAAACAAGAAGTCTTTCTCAAACACAAACACACAAAGAGCAACTCCCTGTGCTGAGAAGGAAGGAGCTAGACGCTGGGTACCAGGAGCTGGAGGTGCTGGGAGGACGGGGAAGAGGCATGAGGGCAGGTGTCTGAATAGGAACTGTGCTGCCACCATACCACACGGTGGATGGAATGACAGGCATGAGACCTAATTTGCAAGGGATGATTTTGAAAGCCACTGAGATCCCTCTCCCAGGCAGCCTACAAAAGTAAAAGCTAGTGTGACAAGTAAGTGAGAGGTGGTTACTTGCAAGTCAACAAATGGCTCCTTTGCACACCAGTATGCTTAACTTTAGTGAGTCACCTATGTCACCGAGTAAACTCTAGTGGACACCTGTGGGACACTTCCCTAGTGTCCCATTAGCAAGCTTCATAACTCCACCCTCAGGACAGGAGTGGAGATAATGGCGGTAAATTAATGACTACATCACAGTCCTCTATCCACTGTGATTGGCTCATGGACAGGCATGTGACCTCGTCTGGTCCAATCAGGGTGAACCTCAGCACTTTCACAGCAATGCTGTGACGAAAGTTTTTTCCTGCTGGATTCGGACCTGAAAGGACAAATGGCAGCCACCTCAGGACCATGAGGGTTGAGTGTATTTGAGAATGGGGTCCATGCAATAGAAACTGAACCAGGAGGAGAAGAGAGACCTGAAACATCTTGACTTCATTTGAGCTGTATCTATGCCAGCCTTTTTCTAGATTGTTCACTTACATGATATGGTAAAACTCTGGATTTTGCTTAAACCACTTTGAATTGGGTTTTCTGTCACTTTTAACCGAAAAACTATTAATCAAATCGGAAATGCCTCTGCAATTATATACTACCCACCCCTAAAGGAGAAGGTTCTTACAAGTGTAGACTCCTCCTCCTCAGTGTTATGCAACAGTCCATGCCATTTAACTAAAGGCACAGAACTGTATACACCAAAAGATCCAATAAAATGGAGTGAAATCCAGTTCTCTTAGAGACTTTGCTTCTTAGCATAGTGAGAGATTCTACTCCCAGTGATAGTACCCCAGGCTGGCAAGGCAGGTCCCTTTGATTCTCTTTTATAATTGCATAACAGTTATATAGAAAATTAAAGTGGAAGTTAAAGCAACCAGAAAAAAAAAAAACAGAAAACCAGATTAAATGGTTGAAACACAGAAGACGACAAGAGACTACATAATGTCATCATTAGGCCTCCTTCCATTTTTAACATTATTTCTCATTCAGCTTTTTTATAAGACACAAATTTTCTCAACTCCAGGAATTTATTTTCTTTTGGGCACAGTGCTCTTTCCTGCAGAATCTCACCAACCAGGATAGAATGATGCTTAAAGAGCTCTGGATTTTTATATTATAACAAATAATTATGTATAAGTTTCCTGACATCACTGATTTCTCACTGAGGTTCAGAACAGCTCAGCACACATAATAAGGGCTTTTAGGAGGTGTTCACCATGACTACACTTAGAAATAACGTCCAACTTTGATCAAAGTGTACTTTTTAAAAAAGTTCTTGATACTATAAGCTTTGATTTGCTTCACAGAAACACCTCTAACTAGAAGGGCATCTGCTGAGGTCTGACATTTCATCTGCCCTGATCTTTCATTCATTCATTCATTCATTCATTCATTCATCATTGTGTAGCACTGAGTTCAAATAAAAAGAGCCATGTCATTGGGCTTAGAATTTAATGTGAAACCATGATCCATGCAAGCTAAGGGCCAGGGAAGGAATGCCAGCTAGCCTCCCATGGGCAGCAGCTAAAGAACTGAAGAAAGCTGGTGGCCGAGTCAGGCTAGGAAGACCATTAAACCTCTGCTGCCCACAGGCTTCCCTCTTCCTGGCCTCCTGGGTCAATGGATGGATTCTGACTGTGGAGACCCCAGTTCAGCCTCTTTCATCCCCCTGGGGGGTTATCTGGAGTGCTCCAGCTCCTTGGTGAAAGCCTCTTTCTTGCACTGGGGACACCCTGGTCCCTCTAAAATCCCACCTGTCCTGTGGACCTCCATGGGTGTGGATTCTGAATTCCTTAAACACCAGCTCATTCACTCTAATTTTACAGGTGAAGGGAGCTGTTCTCTGTCCAAGCAGATAAAGGCCTCTGTGGGCTTGCCTCCCAGGCAGAATTCCAATTTCCTGGTCCATCAGAGGTCCTCATCTGCTCCTCTAGGAGACAATTCTGACATAAAGGGAGGAAAGAATCCCCCTCCATGTTTCCAGCACCCATTGGTTATCACTAGCCCCGGTCAAGCCTTCTTATGGCTCCCAGGCCCATCTCACTTACTCAGAGCTCTGGACCCTAACATTCCAGTCTTCCTAAGACATTGCTTGAGCCATGGAATTTCCCTATTCAAGGACCCACGGAGCTCCCTACTGGCTCCAATACAGAGTTGACATTCTTTGCCCAGGCTGAGAAAGACCTCTGTGGTTTGCTCCTACCCTAAGTATGCAACCTTTCCCTCCTCCCATGAATCTCTTTGTGCTTTTATTCAATAAAAATACATTGAACACTGGATTATTAGTTTGCTTGAGCTACTATAACAAAGTATTAGAGACCAACAACAGAAATGTATCGCCTCACAGTTCAGATAACTGGAAGTCTGAGACCAAGTTGTTGGCAGGGTGGTTTTTTCGGAGGCCTCCCTCTCTCCTTGGCTTGTAGATGACCGCCTATTTGCTGTGTTATCACATGGGTCTTCCCTGTGTGTGTGTGTCTGTATCCTAATCTCCTTTTTTTTTTTTTTTTGAGACAGAGTCTCACTCAGTCACCAGGCGCCAGGCTGGAGTGCAGTGGCACGACCTCGGCTCCCTGCAACCTCCGCCACCCGGGTTCAAGCAATTCTCCTGCCTTAGCCTCCTGAGTAGCTGGGACTACAGGCGCACGCCACCACACCCAGCTAATATTTTTGTATTTTTAGTAGAGATGGGGTTTCACCATGTTGACCAGGATGGTCTCGATCTCTTGACCTTGTGATCCGCCTGCCTCGGCCTCCCAAAGTGCTGGGATTACAGGTGTGAGCCACTGCGCCCGGCCCCTAATCTCCTTTTATAAGGACACTAGTCATGTTGAATTAGGGGTCACCCATATGACCTCATTTTACCTTAATTACCTCTTTCTTTCTCCAAATACGGTCACATTCCAAGGTACTGGAGTTGGGGTGGCACCAGACGAATTTGGGATGGGACACAATTCAGCCCTTAACAAGCTCCAATATGATGCCAGGGAATGGGGAAGGAAGGAGAAAAAGGGACACAGAAGGGGACAGAGATGGATAAAACATGGCCTCTGCCCTCGGCAGGCAAAACCCCACTGTTCACACTGGAGGATGGCGTGACTTCTCCCCCGCCCTCCCAGCACCAGCTCCTGCCTCTGTTAAGCGGACTCTGATGCTCCCCCACTTCCCTATCTAGTCAGTCTTTCAAGGCACAGTCTCATCCCCTTTCTGTGGCCTACCCTCCCAGAGTCCTCGAGCAGACCACATCCTCCCCATGCTATCCTGACCACCCTGTAAACTTCTCCAGGGAGCATTTGCCTGGACAGTCTAGTGTGCAAGGCTGCACATGGTAGGCACCAAGCCAATATTTCCTTCTCATGGAATAAAACACCTTTCTCCTTTTCTGCTCTCTCTGTCTGGTAAAAGCCACCAAAAGACACTGGGGGTGTCTGGCTCCTCCACCACCTGTGTCTTTCAGATAAATATCACCAATTTCATCATGTTCTGGAATGCAAAGCCTTTCTTGTATCAGTAAGTAAAATCCCCAATCAGCATACCATAATGAAATACTCTTCTAAGCCTTATATTTTTACTCGCTTTCTGCCCAAAATTACAAGTGTGAAAAGTGAGATTTTACTGTCACTTTACATTTTATTTCTGTGTGGGACAGGAATGCCATCCTCACTGATGTTAACCATGTCACACTGTAATGAGATCTCAGAAGGCAAAAAATAACCAAGGGCCTTTGAAACCTGATGCATCTTGAGGCCAGGCGCAGTGGCTCACACCTGTAATCCCATCACTTTGGGAGACCGAGGCGGCTGGATCACTAGAGGTCAGGAGTTCAAGACCAGCCTGGCTGATATGGGTGAAACCCCATCTCTACTAAAAATACAAATATTAGCTGGGCAAAAAATTGGTGGCACACGCCTGTAGTCCCAGCTCTTCGGGAGGTTAAGGCACAAGAGTCGTTCGAACCTGAGAGGCAGAGGTTGCAGTGAGCCGAAATCATGCTACTACATTCCAGCCTGGGCGACTGAGCAAGGCTCTGCCTCAGAAAAAGAATCCAAAAAACTTAATGAGCCCTGAAATGCGAACGACTTGTCCTGTTTTACACTTTTCTCCTACTGTCATGAGCAATAAGTGCCGCCTGATATGTGTATCCAACGCTGTGCCCCTGCCCTTCCCCCGCTGGCTAAACATCAGCTCTTCTTTGAACATGCCCTAGACTCACACAGACAGACTCTGAGAGGTCTTCTCTGTGCTCCCAGAGTGCTTTGTTCAGAGTGTGGTTTAGTGGCATGGTAATTAAGAGCGTGCACTTTGGGATTTAACTGTTTGGCTTTAAATCTACCTGCTGTGTGACTTTAGACAAGTTACATAACCCTCTCTGTGCCTCGTTTTTCCTCAAAGCCACCAAAAAAGCCACTGAAGGGCATTGGGGGCATCTGGCTCCCAATGTGAGGATGAAATAATTCGGGTAATTAACCTGGCCCAGAAGCTGGAACGTTTTTGGCCCCCAGGAAACGGTGAGTGTTTATATCCACACTATCTTTCCCAACTATCTGCCCTTCCAAACTGTGAACCTCCCAAGGGCAAGGGCACTATTCCTTAGGATAGTGCAGTGCCTGGGACATAACAATCCCACAGCTAATGTTTGTGGAAATAAACACGTGCAATGACTCAATTCTACTTTTAAAACTGCTTTTTCCTCCTTAATTTAAAATGTAACTTGCTCACCTTAAGGCCTTAAAAAATATGCAACAAGAAGAGTAACACAGACCAATTAAAACTTTTAAGTTAACTAAATGAAACCCCAGCTCCTGTCTTTGGGCTTCATCCACAGGTTTTCAGGGCAAACACCCACAAATGCCAAATAGATTTGCACATGCGCCAATTATCTACTTCTCACTGTTTCCCATAAAATAAATACTTTGAAATGCAAAGTTGACTGTGAAAAGTATACGAATTATAGAGAAGGAAAAGCAGTATCATGATGTTCATCCTGAGGCCAAATGAACAATGATCAAAACTTCTAACTGAAAATTCCTGGAGGACACCTTCACTGGCAGCATATGCCATGTTTTTGCGGCTCTCCCCCGCCAGCACCAAAGCCAGCCTCCAGGCTGCGAGGCTCACCTTAGCCCGAGTCACCACCCCCCACACTCCTTGAGAGTAGTTATGTTTTTATTATCTGGTAATTAAAGATAAAGCACAGTATAAATTGAATTATGCATGTAAAAGAATTTGTATTGTTTATACCACAAGAGCCCCACCAATATCATAGAATACATAAATGCTGGAGCCATTTGTGATTTTTGTTATTTACAAAGGCTGACAGGCAGGTGGATTTCAGCATCCCTGCCAACATGGTGGGATCTGAGGCAGCCCGATGGGAACCACTCCTCAAGGAGAACATTCCCCTCTGTCTACCAGCAAAGATCCAGGCAACTGCTGGCTGAAAAGGAGCAAAGATCCAGGCCAACAGCTGGCTGAAGAGGAAGCAAAAAGAAACATGGCTACGGAGGGCTTCTGCTCTTACAACCCTATAAGGAGTATTCATTTGACAGTGGAAAATCTGATCCTCAGAGCAAGTGAGTCCTATATCAGCATATACTCCTGGTATTGTCCAAAAGCAATAAATAGCTACTTAGAGACATTAGCTAGCCAAACATGGTAGAAGATACAAGGTCACATAGTATTCAAATTATTCCTAACCAAAAATGCCTTGTAGCACTTTAGGGGTACAGAACAAACAGAGAAAAGTGCCCTTTGTGACACCCAGAGCTGAGCCATCCCCTATAACGGCACCGTCCGAGCACTGCCCGTC
This sequence comes from Ateles fusciceps, assembly GCA_036589455.1. Taxonomy (NCBI): domain Eukaryota; kingdom Metazoa; phylum Chordata; class Mammalia; order Primates; family Atelidae; genus Ateles; species Ateles fusciceps. The sequence continues at coordinate 385,385 of JAZHEH010000198.1, read as the reverse complement.
GGGTGTTAGGCTCTGAAACACTCCAGCTGACTCAGAAAATGACTCTCAGTGGGGGATGGAAATCAGAAGCTCTTTATTTTTTTATTTTTCATTCATTTATTTTTTTGAGACAAGATCCCACTGTGTCACCCAAGCTGGAGTGCAGCGGTGAGATCATAGCTCACTGTACTCTCAATCTCCTGAGTTCAAACCATCCTCCCACCTCAGCCCCCAGAGTAGCTGGAATTACCACCCGATCTAGCTGTGTGGTGTGTGTGTGTGTGTGTGTGTGTGTGTGTGTATGTGTGTGTAGATGAGGTCTCACTATGTTGCCCAGGCTGGTCTTGAACTCTTGGGCTCAAGCAATCATCCCACTTCAGCCTTCCAAAGTGCTAGGATTACTGGCTAGGATTAGTGGTGTGAGCCATTATGCCTGGCTAAGCTCTTTAGAAATAATTTACTCCCTTTTTTTTGAGGTTTTCTATGTCATAGAAGATGAGACCCCACTGAGATATTCAAATGTGCTTCAGAAAGAAAGGACAATGTGTGCCTCTCCACAGGGCAGAGCAGGGAGCCTGCTGTCCGCCTGAGCTGCAGGTGCTTCAGCTGGTTTCACACTTGCTGCCCCCAGCCCCTGCCCCTGGCCAGACGCCGGCCTCTGTGGGCGGCTGGAGGGCACCATGCATTGGTGCAGGCCTTCGTGGGCAGCAGCGCTGACGTTAGGAAACAAGGCCCCACCCACACAGGCTGGGTTTCAGTTTCACCAGGCAGCAAACACCATTATGCAAATTATTTTCCTTGCTCAATTCCCCATCCCCCCACCACTGTCTTACATATTCATTCTTCACTCTGAAGTTAATGTACACAAGAGGCCAACTAAGGATTTGCATCCTATTTACTTTAAAATGCCCAGGTGCAATTCTGAACAAGATTCTCCTTTCAGAAGGGCAATCACGAATATAAAGTAGAGAATTAGTAGCAGTGTCAAGAGTAAAGCCCCGAGGCTAATACCAAACTTCTAACACAAATGGAGCGTTGAAAGGCACATGCCAAGAATTATATAAACAGGAGAAAGACAACTGGGGGGGTGTTCCCAGGCATTCGATTTGGTCCAAGGGGAGCCAGGCCCACGGAGAGTGGACAACAGCCTCGGGCCCCTTCAATCCTCGCTACACACGTCAAGAATCCTCGGGTCTCATGGGGTTTAAGAAAACGAATGTGTAGTTCACATTCAGGTCACGTTCTAGAAATTAGGGCATGCAGTCATTTTATCTGCATTATGTGTGATTCATCTGCAGTTTAACTTAAGTGATTTGAGGTACCGACTCAGATAAAAAAATTCCCAACCCAGAAACAGTGTTAGTACAATTTGCAAGGGGTGGGGGCGTGAGGGGCAGGGTGCACAAAGCCATGCTTTCCTTTACTGTCATGGTAAATAAATTAGTTAGGGATATGTTTACATGAATTTAGACCTGAATAATTTCATTCAGCTGTAATCATTATTTTATTTACGAGGTTCAGATCATCATGATGAATAATTTTTCGGTTGTTCTAAAGATGTCAAGGGTTTCCATCAGCAGACACACAGAAGGAACCATTTTTAGGATAGTAATTTCTATTTCCCTCAAAAACATTCTTCCTTGGTCCCCCACTTATACTCAGTTTCATTTTTCAAGTTGGATTGCAAGGTTTGTGTAAAGCTCACAGCTGCAATGAAGTCACTGACAGCTCTGTGAATTACCCTGAGTGCAAAGACAAGCTAGTTCATTTATAAACAGCCCTTAAAATAATAGTAAACTAAACTGCAGGTGGGAAACCTTCATATGATAAAAACTACAGACACACTGTCCCTTCTTGGAAAGCCCTGAATAATAAGAAACAATACCAACAACTCCCTTAGTGACTTGTCACCCCACTTAAAACGGCCCTTATTAAGAGTGATGGCCTCTGTCTTAACTGTAAGACCAACCAACTCAAATGTAAGTCAAGAACAAGAACATCCTTGTACTTCCTTGAGGGATTCTGTGCAAACTCATAGGCGATTTGAATCTCTGTGAAAGGTCACGACTAGAAGGCCAGGCTGAGGAAACTTGAACAGCTAAAGTACACCCCGGGCTGTCTGCTCATTACCTGCCAGGCAGTCGCCTGAGCACCATGGCTGCGAGACGTGCAGAGCCATGAGATAGGATCTGTCTCCATTACAGATCATAAAACCAAAGCTTTAGAGAGCTTCAGTAACTTGCCCCACGAAAGCAATTGCTTCTGACCTTTGTGCACCATTATGTCTATAGGAGAACACCATATACACATGTTGCCCAACCTCTCAACACCATTTACTCAGAAATGGTTTTCCTTTCCCTGCCGTGCACACGCAGGCTTGTGGTTACCCAGTCCTTTTTGGTGGATGTGGATACATCTGCTGAGTTCAAGGGTGTGGGGTTAGAGACCTCATTGTTTCTGCACACCAAAACCATGTTCTCCAACAACTCAGTCAGTAAAAACAGCTGATATCAGGGCAGGGGTGGGCTCTTGCTTTAGGACTCTCCCTAACGTCTTGGACTGCAGAATAACCCTTACCCTTACCCTGGATAAATATCTGAGAATGCATGTCTCCTTCCCACTCTGCAGGCACTCTTGTCCTCTCTGTTCCCTTCCTTGTCTCCTGAGGAGCTTCCAGACTGCCGTTCTGTAGCCCTGGGCTGACATGGGGAAGGGAGAAGGGTCCCCCTGCATTCCTGGCAGGAACATGAATGGGTCTGCCCACCAACTCCTGTGAAATATTGCATACCTGTGCTTTAAGTTATGAGACCGCCAGCTCTGCTAGTCTCAGAGCCCCCCAGGGAGGGTGACCCAGCTTTCACTGGACACCCCAGGGAATTTCCCCCAGAACCTGCTGCCGTGTTTCTGAGGTGTAGACAAACAGCTCCCCCTGACACATAGCCACCAACCTACTTTCAAGGTGGGAAACAGCTTTCTAAGTACTCGCATTAACTCATCTGGATAACCCAGGGTAATCTGGAGCAGAGGTCGAAACCACTGAATGGTTCAGGCACAGGAGAAAATGCCTCTGGTGGTTTTGGACATTGCTGCTGTTGCAACAGAGAAGATCGAGCCCTATCACATAGACAAGATTTCATTCTTTATGACAGAAAAGATAGTTTAGAATCCAACACCAATTATTCCCAGGAAAAAAAATATCATTTGAAACATTACAAATTAAATTGAGTTCTGTAAAATCCTCTTCCTCATCCCTTCCAAGGAGGGTGGATTCTGCAGATGTCAAGGGTGACTGTGATAGGTTTGAAGGGTGGGGAAGAGATCAGAGAAAACCAAGGAAAGAGCAACTGCCAGTGACCTAGGAAGAAAGAGAGAGGCCTAGGTGGCAGGACCCCGAGTTGGGGGAGAAAGAGAGAGACACAGAGGGCTGAGTCAGAGGGAGGCTACAGAGGGCTGTGCTGGAGAGAGATGGCAAGACTCGAGGCTGCCTCAGGGAGAGGAAGCCCCGGGAGGAGAGAAGGCCCAGGAGAGTTTTGGAGGCTCCGCCTGGCAGTGAACAATAGTACCCCCTCCTCCTAGAAGTCAGGATTGTGCAGGAAACACTCCCCTACTTCTCAGTGGGCACCAGGGAGCTATGAACCCAGTCCAGGGTCAAGTGCCTGCACTGTCACGAAGTTCCTCTGACTCCGCAGCACGTTCTAATCGCAGTCACTGTGCATAGACTAGGCAATTTTGCCCCCTGCCCCCAAATTCCTAATTGTAATAGGAAGTCAAACTGGAGCATATTTTTAATTCCTCAAACAAGTCTTTAGGAATTTAAATGTATTTCTAGAAATGTATGTAAGCATATTTACATACATTCTATAAAAATATTCTTGTAAATAAATGTTATTTATACATACTGCAGAACTAATGATGCAATTGGTTTTACGATTTTAGATATTAGAGACTGGGGAGTTTATGGGCCAGGACAGTCAGGAAGAAGGGAGAGTGCTTAAAAAAAAACTGACACAAGAACAGAAAATCAAACACCGCATGTTCTCACTCATAAGTGGGTGTTGAACAGTAAGAACACATGGACACGGGGAGGGAGCATCACACACTGGGGTCTGTTGGGGGGAAATAGGGAGGGACAGCGGGGGGGTGGGGAGTTGGGGAGAGATAGCATGGGGAGAAATGCCAGATATAGGTGATGGGGAGGAAGGCAGCAAATCACACTGCCATGTGTGTACCTATGCAACAATTTTGCATGTTCTTCACATGTACCCCAAAACCTAAAATGCAATAAAAATAAAAATAAAAACAGCAACAACAACAACAACAAAAAAACTGGCAGAGCTACATGGTAGAGGTCTGACAGAAAGATCTTGAGTGAAACCCGGAAAGACAGTCCATTAGGGAAAAGGTGCCCGCTGCCTGTTGGAAGGCAGTGCCCAGCACATAGCGGGTACCCAATGCACTGTGGAACTCAACAGAGCCCTGCAGAGCACTCTCTGAGACGCACCAATCTGAATGAGCTAAAGGAGAAATAGAAGAGTTTGGTTGTGAGAGAAAACAGAACTTCTAGACTTCTATTTTATCTATATTATCTGTCCAAGAAAAAAACATTAATACTGAAAAGGAGACTGTGTTAGTCAGAGTTCTCCAGAGAAACAGAACCAATTTTGTGTGTGCGCGCGCACGTGTGTGTGTGTGTGTGTGTGTGAGAGAGAGAGAGAGAGAGAAGGTGGGTAGCGGAGATTGAGTTGTTTAAGGATTCGGTTCCACAATGGTGAGGGCTGGCAAGTCCAAAATCCACAGGGCAGCCTGGCAGGCTGAGACCCCAGGAGTCCCTGTTGCAGTTCAGGTTAACTGGCAGAATCCGCTCTTCTTTAGGGAGGTTCATCAAGTTCTATTAAGGCCTTCAACTGATTGGATGAGGCCCACTCCCCATTATGGAGTGACTCTGCTTTGCCCAAAATCTAATGATTTAAATGTTAATCTTCTAAAAAATGCCTTCACAGAAACATCCAAGATAATGTTTCACTAAATATCTGGGTACCATGGCCTAGCAAAGTTGGCACATAAAACTAACCATCACAAAGAGATCGACTTTGTGTGGAGCACCTGAAGCCCAGGAGAGGGTGGAGAGTAGGAAAGGGCAGCTGGGTGATAAGAACTGAGTTCTGTTTCTGCCCAGTGACCTGCAGCCCAGCAGCCAGATGCTGAGCTCTAAGAATCATCGCCACGAGCTTCTCAGGAGTCCATAAGACACCAGCAATTCTGGTGGCCTTAAAGGGCCAGAAGGTAACTCCGTAAACCTTGAACCACCTTTGACAAGATTTTAAGATAGATTGCCAAAAACATTCTTTAGAAAACTTTAGAAAAGGAAGTGGTGAGTTCCAGGAGCCAGCCGGGTTAGCAAGGCAGGTCACATCCAGCTAATCTAATTTTCTTGTGGCAGCATCTCAAGATTGGTAAATCAAAGAAATATGGCAAGCAGCATACACCAACTTTGGCAAGGCACCCAACAAGGAAATTCTAGAAACAAGATGGAGAACTATGTTCAGTAACAAGTTTAGTGACTTTGGTTTGTTGGCTGTTCCAAGAACTCTGACTGGTGGCATGTGGTGGGACTCCTCTCCAGCTAGCCATGTTCCATGCCTCCACCACTCTGCCCTGTCCATACTTTTTCAGAGACTTGATAATAACATAGACATAATAATACCATGTATAGATCTATTGATGATCCAACCCCTGGAGGGATGTGAGTTCACTGATCACAAACAGGATACCAGAAGACTTTGATGGGGTAGAATAATGGCTAAAATATTCCAACATCGGGTTTAATAAAGGTAGGTAGGTAGGTAGTAGTAAATTATGTCATAAAGGTAGGTAATAAAGGTAATTAGTAGGCCAGGCATGGTGGCTCATGCCTGTAATCCCAGCACCTTGGGAGGCTGAGGTGGGTGGATCACCTGAGGTCAGGAGTTCGAAACCAGCCTGGCTAACATGGTGAAACCCCGTCTCTACTAAAAATACAAAACTAGCCAGGTGTGGTGGCAGGTGCCTATAATCCCAGCTACTCAGGAGGCTAAGACAGGAGAATTGCTTGAACCCGGGAGGCAGAGGTTGCAGTGAGCTGAGATCATGCCCCTGCACTCCAGCCTGGATGACAGAGCAAGACTCCATCTCAAAGAAAAAAAAGGTAGGTTATGTATTTTTGGGTCCAAAAATACCCTAACTCTATAAGTTTAAAATATGAGACTTTTTAATTTTTTTAGACAAGGTCTCACTCTGTTGGGTTGGAGTACAATGGCACCATCTCAGCTCACTGCAACCTCTGCCCCCCCAGGCTCAAGCAATCCTCTCACCTCAGCCTCCTGAGTAGGCAGGACCACAGGTGCACACCACCACACCTGGCTAAGACTTTTATGTTTTGTAGCAGAAATTAAAGAGGAAAAATGTTATGGAATTCCATCATTAGCAGAAGTGTAATGTAGCTACCAGCCAAGCAAAGGGCTCCAAGGTGCACTCATAGGGTCTTATAGGGTGGGAAGTGGTGGCTCCTTTCTACTCTGGGCTGATCAACCCTCACCTGAAGCATCTTACTTCGTTCTCAGGTCTACAGTTTTAGAAGGACAGAGGTAGTTTAGGATATTCAGGAGACAGTGAGAGACAGGGGAGGGAACTTGTTAGGTGTAAAGTGGCCAAAGGAACCCTGGGCTTTGGAATATCTTGGTGGAGCATGAAAGGAGGTAGACAGATTGAATCATTTTGTACCAAGGGAGGTGGATGGAGATTGGAATGTGGATGTTGGCAAGTTTCCAATATCCAGACTGGTTCAATGAAGACCAGAATGATCAAGCCATAAGAAGATGGCCGGGGCTGCTGGTTCACTGGGGACAGCACAGAAGAGTCAAGAGGTTTCCAGGGGCTGCAGGAGATGGTTGCTGGGTCCTCTATAACTTTGGACATGAGTGTAGGAAAGGAATAATAGCTTTGCAGAATGCTACAGCAAGTGCAGAAGAGTAAAAAACCACAAGGCTGATGTTTCCTGTACACCTTGTCTATGCCTCACTCTGTGTTAAGTGTCCCACAGTTACCACTAGCAGCAGCCTCTGAGACAGGCATTGTGTTACCTCCATCCTACGGATGAAGATACTGAGGCCTAGGGATCCAAACTGAATTGCCCAAAGTTACATGATCAGTAAGTGGTGGGCTAGTTCAAATCTTGATCTCTGGGACTCCAGTGACAAAAGAATCAGTGGTCTCAGGGGAAAGGCCGGATGGGTTGTATTTAAGAGAATAACACCGAAGAACAAGTCTGAAAGAAAGACCTAAGTTGTTCGTTTAGATAGTTTTTATCTCTACTTGGTCTTACCTTAGCAAATTTCACATAAATAGAACATGTGGGTGGGATTACACTCAAAAAATCACAAAATATGGCTGGGTGCAGTGGCTCATGCCTATAATTCCAGCACTCTGGGAGGCGGAGGTGAGCGGATCACATGAGGTCAGGAGTTCGAGACCAACCTGGCCAACATGGTGAAACACTGTCTTTATTGAAAATACAAAAATTAGCCAGGCGTGTTGGTGCACGCCTGTAATCCCAGCTACTTGGGAGGCTGAGACAAGAGAATTGTTTGAACCCAGGAGGCGGAGGTTGCAGTGAGTCAAAATCACACCACCACACTCCAGCCAGGGTGACAGAGTGAGACTCCATCTCAAAAAAAAAAAAAAAAAAAAAAAAATATATATATATATATATATATTTTAAACAAAAAACATAAATCCAAGGCAGAACTCAGGCCAAAATACCACCAAAGACAGCCAACCCTTTGGAGGATGATCGTATACAATTTGGTCTGAAAGGTACATGGAGAAAAACCACAGAAGGTGGGCCAGATGGAAATCTTCTGGTGATACTGACAGAGCTGCAGGTTGAACCAGAAGCTCAAGCCTGGGAGAATGAAGTGTGTCTACAGAACGACTCAGTCTCAATGAGGAGAGTGGAAACTGGCCTAGCCGACCCCAGGGGCTCTGACTGACGTGTCAGAGGAACAGACAGGCGAGGCAGCTTTTAGGATGGCAGTGTCGGATCCTGCCAAGAAACTGGGGGCTCCCTTGTTCCCAAAAGCAGGAGAATCACATTCCATGAATTAGCAATTGTAGACTATGGGTCAGAATCGCTGGAAACAAAAAGTGCGTTGTTTGAAACCAGAAATAGATTTGATGCACCTGCTAGCAAAATACTAAATTTTTGTAGCTGCCAGACGTAAAGCACAGAATCAGCAATGAAGAACACAAAGGGGAGCATACTGTGTCTCTACAATTGAGCATGATGACAATGATTGGCCAGACATTTCACATTTCACCTAACCACTTGCTGCACAATCTATCCATGAGTGAAATAAATAAAAGTGGGTCTTTTTATTTCATTTTATTTAAGTAACATAGTCTTGCTCTGTTGCCCAGGCTGGAGGGCAGTGGCATGATCAGAGCTCACTGTAACCTCAAACTTCTGGGCTCAAGAAATCCTCCCACTTCAGCTCCCCAAGTAGCTAGGACTACAGGTGTACACCACCATATCTAGCTAAGTTTGTGTGTGTGCATTTTTTTTTTTTTTTTTTGTATAGATAGGGACTTGCTACATTGCCCAGGCTGGTCTCAAACTCCTGGGCTCAAGTGATCCTCTCACCTCAGCCTCCCAAAGTACTAGGATTATAGGCATGAGCCACTGCACCCAACCAACAAATGAGTCTTTTAAATGTATTTCCAGAAACAAATTGTTATGGGCTGAACTGTGTCCCCCCCTAAATTCATATGTTTAAATCTTTTTTTTTTTTTTTTTTTTTTTGAGATGGAGTCTCACACTGTCACCCAGGCTGTAGTGCAGTAGTGCAATCTCCACTCACTGCAATCTCCGCCTCCTGGGTTCAAGCAATTCTCCTGCCTCAGCCTCCTGAGTAGCTGGGACTATAGGGGTGCGCTGCCATGCCCAGCTAATATTTTTGTATTTTTAGTAGAGACGGGGTTTCACCATTTTGGCCCAGATGGTCTTGATCTCATGACCTTGTGATCCTCCCACCTTGGCCTCCCAAAGTGCTGGGATTACAGGGGTGAGCCACCGCCCCCAGCCATGTTGAAATCTTAACTTCTTGCATCCCAGAATGTGACTGTATTTGGACATGCAGCCTTTAAAGAGATAAAGTAAAATGAGATAATTAGTGCAGGCCCTAATACAATTTGACTGGTCCTACTAGGAAAAGGAAATCAGGACACAGACATTAGAAGATACAGAGGAAAAACTGTGAGAGGAGAAGGCAGCCATCTGCAAGTCAAGGAGAGAGCTCTCAGGAAAAAAACGATCTTGCCAGCACCTTCCCTTTGCATTTCCAGTCTCTAGAACCGTAAGGAAAGAAATTTCTATTGTCTAAGCCACCAAGTCTGTAGAGAGTCTGTAGTATTTCGTTATAGCAGTCCAAGCAGACTAATGCACAAATCAAAACTACTTTTCCCCTTGGTTACAAACGATTGCAAGGTGTCCAGATTTTCTGTCTCCCCCAGCCTGCAAGCGCTCAGAGGACACTCAACCCCCGTGATCTCAGCCAACATATGAAGCTGGATTTCACAAAACTTAGTGATGTCCTCCCAGTGGAATCCTAAATGATAAGGAAAATGCTATAGAGCCAAGACTTGAACGTTAACAACCCAGGAGCACAGAAGCAGCAGAGTTAGCCGAGAGGCATTATGGAGAGAAGCAACACAATGCACAGTGAGCGCTGTGACAAGCCCACGACAGTGCGGAACAGTGTCCCACCGTCACAAAAAGAAGGACCCTCGGCAGGTACTTTAGAGTCATGTTCATGCTGCCATATGTGGGGAAGAAAGACTATTCTAAATGGATCTGGCTCTTTAAAACAAGGGAATTTTCCTTGCTCTTTGGAACCAGCAAAATCTAGCTGCTCATTGAACTGCCTGTCTGGAATCTCACAAATTCGCACCTTGAAATTGTTAATAAAGGACTAAGTTGATAATTCGGACAAACCCTGTGGTTTGGAAGTCATCATTTTTCTGCGTAGTGTTCGATTTTCAAGCTTTTCTTTTGGAATAGCCCTTCAGGGCATTCTATGGAGGTGTAATAAACGCAAATTCCTTGTGAGAAGTTTTAGAAACTGTCAGGTGAAATGAGCCAGGTGGGAGGGCCTGGATGGCTCAAAGCTGAAGCAATGAGGGCTCTTTACACTGTGGCTTCTAAATAGGCTCCCAGGGTACCCCCCCCCAAAAATGTTCAGCCATGTTTTGAGCAACGTCAACCTTGGTAGAAGAGTGCATCATCCTGTGGGCAGCTACCACGAGGGATCACATCATTTACGTATTTATGTTACAGCAGGCCTGATCCACACCAACTCCTGTCTCCTGCCGAGTTGTGCGCCTCTACCTCCACGTGCTCACTGGCCAGCCAGAAGACACACAGCGAACCTCTCGTGTGCTCAGCCTTGGTTTGCCCACCTCCATGCCTTTGCACATGCTGAGCCCCACACACACACCTGGACCACCACCGCACATTCAAATCCACCTGCCTCTCAGGGCCTTGTCCAAATGCTGCCTCCTTCATGAGCACCCATGGTGAGTCCAAGGCAAGTCCCTGTCCCTCCCTGAACTCCAGGTCATGTCATCCCAGGCCACCTTCATCAGTTTCCCTTCCTTTTTATACCCCCATTGATTAGATCTCACTTTTGTGGGGCTGTCAGTGGTTTCCATTGGAATGCCTTTCTAGTTCACCTCTGTGTCCTCATCAATTCAGTGTTGAATTATATACCTGTGATTTTTTTCACTTCATTTCAATGTCATTACTTTCTAATTGCAATGCAGAAGCATTCCTAGCAGCATATTCCAAAGTACAGTCATTTGGTGTTCTTTATAATGTACAGTGACTATCATGTTTGCCCTTCTAAGCACTAAAAACTTTTCACTCATCTGTTCTGCTTATATGCCTTGATGCAAGAGGGGTTAAAGTTTCATGAACAAAATGTCTGCACTAGAGGGCACACTAGAGCATGTCCACGCATAAATGTGAACACATAAATGTGTGCATGGGATGAGGCGAGAAGACGGAATAGTAGAGAGCACAGAGGCTGGCTGAATCTCCTCGGGAGTTGATCTGGAGGAGCTGCATTTAATCCAGACATAATGCCTTGGTCTAGGAAGTGATCTTCCTCAAAGGCGCTTAGTCTCATGCATGAACATGAAGCAGCAGAAACTGTGACTTCCAAACCACAGGGCTTGTTTAAATTATCTCCTGTTCCTTTATTAACGTCAGTGTGCAAATTTGTGAGATTTCAGGACATACAATTCACGGAGCAGTGGAGTTGATGGGTTCCAAGTAGCAAGAAATTTCCTGGTTTTAAAAGAACCAGATCAACTAGAATATTCTTTATTAATTATGTGTTACCTAACACTATCTAGAATTGCAGCTATTGACGAGCGATGGCAAGCTGCCCATCCCGGGCAGTGAAAGGACCTGGCTGGGCCCCCTGTTTTTCCATGGCTTCCAGAGACATTGGCCTGGTCACTTACACAATCTCCATGTAGACAGCCCAGCAGAGGAGCTGGCCACACTGCAGTGGCTGCAGGGGCATGCAGGTGTCGCCATTTGTTATTGGTGGCTACTTAGCCAACATACACGTGGGGAAGGAGGGGGAGTCCCCCAGAAGTGCTTCACCAATTCTGTAATAACAGTGCTACTCTGTAACACTCTTAACGCTTGGGCGAGAGAAACTGCTGCCACCCCATGCCCACCCTCACACGTGTCACGTTTTTCTGGCCCATCTGCACAGGCAGGGGCCCAGGTGTTGCCATCTGTTCTGAGTTCTCAAAATGTCAGTGTGATATGGCTGGCCTGAAGTTTCACAATCCAGCCAGTTCTTCACCTGCCACGTCTATCTTGATTGTGGCTCTCATGTGTCCATTATTCTGCTGCCTCCCACAAGCCAAGTCCTTTCCTTCCAGGCCACACCAAGATCCATGCTGAGAGTAATTCTAGGAGCACTACAAATCTCCAGCGTTCCTTCACTTCAATTCTTCTCACTAAGTCATTATTCTAAAGCTGTACATTCATCATGCCATCCTTTGCTCAACAACTTGTGAGTAGCGTGTGCGTGCGCGCACACACACACACACACACACACAACGCCTCTGCGGGTGAAAGACCCAACCTAACACTGTGATCTGGCAGTTGGGATTCTCCACACACAACCCCAGCCTCCTGCTCCCCCCGCAGCTTGCCTGAGCCAGGGAGCCCAGATGTGCCAGAGGCACTTGCACTCCCCCTCTGACCCTGCCACTCCTCCATTTGCAATTATTTTCCCATTTTAAAACTTTCAGTTCAGTGTCACTTATCTTCTGCCAATAGTCATTTATTGCTTCTAATCTTCTATAATATTCATATGTTGTGTCCTCAAAACATTTGTGTTTCTTGGAACTCTGGTCCTATGAAATTCTCTAAGAACAAAATAGTAGAAAATTCCATCATCTTCTACGTTTAACATATCCTGCAACTGTTATGCTCTTTCACATATTTTCAAAACACATATTTGGATTTTTAAAACGTATGACCAAAGGTTCTGAGAAGTCTTGCAGATTTTTAGGAAAACATGTTTCTTTTGGGTCAACCTGGCTTTCCCCATGCTATATTTATTTGACTGTACACCCTTTGAGGACATAATATTTATAATGGTCTCCACCACTCACTGGCACCCCCTGACCTCCAGCGCTCCCTTTACAGGCATTGCCACATGATGAACAACTGACCCATAGGTCACCTGAACATAAAAACAGTAGAGAGGACGTGATAGTAAACTCTCTGCTCCTTATGGGGCAACTACAGCTGGACGTGCTGGGCATTTTATCTCTGAAGTCATCATGTTGGTTGAGCTCCCAGATTCCACAAGCTGTGACCTCAGTGAGCTCACCTTTGCTGGAACCTGATCCGTGCAACACAGAACTCATCTGGGAGCTGTGGGTTTAGGAGAATTTGGGTGGGAACATGGGAGGGGTGGGCATCATGGCTCCTGGTGCTTTCCTTAAAAGTGGACAGCAAGTTTCCCCTAAGTAGGGTGCTTTTTTGCACTGCTGATCGGAGCCTAATGTCCTCATAGTGATAGAAATGCACCTCTGATTGTTCTCTCTGAGCCCCTGAATGCTGAGACCAGGCTGATACACATTACAGGAAGGGCCCTAGGTGGCAGGACATGGGTGGTGAGAGAGAACCCTGGAGAAACTTGGTTTCTCAATCCCAAGGGATCCCAGGGATGGGTAGATAAGTTGGAAAGGCTGACCAACAGCCCCACTCCACAGAGCATGCCTTAACTTAAGACAGAGAGTTCTCCTACACTAATCCTTCAGGGCCCCTGGCCTTTTAGTTCTGGGAACCAAGTGGGATAAGTGCCATCAGGCTGGTGGAGCACCCAGGCCTCCTGCTGGCAGGCTGCCTTCTCAGTGGATCCTTCCAGCACAGAGAACACAAACCAAACACAGCAAGCCATGGGGCTGGAGGCTTCATGGGGTCAGAAACTCATCACATATTCTATCCTTGATCCTTCATGTCTTTAAGTTGCTTTTAAGCCACATTTCATAAATCAGGACCTGGTGTTACATAAAGCAGTGATGGAGAGTCCCAGTCATCAAAGGCAACTACGTGTCATTTGGCATTGGCCCTGCATTGTAGCAGGGGCTCCCTAGAGACCTATGCTAGGTGACTAGAAACATTTTCTGGGCTCAGCAGGAAAGGGGCTAAGACCCATGGATACCCAGACCTGAATGTCCAGATACAGTGTCAAATTTGACATAAAATATTAAGTGTTTAATGACTTCCTGTTTTACAGTTTTAAAGGGGCAATTTCTGACATTCTTGTTTTTTTAAACAAAGAAATAAAAAATCACAGTTTTTAATTATGTAATTATAAAACGGTACAAAATGAACATGCGCGGCCCTTGTTCATAAACCATTAAGAATTTTACGATGGTAACAGCGGAGCATGAATCCCAGCCGGGCCCTTCTGCACGGGGGAGGTACTAAGCAACTGCACAGAGCACACACGCCTGTGAGGCCGGCCGAGCAGACATCGGCATTGGCCACGGGCCCAGCAGGGAGAGTGCCCATGTCGTCATGGTCTCACTGCAAGGCCCGCAAGGTGGCAAGACAGAAGTACAGCATCCTGGAAAGGTTTCCTTGAAAGAGGCTCTCCACCCGGCCCTTGGTGCCCGCCCCGGATTCCCACGCCCTCAGGGTTTGGGCCGACTTGACAGCCTCTAATCCATTTGGTTTGACTCAAGCTTCCACACTTGGTGGGGTCAGTCTCCTAGCAGGTTATGTCCATTCCTACTCTTGAGATTATTTTCATCAATCTGTTTCATTTTTGGCCCCAGTCGGACCTATTTTTTATTTGGGTTGCTTGTCTACACTTCACAGTCAAGGTCAAACTTTCTCAATACGGAGATACTAATATGTAATTCTCCGGGAGACCTGCCTGGCCGGTGCCCAGCCCTGTTTCAGTCTTTCCCTGAGCTGACCGAAGCCTGGATCGACTTCTGCCGAGGCTCTCTGAAGCTCACCTCCTGACATCTCTCAGCTGCTCTGGCTCCAATGGCCCTCCACTGTGTTCACTGTCTGTGATCCCCGTTATCAGGCCCTGACCCCTTCCTGTTGTTTCTGGCCCATATTCTCTAAAAGCTCTGAGCTCCATTCCTCTACCTCTTTGCCCTGAAGTCACATGGTAGTCTGAAAGACACAGACGTCGTGTCCAAGCTCTACCCAATCCCGCATTCCAAATGGAAATTGCCCATTTCACACCTCCCAAGCACATAAAACTTATCAACTTAAAATATCATCATTTCTGCAGGAAAAAACATGGATGACTTAATAAATAGTCCGGGAAAATTTGCTGCATGTTTAGGGAAAAATGAAACCCCTTTACTTCAAATTATAAACAAAAATAAGTTCTAGTGGATTTGACATTTTAAACTTCAAAAATAAAATCATAAATTATCAGAAGCAAAAATGTGAGGATATTTTTGGAATCTAGGGGTAGGAACAGACTTTCTAAGCAAGACAAAATCTGGGTGTTAAAAGGAAGGTAATAACTACTTACAAAGTGAAATAGTTCCATAATATAAAGGACACAGTAAAGAAAGTTAAAAGACAGGCTGAGAGAAAATATTTGCAGCATATATATCAGAGGCTTAAAATCCAGGATATTAGAAAATATCCCCCAGAACAACAATGAAAAAAAGGAAGGAGGAAGAGGAAGAAAGGAAGGAAGTGAGAGAAGGAGGGGAAAAGGAAGGGGCAGAGGGAATAAAGGAAGGAGGAAGGGGAAAGAGGGCAAAAAATATGAGGAGGCAATTTATAAAAGAGCAATTAGCAGGCTACAGGTCTTCTTAAACCAATCTACCCCAGAGCAAATATACATAAAATCAGTATCTCTGGAGGCTGAGTTTAATCCTTTCCTTTTTTTCAGTGCTTAGCTACAATTTTGTTGGATTTTTATCATAAAACCAACTCTTCAGCAGAGAGGGCACATTTTAAATACACCTTCTAAATGCAGTTCTTGTGAAAAGAGATCAGTTATGCATGACTGCAAAGTAACATGACTATAAAAGTTATTCTAAATTATTCTAAATAATAATATTCTAAATTATTCTGCATGATTATTATATTATTCTAACAACTATGTTATTCCAAATTTTAAAGGAGATTAATTATAGGAGAGATGATTTACACAATTATCAAATATACACGGAGGACAGGACTGGAAGGAAATATACCTGACTGGAAACAGTGGTAGGAACGTCAGTGAGTTTTATTTTCTTCCTTGTCTTTTCTTCTAAACCCCTGCACCTGGCATCAAGACAGGCACTGCCACCTGGGCACCAGCAGAGCACTTCTCTGTCCTGGGGCAGTCGACCCTCAGGGGCACCTCTGCTCCCAGGTGTCTTTCACCTGATGCTTTTACATTTTCTTCAGATCTCACCTTAAAGAAACATGCCATTCACATCCTACAGATATTTTTTCACTTGGTTTTGGCTTTGCTTCAAATAATGCCCTGAGTTTTACAATAAGATGATTATTTAAAATTTTAAAAGATGACACTTGTGGCAAACTACTGCGACCTATGGTGCCTGCATCCCCTGCCCAGCCACGAGGGTGTCCCGGCTGGAGTCCGAGCTGCCTGCTCATGTTTCTGAGATGGGCAGGGATCTCCGGGCCTCTCCTTAGCCCACTCCTGTGCATGTGGGATGTCCACAGCTGGGACACCTGTGCGTGGGCACCCCCTGCTGCAGGTCGCCTCCAGATCTGAGTCCTCACTCCTCCGCCTCTTGACTTTGAAGTTAAGGTTTCACTCTCTTGACGAATACTCACTGCTTAAGGCTACCCTTGCTACTAAAATAACTTTCCATGAAATACTCTGAAAGAAGCTTCTTGACTGTAAATGCCATTATATTATCAGAAATGCCATGTTTGTGTGCGGTTATGTCTTGTGTAACTGACTCCACCGGATTTTCGAGGTGAAGATTGCTCGTTTTTGTCATTTCCAAAACCCAACATTCTTTCACTATAATGTGGCAACTTCTCAGTTCTTTAAACTATTTTTTTCTTTAAGTTCTTATGAATTGATGGTTCCTGTTTTTCTGAACTGTGTGTTGAACCCCTGCTTCTGCTAGGTTCAGTCACCTTTGTTCAATAACTAGTAAATGAGACAAAAAGGTCTCACATAAAATGTGACTTTGTGGCCACTTGGGAGCCTCCATGTCCTCTCCAAGAAAATTTTAACTTGGAGAGACGAGTGTGAACCTCGAAGGAGGGAAAGGGAGCAGGAAAATGGCAACGTGGGTGAAAGTTCCATGGTCGGGCGAGGTTCTCGCTGTGAGTTTAGACTGTGCTGTACTGCTCGCGTGGGAACGGTGACTCGGACACCGACCTCGCGCTGAGCACGGGGACCTGCAACAGGGACACAGGTACACACTCTGTAGCCCACCAGAGCATGGATCATATCCCATATAAAGATAAAAAGAGTCTTTCTTTTTTTTTCTTTTTAGCACATGTAAAGACCAAATTTTGCTTTTGAACCTCAATTTTCTGCAGCTTAGAAAAAGTTAAAACAAAATGAGAATATTGTATTCACCCAAATAAAAAATGATTTCCTGCATCCAGTTGATTGCTCATCCATTAGCAGCAGATGTCTCTCAAGTAGCTGAACCACACGGAGCTGGACCTGGGACTCGAAGACCTGCCCCAAGGGACTGCCTTCAACCTCTGTAAAGACACACACTGGATTAGTGTCTGCTAGGGCTGCCGTAAGAAAGTACCAAAAAAATAAGTGGCTTAAACAATAAAATATTGTCTCACAGTTCTGAAGCCTGGAAGTCTGAGATATCAGTGCCAGCCGGCCCAGGCTGCCCCCAAGGGGAAGGTTCTGTTCCAGCCTCTCTCCCGCCTTCTGGTGGTTCCGTGGCTTGTGGCTGTGTAAGTCCAGCCTTCACATGGTGTACTTTCTCCCTGTGTGTGTGTCTGCCTCGAAATTTCCCCTTCTTATAAAGACACCAGTGTATGGGATAATGGGCCCACCTGACTCCAGAGTGACCTCATCTGAACTAATGCCATCAGCAATGGCACTATTTCCAAATAAGGTCACGTTCTGAGCTGCCAGGGGCTAGGACGTCCACAAGTGAATTTTGGGAGACACAAGTCAACCCGTCACACACACGGAGGCCCTAAACAATGAATCATACAGGTCTGGACTCCTACTCACTTTCTTAGTCGTGTCTTCTACCAGTCCTCTTCCCCCAGACTCGTTCCCCTGAAGGCAAGTTGCCTTCCCGCTAAGCACGGGCCATTTGCTTTCCTTTCCTTCAGTGCCAGTGTCTATGCTAAGGAGAAGTCAGAGGAAAGGTTGCTATAAAATCAGCTCAACATCTGCTGGACTCCTCAGGAAGCACCTCTCAGGGAGACCTCCAGGCAGGGCTGCTGTGCCTTAGTAAAGAACTCCAGCTGCCCTTGGTCTCCTGACTCCCCGGGCTTTCTGATTCTAACCTCATGGGTGCTCTGAGGGTAAACCCCAGGAAGTCCTGTAGGCCCTGGGGCTGCTCTGCATGCGCGTGGGGTGCTGCGTGCTCCCGAGGAGCCGTCTGGGGCAGGCAGGGCCCAGTGACACCTGGGCTGGAACTGTAGCTCCCCCACTTGTTAGCTGGCTCTGCTTCCTCCCTAAGAAATAGGGCTGATCATGTAGGGTTACTAGGGATGTAAAGTGTGTGAACTGCTTAGAGCTGCGCCTAGCCCTGAGGAGAAACTTGCAAGAAGTCAGCCTTGGGTCCTTGCGGTGCCTTCTGCCACAGACAGCATTTGCCTTCGCTAGGCTTGTTTTTAAAAAAATGCTTGACTTGGAAAGGGTCTTTGGGAAAAATTAAAAATTTTAAAATAAGTAAATAAAATCTAAGATTAATTCTTTTGAAGACCCACTCTCCATTTCCTCATCCATCTGTTTTGTAAACACAATCTGGTGTCCAAGTAACTCTGAGGGACCGGGACCCTCCTGAAGCACACAGCATCCAAGTCACTGCTCTCATTTCTGGCTATCAGATTGTCCCCCTGGGGGAATGGAGTCTCGGCCCCTGGGAGCTCAATTTGAAACTGAAACCATGGCTGACCCTGAGGATGGCAACTCCCCCACTTGGGTCCCCTGAGGATGGCAACTCCCTGCTCTGGCCTCCTGGGGCTTTGCTGGGGCTGGAAGACCACACACAGCACATTCCCTAAGGGCCAGGTCCTGCCCGTCCATCCACACTTCACCTGAGGATGCCTGGCTAAGCTCAGGGCCCCACCCACCCAACAGGGGAGGAGGAGAGGCCCAGCCAGTCCTCCTGGATCCCTGACATTTACAGCTGCAAAGGTAGGCAGCTGCGCTCAAACATTCAAGCCATGCCTCTCAACACAAAAAGAGGTTTGACATTAAAAAACCATTGTGAGGCTGGATGCGGTGGCTCATGTCTGTAATCCCAGCACTTTGGGAGGCTGAGGTGAGTGGATCATGAGGTCAGGAGTTTGAGACTAGCCTGGCCAACATGGTGAAACCCCATCTGTACTAAAAATACAAAACATTAGCCTGGCATGGTGGTGTGCACCTGTAATTCCAGCTACTCGGGAGGCTGAGGCAGAAGAATTGCTTGAACCCAGGAGGTGGAGGTTGCAGTGAGCCGAGATCATGCCACTGCACTCCAGCCTGGGCAACAGGGATAGACTCCATCTCAAAAAAAAACCATTGTGAGGCTGAGGCAGGCAGATTGCTTATGTCCAGGAGATGAGACCAGCCAGCCTGGGCAACATAGCAAAACCCTGTCTCTACAAAAAATAGAAAGCTAGGCATGGTGGTGAACGCTTGTAATCTCAGCAACTCAGAAGGCTGAGATGGGAGGAGGATCACCTGAGTCTGGGGAGGTCCAGGCTGCAGTGAACCTGATCTTGCCACTATAGTCCAGCCTGGGCAACAGAGTGAGACCCTGTCTCCAAACAAAACAAAACAAAACAGATTTTGATAGCTTTTGTGGAAAATAACGAAGAAAAGAAAAAGGCCCCCCACCACTTTTTTTTTTTTTTTTTTTTTTTTTGCTTATACCGTATTTGCATAAAGAAACTCTGACAGGTCATATAAGAAACTAAGAAAAGAGTTATGGAGGGAACTGGAAGGGAGATGGGGGATGGGTGTGTGCTTTTCACTGGATACCTTTTTATACAGTTTCATTTTTGGATCTTATTCAGAAAAATTAAAGCTGGAAATTCTATTCCCTCATTTACAGGATGGAAGAGAAATTCTGTATGCTGATCTCAAGAGATGCTCAAAAGCATCCGTGGAAGGCTGGCACCACCTGTCATGAGCGCCTTTTTCCAGATGAGTACCTAGAGCACCTGCCTTGGCAGGAGAGCTCCCCAGGACTCATCACAGAGCTTCTGGCTGGACTCCCTGAGGCCATGGAGAATTGCCAGGGTAGGAGTTACAAAGAAAGATGTCCTCCCTTGGAAATAATTTATTTGAAGGCTCCTAATCTGCATGTGGTTTTGGAAAGTAGAATCCAGCAAACCTGGATGTGTGTAAGCCATTGGAGATTCATGGTGTCTTGGATGAAGCTGGGAATTCCAACTCCACCTCAAGCTGTGCACCCTCAAACTCTCAAAAGCCTCAGTTTACTCATCTGCAACATGAGTTAATAGTCCTCAACCCCCATGGGGTGGATATGTGAATGACTGGGTTAAAAGACATACACTCTCCAATCCCTACTGCTTCCAGGAGGCCCTTCAGAATGACATTGATTCACTGCACACAGTGTGAGCAGCATGACTGATCTCTCGTAAGTCCTGCGTGAGGTAGCAATTAGAATCTCAAACATGAGGATCTAAGAGTGCCGCTTTTGCAGCAGCAGAAGACTGAGAGATTGTAAGAATCTTTTGAATCAGTTTGCTCAGATTACTCCCAGATTACTCTGGGACTATTTTCTGACATGTGAAGAACAATTTCTACGTCAGTAAGGTGTCCATTGCCTGCCACTAACTTTTCATTCTCACAGAGAATGGTAGAAATTAGAATTGGGAGATTCTGATAATTCTGGCAAGTGGAGGGCAGGTGCGAGTGAGGACCTGCTGAGAGGGGCTGCGTTACTTTAAGGGGCATGTGAGGACTTGGGGGCAGCATTTGTTCCCCCTCTCTAGTGGCCATTCCTGTTTTGTCCAAGTGTCCCTCTGATGAGCCCAGTGGGTGAACACAGAGCAGGTGACACACACTTTGGACAGGTGAGACAGTCGGCGGGTGAGTCATTTCCTTACCAGGAACCTCTGTGTGCAGTCACCTCTCCTGCGGCTGGGTGGCAGTCTGCACTCATTCTGTGTCTCACCTCTTCCCTCCAGAGAATGACTGAGCAGGTCCTTCTGGGGACTTCAAAGAGACTGCCACATGCAGATGAGACGAGCCATGTGCCTGTCAGGCCCAGCTCAGCAGGGCCAGCTTGAAAGGCATATCTGAATTGAATCAAATGCGTTCACCCATAAACTGAGGATGTGACTGTGTACAAACAATGAAAACAACAATCACTGACAGCCGAGCGTTTAAATGCTCTGGGTATTGGAGGTAACTTATAGCCAGTATCTAATTCACAGCAGCCCTGAAGTTAGCTAACCTCACTAAAAGCTCCCTGTGCTTGAGGATGGAGGAAAGAGAGAACAGCAGAGAAGGACGGGCATCCGTCAGGAGAAGGCTAGCTGAGTGCCTAAATCATCCCACCTGCTCCATTTGTCTGTGGGATCACTATCACATATTTGATCATATGATATGTTTCATAACCCCTTTTACCCCCATGAGTGAAACTTGCACAGCAAGGGGAGCTATCTGTGTTCAGCGTGGTACCGAGAGCACTGGGATAGTGGCAGCAGTGAAGACAGTCGCTAGTGGATGTCACAGGTCTCTGCTCTCGGTCTTCACTGATCCAAGTGGTCTTCTGGTGAAGATGCAAAGGGGATACCACTCCAAGTTGCAGGTGACATGAAGCTTCATGTTTCATGTTAGAGAATACATGGACTAAATCTAAAAGACAACACCAAGGGTAATGTAAAGTTCTACTTAGGTTTAAAAATAAAAACTTTTTTTTTAAAAAGTCACCACCTCATATTCAGAATGATCCCAGCACTTTGAGAGACAGAGGCAGGAGGATCACTGGAAGACAGGAGTTTGAGACCAGCCTGGACAACACAGGGAGACCCCCTTCTCTCCCCAAAAATATTTTAAAATTAGCCAGGCATGGTGGCACATGCCTGTAGTCCCAGCTAAGGTAAAGGGTCACTTGAGCTCAGAAGTTCAAGGCTGCAGTGAGCTATGATTGCTTCACTGCACTCCAGCTTAAGTGACAGAGTGATATCTTGTCTCTAAAAAACAAACAAAAAAAAATGCAGAATTAGAGAGATGTGGTTTTGTAGCATGTTCCCACACAGAGAAGCAGGGAGGTCAGCCCGGTATGAGTGCAGTGCCCGGGTCCAAAAGATGGGTATGGATGCCAAAAACCAGACAAGGGAGGTCACTGTGCCCACCTGAAGAGGGACTTTGGAAATTGCCAAGTAGATGCTGTGGAAGGCAGCACAAGGTCAAGGGTAGCTAAATACCTCAGCACGTAAAGAGTCTTTCCAGGAACCATGAGAAGAAGGAAGAGCTTGAACACAAGTGGTGAGGTGCATGCAGTTGGAAGGGCTTTGGTGTGGAAGGAGCTGGGGCTCACGCAAGAATTCAGCAGTTTCTGGGACAGAATATGTGCTCGATGAATATGTATGAGCATGTTGAATTATGACCATCCTGCCCATCATGGCTATGCTTATATGACCTCAGAGGCAGAGCTAGGTCCAAAACATGGATGTGCCAGAGAATAGGGTCTGGAAACTGTACAGATCGTCTTCTTAGTTGGCACTTTGCAGTGATGCGCTGGGCTGCGTCTGAGGGGAGGGAAACGGCTTACGGATTAGACAGCCCTCTGAGGGTTCACAGAGAGGGGCCTCTATGGTGGGAAGTGCCCTTCACACTGAGAATCGTGATTCCAAGTGAAGAGTGTGTAAATAATGACGATGACTCCATGCTGGATGGTTGAGCAGCCGCCACTGTGGGTCACCTCGCCCATGCATCACAGAGGGTCAAAGAGGACCCTCGATTGTATCCACACAGCTAGCAGGAGGAAGGCAGGACTGGCCCAGGGATTCTGATT
Organism: Ateles fusciceps; assembly: GCA_036589455.1. Classification (NCBI taxonomy): domain Eukaryota; kingdom Metazoa; phylum Chordata; class Mammalia; order Primates; family Atelidae; genus Ateles; species Ateles fusciceps. Next base: position 362,636 of record JAZHEH010000198.1, on the reverse strand, counting down.
CCACATCAACAGAGTTTTTAACATCCTGAGAGTGTCCCTGATTACCTCTTCATGTCCCTGCGCTAGCTGCCATATTCATACAGGAAAGCACACCAGCATCTGGGTCTCCCCCTACTAACAGCCCCCCTCACAACTGCACTGCTTATCACCTGCCCTGACAGGCCTCAGTTAACATTCATTGAATAATGAATAAATGACTAAACACATGGACAATTGAACCTCTTCCCTTAGATGTCCAGTACGCTACACCTAATGCTGCCCCTGTGTGTCATCAAATGAAACATGGAGGCAGGACTGTGGTACTCCTCCAATGCCAGAGCTGGAGGAGAGAGATCATTGCTGGAATGGAGATCTGGGGCCCAGAGAACAATTCCTATGGTCAGGAGTAAATGGCAAAAAGCCACTAATTCCAATCCAAATAGCTAATGCTATTGAATACCTACTATGTGCGGCACTTGCCTAAGAATTTTCATGCAAGAACTTTTTGCATCCTCAGAACAGCTCTCTGTGGTCATTGTTCCTTTATTCCTAGTTTACGGATGAGGAAACTGAGGTCAGCAGGTGTTAAGTAACTTGCCATGCGTGCAGTAAGCAGCTGGCTGAGTTGAGGCTCACCCCTGGTGGCGGCTTCATCACTGTGCCTCGTGAGCCCCTCCAAGATCACATGGACCAGCAAACTACAGCAAACTGGAGAGTAGTCAGGAGTAAAATCATGTGGGGAACTTGAGGGGTGACTTCAGGCAAGGGACAGCCCCGCGTCTCAGTCCGTGATCCCACACACAGAAGGACATCATTTGTGCTCAAGGTAAGTTGAGCAGGCAGGGCATGGGAGAGAAAGAGGCTCAGGCCTGGGGTCCCGGGTCTGCTTATTTCACCCACAGCTTGTATGTTTCTTGTCAATTGTGCCTGAACATAGTGTTATGCTTCTCCCTTAAAAAACCCAAAGAGTAAAGTTTGGGGAATTTGTAGGCTACTAACAAGAACCAAGCCTGAGGCTTCTATATGCCAATCTAACTATTTATAGTTCCTGGAATGGCTTTGCACAAACAAGAATAAGGCTGTCTACCCCATGCAGGAAAGTTCCTGTGCAAGTGCCACAAGGCTGTACAGGCTGGCTGCATGTGCCCTGCACCTAAGGCCCCCAGCCCAAGGGAACCCTCAGGACAAACAGCAGAGATGCTCTGGGTGCCAGCGCGTCCTCCTCAACAGGCTCCCTTACCCTGGCATGGGCAGGAGAGGCCTGAGAGCCCACTGAAGGTGGAGACATTGAGGCTTCCACTAATGGCCACCCGTGGCAGAGGTCAAGGACCCCGACCTGACTAGCCACTGCTCCTGACCCAGGGGCTGTGCATCTTGGAGGGGTCCCCAGCCCCTCTGAACACTTGCTGAGTGCCACCACAGGGCTCAATTCAGGCCCTCCACCTCATCAGAATGACGGCTTATCTTTCAAAGCTCCCAGATCAGAAGTCTGTGTTCCACATGTGTGCAGTCCAACCTGGTAGCTTCTCACCACATGAGGCTGTGGCATTTAAATTAAAATTAATTGAAATTAGATAAAACTTTCAATCCAGTTCCTAGTCACAGTAGCCACATTTCAACTGCTTAGTAGCCACATGTGGCTTGTGGCCACTGCCTCAACCAGCACAGATACAGAACTTTCCTATTCTTGCAGAAGGTTCTATCTGACAGTGCTGTGCTAGAGGGTTTGGGAAGCCACAGGAAGCCACCTTGTGACTTCCCCGGGTCCTCTGAGAGTTTTCTGTTTCTGCCTCCTCTACTGTCACTGCTGTCTTTGGCCTTTGGACTGAGACAGGAGGCCCAGGCTGGGAGAGGCCCAGCAGCAGCTAGCAGCAAGCAGAAAAAGGTGCACAGAGGGTGCCCCATCAGATATTGCTTGGCGCAGTTGCTGAGACTGGGAGCTCACACCATGGCCAGGAGAGCAGCAACACATTTCCAGCAGCAGAGCCTATGGTTAGAGGACAGATCACGAGCAGTGTGGGGTTCATCCAGCTGGAGCAGGCCCTGAGCAGCTCCCAGAACCCCCCACACACTGAGGCTCCAGGGTTCAAAGTTGCAATGGTAGCAGCCACCGCAGACAATGGATGTTCCCGCCCAGGTCTCCTGGCATCACCTAAGCCCAAGATTGTTTGACAACACCTGGACCATCGCAACAAGCAAGGATCCCCCAGTAATGACAGAATTGAATCTCTCAATAACCAGGTGGAGGGGGTGAGGTAGGGCGGGGTGAGCTTGGAGCAGATTTAATATAATTTAGAGATTTCTAGATTAAAGACATGGCACATATTTGATAATCTAGCATAACAGACTGAAATTCATACCCACTAAACAAATACATTGAGCTAGGATAGCACATTATTACAGAGGGAATAAGGAGGATGAAATTAAAACAGGGACAGGACAGAGAATCCTGTTCTAAAATCCTGCTTGTCATTTCCAAAGCTTGAGTGAGCCTTGAGGATGTCGGGCTCACCAACAGTACATGAAACCAAGCCTACCTGCCTTCCTTGGAGGCAAGAGTTAGGTCCACATTTCTCGGCGCACAGCTCTGGGTAATCCACAATTCCAAAGCCACCCCTGGAGAGACCAGCCTATGTTGGCCAGGGCAAGCCCTTCTGTGGTTGCTCTCTGCCCTTCTGGGGCCTACATGTCCACTAGGCACACTGGGCACAGTGCATGGGGCCTGTGATACTGTTAGGGGCCTGCAAAGGTATTTTAATTTTGATTTATTTTAAACTCAGAGGAAAACCACAAATAAATGAAAATGAATGTATAAGAATGAATCAGCCTGAATGACATTTATCTTTATGCCAGGGCAGTCACACTCTGCTTTTTCATAAGAAAGTGGTCTGCAAAGACCAAAGCACCTGGGGTCCCTGGGCGTCACCACGAGACCATGACTCTTGCCCCCTATACCAGAGACCTGAAAGGCAGCTCCACACAAAGGTGACCCTGACACCCTCACAAACACACCTGCAGATTGGATTTCAGTAGGAATATTTTTCCCTCCTTCCTCTGCATCCAGCTCCAAAAATGCTCAAATCTCCAGGCAAAGTATCTGGTCACCCAAAGGCCTGTGACCATCTGCCTGTTCTGCCATCCTTAGCACTGGTTTCCTTCCTTTACATTGTCTTATGGCTTCATGAAGGCTGCTGGAGCTCCAGCCATCACCTCTGCATTCCAGATGGGGGAAGGAGGGAAGTCGGATGCAAAAGACTTAGCCTGTTAGATGCCAGGCTCCTTTAGAGAGTTTTCTAGAATCCCCAGCTAACCCTTTCAGCCTACATCTTTCATTGGCCACCCTATCTGTAAAGGAGACTAGGAAATACCGTTTTTAAACCGGGTACACTGTTGTCCCTAACAACACGGGGTTGTGGTTGACAACAGAGGAAGCCGAAGAGAATGCATACTAGAAGTCTCTACAACAGAGCACTGAAGACAACCAGACAGATACTGTATCACAGGACTCTGTCCTGTGAGTGGACCTGGAGACAAATCACTTCGCACCTCTGTAACCAGGGTCTACTTTGTGCAATAACCACATTGCCACACCGGAAGCATCAGGAAGGGTATCAGGGAGATGGTGGCTTCAAGGACTTTGGACAACTTGGAGGAGGATAACTTAAAGAGAGAGAAGTCGCCTGTTTGATTTTTGCTTTAAAATCAAGTAGGATTTATTTTCATTCATGCATTTAACCAATATTTATCATGTACTCAATAAAATAACAAAAACAATTCAAACACCATTCTGTTGACTGAGGGCTGACTTGGGGGCCAGGCACGGTTCCGGGTCCTTTGCCCATGTGGTCTCACTTAATCCTCAGAACCGTAAGTGGCAGAGCCTATCACTATCAGCCCCATCATTCAGATGTGGAATTGGGACAAAGAGGTGTTAAGGATGAGCTGAGGGTCACACTGTTAATACACAGAGGAGCCCAGCTTTGAACCAACAGCCTGGCTCTTAGACCCCAAGGAGGTGGTGGTGAATTGGCAGACAAGGTCTCACCTATTTTTGTCTTTCTAGTGAAACATATATAAGCCCAGTTATGTAAGGCCATCATAAATTCCCCCAGGAGACTGGCACAGGGAGATGGGGCTATTCTCACCTTCTGCAGCACACCAGGAATCTCTGCTGTGACTGGGTTCAAGACCCACCCCTTTCCTCAAAGCCAGCTCTTCCTGAGTCAGGACCATGTCCACTGAGTCCCGAGGTGCAGCAAAGAAACTGTCCCGACTTGGCTTCAAAAGCCAGGGTACTTTCCAGCAATGAGCCAAACGGCTGGTTGCTTAGAATTTTTACAACAGGTTCATCTCCAAGGACATGGAGTCTATTCACATAATTCACCCTTATCAAAGGTCAGAGAAGCTGGAACTGTCACATACTAATTATCTATTGGCATAATCAGGGCTCATGTGGAGGCGGTGGGTTTTGGAAGGATGGTGTTTGCTGCTATTTCACCTTGGACCTGGGTCCCCCTCCTGTGTGTTCCTTGCTCTGCATCATCTCCGGGCCTTGCCTCACTCCTCCATCCTTCTCCTCCAGCTCCTTTACAGATAGGGTGGCCAGTGAAAGGCTAAGCTGAAAGGGTTAGCTGGGGATTCGAGGAAAGGAGTCTGACATCTAGGAGGCTTTGCCTTTGTCCCCCCACTTCCTTCCTCTCTTTGGTCTGGAATGCAAAGGTGATGGCAGGAGCTCCAGCAGCCTTCTTAAAGCCGTAAGATAACTTGGAGGGAGGAAGTCAGTGGTAAGGAGGCCGAGTAGCACGGATGAACTGGCTGCCTGTTGACCCTTGTCCCAAACAACCTGCTTCCTGTTTGAGGACAGGACAGAAAGGGCAACAGAACCCTTTTTCTGTGCAAGAGAAATTAAGCCTGACTCTCTTTGGAGCCCTTACTATTTTACAAATTTTCCTTTGTATCTAGCTGAATTGATAGAAACTTACACATTCCTCTCACACTCTGTAAGTGATTTGTCCAGTGAGAACAACTAAGATAACACGTTTTCTACCATCATTAAAAATCCTGTGATTTTTAGTCCGATGTATTTTAAAAAGGACAGGATGAAGAGAAGAGCTAAAAGCCCCTGTAACAGAAGCCCTCACTTGCAGGGTAATCACTCCTAAAAGCAAAAGATAAGCAGGAAAACCACAATGGATAAGATCTGCCATCACCCTTAGCTTTTCTGATTACATAAAGTACAATAACATCTATTTTTTTTTCATCAGAAGGAATCCTCTGAGACCACCAAGCATCCTGCTCACTCCTCCTTCCTGACGGCCTAACTTCCTTCTGATCTATTATTGGCTTTTCCTTGCCTGAGCTCTGTGATCTAGCCAGAACCCTCCAGAACCTACAGGGAGTCCAATCCTTGCCCAGCAGCTCTGAGCCAGGCCCACAGCTTCCTAGCCACAGCACTGGGGATAGTGGGGGGTCCTCTGGATTATGGCAAAGGGGAAAGTTGCAGGAAAAAACTCCCCACAAGTTAGCACCATCTACAATTGACCAACAGAGTGCCCATAGCTCTCAGCATTCAAAGCCTAAACAATCAGAATGGAGACGTATAAAGCATTCAATGCTTCACGTTGACGGACAGACACTGGAGAAGGCAGAGTGATCAAAAGGACACAGCAGTACTCCTTCAGGCCCACCAGGACCCTGGCGGAATGGAAGAGAGCATCTGCACTGCACAGACTTCAATGATCTTCTTCAGAATTGACGAGGAAGGGCCATGTTATGTTCACCCTGGGTTCAGTTTTAAGTGTATGTTAGTTAATATTTTTCAATATGAGTCATCCCCCAGATATTGTGATCATTTCCAAATAACCAGAATCTAGATGACTAGAAATTTACTCTAGCTGGCTTTATACAGGAAGTGTGAGGACAGAATCCAGCTGCTTCCACTCCAGGGTAGGTCTGAGGCCAACTGTCCTGGGTTTCCTGGCCTGTGGCATCAGTCTGGTTGGATTACACACAAAGCCCTGCAGATCTCCTGCTTTTCCTGATTCTCCTGTACTGAGTGAGTGCAAGGGGCTCCTCTGTCACCGGTGCATTCTTTGAAGCAGATGCTGTGCCTGATACCTGCTGGAGAGTCCCACGGCCGTGAGTGAGTTAAGGAACCTGCCATCCTTCCTATCTTCCAGGTGGATATTGGGGTGGGGGGGAGGTTAAAGGGAATGTCCATAAAGTTGCCACCATATGGTTGGGGCTGAATGCAATGAGAGTTCTTATTGTGATGATGTCAGTGACAATGACGATGATGATCATGATGATGACATCTAAAACTCCAGGGTTTCCTGGGGAGAACCAAGGAGGATCTCCCATTTACCTAATAAATAAATGTCCTGTGAATGCAGAACATGCCATGTAATTGATGACACAAGAGGGATCTCACTTTCGGGGGGATGAGAATCAGTTCTTTATGGATTCCCACAGGGCAGAGGGACCCAGGTAGAGATACTAAGCTGTCTGTTATATTTCTGAATGAATATGTATGTAACAATTATCGTGTCTCCTTGTAACTTGTGTGCTCATCATAAAATCTTCACAAGAACTCATAACATTCAGGCTATGACTATTCTCATTTTACAATGAGGAAGGCGGGACACCAAGGAATAAAGTAACTTGCCTAACAGGGGGCGAGCTCACCACACAACAACCAAGGGTGGGAACACCAGTCAGGTACTGAAGAAAACACTGGGCATGAGGTAGACCAGGTACACCAGGTCCAGGTGCTGACTACAGGTGGAGCGTGGGAGACAGGCCCAGTGAGCCACAGGCCAGTCTCTAGGCTCAGGACACCACAACAATAGGACGCTGGCCAACTTCCAGCTGTCATCGCTGTCTGCATTTCATTTTTGCAGATTGATGGCCTTTAAAATGCATGCTCAGCTTCTACCCTAGGTTTTGCTCTACCCCATGCCTGCATCCACACTTAACCATCAGCTCCTTCTGGTAGTTGGGGAAACTTGACCAAGCAACAAATCATGTTAATAAATGCTCTATATTCAGGGATGCCCAAGGCCTTATCTCTTGATGACAGAAGTGATCATATCATCCCCCCTTGTTTCTAATGGGTAGGAGGTGACTCAACTCCTAGTGTTCACACAGCTGCCCGAATTCTGCATGAAAGAACATGATCAATGTCTAGGATAAAAATCAGCCACCTCAAAACCCTTTAAGGGATTGAAGGACGTGGGACACAGTGATAAGCACATGTCTGAGGCCCGGCTCCTTCTCTGAAACAAGCATGAGAGAGTGTTGGTGTCCACACCACACTGAAGCGCTGTCTGAGGCAGTCTGCCTTTTACAGGCTCCCATCTTCATGAAGGTGGCAGATCTCCGAGGGCTTACAAAGAGGACTCACCCTGAGAGACAAGCGGGGCTGTTCTCCTGGCTTAGAAATGCCTGGTGCCTGACTTGCAGAGGCCCCCAGTTGGTGCTGGGATTCTTAGCAGCCTTGGAAACAACCACTGCCCACGTTGGATCTGCAGGATCTTTCTTAAAAAAGCCGTAGAGCAAACTCAAGAGCCAAAAACCCAAATGCCTTCCGAGGGCAGATTAATAAGACAGCCTAGCAGAGTTAGTGTTGATGGAGGTCCCTCTCCATTCAGGCCCTGTTCTGGGGGCCAGGCGGATGCTAACCCACGGGGTCTTCACGGCAGCCCCGCAAGGCTGGCAGACCCTCAGCCCAGCTTCTGAGCCTCCCCTCTGAACGCACTCTCCAAGCTTTGTGGCATCAGGGTGTGGCAGGGCCTGAGATCCGGAGAGCACAGACCCCACCCACAGTTATCTCAACACAGAAAAACAATCCTGAGCAGGCCAAACAGAACCTGGTGGGGGGATGCCTTCACCAGGGCCGCATCTGGTCCTGGAGGGGCTGGTTTGCAGCCCAGTGATTTCATGTTATTTTTTAAATTTTCTCAATATTTGTCTGCCTTTATCTATGAAAGAGTAAGGTTCTGGGGAGGTTTTCTTCCTTGGAACCTTGCTCTCTCATTTTAAGCTGACTTAATCTTCCCACGCTATGCGTCACATGCAGAGCGCCAACTTTGAAGTTCACTCGGTGACCGAGTCTCCCGCCCAATCCCTCGGCGAGGGTGACGTGCCAGCAGAACATCTCAAGGCTCCAGATGCAGCCTGAGCCCTCCACTGCCCTAGCCTTGATAAACACTACATTTTTCATTTCAAAAACTGTGTTCAACCTGTTCCCTCAAGACAACCTAAAAATCGTCAACATCAGCCAAAGTTTGGAAGCCAAACGTGTGTGCTCCTGCCTTAGATACAGATCCCTTAGCAGAGGGGGCCTCTCAGCAGCAGCCCAGAGGAGCTGGGACCCAAGCTGGGAGCTGGTCACCTACACAAGGGAGCCATCCAAAGTCGATTTTAACCAAAGATCCACTAGCCAAGCCTTCCTGAGGGGACCGGCCAGCCACCGTGCTATACTAAGGGGCAGACTGAACATTCTCTTAGCTGCTCCAATTTTAGAAATTGGGTGCTGACTCATTATTAACCCAGGAAGCCCACACACTCAAATGACTGTACTGAAAAAGCTCCCTGTCATGCCCTGCCTACTGATGTGCTGCTTTTTAAGCAAATTTGAAAAATGTTTATCATAAGGTATTTATGACATTTAACCGTTTCATTTACAGTAACTAGAACAACATTTAAAAAAAAAGTGTTTCCTGTATTTTACTTGACAGTAAAGCTAAGCTTCATCGGAATACTAACAGCCTAAGAAATACCTATCAAGATCAAGTCAGGCTCAAAGACTGAGCGACCCCCTCCTCAGTCCCCCCCCAGTCCCCCACCCCCAGTGCTGGCCCCCAGCATTTTTACATTCTTTCTGATTTTACCACAGTTTGTGACTTTCAATGTTAAGAAAAAGGAAGGGACGTATACTAACTCCTGCAAGCATTCATATGCTTTTAGAGAAGGCAGCCAAAGTTCTGCCTCTCTGGTATTTCTTGCACTGAAATTGGGCAGCTCAGACCACGGGGCCAGAAATGGCTCAGGAGCTGCCTCTCCTCCACCTCTGCGAAGCGGAAGCTCAGCCAACCTCAGCACCCCTGGGTTAGCACAAGTATACCCACTTCCATCTCTAAGCTTCACTTCGGCTTCTCAGAGTCCCGAGCAGCTTATTCTCCAGCCAAGCACCACAATCTCTTCCAAGACAACACAATGTGTAACCGGCATCTGCATCCTCACAACGAAGGACTGAGAAACACCTCCTGACAGTCACTCTACAAGACAGTAACGGCGGGCCTGAGGGCAGAGGCAGCCACTTTTCTAAAACGACAGATCTTCAAAGTCTGCAAAAAACGCAGTGTGCCCTCCAGGACGCAGCAGCCTTTCCTACAGCTCAGACTCCAAGGCAAACTGCAGAAGTGACCCTAAAAATGACAGACGCATACTTACCAGGGAGAGGCTGGTGGCTCCACCTTCTCAGGAACTGTGCTGTGAAGATCTGAAGACACGCAGGGGCTTGAGCACCGCTTGCCTAGAATGTTAGTTTGAAACTTAAAAAGCAGCAACCATACAGTCATTCATTTCCCTCCATTCCCAATGATGTCCACACGACTAAGAAGGAAAAAAAAAGAGGCGCACACCTCAGCCTTCATTCTCATTGGAACGAGATGACTCATGCTGACTCATAGCCACCACTTCCTCTCCCGACATTCTCTTCATACTTGTGAGCTGGGCTGGTCCGGTTCCCAGGGTCCCTGCAGCCCTTCCTGGAAGAGCAGCCTTCCTGATCCTCTCAGAGAGACCCGAACACTGACCCCACATGGGACCCAAGGATCGCCCACACATGGGAAATGCTTTATTTAGGAGTCTTGAGAACAACTGGAAAATAAAATGCATGAACTTTGTGTGCATTTGAATTTCAAATACACACTAGGATTTTGTAATGTGCTGCAGGCTCATGTGTGAAATTCTTGCTCTTTTCAAGGCAGTTCAGAGAAGAAAGAAGGATGAGATATTTCTTATTGTTTTAAGTGTTCAGGTTTACTTTGCTCTGGTAAAACCTATTTTGGTGCCTATTTTCTTCTGCATATATTCCTCTGACATAACAATTCACAGAGCTAAAATCATCATCTCTTCAAAGCTGTCTGTTAGGGAGGTTGGTGCCCTGTTTTTAAGTTTACACGGCTTACATTTTTTCTATCCATCTCTCAGACTTCAAGAATATGCGAGGTTCAAATAGTAAAGCACCAAGGAATTAAACGAAGGTAGAGTAATCTAACTCTTAACAGTTGTTGGAGAATGTTTATCTGCAAGAATCAAGAGTTGTCGCTGCCTCCTGGTTTTCTTTTGAATGATGCAGGGGGCTGGGCAGCCTCCCACGGCTTCAAGCATTTCTAAATTATGAGAAGCACTGAGAGTGCGCAGAATCCATGTGATGCTTAGCAGCTGCTCAAGAAGCCATGAAAGGCTGCCGTGATTGCATTTGGCCAACTCACGGTTTCTGGGGGCAGTGACACAGGCAAGGTCATAGATGAACAATGGTGCCCTTGAAGCCTTTTTTGGCTTAGTAGCTGATGCTATGTAGGCTATATTCCGATACTCCTAAAGGTTTAGAGCAAATAAGGAAAACGTATTTTGTTGGGGTCATGAGACCCGGTCTCCATTTACAGCTAGATTCATCTTAGAGAAAAAATACTTACTCCTTTTCCGTATCTCAGATCTTTTATCCGGAAATTCAGGGCATTTTTTCCATCAGGCAATACCAAGTGCTGTGAGTTCTCTATGAAAGTTGTAGCATATTGGCCATTTGGCCAAATAGTCTCATTCCTTGCAGTTTTGTTTTTATGGTTTTTCCCCCAGGAGAGTTCAAAGCCTGCTAGTTTTTCAGTATTTAGGAATGTCTTTATTGTGCAATTCATCGCAGTGCATTTCCTTTAGGAGGAGAGTGGGGAACTGCGAGGAGGCACAGCCCCAGAGACTGTCTTCAGCCCAGCCCTGTCATCCACAAGGGGCTTGTCTGAGGCCCCAGGGGGTGTGGCAGCCCCACTAGAAGAATGCATTAACCAGGAGCTCTGCAGAGTCTGTGGGTTGTTAAGTTTGTTCTCTATGTGGAAAGCCAGCCTTTACCTTCTTTGTGAAGACTTTTATTAAGTCAACTCGTTAATTCCTGGGAGAACTAAAAATAAAAATTAATTTCAAAAAATTACACCAGGCATGAATGAAAGAAATTTGAAATAGTTAGAAAACATGGGCTCCAAGTAGGGCCACACTTTCCTGCCACATCAGCAGTGGTTTCTTCCACAGTGGCACTGTTACAGGAGCCTTCTGGAACATTCTGGGGCCTGAGACACAGCCAGGCCTGCTCCAAAAGGAGCAATCTGAATTGCTACCATGAAGGGTGAGTGGAACTGTGTCCCCCTAGGGCAGTGTCGCATTTGAAGATAATCCCATAAATGCTAAATCTTAATTCCTAATTGACTTCAGTCCTTCTCATTTGGCAATGGGCTGGAAAGTGGGGGAAAGGTGCTCGTGTAAGAAGGGGGGAAGCCATTCCCAATATACTAATAAATAACTCATTCATTAAGGCATATGAGGACCAGGCCCTACATAATTGCTAATACGGAATTTCCTGGAGTAGATTCTCTTTAACCTGGCTCTGAATATTCCAACAGAAAGGAAACAATGATGACATTTTAAACACGGCTATGTTGAAACACTGAACATCTGCATGCTCCTTCCCCAAAGAAAATAGCACTGGAAAAATGTAGGTTTCATGAAATTAGGAAAACCAAACAAATTTCATTTCTAAAGATAATGTACATTCCAGCATGTCATAGAATTATAAATACTGATAACTCACAGTAAACCTATCTAACATGTGCCAGTAACTCTCCAAAACCACACAAATATTAAGTCTTCTGATCCTTCCAGTAGACCTACACCAAAAATAGTGATATCCTGTCCACTCTTTAGCAAAGAAACAGAGGAGTTCAGGAGCCTGCCCAAGGTTGCAGAGCCTGGATGTGAGCCCAGGCCTCCTGGTTTCGGAGTCCACATTCCTAACCACCAAGCCAGGCAAATTCCCACAAGTGACTTTTTAAACATCTTCGCACACACATTCCCCAAACTCATGATTTATTCTTCCGAATTCCTCAGACATACGTGTGGCAAAGGCACTTTCTCTTCATTTGAGAAGTGAATGAAAATCCTAATTTTCAAGTGACCTACCTCTTAAAATAATATCAATTCTATTTAATGAAAAGAGTCAATTAAAATTATACTTTCTGGACTTCCCAGAAAGTACCATGAAGCTGCCCACGCTACCAATATCTCCAGCGGCACTGCTCCTCCTACCTGGAGGACACAAGGCCGATAGAGGCGCTCACATATCTGCCTTCACTAACACTTTCATAGCCGGTCTCTTCATCATCCTCCATCCAGAAGAAGTTTCATGCTCTCATTTCAAATCTAGACCCTCCCCCGACACCTCATTTGTTCTCTAGGATTTTGTTCCTAACCACACTTAGGCTCTTTCCCTCTGATATCTTTAATCACTCCCTGTCTGTGAACTTAAGCACAGGCCCGAGTCTCTTTCATCCCAATAACTCCATCCCTGCCTTTGACCCTATGGAGTAGACCCAATGGGTGCCCCCACATTCATTCCATTCCTGCCCCAGTGGTAGCAGCCTTGACATTTGGTTAAGATGGACTCCACCGTCATAACCAGGGGGAGTTTTCTGATTGGCTAAGCAAAACAAGGGCCACCCCTTGCCACTGTGAATGGCTCCTAGATGGGCTCCCAGGCCCATGTCAGTTAGGGCATGTTTTTTCTAGCCACAGAGGTAAGCTCAGGGGTGCCCAACTGGAGCAAAAGGCCCAAGAGTACAGTGGTTGCCTCTGGGAAGAAACAACAGAGAAGAATGCACAGAACTAAAGAGTGTCTTTCTTGCTTTCAAGTTTCAAAAGTCCAGGACAAGGCATTTGCTGTAGTTTAAATGTGTTCTTCAAAAGTTCATGTGTTGGAAACTTGGTTCCCAATGCAGCAATATGGAGAGGTGGGACCTTTGGGAGATGATTGGGTCATGAGGGCTCTGATCTCATGAATGGACCCATTCATAAAGTAATGAATTAATGGGTTGTCATATGAAAGTCACTTTAGCCATCTCTGGTGAGCCCTCTCAGCATGTGTTGCCCTGAGCCATCTCAGAACTCTGCAGAGAGTCCCCACCAGCAAGAAGGCCCTCACCAGGTGCAGCCCCTGAACCTTGGACTTCCCACACTCCAGAACTGTAAAAAATAAATTTCTCTTTTTTATAAATTACTCAGCATCAGGTGCTCAATGGTAGCAACAAAAAATCGACTAAGACCATATTATAAAGAGAAAAAAAAAGCCTTGGAAGAATGGGTGAAGTCAGGCAACAACGTATAGTTGTACAGATTACATACTGCACAACCCATGGAATAAATTCATGCAGGTTGTGATGTGCACAACTGTATGTGGCAAAGCTGGGTGTAGTAACAGGCGATACATTCCCAGGATCATCTAAGGATTCCACATGCTGGGTGATGAAGAGAGTTAGAAGGAAAGGGATAGCAGGAAGAGTGTGAATCCTGTTTCCCAGGAGGGGTGCTGGGAAGGAGAAGCATCATCACTCACCCCAGAGCCTTTCAGGAACTCTGAGAACAAAGAGACATCTGAAATGGGATGATAAGATATAACAGTTTGATTGGCACCTGGGCACAGTGGTTCACGCCTGTAATCCCAGCACTTTGAGAGGTTGAGGAGGGTGGATCATGAGGTCAGAAGTTCAAGAACAACCTGGCCAACATGGTGAAACTCCATTTCTACTAAAAACACAAAAATTAGCCAAGCATGGTCGTGTGTACTTGTAATCCCAGCTACTGGGGAGGCTGAGGCAGGAGAATCACTTGAACCCAGGAGGTGGAGGTTGCAGTGAGCCAAGATTGTGTCACTGCACTCTAGCCTGGGTGACAGAGCATGACTCCATCTCAAAAAAAAAAAAAAAAAAAAAGTTAAATTGGCAGTGCCTTTTTCTTCCTTAGTGGAAATTTAACTTAATGGTGCATCTTATAATTGAGGGCATCTTAAATTAGAGGTAATGTAGTCTGTAAAGTTAGGAAATTGCATGAGTTCATCACAGAAATGAATGTAGAAAAAAAAGCAAGAACTGAACCCTGGGGCTCTGCAGTTTTAGGAGGTCAGGGGATGAGGAGGAGACAGCAAAGATGGGGATGGGGAAGTAAGGGCTGATGAGATGGGAGGGAAGCCTGAAGAGTATGGCACCTTCAAGGGCCAGTGAAGAAGGCACTTTAAAAAGGAGACAGATCACCTGCATATTCACTGCTAAAAGGCCACGTGAGGTGGAGACAGAAGAACGTCTGTGGATTTGGCAAAAAAGGATTTGTTGAAGAGGGTGTGAAAAGCTCTGAATCGAGTGAGGAGAGAAAGAGGGAATGAAATTGAAGACAGAACAGACACTGCTTTCTAGAAATAAGGCTTTAACTGGAGGGGGAAATGGGGTCAAGAGAGATTTCCTTATTTGTTAAGATGGGGAAAATAACAGCCCATCTGTGTACTTGCTGATAGATATAATTTAGTAGAAAGAGAAAAACCGATGATGCAAGAGAGAATGAGAAGGAATTTGGTGGAGTAGGAAGGGGGCTAGAACCTACTGCTCAAGGAGAGGGGTTGGCCTTGGTGAGGGGGAGTCTGTCTACATGGCAGGACATGGACCAGGCAGGGAGGTATGCTCTTTTAGTTTTCATACTTTGCAAAAGAAGAAACATCAATTTTAAAAATCCAACAACAAATAGAACATGAAAATAGTCTGTCCAAAAACCTTAAAACATTACAGATAAAACTAAAGTCCCCTTCGGTGGTGTTGCAGGATTTTATTTATTTTGATTTCTGAGAACTACCCCATTGTATGTTTATACCTCAGGTTGTTTATGCATCCACCTGTTGAGGGGAATTTGTTTTGTTTTCCACATTGGCTATGACAAACACAACTGCTGTAAACATTTATGTACACGTTTTTGTATGGATGTGCATTTTTCTTTTGTCTAAATAGGTAATTTACTGCTGGGTGATGTGGTAACTCTATGTTTACCCTTGTAAGAAACTGTCAAACTTTCTCCAAAGTGACCATACGATCCATTTTGCATTTCAGCCAGCAATGTCTGCATGAGAGACCAGTTGATCCTCATCTTTCCCCTGCTGGTATTGTCAGTATTTTTAGTTTAGCTGCTCTAACGTGCATGTCGTGGTATCTCCTCATAGCTTTAATTTGCATGTCCCTAATGGCTAATGATGCTGAGCGTCTTTTCATGTGCTCATTTGCCATCTGTGTCTCTTTGGCAAAGTGCCTATCCCAATCTTTTCTCTATTTTTTAATTGGATTCTTTGCTTTCTTACTGTTGAGGTTAGAGCCACCTTTATAGATTGTAGGTACAACTTTTTAGATCAAATATGTAATTTGTAAATATTTTCTCCCAGTCTATATCTGGTCTTTTCATCCTCTTCAACAATATATTTTGCATAATAAAAGCATTTTGATGAAGTCCAATTAATGTTATCTTTCTTTTATGGATAGTGCTTCAGGTCTTCTAAAAAATATTTGCCTAACCCTAGTAATGAAGATTTTTCTCCTGTTTGATTCTAAAAGTTCAAGAGTTTTACATTTTATATTTAGGCATATTATCAATTCTGTGTTTTTTCACAATATATGAGGTTTAGATTGAGGAGTTTTTTTACTGAGGATAGCCAATAAAACACCATTTTTTAAAAAGTCTATCCATTGAATTGCTTTTGGGACTTTGTAAAAAATCACTTGGCCATATTTATGTGTATTTATATTTTGACTTTCTATTCTGTTCCATTAATCTACCAGTCTATCCCTTTCCCAGTACCACAATCTCAATTACTACAGCTATATGTTAAGTCTTAAAATCAGGTATGATTCCTCCAACTTTATTCTTCTTCAAAATTGTTCTGGATATTCTTGGTTTTTTTCTATATAAATTCTAGTATCAGCTCATGTGTATCTACAAAATGTTCCCCCTTGGATTTTGAAGGGAATTGCAGTAAACCTATAGATGAATTTGGGTAGAATATACCTCTTTACTATGTTAGGTCTTCCAATCTATAAACATGGTATATCTCTATTTATATAGTCATTATAGTTTGGTGTCTCCATCTATATGAGCTAAAAAGTATTTTCATTACAGGGTGTGGGTTTAGTGATTCTCAATAAGTCATTTTATTGTCTTTATAAGGTCCTAAATTAAAGAACTCCTGTAAGTATTCTTATATATATAGCTACCAAGACTTGATGCACTCGCCCTATTATTTGGGTGCTGAGACTGGGCTGAAGTATTAATAGATAAACAGCCCCTTACCCCTACCTTTACCTTTTTAAGAAACTCATGAGGCATCATTCTGCTCAAGCAAGCCACTTGCTTTCTGTGAGGCCTCCAGTTTTCCACTGATCCCTGTTGCCCTGATGATTCTTTTTCTCCTCCCCCTCTGCCTCTGCCCTGGGGATATTTGCCAAAATTCCTAGCTCAAATCACCTCTCTTCTCACTTATTCAGAGACTTCACCTCCCAGCCTACAAGGATCATTCTCCTGGACTGATGCTGGGGGTCCTCCCTCCACGTCTCCATAAGCATTCCCAGAATGTCCACGCTTCTGGTTATGAAAGCTGAAATCCCTGAACTCTCCTGGCTCTCACTGCTTCTATCTACCATCCATCCATCCATTCATCCATCCCATCCATTCATCCATCCATCCATCCAGGGGTGTGCTGGCAAGTGTTTAACAACCAGTTCTCCAAATATAAATAAAGCAAATCCTAATTTGTAGAATTTGCTGATTTCTATAGTATAAATTCTCCCCCAATTGCCAATTGCAAACTACCAGCATGCTATCACTGAGAGTGAGTTGGGCAGAGATGAGTAAATTTGTTCCAAAACCCAGAACAAGTCACTGCCAACACACCATTGCATCCATCCATCACCAGACCTCCTGAGTGTCCTTATCCCTTGGGTTTTTCATACCAAAACTAACTGATCACCCATCTGAGATCCTCAAAGAGGCACTTATTTCTGCATTTGTAAATGGTCAGATTAGTTCAGCTGTTCTTAACCTTGGGTGTCTAAAGATCTCTTTGAGAATCTGTTGAAAGCTACAGCTTGCTCTCCAGGAAAAGCAGTAAAAGTATGTACAAAAAGTTTTGTGCACAGAGCCTGTCTGTGCTCTCTAGATTCCTTAGGTGTCCAGGGATACTGGGATTGGAATCCCTGAACCCAGTGACCTCAAAGGTATACTGCAGCTTTAAATATTCGTCTCTGTTGACTCACGTCATGGGATAAGGTAACATCTGGCAAATTAGGAAGTAACAGGTACAAAAGGAATCCAAATTCCAAGTTTACATCTGTTCTTCCTGTGAATTAAAATATAAAGGAGCCTTAGAATTGAGAATATCATGGCTGATGGCAAGGACCAGCAGCCTCTTGGGCATCAGCTCTCCAGGAAAGAATGGCCCAAGGCAGAGCAGAGAGTTGTTCCTGGCTGTCAGCCAGTAACTTTGGCCATGGGGAGCTGGAGCTCTAACTCCTGGCCATGTCACAAGGAGCCTGGGCATTGTGCACAGGGCCTTCCAAGAAGCCAAAGCTCAGGCTGGCATAGAGAAGTGGCTTTCTTCCTCTGAATGACCCAGACACACATCTCATGGAAACATCAACTCAAATAAGTCACATTTCACTGGATGACTTGGATTCATTCACTAAGAACAAGATGTGTTCTGCCAGCACAGCTGGAGAGTAGTGGGCTGGCAGGGGTGTTATATCTTGGAACTGATCAAGTTCAACCCTAGCTCTTCATCTTTTACTCTTCCCCCTCAAAAGGCACCAATCTGGACTTGAACTGACAACATTGGTGCTGTAAAGTGATCCCTGTCACAGTCAAGTGGCAAAAAAGAAAACTAAATACTTGATATGGCTGTCTAGAAGATGTTCTAATTAAAGTCATGTGTGAGCACAGATTGCATTTTGGGCTTAATTATCATGTGCAGAATAATAATATTCTCGTTAACAAGAATCATATTGATTTCACTCATGCTGATGATGAAAGGATTTGAGGGGTAACCAAGTTCTGGGGGCAGCGTGAACCTGAAAATGGTGCTGCTGACTCGTGGAAAACAGTGCAGCATCCATGGGTCCAAACCACTGAAAAGCAGAGTCCTGACTTCTTTGGTCATGTCTGTCTTCAGTTATATCAGAGCTGGTAGGAGTGAGTGGACGAGGCACCATTGATAGTTCCGGTCCTTATGAACAAAGTAGCCCAGTGCATCTCACCTGCACGGCGACATCAGATTGTTAGAAAATCTGCCCAGCAGAATTTCCAAGGCAGCACTGGATTCTCGTCACATTGTAGGGTATTATTTAAGGTCATAGACTCTGGGGGCCAGAATGCCTTGATTCGAATCTGGCCTCCACTCCTGGTTGTATGACCTTGGAAATCACCTAACTTCTCTGAACCTCAGTGCAGTGGGCAGAATTCTAAAGATACTTCCCCCAAGATTCCTGTCTCTGTTTTTTTAGTCAAACACTAATAAGTAATACTGTGAGGGGATTTTGTAGTGTAATAAAGTCTGAGTCAATTGATCATAAAATAAGGAGAATAGATGAGTGGGCCTGACCCAGACAGGTGAGCCCTTTAAAAGCAAGGCATTGGCCAGGTGTGGTGGCTCATGCCTGTAATCCCAGCACTTTGGGAGGCTGAATCACTTGAGTCTAGGAGCTCAAGATCAGCCAGGGCAACATAGTTGGACCCTGCCTATGAAAACATTTAAAATTTAGCCAGACACGGTGGTGCGTGCCTATAGTCCCAGTTACACAGAGAGGCTGCAGTGAGCTGTGATCATGCCATTGCACTCCAGCATGGGTGACAGAATAAGACCCTGCCTCAAAAAAAAAAAAGAAAAGAAAAGAAAAGAAAAGATGCAGAGCATTTTCTCTGGTTGAAAGCAGAAGAGGAAGTCAGAGACTCGAAGCAGCAGAGGGTCATGTATCAGGAATTCAGGCAGTCTTTTAAGTGCTAAGAGTAACCCCCAGCTGACAGCAATGAAACAGAGACCTCAGTGTTATAGCCAGAAGGAACTGGATTTCTCCAATGACCCTGATAAGCTTGCAAGTAGATTTTCCCCTAAAGCCTCCAGACATGAACTCTACCCCTTGGTCATCTTGATTTTTTGTGACCCTGAGCAGAGAACCCGATGGAGTCTGCCCATAATTACAGAACCGTGAACTCGTAGATGGGGCTTGTTTTAAAGCCACACAGCATTAGAGAACTTACACATTCAGCCAATTTACAAAATGGGGATAAGAATTTCATACTCATAGGATTATATGAGAATTAAAAATTAATATCCACAAATGTCTAGAATGTTAAGAACAATCTCTAAATACTGGCTATTTTTTGTATGTGCCATGGAGCTGGTAAAATCCAAATATGTGTGGTTGATGATTTGAAAGTTTTTCCACCAATACAGTATTTGAGTCATAGGCTGCACTCAAAAGTCTAGAATTTTAAATAAATGAATCATACACTAAATATGCATCATCTTTTGAAACTCAGTGCCTATGAATAAATCTCGATGATCATAACACATTACTCAACAAAGCAGACCATAATAAAGAAAATATCAGAACACACGGAGCAAAAGACAGTCAGTTTGGAACTCAAGCATTCAACAGATCTTTAATGAATACACACCAAATGCCAAGCTCCAACTCAGGTCTTGGGACACAGCAAGAAGAAGACACAAAAGATCCCTGTTATCACGAAGCCTACGTTCTAGGAAGATGAGACAGAATATAAGTACATGAGAGAAGTACAAGCTAGTGACATGAACAGTGCAAAACATTAGCATAGGGTATGAGGGAAGTGCTTGAGATGGTAGGTCATCTAGGAAGGTTACTCTGGAGAGGTGTCATTTAAGCTGAGTTCTGAATGATGACCAGGAGCCAACCAGCAGCATTCCAGGACAAGGGAGGAGCTGACGCCAAGACCCCAAGACAAAAGGAGCAGGAAAGAACCCAGGATGGCTGCTGCTTAATAAGCAACAGCAAGAGAAGACAAGATGGGGCTGGAGAAGGTGGCAAGGAAGGAGCTTGAATTTTGTGCCAGGTGTGATAAGGAGACACCGGGGGGCTTTTAAACAGGAGAGTGACATGATCTGATTTGAGTTTTCTAAGGATAACTTTTTTTTTTTTTTTTAAGACAGGGTTTTGCTCTATTGCAGGCTAGAGTTCAGTGGCATGGTCATGACTCAAGGCACCCCCAACCTCCTGGGCTCAAGCGATCCTCTCACCTCAGCCTCCCAAGTAGCTGGGACTACAGACACACACCACCAAGCCTGGCTAATTTTTGTAGTTTTTGTAAAGACAGGGTTAACTGTATTTCCCAGGCTGGTCTCAACTTCTGGGCTCAGCAATCCATCTGCCTCAGCCTCCCAAAGTGCTGGAATTACAGGCATGTGCCACCATGCCCAGCCCCTGAGGATAACTCTTACTGCTGGAGGCCTTGTATAGCACCAGGTGGAAAAAAGGGAATCCAGTGGGTTCCACTGGGGTCTGATGAGTGTAGGAGGGATGGAAAGATAAGGACCTGTTTGAGTATGTTTTGGAGACAGAGTTGTTGGATGGTTTGGGTTTGAGGGCAGTGATGGAGAGAGATGAATCAAGCACAACCCTTCAATTTTTGGTTTGAGTAACTGAGGAGTGCCACTTACAGAGATAGGTGGTGTGAAATCCCAGATTCGGTTTAGGCCATCTTAATTTGGACCTACCTATCAGATATCCATGTGGAGATGTTGAGTAGGCTTGGAATTCTGGAGAAAAGTCTATGTTAGAGGCAGATTCAAGAGTTAATGTCCTACAGATAGAATTAAAGACCTGGCCTGGATGAGAGACAGACAGAGAGAGGAAATGTGTGGAGAGAGATGAGAAGGGAACCCAGCACCCTCAGCCAGTGAGACTGGAGGAAAACCAAGGAAATCACTGCTCAGAAATCAAGGAGTGAGGGTTTCAAGAAGGCAGGAGAGGTTCACCTGCCAGTACTGCTGAGAGGTCAAGTCAGACAGGAGCAGAGCAGGATGTGCTGACCTGGTCACAGAGAGGCCATGGTGACCAGGGAGATGGCCCCGGCAGTCTCCTTGAGTGAATCACAGAAGCTTGGCTGCAGGGAGTGGGTGTAGGACCCACAGACAACTCTTTCAAAAAGGGGAAGCAGGAAAATGGGATCTGGAGAATCCTTTGAGGCCCCACCAAGTACAGTGATGGCAACTGAATGATAGAGGCCTGGGCTCCACCCACCAGCTTCTGAGTCTTGTAGTTATCCTATAAATGGAGAAGGCAGGACAGCATGGAATTAGGTGAGTGCATGGTCCATGAGTGTGCAATGACGTCATTCAGTCCAGGCAAACATGTTTTACTTGATATCAGCTATCTCTAGTGTGGTGAAGATGGACTATGTATTTGAAATACTAACAAGAAAAACATAAAGTAAAACTATTATTAAGAGCCAAGGCAGTTTAAATTCTTCATTTTTGGCTAACAAGAGGAACTTACACATGATTTCTTTTTATTGTAAGCAAAGTTAGATTCATCATTTTCCTTGATTTGGTGTAACTGGGAAGCTTCTTAGGCTTGATAACTGGCAAAACAAAATCCTTGACACCTAAATAACACTTTGGTCTAATGCATACTGCCATGCGATCAAATGGAGCCTAATCTAATATACCATGTTGATTCTTAGCTGAATGATTCTTTAATAGCTTCTTAATTTTCGCTTCAATCTCCCATGCCCCTAATGACTCCGTCAAAAACACTACAAGGACATATACACACTAAACAATCTGAGTTTGCCCTCTGAAAAGTTCATAATTAAAAACTTTAACTGTGTTGAAAAAAAATCAGCATACTTCCTGAACACTACTCCCGAGTTGTTGAATTTAATCAGACACGGACTTGATAGAGTGCATTCATCTATAGTGGCTGTCAATGGGAACCAGTGAGTCAAATCTCTAACAGGGTCCAGCCTTACTGAGGGCCTGAGAGGAGGTTCTCAGGTCAGCACTTTGGCCAGCACAGTCTCTCCCATCCCAGGTATCGCCCACCTCTGTGCAGCCCCTGTCATCGCAGGGTCCGCCTGTCCTTCCTGCCTCTGCCCTGCATGCACCACTCCCTTCTGTGAACTGCTTCTTTCACTTTTGTGATGACACAAAACCACAGATCTGATTTGGCCACTTCAGCTTTCACATCTGCAGAGCTTCCCGGGGTCTTTGTGTTTCAAGGTTTGCCCCTGAGTCAAACAGACTCAGAGTGGAATCTAACTCCCAAATCAGTGGCCTTGAGAAAGAGCCCTTCCTGAGGCTTTATTTCCTCATTTGTAAATTGAGAATAGCCATGGTCATGAGAGAGTCCTCGTGCCCCCCCCCACTCTGGTAAGCATGAAGTGAGATGATGCAGGTGGTGAGGTTCACAGAGGGTCAGGCCCTCAGTCCATGCCCAGCAAATGGCAGCTCCTTGTAGTGGGTATGCTATCGTTCTGTCTAACAAACAGCAGCCTTTCCTGGGGGACCCTCTCCTTCCCTTCATGCGGTCCTGTGGTTCTGTCATCTTCCTCTGCTTCCCACCCTAAACCACCTATCAGTAGGTCTGGCTGCACATTTCTGTAAAAAAACAGCAATGCATTAAGTTAGGACTCCTTTTCTCTCTCATGTAAAAGCAGCCTGGCATAGGAAGTACAGGCCGAGGGCACAGCCACAAAGCGTTACTAGGAAATTGGGCCCCTGTCTTCCTGATCCACCATCCTGGAGCCTGGCTTTTATCTTCAAAGTGACTTTACAGCCCAGAATGGCTGCTGGCACTCCAGCCAGCAAGTCCATATTCCCCATATTGACAGTAGGAAGAAGTGGGGGAGGATAGAAAAGTGTGTAACACCACCCCTTCCCATCATGATGGAGCCTACTGAAAATTCCACATAATGGTTCCACATATAGAACTAGGTCACTTGGGCTCTCCTAGCTGCAGACTAGTCTAGAAAATGTGGTCTTTTCACTGAGACATTGCCATCTGAAATAGAATGTTTTTTTAAATTAAGCAAGAAGGGGAGAAGGGTATCTGCTGGCAACTAGTAGTGTCTGCCAAAGCATGGGGCCCCACGGCTGGACATGAGTGCCCTTCCACAGGATCTGGTCTCCAACACTGGCAGAGAGATGGTCTGCATTCCCTGTGGGTCGTGGGCTGGAGGGACATAGTCACACACAGAGGAACATGAGCCAGGGGGAGGGAGAGAGTATGTACCAGGAGCAAGGCTGCCCTTGGGTTTTGGCTGGGGAAAAACTGATCACCTCTAGACCCAAGTGAGTTTGAGTAGAGTCTCCAATGCTGTCATGCTGATTAGTTAGGACTGTTTATTGCAGTGATCAGGCCATTCTATATAAGCTTATTATTGACATTAATAATACCCAGGTGACATCAGGGACTCTTCCAGCTGCATCCTTTCCCCAACCCCAAAGCTCCCTGAAGCCCCTTTGCCCATGCTGCCTCCTCACAGGGTCTCAGACCAAAAGCCAACTTTTTTCTCACCCTGCCTATACCTGTGCTTCCCTCATCCCCAGCCTGGTCATTTTTCCTCCAGCCCCCCTTTCCAAGCAAATTCCTACTTAGTCTTAAAGACCTGATTCAAATGTCACCTCCTAAGTGGAGCTTTCCCCAACTCCTTTATATTCACTTGAGTCCCTAAATGTTTGAATGATCTCTTTCATATTTTGCTGCAACACTTTACCTCTTCACTAGATTGAAACACCAAAAGGGAAATTTTCTACCCTCCCATACGCACACTCCCGCAGGAGACCATAAACACTTGTCACTGGATGACTGAACGAATGGCAAGTAGATAAGATCTGACCAATGCAAATTCTACGCAAGCAGAAGCCTTCCGAGTGAGGGCTGCTGGGTGTGAACCTCACTCTGCCTCCACTGCCTCCTCTGTAAAAGAAAGATAACAATAGTGACATCTCTCTCAAAAGATTCACAATGCCTGACACATCATAGGACCTCAACTAATGTCAGCCATTCATACTGGTACTGTTTTACTGCACGTCATCAGCTCTGCGATGCAAATTTCTTTTTCACATTGTAATGGCACTTGCGTTATACGGCATGACATGGTTTAGCTGGCAGAGGTTTTGGATTTTTTTTTTTTTTTGGTTTATTTATTTTTCCCCTTGACGGTGCAACCAATGCTGTATAGAAGCCAATGGAATTGTTATTCTTAGGAAAGGAATAGAGTTCAGAAATTCAGGGCTTTGCAAAGTCAGATAAGTCAACTGCTTATAAATTCCAAAGAGTAAGAGATGAGACTGTGCTGGCCTTTAGTGGCACAGAACGAGACGAAGCACAAGGCCTGGCCTTTGCCATATGGTGTTCCAGGAAGAATCAAGGTAGCCGCCATTCCACCAAATGAGAGTGAGGGAAGGGGCACAACAGAAAAGAAATAAAGCAGGTCTGAGGCCTAGGTCTTGGTAAGAATTCAGTGTGACTGCAGCCGGGGAGCTGATGAGAAGCAAGTAGATCAGAAGCTGACTATGTTTTTGTGGATCCTGAATTGTCAAAGAAACAATGAGTTAAAAATATACTTTATGCATAAAATGGAATATTATTCAGCCATAAAAATGAAATATTAATACATGCTACAACATGGATGAGCCTTGAAAACATTATGCAAAGTGGACACACACTGTGTGATTCCATTTATATGAAATATCCAAAATAGGCAAGTCCCTTTGGAGACAGAATAGTTTAGTGGTTGCCAGGAGCTGGCGTGGGGGGTGGGATGGGAATAATTGCTTAATGAGTACAAGGTTTCCTTTTGGGGTGAGGAAAATGTTCTGGAACCAGACAGAAGTGGTGGTTGTACAATGTTGTGGTGTCATAAATGCCACTGAATTGTTCATTTTTAAATGATAATTTTATGTTACTTGAATTCACTGCCCCCCAACTTTTTTTCTTTTTTCTTTTGGAGACAGTGTTTGGCTCTGTTGCCCACGCTGGAGTGCAGTGGTGAGTTTATGACTCACTGTAGCCTCAACCTCCTGGGCTAAAGCAATCCTCCCACCTCAGCCTCCTGAGGAGCTGGGACTACAGGCATGTACCACCATGTCTGGCTAATTTTTTATTTTTTGTAGAGCTGAGGTCTCACTGTGTGGTCCAGGCTGGTCTCAAACTCCTGGGCTCAAGGGATCCTCCTGCCTCAGCTCCCAAAGTGTTATGATTACAGGCTTGAGCCACTGTGCCCCACCACATCTTAAATTTTTCAAAGCATTTGACTGTTCAACTGTGGAACCTCCAACCTTCAGCAGCAGCAAGTGAGCAGGAGGAGCTGTGCAGCCCCACTAAGGGCATGTCCCTAATCCCATATCATAACAGCTATCCAGAGTGAGAGGTCAGAGGGTCTCTCTGAGCACAAACTAGGGACCCCAGAGAACAGTGGGTAGGGAGGCTCTCCAGGGATAAACCAGAAGATTTGGGGGAAAGGCCTCCCCCTGCATGCTCAGAAGGTTTATTGCTGGGCTGGGGTCCTTGTGTGCCTCCCATCTACTCCTCTGGGAATCGTGGTGCTATTGCTATTATCCTGCCCTTGTTCTACTGCATGGTACTGGCTGTGTGAGGCAGCTAATTTATTGCTTTATTATCTGTTTATAGGCTTCTGGGTATAGAAAGGCCACATTGCACACTACTGAGACTGACTGCCATGCAACCCCTGGAGACCTCGGAACATTCGACACGTTCCAGTTATGGCCACGGCAGTGACTGCTGGTTGCCTAACCCCACATGTGTTCTCCCCTCTTCCCTGATAATCAAGCCCCTGAGTTTCAGCAGGGCACAAAATAATTCTTCCTAGAATGTGTGTTATTGCCCTCGCAGCTGGGGGTGGCCACCACCGGGGGATGGAAGGGTAAAGAGGTGAAGGAGCCTGAGTTAGCAAGGATGGGCAGCAGCTGGGTAACCCCAGACTCACTATCCTCTGGATTTCTTTTATGTGAAAGAATAAAATGTGTTGTATTTGAGCCTTTGTTATTGTAGGTTTCTGCTATATGCAACCAACCCTACGTGTAATTGATACAATGGGTTCCATCCTAATCAACTCTGGGTACCACATTGTAAAAATCTGCAGTGCAGCTGTAACCCCACCATAATTTGTGATTTGGTGAACCTCCTTATTCTCTTACATCTTTCAAAAACTGACTAGGGCACTAACAGTTCCCCACAAAACTACCCCACATTTTCACAGTAGGAAACTGCAACAAGGAACTTGAACTTGTTAAGTTCCTTGTTGACAAGACAGTTACCCCTGAGCCTGCAGGCCCCCTCTCTGGCCACTAAAGTTTCTAGACAGACCTGCAAAGCAGTGAAGGAGAGCAGCGTTAATCACTGCATCCTTCTGTACAATATTTACTTGAAAAATAATTGCAAAAGACCTTGATTTTACCCAGGAGCTTTTTCAGCACGTCCCAAAGACGAAATTCATTTCTGATGTAATTTGTGGATTTGTTTGATTTTATTTTCATATTGTTTTTGCTTTGTTTTCATTTCATGGGCAATTTCGCCCACTAATTACCCAATAGACAATTGCTCCCACCAGTTTCTGTTTAACGTTTATATTATGAATTGTGAAAAAATATGAATTAACCACAATAGCAACTACTGGTTAGAGTAACATAAATTTCTTTTATCAGATATTCTTAAAGCTGAGGAAAAATGTTAAGATATGAAACAATGTATATTTTGATATAAAGTTTATTTTTGTATGATTACAAAAGTTATAAATGCTGCCTGGGGGATAACCTAGAAATGCAGAAAAGTAGAGCATATTAATCCCACCTTCCAAAGCCACACACTATTAATATTTTCCTCTCTCTCCTTCTGCTCTCTCTCTCTGTTTACGTAGTTGTAGTTATACTGTATATATTACTTTGTACTCTACTTTATTTCACTTAACATGACAACATAAGCATTTACCCACATTATTAAAAACTCCCTGGTACACAGAGCCAAGGTCTATTTTTATAGAGAAGCTTAGGTGGTTCTCAGTGGGCTCTGCTACCCAGCCTTAATCACGCAAAGACAAGTTATCAGGTTCCCTCCAAAGTCCTGGCCTGCCCCTCGCCTACTGAGCAGGAACCAGAACTAAGGCTGGCATGGAGGGGGAAGGACAGGCCAAATACTGTTTGGTTGCCTGCTCCCTCCCAGGAGACAGCCTGCAGCCTGCTAAGTAAGGGGCCCTGCTGATCCAGAATTCTTTCTTGCAGAAACACGCACTGGCTTTGAACCAAGGAGGCAGGCTCACTGCTGCAGCAGCCCCAGGGGAAAAATCCAGACACAGAATAAAAAAGTAAACTACGCCAGTGATTGTATGGTAAGATAGCGGGACTGCTCATTTTGATTTCCAGAAAAGAGTCATCCTAACTCACAGACAAGACAAAGGCTACCCAGCAGCCTTCACCCCTGCTTTCCACACGGTGAGTGCACTGGAGGTTTCAAAAAGCCTGTGGACTAGGACCAGGAGAACAGCAGACACAGCCCACTGGGCAGCCCATGGTGTTGACCCCCAGAGTGGACTAGTGGACTTGTGGACTCGGGGCCAGGCTCCTGGTGAGCGATTTGGCTTCTCTGAAGCAAAACATCTTTTCTGCAGAAATGCAGTGACAGGGCAGGGGCTTTGCTTATTTGTTTACTACTGTGTCTCCAGAATACATATTGAAGTATTTGGTGTCGTTTATTGAATAATGATTCTTTTTGCAAGCTCCCTTGAATGTTGGCAATTAGAACCCAGTTTGAGATCACAAGCATTTCCTTATGAAGGAGCAAATGCCTCCAGGGACATGAGAACTTTCCAGGTATGGCTCAGCCTAGTAAGCTTGCTGTTTCTTCACTGCCCCACACCCATGGTAAGGTGAAGGTGGGCGTGGCTTCAGCAAAAGAATGGCAGAGGGACTGAGGATGTAGATGCTACCCATAGGGGCAGAGGTGCAAGGGATCATAGACTTCTCAATTTCAAAATGCAGCCTCAGCATATCCGTCTTCTTCCGATCATTTCTCTTTCCCTGTTGCTTATTCTTTTATCTCCTCCTGGTTCCCAGGACACAGAACTCGGGTTAGTACTGTTAATGCCATTTAAAGGTCAGCTGTATTAAGAGGGAAGTATGGCAACCAGTACTGTGCACAATTTATATCATCTTACTTCTAGAAAAAAATGCAATGACAGTTTTGATTTTAAAAGAATATTTTGGACCACATGTATGCTCATAAGTTGGGTGCTGCTTGTCTGTAGAATTTTCTGGGCATCTGGACCAGTCAAGAGGAATTCCAGAGTTTCCTCTACCCTGAGAGATAGGAAGGCCAAGTGGTCCATCTGCAATGTGAAGGTGTTTTCTCTACAGTAAGAGAAAGATACTAGACAGATAGGCAAATCTACCAAAGTTAGGAAACTATAACCAAACCTTAGAATAGAAACTAAGTCATCATCATCACCATTGTCATCATCACCATCATCTCCATAGCTATCATCTACGTGTTAATAAGTGTTGGGCTATGACTATGTCCTTGGCACTATTCCTAGCAATATGTATCTTCCCATTTAATCCTCCAACAGGCAACCATGTTATAAATTAGGAAACTGATGCCCAGAAATGTCACACAAAAGGACACAGAAGTGACAAATTAGGGACCCACACCCAGTCTTTCTCTGGGACCTGGACTTCTAACCACTCATCACTGTAGGGAATGCAGAAGCGAAGCAGATGGGACTCCACGACTCTGACTTTAATGACAATACTGCATCCTAAGCCCCTGCCAGCAAAGCAGGTGGGACTGGGTCTCTCAGAGTTGTCTGGATTCTCATCTCTCTTATTCACTGCAGTGGCCCCAGGCAGTGCCATGTGAACTCCAGATATGCAGAAGGTAGATGTTGAATGGACATATGAATGTCCCAGTCCTTAAGTTCATTTCACACTGGGAACTTCCTCAAACTGCTTTCAAATATTTAAACCCAACTTCCTAACCTGTACTTGGGAGGTTTCACTGTGATGTCTGTGTTCCCATTCATAGCCCTGAGACTCTAATGTTGGCTTGTTTACTTGACAGTGAGCAGTGTTAGTGTGGGTGTTGAATCTCCCCACCCAGTCACGTGAACTCATAAAAGACAAGGACAACCATTAATATAGGTATCACTATCTTGTAGAGCACAAAACTGGCTTGAGGAACAGGCCTGGCGGTATAAAAGAAAGGTAGTCAAGAATTGTAATCAGGAGCCAATATTTCAATGAGGAGGGTACAAACAAAGACATACAATGGAAGACTTGAGAATAGACACTAAGTTGAATATTAACCCAAGCGAATTGTTAGGTAGAGGATATGTTAGTGATCTAAGATAGACTTAAATCAACAAAGATTTACTATCACAGTTTCTACAGGTCAAGAATCTGGACATGAATTAGCTGAATGTTTACAGTTAACTGGATGTTTATGGCTATAACTGAAAGGTGGAAAGGGGCTGGAGGCAATGGGGCACTTGGGGATAATGGTGTCTGTGATTTCCTTTTTCAGACTCCTGAGCAGCTAGAGATGGCTGTGGAAATGAGAGCTGAGCTTGTTGAGCGGTACTTTGTGGGATGAACAAGATAGTCAGTGGGCTGGTGCCCTCTTTCTCTTCTCCCCCTGTTCTTTTCTTGTTGTCCTGCTGCTTGGAATGCAGACATGATGGCAAGAGTTCCAGAAGCTTAGGGCCATTAGTAAAAGGCTACAAGAACCACAGTGCCCTCATCCTTTGAGCCAAAGCCAGTAACTGCCTGCCTCCAGATTTCGCATTAGAAAAAAAAAAACAAAAAAAAAACTCCTCTGTGTTTAAGGCACTTAGGCCAAGTCTGTTAACAGCAGCTGAACCCAATTCCTAACTGACAGGCCCTCTGTGGTAGGCAGCCTCTCAGATGGCTCCCCATTTTCCTACCTCCTGGTATTCACACTCTTCTGGAATCCGTTCACTTGAGTCTGAGCTGGATTTACTGACTTGATTCTAACAAAGGATATGGTAGAAGTGATGGAATATCACTTCCAAGATTAAGTTATAAAAAAGACTATAGCATCTGTCTTGAGAGCTCTCACATTCTTTTACATTGTTCACCCTGGGGAAAGCTAGCTTCTGTGACATGAGACAACCCTTTGAAGAGTTCCAGTGTAGTGAAGACCAAGGCCTGCCAATAGCCACATAGATACAGACACCACCCCCCCAACCAGTTGAACCTTCAGATGAGACTACAGCCCTGACCAACACCTTTAATGAAACCTCAAGAGGTCTTGAGCCATAAACATTAAGCTAAGCCATGTCCAGATTCTGGACCTACAGAAACTGTGATAATAAATGTTTATTGTTTTAAGCCTATTTTAGATAACTAATATATTTACCAACAATTTACTTGGGTTAATATTCAACTTGGTATCTATTCTCTAAGTCTTCCATTGCATGTCTTAGCTTGCACTATAGTTATTGAGACATTGGCTCCTGAATAGAATGTTTGGCATAGAGCCTGACACATAACAGATGCTCAATAGATGAGTGAATAAATGAATGGGTGGCTCTAATGCCGGGCCGGGCCCGCCCTCCACCGCCCCCCCCTCCCCCTCCGTAAGTGGCACCAAGCACATGGAAAGAAGAAGAAAAAATAAAATTGTTAATTCCTTTTCTTGGATTGGCACTTCCAGACCCAGTTTTATGACTTGCTGAAGGAAAATTCCTCACTGGAGGCCTTATTATATTGGAAAAGTTTTTAATAGCACTCAACATTTATTTTTTGGTGCAAAAGTAAACGAAAGTTCTATTTATTATTGTGCTCAACTAAACAACACATTAGTAGGATGTGTTAAGGCCAGCAACTACAAGTCAAATAAACAGACTGACATTAAAAGAGAAAACTCAGCAGAACACGGTGGCTCACGCCTGTAATCCCAACACTTTGGGAGGCTAAGGTGGGTAGATCATGAGGTCAGGAGTTTGAGATCAGCCTGACCAACATGGTGAAACCCCATCTCTACTAAAAATACAAAAATTAGCTGGACGTGCTGGCGTGCGCCTATAATCCCAGCTACTCAGGAGGCTGAGGCAGGAGAATTGCTTGAACCCGGGAGGCAGAAGTTGCAGTGAGCCGAGATCGCACCTCTGCACTCCAGCCTGGGTGACAGAGTGAGACTCTGTCTCAAAAAAGAAAAGAGAGAAAACTCACCAAATTCCCTGATAATTTATGGACTAGGGCTGATTTCAGAATCAGCAGAAAGGGTGGTGGGAACCCTGACTGCAGCTGTGTGAGAGGCAGTGAGGGATCGTTCTTTACTGTCACAGGCAGACAGGACTCTTATTTTAGTCTGTCCAGTTTTTCACTTCATTACTCAAGACATTTAAATGGTCACCTGAGGCAAACCGTAAAACCCATATTGTGCTTTAATCTAAAGCAGGTCAATTCAAGAGCTTTATGCCGACATGTGATTGTCTGGTGAATTCTAGGTTTATGTTGGAGGTGACAGGAGAAAGCATTTTGCAAAATAAAGAGAGATAGAAAGTATGTTGGCTGGAGGGGCTGGCCATGGGGGAGCAGAAAGAACAGGCAAGAAGGAGGGTGCACGGCAGAGCAGGGAGACAGGTGAGAGCTCCAGGCTATACATAGCCCGATGGGATGGTCTCCCCAAGAGACCAGAAGGACACACTGAATATGCATGGTCAGGATCTGCCACACTGCCATACAGTGAGGACATGATTCTCTCAAAAGTGACTCACATGGCAAAGACGATATTTCTTAACCTATTCTCTAAATCCAGTTTTAAAATCAGAGAAAAATCTGTCTGGGCATTTTATATGATTTGCTTGAATGCATTAAGTAGATAAATGGTTGTGGCTGGGGTCTTGCAGAGAGCTCAGAGGAAATTCTACCCCTTAAGAAGCCCAGGAGCTTCATCTGATATTTATTCTGGCAGCCATTTGATTCCCCCTCACCCACTCGGTGTCTTCCCTCACTTCCTCCAAGCCTTTGTCCCCCCCAGCGCTCTCAGGACAGGTCCTTGTAGGGCTGTTGAACAGCGTT
Source organism: Ateles fusciceps (assembly GCA_036589455.1). Lineage (NCBI taxonomy): Eukaryota > Metazoa > Chordata > Mammalia > Primates > Atelidae > Ateles > Ateles fusciceps. The sequence continues at coordinate 330,436 of JAZHEH010000198.1, read as the reverse complement.
CCCATTCTACAAAGAGATATCTCTTGTATTTGTTAGAAATAATTTTATCCTTAGAAATAATTTTACCTTGGAAAGGTAACTGGATCTACTACTGGTCACAAAGGAGAAATGTAGATTACAAAACTACTCAAGGAGATAGTTAACACTGAGAAATAACATCTTAAGGTGTCCGTGTTGTGGAAGGCCAAATGATCTGGAAAACCAGGCTTATTCTGGTGAGGCAAGTGCCAACATCAGCCATAGAGGCTACTGAGTCCCAGGCAACAAGCAGAGTCTTCTCATGGTACATTTTCAATCCTGTTGTTTGGATCCATCAGTGGAGAGGACCCACCAGCCAAAAGGACGGTCCCTTCCCTTGGGTCTCGTGGTCCATTTACACAACAACTTCATTCCTGAGCCAACAAAAGGAAAAGTTCCCACGCTCCGCACGCACCAAGATTCTCCCATTGCAGAAGCCCAATGCTTCCTTCAAAAGACACTCATCAGTTCTCATGGCTCCTCCCAGGCCAAGGTGCTGTGTCTGGGAAACAGCCAGTCCCCACAGTCAGAAAGAGACCGAAAGCCTGTGTGAGGACCAGCTAGAAAAAAAAATGTAGCTAAAAAAAGGAGGGAGAGAACAATCAGGTCACATCCTCAGTCTTTAAAGAAGAATACCAGACACTGAGAAGGCTCGATGGTTGGCCAAAAACACAAACCTCATTTCATTTGTCGGAAGTTCTGTAGAGTCAGAGACTGAGAGCTGGCTGATCCTGGTGCCTGATAGGGGGAGCATCTGCAGGGTCTTAGAAACTTCAGCGTCTGAACATTTTCCAGCCAGATCCGTCCCCAGACCTGGCATACTTGAGATCAAATGTACTCAACAAAGGGGCCTCCAAATATGACATTTCTGGGTGTGTAAGTTGAAATCCAGAGCTATGCAAAAAATACATGAAAATATGCCTACTTAGAAATGTAGTAGTCACTGACTTAGGACAAAGTTTCAATTCATGATGAGTCTGAAATAATCAAATCCCAATCCCTTGTTTGAAAACAAGGGGATAGTGAGCTTGGTTGCTGAAAGAGGCACAAATTACAGGTAGCCCAACCTACCACTGGTGTCCGCAGGGAAGCCGCCCTCTAGGCAGGGACTGGGTCTCTTTCTTTCACGGGTAAAGGAATCTCATTTCCACATACAGGCCCCTTCCTGTCCTTCAAGATAGCAATTTATTCTCATTTCTTCCTCCTCTCGCTTCTATGACTTAGCACGTCATGTAGTCCAGAAGCAGAAGTCCTTTGTGGAAACATTTCCCTCTCCAGCAGTGGTTTCTTTAGGGCTGGTTCAGTTTGTGTTGACAGCATGGGTGCCTTGGAGCGGAACTGCAAATCCAGAAACGACATGCCGACTACCGTCACTGTCCACAGGGCTGTGTCCCCCCTCCACTCTGTTTCTGCTGGTCTCCCTGTACTCCTGGGATCAGGACTGGCACGGGCTGACCGTCTTTCCACCTTCCCAGGATTCACTTGCTAAGGTTCTCTTTGATTCTACAAGTAACTCCTGTATCTTCCTACAGATTCTCTCTCTCCCCTCATGTGATCTCAAGTTTTCTGAATTTTCTCTTAGCTTGCTACCAAAACTGCCTAACCAATACAAAATCTAATGACAACTCCTTTTTGCAGCAAACTACTCAATGCACCAAATTATAGCATTTTATGTAATTTTTACAACCTCACTGAGTTCCACTGAATGAAGAAGTGAAATTTCTTCCATGATCACTGTTAACCCCAGGAACCAACATTATGATGACGGTTTAAGAACTCAAAGTTTCTCTCACTTGGGGAATATAAATTAGTGTTTCTATAGCTAAAAGTCACTTTGAGAATATGAGGATAAGAGTAAACCTATTAGTCTTATGTCAGCAGCTAAACTAGAAGGAGAAAGTACGTCAAATGTGACACAGCTTATGGTGAGGGCATCGATTCTGTATGGTCCTGAGCTAATCACTCCTCGGTTATCCTGGACCTCCCTCACAGGCAAATGCATTCAGCAGGACCACAGTTAGTTATTGCTCACCTAAAACATGTGGGCTGCCGTGGGGGTGGGGAGGAGGAGGGGTGGATCACAGAGGACCCGCTGCAATTTCAAAGTCGTGTGGGATCTGACAGGCAATGCTGTCGTGTGCAGTAGATCCTGGACAGAGGGGCACTCCTTTTGCCAAGGCCTCTGTCCCCGGCACTACAGTGCATGAACCCAGAGGAAGCGCCTGCAGGAGAGGCAGAATTCTGTCCATGACATCTTAACATCTCTCAATATTTGGGGCTTATTTGACAAGAAAAATCTGGGAAGGACACAGAAGTCCTTGCACTGAAATTATCTGTGAGGGTAAAGGAGGCTGTAGCCATTTCTATGAGAAGAGGGTCTGATGGGAGGCCCATGAAGGGTTATTAAAGCCTAGATGAGAGGGGGTGAAGAGGAGAATCAGAAAAGAAACCCAGGGAGTGCAGATTTGAAGGGACCCAAAGCTGGGTGATATATACCTTTGATCTAAGGACTGTGATCTGAGGGACCAATCCCTTGGTAAGTAGAGACATTCAAGTTACAATCAAATAAACATAGCTGTGCTAACTTAAATCCTGAGCCTTAGCCCCAAATCCCTCTGGTGGGTCCTTACAATGGAAATCTCAACTTGTTTGCAGTTTAGGTGGGCCAGTGTTTCAACACAGCAAGTTAGAATTAATCCAAGAAATGAGGGAGTCCGTCAAACCCGTACAGAGCCACATTAACCCCGATGGGCCTGGCGTGTATTTCACCTTTAAAAGGTTTATAATATTTTTCAAATGTTGGAAAATCCAGTGGATTAGCCTGGTGACTAAAATGTAGAATTGGGTATTCAACTTTAGAATCTGGATATTGGTCAAAAGGTATAAAATGATTTGTGTAAGGTTTTACATAGGTTGAACATACTTTCTAGGTTTCATTTATCAGATTTCAAAGAATGCTTTCAGTTCTTGGAGAGGTCTTGTTTGTTTCAGGCTTTGGAAGAACTTAGGACAATCAAATATATTAGCTGCATACATGCAGTTTAAAATATTTATGGGGTGTAATTAATAAGTCATAAAATTAAATAAGTAGAATAATGAAAGTTATAATTTGAACTCTAAAACTTAAGGAAGCTAGGTTTTTGAATGTTTAAAAAATGCTAACATTTAGTTTTCAACCCTAATACATTTGAGCTGTGTTCTGTGCGTACTTACTGCTCACCAGGTCTCTACTCTGACTCACACTGACAACATCCAGTAGATGAACGATTTTGTAAATAAGATGAGAGAAAAGGCTTAGATAAAATTAAACAGTAGGGAGTCAGCAATGCATTCTAGGCAAGAATAGTCCAAACGTAAAGGAGACAAGTCCAGAAAGCAGAATGGGGACCCTAGAGCAGGATTCTGCAGTGAGTGTGAGTGGCTTCCATTGGCTAATGTTTAGCTCGGTTGGACTGAACCGGAATGATTTCAGCTGGGGAGGAGAGGGAGCTAAAGGAGGAATAACAAGGTGGGATTAGAACACAGGACCCTGACCATGGAGCTAGAAATTTATTTCTGACTCATGACATTTAGAGCTGATGTCCTGTAACAAGCATCTCCCCCTGGTGAGAAGCAGGCCGACTCTGCAGGCTGCCAAGGGAAGGAGAGTGGTAAGAAAATGCATCCAGCCTTAATATGGAAAATGAACTGGCACTGTTGAGGATGCTGGAGGCAAGAGTAAGGGGCTGGTAAGGGAGCAGAAAGGAGATCATCAGAGACAGGAAAAGAAAAGCAAAGATGACTCTCGAGGTTGCCACCCAGGCACCCAAGAAATCAGATGGATGAAACAGGCCCCGGGAGGCAGGAGGAGACGCCCTGTGGGGAAAGAGGAGATCAGTGTCTGGCATGTGTACTTTCAGGGCCCACGAGACCCTGCAGGAAAGCTGTCCCATAGGGAAAAGAACAAGAAGGGGTTTTCTTAAATCTTGTGTTTTCTTAAATCTGCTTTTTGTCGGCTCAGTGTCAAATCAACACAAGTGTCACTCTGAGACCCTTTCTCCTCCCTCTCTTCTCCCCCTCCAGAAGCCCCCAACCTTCCCCATCTCCAGCTGTGCACACACCCTCCATCCCAGACCCCTGCCTCATGCTGACAGATGCCTGTGCCCAAACAGTCTTCGCTGGGTCCTTACAGAGCAGGTCAGCTGGGTTATAGATCCAGATCTGGGATTTGGAACAGAGAAATATATGCTAAGTGCTCAAAGCAGTGAGGAGCAGGCTGGGGAGGAATCTTTCCAAAGGAGGTGTAGGGGAAGGCACAAACTCCATAGAAATCACCTCCCACCCACCACTTACTGAACACACAGGAGAGGTCCCCATTCTCTGTATATCCAGCCCACACAGCAACTCTGCAAAGTGGGTGATTTTGCCCCCTGTTACAGACGAGGCAACTGAGCCCTTAGAAGCTATAATTTTCACCCAAGCTCAAATGCTATCAGGTGGCAGAGAAGGGTGAAGACCCAGGTCTGTGGGACTCTCCCACTGGGTTCCTCCTTCTGGCCCCATGTCTCCAGGCCAAAGGCCAAGTACCTCCCAGCCCTTGAATGTGAGGTTTGCACTCACAGCAAATGAGATTGGGGATGGGTTTTGCTTTCTGGATTCCTTTTAGTTTCATAAGAACTTGGTACATCTGTGTTTTAGGAAAAAAACAAAACTATTTTCAGGTTCCAGTAAAGTTATGAAATCCAGGGAAGTGTAAACAGTGCAAAGCTGGCTGAAGCCCTGGGTCAGTTCTACAAAGGCTCCTCTGGAACCCAGAGATGCCAGAGAAACCAGAACCAGACCCAGGACGAGTACACAGGCTGCAGCCCCATGACAGACATGGCCCCACGGCCCCACAGCCCGCAGCCCACCCTCTTTAGGCAGCAGGCCATGAAGCTACCTCTGTACAATTAACTTCTTGCTTACTGGCTTGCTTTTTTTAAAAAATTAAAATTAATGCCATAGTGATTTAAAAACACACACACACAGTCTTCACAAAGCACAAGGAGTCCCTGGGATCTTTCTTTCTCCTCTCACATCTGCCAGAGTGTAAATAAATTTTCCTAGGGCCTCAAATTCACTCTCCAAAAACTAAAGGTACCACCAGTCACTCAAACTTCCATAAAGGAGTTCAGACATCTTAGAAGAGATTTGCCTTTTAAACCCATGCATAAGGTAGAAATGACATCTGTCAACCAAAATGTAGTACTTCCTCCTCATGCTGTGGAGTTGTGGCCAAAAACTGCATGGCCCATCCCCCCTACAGCCTGACATGACTCTAGGTCCAGTTCCCACCAGTGGGAGGAGAGGGGAAGTGTTATGAGTCTCACCCAGGCCACTCTGTCCCTGTCTGCTGGCTGAATGCCAAGGCCGCTGGGACCTCTGGTGTCTCAGGGAATGGTGGAGAGCATGAGATGGAAGGAACCAGGGTCTCCCAATCACAAGGGAAAGGAGAGAGCCAACCAGGACTGTTACATGAGCACTAAGGCAGCGGTATACTGGGGTTCATCTGTATAGCTGCTGGCATTACCCTATCTAATGTATCTGTGTGTCCAGAAATGTATTTATTCCTGTGTGTGGTGTGTGCATTGTTTTACGAAACCCTGAGATCTAAATGTAGGTTTTCATTAAGTTAAATACATTTGCAGCACAGGAGGGTTCCTCGTTGCACAAATGATTCACTGCAGGATTCCTTTGCAAAAATAGTTCCTCATCCCGTGCAATAAAAATATTATTCTGCTTACAAAAAGTTGCTTTCCACGTAGCCTGAGAACACACTGCCCACATCATAAATGCAGATACTGATCCACAAGAGACAGAGGGCTCTGGCTCACGCTGGAGTCCTGGAAGACCCTTCACCTTCCTCCCCCTCGCCCGCCTCCAAATGGATGAGGTTGGGACAGATTTCCCCCTCTGACCTGAACTGTTGCTGGGATCTCTGTCAGGCTTTTTCTTAGTGCACTCTACAAATCCTCATTTCCACAAGCAAGCCATAAAAACAGCAAAGCATGGATGTGAGTTGTAATAGATTCACTTTTTGTTGGTGCACAGTGATGTCAAGGTTTCCAGGTTGTTCCTTCCAGAAAACGAGGCTCAGGACCCAGTGAAGAGTGTTTGGGCAAAGGCATCTGTCAGCATGAGGCAGGGGTCTGGGATGGAGGGTGTGTGCACAGCTGGAGATGGGGCAGGTTGGAGGGCTTCTGGAGGGGGAAGGGAGGAAGGAGAAAGGGTTTCAGAATGACACTTGTGTTGATTTCACACTGAGCCGACAAAAAGCAGATTTAAGAAAAACACAAGAGAATGAAGCTGGAAATAGGATACATCCAAGAAGGAAAATAGATGCTAAAAACAACCTGACCTTTCAGTGCATTAGTCATTTATGTAAAAAGTCAAAGTGTCATGACATGATTTTAAATATATTTTATCTAGACTTTTGGAGGGGGAATGGTTATTTGATTGGTCAAGCAAAAAGTGGCTATAAGTGTAGGAAGCCACTGGCATTGAAGGCAGTGTTGTAGCTCAGTCCCAAATATTCTGTGAAAATGCCTTGCCAGGACTGAGCACGGCTTGGCAGGATGGCAGCCTGGGTCTCAGCCCCACATGTGGCCAGATCCTGCAGGCCTCCCGTGTTCCTCTGGCTACCAAAATCCATTTTGTCTGTAATTCTCCTCTCTCCAGAAAGGTGTCGATAAATGAAGTGTAAAGGAATGCAACTAACCAAGGAATCCCTAACTAAAGATATGATGCCAAACAAACATTAGAAATCCAAACAGGTTTTTAAATACTCAGCCCCTTACCATGTTTAATTACAAAATCCCCCCAAAGAAGGATCTAAAGGACCTTAGAAATATACTCTAGGCCGTGCGCGGTGGCTCACGCCTATAATTCCAGCACTTTGGGAGGCTGAGGTGGGAGGATCATGAGGTCAAAAGATCGAGACCATCCTGGCCAACATGGTGAAACCGCATCTCTACTAAAATTACAAAAAAACTTAGCTGGGCGTGGTGGCGCACGCCTGTAGTACTCAGGAGGCTGAGGTAGGAGACTCTCTTGAGCCCGAGAGGCGGAGGTGGCAGTGAGCCAAGATCACGCCACTGCACTCCAGCCTAGCGACAGAGGGGCACTCAGTCTCAAAAAAAAAAAAAATAATAATAATAATACTAAAAATAAATACATAATCTTTTTTAAAAAAGAAACATACTCTAAAGAGAATACAGGAACAGAGGATCATCCACATTTGCGGGCTAGAGCAGCATTTCTCAGCTTCTTCAACTCCCCCCAGGGGCTCAGCAAAATGCAGATTCTAATTCAGTAGGTCTAGGGTGGGGTCTAGGATTCTGCATTCCTAACAAGATTCCTAGGGATGACATTGCTGCTGTCTCCTTTAGTCCCAAGATTACATTGCTCTAGTTAAATTGCTGCTGTAGCAAGAGTTGAGAGCAATTTAATCTAGGGACTAAAGGAGCTGCACATATTAGAGACACAGCTTCTAATCTGAGGCTTGGGGTATGCAGAGAAATTGTGGCATTAACAGAACTCTGCTCACATCCATGAGATTTTCAAGATGTAAGCACACACACACATGCACAAATATGTGCAAGCTTACACACATGAAGGTATCTATTCAAAATCCATGCTACAGATTTTTGTTCATACCCTACATCACATGGGTAACAGATTCAACCTGGAAGCTTAAACATTCATCCTGGAAGTTTCTTTTTGAGTCTCAGTCACAAGGGTAACTTTTAAAAGCAAAATTCTAAAATGCAGTCTGATATATAGGCATTTACACCTGACCACCTGACCACCTGACTCCTGACTCTTTTTTTTTTTTTTTTTTTTTTTTTTTGAAACAGGGCCTCACTCCCATCACTAAGGCTGAAGTGGAGTAGCACAATCATGGCTCACCACAACCTCATCCTCCTGGGCTCAGGTGATTCTCCCACCTCAGCCTTCTGGGTAGCTGAGACTACAGGCTCCCACCACCACAACTGGCTAATTTTTTGTATTTTTAGTAGAGACAGGGTTTTATCATGTTGCCCAAGCTGGTCTTGAACTCTTAAGCTCAAGAGATCCACTGGCCTCAGCCTCCCCAAGTGTTGGGATTACAGGTATGAACCACTGCGCCTGGCTACACCTGACTCTTTTAATAGTACTGACCTCAGCAGATGGGTGTTGGGTTTTTTAATTGACATTAACACGCTCAGGTGGTCATAGCCTGAGGCCCCAAAATGAGTGTGATTATCTCATTCTTCATAAACCAGGCAGATGTTGACTGCCAGCATCATGAAGTATACCAGGCCTTATGGAGGGGTAGGAGATTTGAAGATATTAGGTCAAGGTCAGCCCCCCAAACACCTTCTCTAATCGCTCAATAGTGAACTGATGTCTTGAAGTATCTTGTAGCTTAAAAGGAGGGGCTATCCTCTTCATTCTCTAGTTGTGTCACGTTTATCTTTAAACTGAACAGACTTCCATTGAAAATATGATTTACAAGTAAGGAAAGTTAACAGGGCAGTTTCTTTGCATATCAGCTTTATTTAGAATTTACATTATGTTTTCATTTTTCTATCAGACAGTTGATCCAGGCTCTGAATGTTAAGAAACAGAACATGTGGCCCGACAAGAGCCCTTGTCAGGGATCATTAGTCATTTATGTAAATAAATGACTTCCCAGGGAAGGAGCAGATGCAAACTCATGCTGAGCTTGAGAAGCACTGGGCAGTGGCTAAGAGTGTAGCCCCATGGCCTTTATCTTGAGGGTATGTAGTGAGGTGCCCTTTAGGACCGAACATCTAGCCCATGCATTACCACTGGACAGTAGTTCAACTTTGGGCATGGCACCAGACCTCACTCAGCCTCAGTTTCCCTAGCATGATCATATCTACTTCACAGGGTTGCCATCCAAATGGGACGAGATGTTATGGGTAGGGCCAGCGTGTTGCAATCCCCTCCCCGTGTGACCGTGGATGGTGGTAAAGCTGCTGCTGTCCAGAAACTTCCTTCCCTTAAAGGGTTTCTGACCTATCTGCAAATTGACACTCCTCTCTGAGGCCTGTTTCACAGAAAGAGGGAAATCTGCTGCCCCTATATATTGTCTAAATTCCTGCTTTCTGATTCTCATAACCTTCTTTTTCACACATGTGGGGGAAATTAATATCTGTACCCAATATTATTTCTTTTTTTTTTTTTTTTTTGAGACAGAGTCTCACTCTGTTCCAGGCTGGAGTGCAGTGCACTACAACCTCTGCCTCCCAAGTTCAAGCAATTCTCCTGCCTCAGCCTCTCGAGTAGCTGGGATTACAAGAATGCACCACCATGTCTAACTAATTTTTGCATTTTTAGTAGAGACGGGGTTTCTCCATGTTGGCCAGGCTGGTCTTGAACTCCTGACTTCAGGTGATCCACCCACCTTGGAATCTCAAAGGGTTGAGATTATAGGCATGAGCCACCATGCCCAGACCCCAATATTATTTCAATGGCTGATTTTACTCATTTTTTTATGGTGCTTTTTGTGTCCTAATTTAAGAAATCTTTGCCTTAGCCAAAATCATAAAGTTGCCCTCCTATATTTTCTTCTAAAATTTAAATTGTTTTATCTTTCTGATTTAAGTTTGCCCTGTATCTGGAATTAATTTTTAGCAATGTAATTTTTTAGCATCACATATAATTTAAACATTAATCTGGTATTATTTGTCATAATTTTTATCATTTTTGTCTTTAAATAAGAAATCAGGAATTCAGAAAGTGCCAACTTTCTGGGTGGAAAACATTACATTCCCTAAAATTATAATATTGTTCCATATTAGAATAGTCAAAGTGTCAGAAAGGAATTTTTCTATTTCATGAGACGCAATAAAAATCAATTTGCCATATTAATTACATACATAGAAAGAGAATGCTTGTGTGAAATGAATGAATCATAGTGACTACTTAAGACATTGAGGCAAAAAATAAATAAATAAATAAATAATAAAAATAAAAAAATAAAATAAAATAAAAAAAAGAAAAAAGGCCAGGCGCGGTGGCTCACGCCTGTAATCCAAGCACTTTGGAGGCCAAGGCGGACGAATCACCTGAGGTCAGGAGTTCAAGACCAGCCTGACCAACATGGTGAAACCCTGTCTTAAAAAAAAAAAAAAAAAAAAGAAAAAAAGAAAAAAAAAAAGACATTGAGGCTGCTTTAAAGAAGGATTTATTCTCCCATTCAACAACACTGTATTGATATTTATATTATAAATATATATTCACAATAAATATACATTTATTGAAAATATCTATGTCTCATATAGGACAGTCATACTTATTTGTTATATTTCTTTGTATGTGTTTACATATTCATTGAAATATATTCAAAACCTTGATATCGATGTGCCTATGAAGACATGTAAGTTGCTTGGGGGAAACTGAGGAGATTCCAAAAATCACTTAGCATAATGCAGTGACATTTGAGGACAAATTCGATGATGCCATTGGTATGCAATGTCAAACTTTATTCCTTGCCTCTGTGCTTTGTCATTATTTCAAAGCACTGTCTTTAGGTCACAGTGTGACTCCATGTGCACCAGAAAAGATGTCTGGTCTTAGTCTAGTATGAAAGATGTGGCATATGTGGTGCAGCCGTCACCAGCATCCTGAGTCAGAACCAGAACATCAGAGACTGAGTTAGATACATGCAGCAAAGCACAATTTCTCCCACTGGGAATTGACTTCAGATACTGGTTTTTCAGGTGGCCAAGCTACTAAGCAGGAAAGCAGTTTACTTATCCTTCTTTTCGATAAGAAGGATAAATAAACTGCTTTCCTGCTTAGTAGCTTGAAGATGAATGAAATCATGAAGTGACATGGGAGCCTTAGGTCAAAATCAAAGTTATTTGCTGTCCTGTTTATAGGGCCACAAATCACTTTTTATTCCAAGCCACAAATGCTATCATCATCGGTGATCCTGGTGTGTTTACAGTGAAGCAAAAATCATGCTGCCTGAAGGAGAGCGTTAGGCAGGGGGAAATCAGGGTTTCCATGTTATAAAGAATGATGCAGAGCTAGGAAGAATGTGAGCACTGTTTCCTGCTGAATTTGAACTCCAGCCTGCAGTTACTGAGACAGATAGAGCTGTCCGGTTATTCTGAAAACTTTTAAAGTCTGTCTTTATCATCATCCAATTAAAAGACTAAATTTCACATCCACGTGCTCTGTGAGCATCTGAAAGGACCCAAATTTTCTTCAAACTCACTTTAACCACAGCTCCTGGGGAAGACCCATGACCCAGAATACTGGCCCACACATTGGTCTTAACCATCGTGTCTGGAACTGGAAAACCTTCTTCAAAGCCAGGATTGCTAGCCAACTGTATCAAGCACACAGGAATGTCACCATGGGGCACGCAGACTGTGTCGCCCAGGAAAGAATCATGCCCACATAGGGGCTACAAGATGCGATTTGGCTCCACCGTTCATGCCAACATTGAAAACATCTATGAAACACCCAGCTTTTGCATAATTACAATGCATTCTACTCCTGCTCTGCCTGGTAATCATTTACCTGTATGGCTTGCTTCTTATAACTCCAAGTTAGGAATTACAAAACGGAGACCTTGGCTCAAGGGAGGAGGCGCATACTCTCGTGCACAGCTATCCTCTACTGACTGCTTCAAATTGCCCATCATACATTGCAAAAGAAGAGTTTATGTATGCCCTCTTTTACGTAGTGTTTCAGGTTCTCAGCATCCGAAGTTCATTATTTGCTGATGTGTAGCAGGTGTGGTCTAATCTGCAGCCAGCCAAGCCAGCAGGGTCAACCCCTAAAAGGACAGAGAAACTCTGGGAGCAGCCTCCCCTTGTCCTTAACTGTTTTCTTAATGAAACTAGATAGAAGATGAAATAAAAGCTGTTAAATCCACCTGCTCTTTATGCTCCTGTCAGTGGAAAGATCTCATTCTTCCTTGCAAAACTTTAGTATCCTCCAGGACCCTGCTGGTCATCAAGGACAAATATTAGCATCCCTTTCTCTTCCGTGATGGGACCCTTCCAAGCAAAAAAAGTCCTAATTAAAATTCTAGAAATATTATCATTTGAAAAACTACATTAGCATTAGTGAATTTCTCATGCAAGTTCCTCTCTGGCTAGCTTGACCAAAAAAAAAAAAAGCTGTTAATTTTCAATTCGATTCCATGAACTGTGATTCGTTGTTCAAAACATATAGCAAAGAAAATGGAAACTGCCATAATGACTGCTACTGTGGCCCAAACTCTTCCAGCTCTGGTAGAAAATCACATTATTCCAATTCTTTGGTGGGTGAGAGAGGCAACAATACATTGGAAATGAGAGAATGGAAGAGTCGAATGCTGTGTTTCCTTCTAACTAGGATTCCGGTTTTCACCCACATCGCTTCAGCAATGCTAAGCGGCATAAATACAGGTCACCACACAGCGCCTGAGCAGTGAATGCAAATACAGTAGTTGGTTCCTGACCACAGTGTGTGAAAGCACATAAAAGAGAGAGGGTCACATTTCATGTTCATTTTGCTTCTTCATGACCAGGCTACATGGAGGCTGAGCAGCCGCTGGCTGCCTTGTTCATCTCTTTGGCCCTTTTCTAACTCACAACCTATTTCAACATGGAAAACGAAGGAAGAACATCAGCAGACCATTTTCCAAATGTCGATCATCTGCTTTAATTGTGGTTGTGCTGATTTTATTGCTCTTGGCAAAATCTTGTTCTCCCGGCAGTACAGCCGAAATACTGGGTTGTATCAATTGCCATTGAAAACACAACCCATTACACGTCAGACAAAGGAAATAAAAATTGCTGACATTCTGTTTTGCAAGGACAAATTAATTTGCCCCAGAATGGCATGTTTGCCACCGATCTCATTAAAAGTATGTGAGATTATCAGGAAAAATTAATACAAGCTGTTGGTTATCAGCTACATCATTTCAGCTCACAAAGGCAAGTCCTAGTTGTCGGTTTGCTGCTGGGGGCAAGGACAGGCATTTACAAAGAAAGTCACATTCAATTAGAAACCTTGGCTGGGGCTGGCATTTGCGGTTGCTCTGCACCGGATCAGCTTGAAGAACAATCACACTGCTTCTTTTGGTTTGAACTTGAAAGCAAGGGCTTTATGGCAGCAAGGGGAATCAGTCCTTTCTCAAATGTGCTTATGAGAGAACAGAGAAGTCCACTTGGAAATGTGGAAACTGAGGCTCCATGGCACTGAGCATGCTCAGGAGATACAGGATTGGAATACTGTATCTTGGGAATACTCATCTACAAAACATGGGGCTGGTTGAATCTGCTGGTGACACCTCCCTCCTGTCTGTGTGCTTACATCCCTTGAGAACCTCTCCCCAGGTGTCAGTCCCATGATCTCTGCACATGGCTCTCAGACATTGCAGGCACCTCTTTAATGCCTGGGACAGTCATTGACAATGACCACACTGAGAGCCTCTGTGTGCCTTCCGAAGCATGCATTTATCAAGCTTCTGTTGAGCAATAGCTCTGAGCCCAACACCATTAGAGTAACATCAAAGAAAGAAATTCTGTTCAACAGCATTTTATTACTGAACAAATTTCATTTGGTCTCCACCCTTCACAGATTGCTAATCTAGGCTATGAGTTATTTCTGAGTTACATTCATCTAACAATGTTCAGAAATCACCTGTTTTCCAGTGATACTGCATAGGCAGCTGTTGTATGTGCTCCTCTGCTCCTCTTTAGACCAATACAGTTTATAAAAGTACAAATTTAGTCCCTGCTCTAGGTGCCAGCATGCTAAAGAACCACGGTTCTTCCAGCGTATTTATTAATTATATGTATTAGAATTAATAAAATTTTATATATATATATATATATATATATATATATATATATTTGAGATGGAGTCTTGCTCTATCTCCCAAGCTGGAGTGCAGTGGCATGATCTCAGCTTACCGCAACCTCTACCTCCTGCATTCAAGCAATTCTCCTGCCTCAGCCTCCTGAGTAGCTGGGATTACAGGCCTGTGCCACCACACCAGGCTAATTTTTATTTATTTTTTTAGTAGAGACACAGTTTCACCATGTTGGTCTCCAACTCCCGACTTCAATGATCTGCCCACCTCGGCCTCTTAGAGTGCTGGGATTACAGGTGTGAGCCACCACACCCAGCCTAAAGGTATATATTTTTTAAAGGCATATACAGAAGTCCAGAGTAGTCTATGTCCCTGCATCGGATTGAGCCTTGGTTGGCGCTGGCTTGCCTCTCCTGCTGGACCTTCAGATCCTGGGTGGGGAGGGGACAGATCTGAAAAATCATGTCCCCATAGCACTTTGCACACAACTTCACCATGGTAAACATTCCCAAAAAAGAAGTGTTAAAATGAGCTGACCGTTAATTTGCTTCTTTATCCTCTCTGGACTCTGAATCCCAAGATCCATGATCAGAGCTTGGGACTCTCCATCCTGCAGCATTCCCTGCTTTACATGAGAGGCAATGGGAAGGACTGGGCCTGGACAGACAGATCCAAGAGCCAGTCGCTTAACTGGCCCAAGATGTGCATCTGAAAAGACCTTTTGCGGGAAAATGTGGCTGCAGCCTCCTGCTGCCTCTAGCCAGTCCTTCCTTCCCAGTCTGGGAGCCTGGCCTCTTTCTGCTATACAGTTTGGTTTCAGCTGTGGCCTCCACCCTGGTGCATCTGAGGCTTAACTGGAGGAATCCAGACCCCTTTCCAGCAAAATGTGTTTGTGAGTGGCAGATAGCCAGGCTGACAGAAGTGTTCCTCCTTAGGTGAAGGGGCCTCGTGGCCACAGCAATAACGGGGGGTGAGGAGGGGGAAAGGGGTTCATGTCCACTTCCTGAGCTAAACTGCCTCTGTAGCACCTGTGCCTCCTCTAAGGTGGCATCCTGCTTCCAATTCATTCTTGATCCCACAGAATGCAGGGACAGGGCACTGAGTGTTCAGCTCTGCTGGCCTCAGCCACTCGCTCTGAGTTCCCAGTGGTATGAGTCTCTCAGAGACACTGGAACCAAGAGGTCCAACATGTGACACTTCCAAGCAGTCAGTGTGGAAATTTCTCACAACAGTCCAAGAAGAAGTAAGAACAATTCTCTTGGCTAGAAAGGACTGGAGGTGATCCAGGAGCACAGTCTTCAGATACTGCCTTCAATCGTGGCCTCAGGAGACAGAGCCTCCCATCAAAGGACAGAGCCACCCAAACCAACTCCCTTTACGCTATTCCAGTGGCATCTGTGAGCCAGAAATTTCTAGAAGCTTTTGAAGGGCCTTTTGTGGCTGTGTACAGGGCTGAGTTGTCACAGCCTTACTTGCAGAGGTGGTGAACCCTGTGAAGAGCCTGGAGAGCAGTGGACCTTGCAGGGGTTGGAGGATTCACACCTGCATGGAATTGGGATGACGTAGAGGCATGGAAGAGTACCTGTCCTTGAGTGTCTTTGAAAGTCAGGCAACTAAAATAAATGTAATCCCTTGGATGGAAACCCAACACAGCATCATTGCTGTGGAAGTCCATGGTGAGGGGTGGCTGGCAGTCACAGCAGACTCTGCAAAATGGGACTCCATCCTGGTTGGCTTCTAAAAGTCAAGCTAGACAATAATTACATAGAGTAAAGGACATAGATACTTCCTTGGTTGGAGGAAACACACTGGTAGCTAATACGGTAGAGAACACCTTTTCTTGTTCATCCTAGAGAAAGTGTCCCCGGGGTCAGGGGACAAGGCTGGGCCAGAGCTGCTCTCAGTTGAATACAAGTGAGTGGTGTTTAAATTACTGTAAGCTGAAACTCAAAAGCTCTCTGTGATTCATAAAGCAGCTCTTCTCATATGGGTTCCAAATTTCTTCTTCTGTTCATTCAACATCCTCTGACAAGCTCTCTGAACCTCAATCTGGCTTCAAATCTGAGAAAGCCATGATGGTGAATACCCATGTCATGACTGTTTACCTTCAGCCCTCAAATTCACCCTTCCCTGCAGAGGTGCCGCCCTGTGGAGAGGGATTAACCTTGAATGAGACAGTGGGACAGAGACCAATGCACTGTTGTGGTCACAGCTCTATAGGTGTGCTGTGTTTTTTCCAGCATACCCATTTTAGGCTCGTGTGGTATCAAACTTTTCTGCCAGTAAGTAGAAAAGGCAATTTTTGTAAAAACTGAGAAACAACTTGCAGGCGAGAGCAGATATTTCAGAAATGACTCAGAATCATGTTTTGCTAGAAGAATGCTAATGAAATACAGAGCACGTATTCATGAAACTGATAACACTCCCTCGGAAAGAAAATGACTCTTATTAGACATCTGAACTTGAGCAAAACATTCATGTCATTGATTATAATATAATGGATGGCTCCTACTCTGGCAGCAAAATTTAGCTTTAATGTAACTACAGAAGCAAAGATTATTCTTGGGGGAATAGTATATCTTTCTGATCATCTGAAGCAGTTCATTCACCTCTGAAACTGACTGTAAACCTCAAGAAAGAAGCTTCTCAGAAATATGTGACCCACTAAGCTAAGAGCCAACTCCCTAGTGAATCACCTTCCACACCCATGACCTCAAGTCCAGGACTGGTGCAAAGCCAGTTTTTACCATGTCTTCTATGACCACTGGGGGATGGTACACTATCATCCTAGACCCAATTACCCACAAAAAAAGTAAACCAGCTACTACTAAGCTTGCGTGTGACTAGCACTGAACTACCTAATTTCATTTCTGTTACAAATTAATCAAGTCACAGCACATTTGCGATTCATATCAGCTACCTAGGGTGTTTCTGTAGACAGCTAATCCATTTGGGAAGCAGTCAGCTAATACTATCTGGATGTCAGATGCATCTCATGTTTTGGCAGCTCTTTATTCTCTGTTTCAAGGGGATCGTGTTGACAGGCACTTGCCCTTCAACTTGCTGCTCTGTTTGACAGCCGCTCTGTTTTCAGTCCTGCCTTCATTGCACTTGAGGATTTTCCACAGCCATGAATGGGAATGTTCACATGTAGGAGGGTCAGACGGCAGAAATCTGGGAAGAAGGCAGGCGGGCATTCACAAAGCCATGCCTGGAAACTCTAGATCGGAGGGTGCACTCAACTCCTCTGAGCCCAGAGGCTTGAAGTTGAGGTGTCTCAATCTCAGAGGACACCTCTAGCTTCTCTAGCAGCAGTTTTTGGAAAGATCAGAGTCAGACTGCAATACAGGCTTTAAACAACAGGAAAATGCATTTAAAACCAAGGGTAATGAGAAGGGTGTGAATATTGGGAGGTTTTCATAACTTCACGAATTGGGTGTGATTTGTATTAAAATCGTGGCCATTATGTCTAACAAAAATAAGAGTTCATATATATTTAGAGATACATATTAAAATATTTACAGATAAAATCATACAATGTTTAGGATATGCTTTAAAAAAATTAGAATGTGATGAGGTTGGGTTGTAGCTGAAACACAATTGCCCATAAGTTGATCATAGTTGAAGGAAAGTGATAGATGGGAGCTCATTATAATTTTCTCTATTTTGGTATATGTTTAAGATGTTCTATGATAAAAAGTTAAAAATGAAGTATTATGAGATATATGAATGTCTTTCTCAGAGACAATTATCTAATTTGAAACTCAGTTTCCTTTAACTCAAGATTTGTTTGCATATATCTAAATCACATGGGTTTTATCTTGCAAAAAAGAAACCACAGCGTTAAACCCAGCCTTCTCTTCTGGGTTCTGCTTTCTTCCCAGGGATTCCAAGTGACAGGGCACATGGTACAATGCCTCCCATTCATCAGATGCACCCCAGAAACATAGTTATGTTGCCCTCACCATCAAAACCACTCTGCACTAAGCACTGGCTGTTTAATGGCCTGAGGTCATATTGCCATGTGAAGCACCAGCCCTCCACTTTCGAAAACTCTCTTAAGAAAATGATTGCAAAGCTTGACTATAAAATATTTTTCGATTTTTCAATGAGAAAATAAAAAGCCATGATGCCACTGAGAGACACAGAAAGAACTTCTATAGCTCTGCTCCCTCCCCCAAACAGACCAGACTTCCTTCCTTGAGGACAGGACTGACTGGGTCTGGACACAGCAGGTGCCCCACGCATGAGCCAAACTTCACTGAACTACAGCCAGTCACACAGACTAGAGGGTCTTTCTGTGGGACTTTCCCATTCCCACTGAATCCTTCCCATAGGTAAAAGGTAGTTCCCTAAAACAAATGAGCACAGCTGGAAGGGATCTGTTTACTGAATCGAGAGAAACACTTAAATCTATTAACTGAATGAAGACAACTGAAAAACAAAACATTCCTGAAGGAGCAAACTCTATAGAAAGAAGCTGGCATTTGCCTGGGACAAGGACAGTGTCCTTTACAACGTTTCTCCCAGTTAGAACAGCCTTGTAGGTAGACAGGGCAGAAGGATCTCTGCTGGGTCAGCCAGCCAGAGCAGGAAAGGTGGCCTGGTGCAAAAACAGGGCAGGAAAGTTCCTGACCAGCTGATATGAAAGCAAAGTTGGCCAGAGGTCATGTGAAGGAAGCTGGCTAGGATGCCTGTCTCAGTCTGTGTAGCATTGCTATGAAGGAATATCTGAGGCTGGGTATTTATTTATTTTTAAAGGAGGCGTATCTGGCTCATGGCTCTGCAGACCATGCAAACATTATGTCAGCATCTGCTTCCAAAGAGGACTTCAGGCTGCTTCTGCTTACAGTGGAAGGTGAAGCGGAGCCCTGTGCAGAGATTACATCATGAGAGGGGAAGCAAAAAGAGGACATGAAGGTGCCAATTTCTGTTTTTTTTTTTTTTTTTGAGATGGAGTCTCGCTCTGTCACCTAGGCTGGAGTGCAATGGCGTGATCTCAGCTTACTGCAACCTCCACCATCTGGGTTCAAGCGATTCTCCTGCCTCAGCCTCCTGAGTAGCTGGGATTACAGGTGCACGCCACCACGCCCGGCTAATTTTTTTTTTTTTCCTTTTTAGTAGAGACGGGGTTTCACCATGTGGGCCACTGGTCTTGAACTCCTGACCTCAAGTGATCTGCTCTTTTTAACAACCATCTCTCACAGGAACTAACAGAGTGAGAACTCACTCTCCCTCACCCTACCCAGGGAGGACATTCATCTATCATGAAGGATTCACCCTCACGACCCAAACACCTTCTATTAGGCCCCACCTCTTAACACTGGGGATCAAATCTCAGCATGAGATTTGGCGGAGTCAAACCTCCCAGCTATGGCCGTGCCCACCTGCTGAGTGCTTATTCACTGTGCACAACTGCTGTCTTCTGAAAAAGTTGTGAAATGCATTTTGTGAAAAAAATTTTATTTTGAATGCCTGAACAGAATTTAATTTAGAAGAAATCTATCGCAAGTTACCTTCAAGAACTGCCAGGTTAGCTGTGTGACCTCAGGTGAGTTATCTAACTTCTCCAAGCATCAGCTTCCCATAGACAAAGCAGGGAGAACAGAATAGCAGCGCCTACTTCATCAGGCTGTTGTGGGAGTTAAACAGCTGGCACATCTGAAGGGCTGATGATGTGATGCTTGAGAGACATGGGGTACAACCCTTGTAGCCCTTGGCAGGCTGATGGTACAGGCACTTTCCCTCAAGTGTCTGGGCCGTTCCCTGGCCCAGTGCCACCTGCCTCCCCAGAGCAATTACCAATCACATCAACAAGGGGTGCCCAGGGCATTTGCAGTCATTTGCCGCCCTGCTCAGCATCTGTCCAAGTCTGCAGCCACTGCATTCTCAGCACCCAGCACTATGTGCTCCTCCTAGAAGTCACCCAATGAGCATTTGAAGTGAACAGACATCTAGCCGAATGCTAACCTGGAGGGTCAGATTTTATACATGTAGCTAATAAAGGCCATCCTGCCACATCTTTCTTAGTGAGCTTACACAGCGCCACACACAGAGTGAGTCCCCAGTGAATAAATATTCCTGGATAAATAAAATGGGACTTCATTCTATGTAACAAAAGGTATGCATTTAAGATCTTTCCGTTCAATTTCCAGAGAGTTTTGTGAGCAGGTCTCCCTCCTGACTCTGGGGTGCTCTAGCAAACCCAGGTTCCGCGCTTGCCTGACCCAGGCCACACTGGCCCCTGGGTGTCCTGTGCCAAGCTGGGACATAGCCCCTCTCCCCCAGCAAGTGGGCAGTCTACACTACGGCTCAGGTGCTGAGGTCAGAAGCCTGGCGGGGTCTTAGCTGTCCTTCAGCTGAGTTTTGTGACTTACACGTTGTGGGTTGTCTGGTGGAGAGCTGTGGTGAGAGGGAAAGGCCTCATGAAAGTAGGGATCATTAAGAAGCAGCAGCAGAATACATGAATCCTAAAACCACTGGTGGTGAGGTGGTTAAAAAGCATTCTCCCTCCTACAGCTATTGTGACCACCTGACTTTTGTAGGGTAGGATGGAGAAAACCATAAGCACAGCTCAGGGCACCTTGAGCATGCAGCGTGGGTGCAGAGGGAGGCTTCCCAGTGGGGACGTGCCCCTGCCAACTGGACTGCGCGTCTCCGTCCACTGCATCCCAGCACTTAGGACACAGCTTAGCACACAGTGGCACCCAAACCCAGGAACAAAGATGTTCTCTTTTAAGATTACTTTTTTAAAAACTCACACTGCACCTTCCCTCAAGAAGACATGGAGTCTGTGTGACCCATGGGTCCCTGGCCAGTGGGACTCGAGGACCCCCTCCAAGAGCAGACCCGGGCAAGATACCATTCATTGGCCTCGCTGCCTGTGCCGGTGGATTCCACACATGGCCACGTCTCTTCTATACAAGGCAAGGTGGGTGTGAGTAGGAAAAAAATGCGGTCCTGACCTGGGCGACTGGCACATTGGGATTTCTGCCTCCTGGGGGCTTCTAGCACAAAACTTGGTGCTAGGTCTCAACCTTAGCAGCAAAGAGGGAGTCCCCAGAAGGTGCTATGGGACTGAGCCCTGAAAAACAGCTGAGTGAGGTCGCCAGATTTTTGGGGTAGAGTGACAGGAAGACTTGTAAATTTGAACTTTTCTGCTTGAAACATGAGAAGTACTCTCCATGCCAGAGGTTTCTGCACAAAATCAGGCATCTCTTGTCCCTGTAAAGTTATATCCCCAAGACAGAGCGGCTGGCTCCCAGAACTAGGGTGAGTGAAGCCCCGTGGCAAGGAGCTCTGTTTTGATTTTGGCTTCCTGGGTGGCCCTGGAGATCCTGCAGCCCAGTGGTTAGGGAGTGGCCCGGTGCTCCTCCCCATCAGAGAGCCAAGCCAGCCTCCAGAGGATAAATGAGAAGCATAAGCATTTTCCCCACACAACCTAACTTAAAGGATTTGAAATGCAGTGAAAACCCAGAAGCCACAACAGGAATCCCAGAAGCATAAAAGACGAAGTGTCCAGTCTTCCCTGACCCACTACGGCCTGCCCAAATCCTGTGGCTCATCAGCCGCACACTCACCCAGAAGGCCCTCTGTATATGCCCCGTTCCCCGAACCTGAGCTGGCCAGGGGAAGCCAGGCTTGAAAGACTTGGAGGCCTCCAGTGAAGGACCCACTGGAAACAGCCCACACTTCATGAAGATCTAGAGAATTTTTCTCCCTTTAATCTTAGTGGACTCCAGAGAAAGTGGATAGAAATAGGCATGATATAAAATGTCGCATCAAATCCACTCACCTCTTGCATTCCTCTGTGGAGGTGGTTGCCAAGAAGGGGAAGTTGGAAACCAGGCCTGGAGCCACACTGCTGGCCGGGGAGTGCCAGCTCAGTCCGTTATTAGCTGTGCAACTTGAGCAGGCAGTTCTCCAGTTCGTGGCCTCCATTTCTTTATCTGTAAAATGGGAGTGAAAATAACATGACCATGGGCCACACAGAGATGTTATAAGAGGAAATGAGTGAATACATATGTAGCCCTTAGAACAGCCATAGACATGCAGTAAGAAATCAAAATGTCAGCTATTCTTAATAGCTCAAAGAACTTGAGGGCACCTTTTTATATATGTATTTATTGAGTTTTCCAGAAGATAAAGAGATCATTATCTAATCATATTCAGTGCCAAAAGCCACCAGGTTTCTCGGGGTTTGTGTCACTGAATCCACATATCCCGATGTGCTTTCTGACCATCCTCGTTCCTGCTCATGGTTCCTGGGGCTCCCAAACATCCTCCGAGTTACCAGACATGAACTCAGTTATCCGCACCAACGCCAGGAAAAGGGGATTGCATTTCACAAAGCAGGAATGTCAGAAAAAGGTAATTCTCTCACTAGGATTTTCCTTCCTTTGGCTATATTAAGATACTGAGTTTTACTTAAAAAGCACTAAAGGTGAAGATAAGGTCATGGGATGCTGTCAGTTGTATTGACATGACCCAGCAATAATAATAATAATAATGTTTGAAATGCAGTACACACATGTGGACCTAGAAATACCAAGACATGCTTCAGAACGTGCAGTCTTTCCACGTTAGAATTAACACCCTCGGTACCTACTTCTGTGCTTCTTCACCGGTGCCTACATCTATGCCATGCTGTTGTTATCCATGGATGAACACCTCAGAATTTGGAGAAACAGCTTTTGAAAAATCTCTGAGACACATTTTGAAACCAGTGAGGAGTTAGGTTGCAACCGGCAACAGCAGTAACAGCGACAGCAGTAAGAAGCAGCCACCTGCATCTCAAGACTGGCGAGGGGCTTCCTCCGGCTGGGGCTGACACATGGCGGATGTGTAAGAGGCATGCAGAAAGCGGTCAATCACATGTGCACACACGAGCACATGCTCAGTTTCAGGCCAAGGCCCTGAAGGCCTGCGGAAACCAATGTCACGTTTCAATATGATTTGGGAAACTCTACTCTTCATTTAAATATCATATTGGTAGCAGAAAACTCTGCCTGGGCAGATGCTCTCAAAAGCCAAAGATAACTAAATTGTTTTTTTTAGCATTCACCCAGGGGCAAGCCCTCTTCACATTTCATGATACACCAACTCCTAGAGAGTTCCTCTGGGGCCCTATTTAATTTACTTAACTTTCACTGGCAATGGAAAGTGGGCCTGCCACATTTGATGGCTTGAGCAGGTCCATCCCAGTCACCTGCCTTCCCAAAAGTGCATTGGAGAGTGGAACAGAAACCAAAACCTACTGTCTCGGACAGCCGTCGGCATTGTAAAATACACTCTGGCACCCAGCCCTGGCAGAACAGTGTTCTACAGAGACAAAACCTCAGATTTTTACTACACCCAAAGCATAATTAACTTTACTGAGGGTAAATATTGCCCAGCCTTCTTTTATGTAGGAACCAAGAAAGTAGACCCAACAGCTTTGCTTTTTCCTTCTTGTCTGTACGTGTTCTTCTAGTTGTATTGGATTTTGCTAATATCATAAGCACAGCTGTGATACAGCCAGGTCTTTATGCATGGATTTTACCATTTGAGCAGCTTGAAGACAATTCTTCTGTCTTGCTCTCTCTGCGTTTTCACAAGCACAGAGCTGTACCCATAATAAACCCTCAATAAAGGTTGAACAGAGGCCACAGAGACCCACAGGCTGGAAGTCAGAGGCCATTCCTTGAGGACATGTTAGTGACAGTATCCTGTGCAGTGGCTAAGCAGAGAAAGGCTGTTGAGAATAGACAAACCTGGCTTTCATTAGTTAAGAGATAGATGGAGGAAAGAGCTCTGTCCGCTCACAAAGACAGTTACCTCCATATACCAAGAGGGGAGTCAGGAGCATGACATGTTTAACACAAACTACAGTCTTCACCACAACCCCAAAGCCAGCCATAACCATGGGTAATTGAGATAATACTTGGAAAACAATTGTATGTCAAAACTGACATTTTTAGAGGTCATGGAGAAACAGGTTTCCAATGTCAAGTTCTGTTGAAAGAGGACACACATTATTCTAGATTCTGAAAGTTCCCTTCATCTTCAATGAGCGAAGCCTTGCCAATGTGACTGTGGAGTTTGCTATAAACCTGAATCAAGAGAAAAACAGAGGATATCAAGTTAGGGAAATCCCACCCCACAGGAAGGAGACACCCTTCTGGCCAAGATGCAAGGTGTGGAGGGAGGGATGCAGGGAGAAAGATGAGAGAAGTTAAGGCTGAGCTCGTATCTGAGAACACCTCAATGTGCCCCACAGCCTGCCTCTCCCTCTGCTTCACTGTGGCCAAAAGGGGCCCCAGTGTTCTATGTGCACCCAGAGGGTGTAGCTGTGAGCCAGCCTGCTGAAAGGTCATCACTGCAGAACCTGGAAACAGATGACAAAGCTGAGATTTAGAGGATCTTTGGGGCCAGGAAGATGTGAGCAATGGAGGTCCCAAAGCACCAGAAGGGCCAGCCAGACCTAGTGGCCCCAGAACAGGCTGCTCGAAGACACGATCAGGCCAGCCCCAGCTCAATCAAGCACTTGCTATGTCTCAAAGGCAGGATGAGTTCAGAGGCGCCACCCCACACTGTGAGAATCCATAATCTTTTCCCCTCTTCCAGCTGCCGACCTGGGACACAGAGAGTAAAGAGACACCTTTGAGAGGGAAATCTTTATTTTTATTTAACTGTGCATTTACCCCAAACGAAAGTGAGTTAGACCAAAAGAGTCAAAGTTGCTTTCAATGGGAAGTTTAAGGTTCTCCCTCCTTCCTCTGCCATCAACAGGAAATGATGAGATCCATGCAGAGAATTTTTAAAAGGAAATAAATTATCATTTTCTTCCCTCTAAGTTGCAGTGTATGAATTTTTCCTCTGCTAGAAGCATGTGCAATGTGGGAAGCCCAGGACACAGAAAGACCTTAATTTGTGCTGCCGATTTAATAGATTTTTTTTTCATGGATGTGCCAGAAAGCTCCATTATGTAAACACTACCATTAGCAAAAGTTTATGCCAGACAGAAGCCTGCATTGACTGGGGATTAAGAGGAAGGGCACTTGATTTTGTAACCCAGAGACCCAGGCTCTCCAGGTCCAGTCCTGGCATTGAGTTGTCATGTGATCTCAGGCAAATCATGAACTTGTTCCGGGCCTCTGTTTCTTTCTTCAACATCAATGAATTTTTAAAAGACATTTCTAAAATTCTTCTTTTAATGAGCAATGACAATAATGTCAGTATTCACAAGCATTTATTGAGCACTGACTAGCTGCCAACCACTGTGTTGCTTGCTTTGTTGACATAACCCCATTCATTTTTAAAATCATCTTATGAAGGAAACAAACCATTATCATCTGTATAAGGCACGATTGCTTAAATAGAAAACCCCCAAAATCCATAAACAAATGATTAAGAATAATTACATTTAGTGAAGATATAAAATTTACATACATCAAACAGATAGAAAGTTTAATTAAAAAGACAATCTTTTAAAAAAAATTTTGAGATCAACTCTCACTCTGTCACCCAGGCTAGAGTGCAGTGGCACTGTCTCAGCTCACTGCAACCTCTTGTGCCTTCTGGGTTCAAACGATTCTTGTGCCTCAGCCTCCTGAGTAGCTGGGATTACAGGTGTGAACCACATCCAGCTAATTTTTGTATTTTTTTTTTTTTTAGTACAGATGGGGTTTCACTGTGTTGGCCAGGCTGATCTCAAACTCCTGATCTCAAGTGATCCGCCCACCTCAGCCTCCCAAGGTGCTGGGATTACAGGCATGAGCCACCGCCCCAGGCTAAAAGACAATACTCTTTACAACAGCATTAGAAAACATCAGGTATCTAGTGGGGCACAGTGGCATGTGCCTATAGTCCCAGCAACTCAGAAGGGTGAGGTAGGAGGATCAGCTGAGCCTAGGAGTTGAAGCTGCAGTGAGCTATGATCATATCACTGCACTCCAGCCTAGATGACAAAGTAAGACCCTGTCGAAAAAAAAAAAAAGAATATCAAGTCTCCTAGAATAAATCTAACAGCGAACATATTTCAAGACCTCTAGAAGGAAAAGTATAAAACTTTAAGAGATATTTAAGAAGGGTTAAGTAATTGGAGAAAGATATTGTGTTCGTGGATTATATAATTTAATATTATAATTTGATCTATATATTCAGTGCAATTCTTGTCAAATTCCTAATACTTTTTAAAAAATAAAACCTGAAAAAAATGATTCTAAACTTATCAGAAAGAGTAAAAGACCAAAAATTGGATGTTTCTGAAAAGGTAGTGAGCAGGGATTTACCTTATTGATGTCTGGACTTTTATGAAGCTGGAGTAATGAAAACCCTGTAGTTTTGGTGCAGGGACAGAAAAATAGACCATGGGGTATGAATAAGGTCCCAGAAGAAGATGCATGCATATAAAGAATGTTGGTTTATTACAGAGGATACAGGAGGTCAGTGAGGAGAGGAGGATGATCAACAAATAGGGGTAGAAAAAATAGTTATTCATATGGGAAAAAATGAACTTGACTGTCTCCCTCAAACTATATCCAAAAAATAACCCTAGATAGATTCAGGAATTCAGTATCAAAAACAAACTTTATAATTTATAGTAAAATACAGGTAACTATTTTATACTGTGGGGTAGTGATGGTTTGGGTCTGTGTCCCCACCCGAATCTCATGTTGAATTGTAATTCCCGGTGTTGGAAGTGAGGCCTGGTGGGGAGGTGCTTGGATCATGGGGGTAGTTTCTAATGGTTTAGCACCATCCCCCTAGTTCTGTCTTAAAAGTGTGTAGCACCTTCCCCTTCTCTCTCTCTCTCTCCTCCGGCTGGCCATATGAATATATGCCTGCTTCCCCTTTGCCTTCTGCCATGACTGTAAGTTTCCTGAGGCATCCCCAGTCATGCTTCCTATCCAGCCTACAGAACTGTGAGTCATTTAACCTCTTTTCTTTATAAATTACCCATTCTCTGGGAGTTCTTTATAGCAATGCAAGAATGGACTAATACAGGTAGCTAAAGTTTTTCTTCAGCACATAAATTCTTGACTATAAAATGATAAATTTAACTATATCAAAATAAAGAACTTCTGTTCACCTTTTTAAAGAGATACCTTTAAAAAGTAAAAAGACAAAGTAAAAACTGGGACGAGATATTCATAATATCAACCACAAAGGTTTAGTACTAAGAATATATGTAGAACTGCTGCAAATCAATTTTGTTAAAAATGCACAAATAACCAGTATAATAATGGGGGGGGAAAAGACCAACAGTGTTTCACAGAAGAGGGAACACATATTCCCAATAAACTTATGAAAAGATTCATTAAAAAAAGTGGAAAAAATATGAATACCTAGTATATGACAGCACAAAAGGGTGACTGTAGTCAAAATAATTTAATTACACAACTTAAAATACCTAGAAGAGTATAATTGGATTGTTTGTAACACAAAGGATAAATGCTTGAGGGGATAGATACCCCATTTCCCATGATGTGATTATTATGCATTGCATGCCTATATCAAAACATCTCATGTACCCCATTAAATATATGTACCTATTATATACCCACAAAAATTAAAAATTTTTAAAAAAGAAAATTAAAATCACAATGAAATAACATTTTATGCTCATTCAATTAGCAAAAAGTAAAAAGCCTAACACAATTAAGTGCTGGAGAGGATGAAGCTTGTGGCGTTGTAGATTAGCACAGAGTCTTTAGAAAATCATTTGGCATTATCTCCTAAAGTTCAACTTTCACATGTTCTCTGACCCAATTCTCCTTCAAGTCCCATACCCAAGAGAAAACTCTTATACTTGTACAAAGGCTGACATGTACCAGTAGGATTATAGCAGCACTGTTATAACTACCAAAAGTCTAGACACCCCCCTTTCCCAAGTACCCCTCAGTGGGAGCACGGAGGACTACACTATGGTGTATTTGTATACACTACTATGCAACAGTCAGAACAAAGAAATTACAGTGGCACACAATACTATGAATGGCTCTTAGTAATGTAACATTAAATGAAAAAAAAAAAAGTCCCTAACAAGACTCAAGACAGTGTAGACCTTAGATGTGGAGAGAAGGGGTTAATGAGATACTGGGGACTAGCTGGTAAGATGTAGGTTATTGTCCTATACTTAGCTTTTGTTTTGGGTGGGAGATTCATGGGTGCTCATTACAATATTGGAAATAACTAGTTACATAACTAAATAAATGACAAAGTCATGCATGGACCAGTGGTGGAAAGTACTGTGACCAAGGATCAAGATTCATCTAATTCTTGAGCTCCAAGGAACTGGGGTTGTGGAGACCCTCTGTCAGATGGAATAAATGATGTTATTAGCATGTTACAGGCAAGGGACTGAGGATCAGGCTGGTGAAGCAACTTGCCCCAGGCCACACAGCTGGTAAATAGCAGAGCTGGGCATTGATTATACCCACATAAGGAGGTAGCCATGGGGCCATGTGTTTAGATCTGTTGACTAGAATATCCCGTGGTGTCCATAATTGGAGTTTCTCATTTTAAGCCTAGATCATTTATTCCCACACCAACTCCTGAGGTTGTTCATATACCGTTATAACCTGAAGGTCATGGAACACTCCCTTGATCTGGTATCTCCCCCACCCCCGTGCACACACATGCATATACAGTCAAAGTATTTTCTGGCACCTTTTCAAGTCATTTTCATATTCCTTTTGAGCAGTTTCATTTTCTAAACCTGTTACTTCAGAACTCATTCATATGGAACCTACGAAAGAAATTCTGCTCAGCATTGACTAAGCATATGAGTAAGTTTTTATTTTAATAGCACTATGTAGGAGGTTTCTTTATAAATGAATGGGGAGGAGAGGAGGGAATGCTTGCAAACTTCCCACAGACAAGAGCTAAGCCTATAAAAGCATGGTAACACAGAATCATTCTTTTCAGTTTCAGGGTAAGCTCTTTTGCAGAGTAGTGTCATTTGTAAAAAACGAAAAGTCAACAAACAATCTTTTTACCTTGCAGCTCTTAAAAATGACTACTGTTCAATGAATGGAAATTTGAGGGCCACATACACAGACAGCAAATTTACCAGGATCCCATTCTGTCTAAAATATATGTGCAATGGATCACCCAGCTCAAAATTGAGGAGGCTGGTCTGAGTTTAAGCACCATTATTTTGCATTGCTCTGAGCTGCTAAAATTCCAGATGCAGCTCAGTGGGGAGAAGTAATTTCACTTTCATAGAAATTGGGCCATGATTATACTTATGATGGTCTGCATGCAGCATTACCCTGCGAAGGGCTGGTCAGAGTCAGGAAGTGGTAACCATGTCCTCGCTCTCCCCAGCTTGCACACTTCATCTCTTCACTGTCACTGACGTGGTCCCACCTCTGGAAGGCAGTGCCCAGCAGAGCTGTAGCTGAGCACATGGTGCATGACAACACAGAACCACAAGGAAAGACTGGGGTGGTAACACTGGAGCTTAGTTAAGACCCTACCCCTCATCCAAATGAGGGCTCATTGTGCATTTTGTATCCTCAGAATGTGTCCCCTAGTTTTTAGTTCTCATTCCCATAAGATAGCCCCCCTGAGCCTCTCACAGTGATGGGCAGGGTCTGGATTCTGCAGGCCCTCCTTCGATTATGGCCAGCAAGCCCCTGTAGTCAGTGTCTCCTGGTGGAGGACCCACTCACTCAGCCACGCCACTTTGCAAAATCTTCAGTGTCCACCTCTCTCTCAAACTCCCCCAGGCATGGGGACACTAACCTCCCACATTCTCAGCTGATAACCATTTTCCCAGGCAGTGGTCTAATGTGCAGGGCTGTCCTGAGCCTTCTCAGGCAATTCCAGATCTCTTCTCAGAATGGAGTGTTAGGGGGTTCTCATCCCCACCCCCTTTCTCCTCCTTCTTCCTTCAAACCCTGGCTGCCCCTTTCCTGTGGGCTTCTGCAGGTGGTCGGGCCAGGGACTGCACATGCTGAAGGCTGTACTGGGGATACAAGGCTGCCATCCTGTCCCACAGTGTCACGGGAGCAGCAAGCTGGGGTGGACACACAACCCAGAGCAGCTTCCTGTGGGGGGGGGATTTTCCACAGAAGCATTCACCCCCATTTGAAGATCTCTATGGTAATGGACTGGATGTTCATGTCTCCCCACCCCCCCATCCCTGCCAAATTCATATGTTGAAGCTCTGATCCCCAATCTAATTACCTGTGGAGATCATTAGTTTTAAATGAGGTAATGGGCGAGGGGCTCTCATGGTGGATTCGTACCCTTATAAGAAAAGGAAGGGATCCGAGCTCTCCCCTGGCTCCACCATGTGTGAACACAGAGAGAAGGCGGCCACCTCTCTGTGTGCAGACCAGAAAGAGAGCCCTCACCAGACAGCAGATCTGCCGCACCTTGATCTTGGACTTCCAGCCTCCAGAACTGTGAGAAAGAAACACCTATTGTTTAAGCCCCCCAGTCTATGGTATTTTACGACAGCAAACACAGTAGACTAAGACACCTAACATGCCCCCACCTCCTCATGGAATGAGTTATATAGCTCCTGAAGGACTGCTGTGAGTGCAGGCATATAGGGCAGAAGAGGGAGGCTTCTGCCATTTGCCCATAGGTTGTTACTGCAAAGGAACCCCAGAGGACAGCTGGGGGAAGGATGGAGGCTGGGCCACCTTGTATTGGATTGTCCACAGAATTTCTTGCTTTCTAAATAGATCTAATTTCCACAGCAGAACTCAGCCCCTCTTCCTTTATTTTTTCTTTTTATTAGATTGTTTTTAAAATTAATATAAGTACATAATTATAATAGATGCTCAAAAGCTACAGAGGTATATAGGTAAAAAGTCAGACCCCAGATGTGCTCACAGTCCACAGGTGAGTAGGCAGCGCCTCCCAGTTATTCTGTCTCCCCCAAGAGGCTACAGGTATGGAAACAGGGGCCCAAAACGGACTCATCGGCCTCTCTCTGGAGCAGGCTTATATTGCACACTCCCTTCTCTGAGGCTACTGGCCCTCATGGTGCTAATCCAGCTGCAACTACCAAGAAATGGTGCTCCCCTGGGAGTTTTCACCTAAGGATTCAGGTGAAGCTCCAGAAGCCCTCATAATGTAAGAGTGGTTCCCCTCTGAATGCTGCAAAGTAAAAAGGAACAGGGGCTGTTTGAGGATCTTTAAACTATTTTTATTTTCTCAGCATCATCTCCAGTATTGATTAGGATGCTTGTCCTAAAATTAGCAGACTGGTATTTATTTCCTGGTCTTTTTAAATCTTCATGATATTTTATCTCACCTAACTTTCTAACTTTCTTTCTAAATTTACTGATTGTGGGTGTATTTTTTTAACACTAGCATTGAATAATCCTTTGATGACAATTAAGCTATCTTGCTGTAGAATATACTATTTGTTTTAAAGATCATAATACCGCAAAAGTTGAAACGACTTCACAATAATTACCAAAAGCACAGGAGTCCGGAAGCACATGACTGAGTGATTCACACCCACATGACAAAGGATGGTGACATTCCTGCCTACCCGCTTATCCCCTAAAGTGGGAGGCAATTCATGCTCCACACCTCAACCCCTTTGTGTTATTTTTCAACCAAGAAAATTTTGTGTTAAGTTTCAAATCAGATTATTCGAAATCATGTATAACATTTTCTCACTGGTTAGGTAGGAGCCATACTCCTTTCTCTAGTGTTGCCAAGATTTTCATCATTGGGCTGTGAAGCCCTTCACCTCAGAATGCCAGAGAGAAGGAGTCCCTGCCATGGTCCTGCAGTGTCACCCCCAATAGCTGCCCAGGCTGCCAGGTGTGTCTGAGCGAAGTGAGGCCACCTGACTCATTTAGTCCAGTGCAGGGGAACTTCTCTGAATGTGCCCTGGGTGCTTGAAAGAGCTCTACCCCGCAAGTGGAAACCCTTCTTCCCCACCAGGCATTCTGCTCTCAGACCCATCCCCGCTGAGAATGCACCTTGGGTGGAGAGGCACTGCACTGCTCCTAGGGGCTCTCAGCGATGAGGACTTCCTGTGTGGAGTAGGGTAGTCCCAGTGAAGCTGCCCATCACTACGAATGGCCCACCTCCATTCGTGTGCCCCAGCACACCAGGCACATCACTTACTGTTGGTTCCTTACATGCCAGCCAGGTTTAGCTGTGGATGCTGTAGACATTTAGTTTAGAGACCTTCCTCCACCCTGGGCAGTAAAACAGTGTCTGAAGTTGTCTTAATGGCCTCCCAGGCCTGGTCTCCTACCTGCCGGGCAAAAGCTGCCAGATGTGTCTTGCCTGGGTTATGGGAATGAATATGAAACTGAAAGAGCCAGTCCTTCAGGATGGATCCCTAGTGGCTAACTGGGCCTAATTAAAATTGGGCCTAGTGGTCATTTATTGATTGACATCACAGATGTACTCTGTGTTCTCAGAAAACCCATACCTCTATTCAACTTTGGGACTTTCAGAACTCACCTGAACCAACCACTCCGAACTCAGCTTCATCAAGCAATTAGAACTAAGCAAGCTTGAATTCTTCATTTGCATAAATGGACTTGATTGGGAACCTGGACAGGAAGTTTGCTGTAAAAACTGAATCCTCCTTTTGTTCCCTGGAACGAACCTTCATTTTAAACCAGAGGCTGCCTCTCCCCATTTTGCAAACGATTTAGTGGAATAAAGTCTCTTCCCTTCAAATTATTTTACAGAGAACCTTTGTTCACTGACACCTGACCTTGCACCCTCCTTATCCCCTCTCGAATAACATGCTCCCAACTGAGCTATCGCTTTGTTTCCTGGGTCATGCTACATCCATTAAGGGGGCTAGTTCTTTCTCTTTGTTTAATATTCAAATATTACCACTAAAACTTTCTGCAAGTAACAATCAACCATGAGAAATTCTCCCAGGGAAATGGCATGGCTTCAGGAGTCAGGTTTCCATGCCCCACGGTGTATTGAGCCCCTGGCAGCAGCCTTGAGGCTCTCTGTTGTGTGTGGGGCACATGTGAGCCCCTGGAAACTCACATCAACTCAAGCCAAGGCCAGAGGGGCCTGTGCCTAACAGAGACCTGTTGGCAGTTCCAGGTGGGGCAGACAACTGGAAGAACTGGCAAAGTGGTTTCAAAAGCAGGAGCCTGGGTGAGGGTGGAGGTGTGGATGCTGCACAGGAGAGGTGCAGCATGTGGGGGGAGTAGGGAGCAAGGGGCAGTGGGGGAGTAAGTGGGGGGCAGAGGGAGGAGGTAGGGAGGTGGTAAGGAGACTATTAGGGGGTAGGGGGCTTCTGAAGAAAACATTTGAGCACTGGAGCCAATGGGATGTCCAGGAAACAGCTGTTGAAGGGGAAGCTAGGGCAGGAGGGTCACACCACAGTCAAGGTGACTTATATGGCCCTGAGGGGCCCTCAGCTGGGTCTGAGTTGGGGCACTGCACAATCCATCACAGCCATCAGCACAGGAGACAGAGAAGGAAAGCCAGAGCTACCGGGCAAGTATCCCCTTTCATCATGGCTGCTGCAACTTAGCCCTTAACAGCAGAAACTTCCACATTTTAGAATCATTTTTCTAAAACTGGTCCTAACCATAACATCAGAGTCATTAAGGGGAAAATGGCATCATACGGTATATAAAAAATGCTGCAATCATCTTCATAAACCTCCAGATTGTTTCCTTTCTCCACCAGTACCACATATATGTACATTTAGAGACAAGGTCTCCTTCTGTCGCCCAGGCTAGAATGCAGTGGTGCCATCATAGCTCTCTGCAACCTTGAACCCCTGAGCTCAAGGGATCCTCTGACCTCAGCCTCCCGAGTAGCTGGAATTACAGATGTACGTCACCTCGCCTGGCCCACAGATTTTTCTAAATAATACCATGAAGATACTCACCAATGAATGAATGAAAAGAAATACCATAAACTGATACTTTCTTTAAAAGTTGTTTGTCCTTGAACGTTAGAGGTATCATTGTAAATTACCACATTACTCAAAGAGGCATTCCATAGAGTACATCCCAAGGAAATGCTCATTACTGTTAAGCAAAATTAGGAGAGGTTATTATTTTGGGTTGAGCTCCTGGCTACTGTTTTGGACAAGAGCTCCTGTACTTTGGTGTGGCTTCAACAGACCACACCAAATCAAAATGGAGTCACTCATGCTAACTGCCACATAACCAACTGGAACTTTAACGAAACAGGTCCCCAAACAGACCAGCTTTTCCTGGAAACAGGAGATTCCAGTCTACCTAAGTCAGCTTAATAAGGAAGTCCCCTCTGCTTTACAAAGAAGTAACCCGAAGAAATCAGATGTTGACCCATCACTACTTTTTTCTATTGTTCTGTTTCCTTGTTCTGCCTTACAAAACCCGCTGTTCTGCCACTGCCCAGGGAAGCCCCCATTCTATCTTATAGACTGGAGGCTGCCCTAATTCATGAATCACAAACATCAGCCAAACAGACCTATAACTAAATCTGTTGTGATTGTGTCTTCTGACACTAGCACACACAGTGTGTGGCTGGAGGGGCTGCCATATAAGAAAGAACTGGCCAGGACTGGTGGGCTTGTGACCTTAAATTGACATTCGACTTCCTGCCCAGGAAAGTGCTATGAGCTGAATGAGACACTTCTAGGGAAGAGAGGAAATAGGCCAGGGAACAGCCAATCAGCCCACAGCTACTGATCCCTTCTGCCCGGCACTGGGCCCAGTGTAGGACTCCTCCATGATGAGCGGGCCCCTCAGACATGCCTGGTCCCACCAGATGCCATGCTGCAGCTCCTGGCCCGGGTGCAGTTTTTCTTGATATCCTGATTGCCACCTGATAGTCTGATATCATGATTGCTTGTTTGTTGTCTCTGTCCCCTAGTAGAATGGCAGTTCAGTGAGGACAGAGCCTCACAGACTCGCACAGATTGACACCTCACACAACAGTCTCTGTCAACATCACCATCCATTGTGGCCCAGCCAATGCAGTATTCCATAGGGGTTGGCACTGTGCCATCCTTCCCACAGGGGTGCCCCCCAATCTCCCATAACCCCACACTCTGAGTGACTGTCACCCCTAGTTACAGAGGGAGGCTCCCAGGTCCCACAGCCGGGAAGAGGCTGAGCTGGGACTCAAGCCCAGCTCTTATGAGTTCTGTGGATGTTCCTGAGAGTTCCTCAGGGTACAGGAGAGTGGGCACAGCACCTGCAAAGCTCGGTAAAGACCTCTTGTGAAATGCCACTGCTGTCCTGTTAAGCTGCCTCTTGACCCCTCTGGCCTCTCTGGCCTCTCCACCTCCATCACCCCACACACCCCACTCAGACCCACCGCACCCTTACACCTCTCTCCCTACAGAGCAAGCATATCTTAAAGAAGATAGTGGAGGAGACAAGTAACACATTTTTCCTCCTCATATTCCTAGCTCGTTCTCTGCTGTGTAGCTAATGTGCACTTGAAAGGAGAGAGAGGCAGGGAACTGGCATTAATTCAGCACTACCACATGCCAGTCCCTGGCCTGGTGACTTCTTGGTGTGCCACCTCATCTAATCCTCAAGAGAAACCTTTGGGTATATAGGGTCATTCTGACTTTACAGGCGAGACAGCCGAGACACAAAAGAGCAGAGCCAGAAGCCTGGCCCAGGGCTGTGTGGTCGGAGCCCAGCAGCAGCTGAGCAGAGTAAGGCTGAAGTGGGGGAGGCAGCCCCCAGAGCCCCGGGGCCACCAGAAGGTGTGAGGGTGAGGACGGGGAATGAAGGATTAGCCCTGTGGGCTGGTGGGGATGTGGCACCAACAGCAGGGGTCAAGTTCCTAAGGGAAGAGAGGGTTGGTTTTAAAGGCAGCAGGTTTGGGTTAGGGCATCTGGGGGTGAAAAAGCCCCTCGTGTTCAGGGAAATATTTACCAGCCCAGCTTCTCTCTGGGCAGATTAGCACCCACAGAGATGACTCATGATGGCTCCCTGGCATGGTGGCTGCTTCGTCACCTTAGACACTGTCTCCTCACAGCTTCAGTGCCCCTCACCTTGTAAGCTCTGGGGAACTACAGCAGAGCACATGGTCAGACAGCTCAGAGGTGCAGCCAGCAGGAGGACCCGAACACCACTTTAGCTTCCATCCATGGGGAGGAGGCGGAGAGAAGGATGGAGAATGAGACGAATAAGGAGCCAGCAGGGAAGCCCCAGTCCCTGGGCTGACTTCTGATCCTGTGCCTGGAGAGTGAGCTTAGGAATTCCCAGAACCAAAACTGACCCACATGATGATTATGGCTGTGCCCGAGCAATATGGCATTTGTACACAGAGATCAGGACAGAAAGTGGATCTGGGGGAGGTTGCCCTCCCGTGTTTTATAAGAGCTTCCTGTGGGCCTGGGATGGTCACTGCTAGATCCCAAATTTTCACTGCCAAGGGAGCAGCCAACAGCCCACTGTGTCCTCAAAAGCAGCTCAACATAAGACGTGGCTCACAATCGTTACCAGCTGCAAGGTCTTGGCCGAGGATCAAAGGCCTTGGGACTTCATTTCTTCCCAGAGAAAACGGATAGAAGGGTTCTGTCCTATTTATTTAGACACTATTCTCATCACTTTCAAAACATGCCTTTAATCAACATAAAGGCACAAGGATGTTGAATGGTATGGGTGTCAAATGCCGTGGGTGTCAAATGTTGCAGGTGTCATGCCCCTTCCAGGTCAAGAAGAGGATTAATACCATTTGTTGAAAAATTCAGAGCAGAAATGAATTTAGTCCTGACTCTGCTGCTCACTGGCTGTGTCCAGTTCTTAGCTCTGAGCTTCAGTTTTCTCATCTGTAAAGTAAAGGCCATAGGGCTACATATATGGTCCTCAACCTCTTACCAGCAGCATTATTTCATTAAATACAATTTTGCACATAGCCTCAGTAATGATGACAGCTAATATTTATTAGTCGAACACTTTTCTAAGAGCTTTATGTGTATTAATTCATTTTAACCTCACAAAAACCTTATAAGGTAATTGTATTATCCCCATTTTTCAGATGAGGAAATTGAGGCACAGAGTGCCCAAGGTCACCCAGCTAAGTAAAAATAGTAAAGCCAGGTTAAAACATTACTCCAAAGACCACAGTTTAAACTCCTGTTTCTGGATAGTGAACTGTTCCGCTGGGTCTGGAAGTTGAGTCCCATCTTCTCTGATATTCCTTCTTTTTTACTCAGAAGCCCCTTGACACAGTCACAAAGCCCTCAGGTTTCACGTGCCGCCTAGGGCAGTCTGAAAAGTTCCCTTATAGTACTTAAATTCAACCAAACATTTCTCATGGAAGCATCAGCATTAGATAGGACCTGCCCATGGAGTGCTCTGGGGTCTCTGGCATGGTACACAGGTGGCACAGGGACAGGTATAGACAGATGTCACTCACTCTTTTCAGCAGCAACAGTCATGGTGGTGCCATTAGCACAGCCTGAGAAGGTCAAATGAGCATATTTAAACTGTGCCCGGGGAAATCCTATGATAAATTCAGAATCAGGAGAATGGGGAGAGAGAGATGGATCACGAACTTTGGCAAGAAAAGGGAAACCCCTTAGCTGAGAGGGTAAAGGAAGGTACCTCATAAATACTTGAAAGCAGTAAAGGGAGAGGGGCAAAACGCCTGTCCAGGTTGAGAGACTGGAAAGCAAGTGAATGGAGTAGAGTGGGTGAGGGGTATGAGCTGCCAGAGAACTGAGCAGGAGAGGGCAGCAGAAGTCAGGGCCAGGCAGAGGAAAAGTGTGCCTGCATTTAAACCAGAAATGTTGTGAGCTAGGCTTCCATTCATTTGCACAATGCTTGAACAATGTGATTAGGCCAGGCACAGTGACTTATGCCTGGATCCCAGCACTCTGGGAGGCTGAGAGGCATGGGTCACTTGCATCTCTTGCCAGGAGTTTAAGACCAGCCTGGACAATAAAACAAGGACACATCTCTACAGAAAAGCATTTTTTTAAAAAAGGAAGTAGCCAGACATGGTACAAGCACCAGTGGCTAACACAAGAGGATCGCTTGAGCCCGGGATTTCCAGGCTACAGTGAGCTACAATTGTACCACTGCACTCCAGCTGGGGCAACACAGCAAGAGCCTATCTCTAAAACATAATAAAAAAATAAAATAAGAACAATGTGATTAAAGGACTCCATTTATTTTTTAATTTAATAAGCTGATAGAACTCAGGTAATGGTGTGCTGGTAAATGTTTAATAATCAGTTGTACAAATAACTAAGCATGATTTGCTGATTTCCATGGTGAAAAATTCCCACATGGCCCATTTCAAGCTACCACGTGATGACATCGCTCAAGTAGAAATTAGGGCGAGAAGCTCAGCCGCCCCGTCACCCAGTACAGTACTTCCACCACACAGGTACCATGAGGTAAAGAGCCTCAAGGCACAGGTAATGGTAAAATGTCATAAAAAAGGAAGTGCAAGTTTTGA
Organism: Ateles fusciceps; assembly: GCA_036589455.1. Classification (NCBI taxonomy): domain Eukaryota; kingdom Metazoa; phylum Chordata; class Mammalia; order Primates; family Atelidae; genus Ateles; species Ateles fusciceps. Next base: position 292,203 of record JAZHEH010000198.1, on the reverse strand, counting down.
GTATCCATTACTTTTGTTTGCAATTTAATTCGTTTACCTGAAGGTTTATATAATTTTTAATAGTTGCTCTGGTTAACAAACAGCTCAAAAAGTTCCTGAAGATCTTGTAGCCAGCTCTGGTAAGCTAGTACTGGCAGTTCCAGCACCTCCGCACCTGGGTGTTGCTGTGGAGGAGGGAACTGTGGCTAGGAGAGCCTGCACCCGGGAGATTCGGCCCCAGGAGGGACCCACCCAGGAGAACCTGCTCCTCACCCCTAGAGCCCACCTCCCCAGGAGAGTCTGCCCCCTCCTCAGAACTCCTTCCCCAGAGCTGAACCCCCAGGAGACACCCCTTACCCAAGGAGATCCTGCTCACTCCCAAGAGCCCACCACCCCCAGCCTGTCCCCCACCCTGGGGAGAGTCCACCCCTGAGATCCAGTCCCCTAAAAGAGTCAGCCTGGGGCTCTACCACACCCAGCACTGCAAGCACTTGGGAACCACATGGCTCAGAGTTCAGGGGCTCCCAACAGGAAACAGGTCCTGAAAAAGACTGGGAAATCATGTGCACTGCTAATCCCACAGACAGCTCCTGTTCCCACATGACTTAAGAAAAGGAAGTACACTGGCCAGGCAGGGATCCCTCGGGAATTTCAGGGATGTGCCTACAACAGACCCCAAAAGAATCTAACTGTGGGAATGTGCTGGAAGGACAGCATGGGAGCACAATGGAAAGGGGATTGGGGGAGCAGCAGAACCTCTGGAAAGGCCTGGAAACAAGCAGTAACTCTGACCCCACCACCTCCCAAGCTGCCAACTGGATTTCCAGCCCTGAAATTTGGAATTTCCAGCCCTGAAATGCTTGGAATTTCTCAAGGCTGGAAGTGTTGGGTGGTGGCAGGGAGGCATGAGAAGAGGGAGAAGAAAAGAAGGTGGCCAGCATGGGACCCTCACTCCCTACTCTGGTTTGTCTAACTACCCCAAACAGGCCTCCCCACCTGTAGAAACTTGGTGCACTGAGCACAGGGCCCAGGAGACTCCAAGCTCCTTCCCTATTTAGCAGACCACTTCACGCTCACCTCTTGTCAAGCTTGGTTTGTGAACTCTCCAGGCCTCAGGCAATAGCAATCAAAAGAGGACCTACAACAAGGCTGACAGAGGTGCCGGGGTTGGGAAAGAGGGCCTGAGTGGAGCGGGTGGACTCTTGCCTGGCCTTGGCCAAGGTGGGTCGTGAGAGTCATAGACACAGGAGAGCCTAGAATAAATCCCCTCTGAGAATCTGCAGGCTTCACACCCTCACACTGCCACAGCCAGCAAAGGTGATTACAGAGGCCGGGACAAGCAAATGCATGGCACTGAGAAACTGGCAGGTCACCAGATAAAACACACAGGGCCCCCAGTGGATTCCAGATGTTAAACAAAAATCATAGGAGGCCATTGTTTTGGACTAAGCTCCCTCACTATGTCCCAACAGACCAGACTAAAAATCAAAACAGAGTTATCAATGCTACAATTCCACCAAACTGAAACTAAGTTGTTATCTGACCTTCCACAAATTTAGAAGCATGAGGTAACAGCTGGTATGGTTTGGCTGTGTGTCTCCATCCAAATCTCATATTGAATTGCAATCCCCAACATTGGAGGAGGGACCTGATGGGAGGTGACTGGATCATGGGGCAGAATTCCCTCTTGCTGTTCTCATGATAATGAGTGAATTCTCATGAGATCGGGTTGTTCTCACGAGATCTGGTTGTTGAAAAGTGAGTAGCACTTCCTCTTTCACTCTCTCCTGCCACCATGTGAAGATGTGCTTGCTTCACCTTCATTCTTCTCCATAAGTGTAAGTTTTCTGAGGCCTCCCAGCCATGCTTCCTGTACAGCCTGCAGAACTCTGAGGCAAACCTTTTTTCTTCATAAATTACCCAGTCTCAGGTTATTCTTCATAGCAGTGTAAGAACAGACTAATATAACAGCCAATTTCTCCAGCCCTCAAGTTTCAGTCTTCAATCAGCATAACAAAGTTCCCTTTGTTTTCATCCTTAACCTGAAGCAAGCTGCCTGCTGTTAACCAGTTATCTTTCTGTTGTCTCATCTCCCTGTCCCTGAGTTACAGGAACAGTAACTTAGAAATTGCCAATCCTCTTTTTGTTCTCTCCACTTCTTCAGCCTTTTCTGTCTGTAAAGCCAACCTCCTGTGCCCAGCTTACTGGAACACATATTCTATTTTATGAAATGAAGTGATGCCTAACTCTAGAATCACAATAATGCCAACTGAGATCTTACATTTGTTGTAATTCTGTCTTTTACATAGATAAACACCAAAAATGCTTAGTATAACAAATAGGTCCCAACTATTGCATGGGACATATTTATACTAAAACTTTGTTGTTTATCTGGAATCCAAATTAAACTGGACATTCTGTTTGGTTTTGCTTTATCTGATAATCCTCAAAATAGGTCTTTATCCTCTTACTGTGTGTAATATTATGAAAAATATATATGGTTTTCCACACAATTTTTGGCATTCAACTCCTATAATCTTTGGAATCTCCAAAGTGATGTCTCTTTGTATGCTAATGATTGACAGCTGGTAGCCCCTAGGTAGCTTCTGGATGGGGCTGGTCACCCAAACGACCAAGACAGGATAAGAGGGTTGGAACTTTCAGCCTCTGGAGAGAAGAGAGAGGCAAAAGATTTACTTGATTAAGGATGGCCAATGGCTTAATTGTGCATATGCAAAGAAGCCTATATAATACCCCAAGAAGACAAGATTTGGAGAGCTTCCAGATAGCTGAACACATGGAGCTTCCTAGAGGTTGGTGCACCCAGGGAGAGCATGGAAGCTTCTGTCCCCCTTGCCTTATACCTCTACCTGTGTGTCTCTTGTCATCAGTGTCCTTTGTAATAGCCTATGAAAAGTAAAAAGTTCCTCTTCAAAGTTTCCCTTTTTGTGAAAGAATAAATAATAAGTGTTAGAAATAATAGTTTCTTTTAAAAACTAACTTCCTTCAAGCTTCCTTACTTTCTGCTAATAACTCTTTGTTAAGCCCTATGGAGCTGTTAAATATACTAAGGGAATAAGTACATTCTATGTCCTTGTACTTTAAGTTATTTGTTCTGGCCTATAGCCTGCTCTGACATGTCCGAACATGCCCAGGCACTTCCTGGCTTACAGCCTATACCTCTTATTTGGAAACATTATTATTCTCCTAGTTTCCCGCAAACAACCCCCTTCTTTTCTTTGTTCTCCATTGCGCATTTACCTATTTAGGAAAGTTTTAAGTTTTTAGCCACTCAGGATCAGTCTAGATTGTGTGGTCCAGCTTCAGTGAATGGAGATAAGACACAGCAGTAAGATCCAATGCATTAGTGATAAAAACCTCTGCTTTTCTTTTCTTTGTTCATTGTGCTTTCATGACAACCAGGCTTCCAAGAATCACCCTTTCTGCAGAAAGTAAAATCGCCTTGTGGAGAAAATTATTTGTCTGAGCACTAGTTCTTCCTTTTGGAACAGAGGAACAAGCATTTGCTTCTAACAATCCTTAATAATAAACCAGCAAACCTAAGTAAGTGTCCCTGAGTTCTGTGAGTCACTGTGGCAAATTAATCAAATCCAAAGAGGGTATCACGGGAATCTCAACAGAAGTTTTGGAGGCCCAGGCTTATAACTGATGGCAAGTGTTAAAATGTGCACACTGAATGAAGAGATCCCCCACCCCACCAAACAGGCTTTATGTGAGCAACAAAACTGTTTATTCACCTGGGTACCGGCAGGCTGGGGCCAAAAATGGAGTCAGCAAAGGGCGGTAGGATAGGCGTTGGTTTTATAGGTTGTGGGGGAGGCAGTGGAAAGTTACAAAAGTTAAGTTTAGGGCAGTTTTTTGCAAGCTAGGAGGGGTTTGTAGGGTGTGGAGTCACGAGGTTGGTCAAGCTGGAAGGGGGTCATAGGGTGTGGCATCAAGGGTGTTGGCCAAGGTGGGTTACAAAGGCCAGTGATCTTATTAATTGAGGCCAGAATGAGAAACAATAGAGAATGTCTTAGAGTTAAGTAGGTGCCACAGGGATTGACCATCTCTTCCTCTTTTCATGATCTTACAGCCATTTCAGGTTTTCTAATTCTGAAAGGCCCTCCAGAGGTGTACATACAGTTCACGGGGGTCAGGTCGCCATGCTGTCCATGGCATGGTCAGACCTTAAGGAAGTGGGGCCAATTTTGTGGGACTGAGCCCTCCACCTGTGGAATCTGATGCTAACTCCAGCTAGATATATCAGAATTGAATTGGAGGGCACTAAGCTGATGTTTGCTCTAGAATTGATTGCTTGCTTTGTATATGAGGAAAAACTCCCACACACTTGGCCACAGAAGTCTTCTGTGTTGATTGTTATCATTGAGTAAGACTAGAGTCTGTTCTTTTCCATGCTCAGACCATGTCCAAAATTGAGCCACAATTTGTCCCTCAAAGGCTACATGGTTTTATGATGCCCTTGGCTTTACAGCTTTCTTGCCACCTCACATGTCCCTAGGCACATTTCATGGCTCACAACAGGCCACCATGACACGCAACATCAATGTGAAATTTTAATACAAGTTTCTGGACAAGCAGACACCACATCTGATGTCTTCGTTCAACTGTCACTCAGCCTGTGAGTTTGGTATCATGTTATCACCCCTGTTTCGCAGATGGGAGAACTGGGTGCCAAGGACCAAACCTAAAGCAAGATATACAAAATTTGAACTTTGTTTTTGTATTACTTTTGTAATCAAGGAATCCCATTCTCATGGTACAAAATGAGGAAAGTACACGTAAGTTAAAAAGAAGCAAAAACATGGCATCCACAGTCCCACTCCTATAGGAAATCGCTGCTAAGAAGACACTGAAATCAGTATTCCTAGTCATCTGTATTTTGAAAAGGAACATACACTCTTTCTCTTCTTTGGAAATACCTTTTCTTAGATCATACAACAGACAAAGACATCTGCTTCCCTGCAGGATATAACGTAACTCTCTTCTTCAGAAGCTTTCCATAGGCCATTGCAGTCTGCTCTCTACCTTACCTACAAAAAAGCTGACAGGAGTATCATCTAGTCAAACTCTGTGAAAAATTTGAAGGGATTTATTCCAAGCCAAATATGAGTGACCAAAGCCCGAGGTACAGTTTCAAGAGGTCCTGAGAACACATAACCAAGGTGGTTGGGTTACAGCTTGGTTTTACGTGTTTTAGGGAGACATAAGACATCAATCAACATATGTCAGGTATACATCAGTTTGGCCTGGAAAGGCCAGACAACTCAAAGGGGACTGGAGGCTCATTGGTCATAAGTAGATTCAAAGATTTTTCTGATTGGCAATTGGTTGAAAGCTAAATTATTACTAAAGACCTGGAAACAATAGAGAAGAGTGTCTGGGTTAAGATAAGAGGTTTTGGAGATCAAGGTTATTATTATGTAGATGAAGCCTTCAGGTGACTGGCTTGAGAGAAAATAGATGCTAAGTGTCTCTTATCAGACCCAAAAAGATACCAGATTCTTTGTTAAACGAAACTATTAAAAGATTGATATGTTTTTGGTTTGAGGGCTCATTCAGGAGAAACAAAGCTGTTAAAATTAAGTATTGGCGATGAATTACTCTGGACTTCCAGTAGTAAAGAACATCACCAGGTGTGGTGACTTGCTCCTAGAGTCCCAGCTACTTGGAAGGCTGAGGTGGGAGGATAGTTCACGCTCAGGAGCTCAAGGCTGCAGTGAGGTAAGATTTGTGCTATTGCACTCGAGCCTGGATGATAGGGTGAAATCTTGTCAAGAAAGAAATAAAAAAGGAAGGAAGGAAGGAAGGGAGAGAGGAAGGAAGGGAGGGAGGGAGGAAGGGAGGGAGGGAGGGAGGGAGGGAGGGAGGGAGGGAAACAAAGAAGAGAGAGAAAGAAAGAAAGGGAAAAGAAAAAAGAGAAAAGAAAGAAACCTCCTACTAAACCTGGATTCAGCAAAGGAAAACGTTCCTGTCTATCTCTCCTTCTTATTTATTTATTTATTTATTGAAACAGGATCTCTTTGTCGCCCAGGATGAAGAGCAGTGGTGAGATCTCAGTTCACTGCAAGCTCTGCCTCCCAGGCTCAAGAAATCCCCCCACCCCAGCCTCCTGAGTAGCTGGGACTATAGGCATACACCACTATGTCTGGCTAATTTTTAAATTTTTTGCAGAGACAAGGTTTTGCCATGTTGTCCAGGCTGGTCTCAAACTCCTGGGCTCAGGCAATCCACTTGCCTCAGCCTCACAAAGTGTTGAGATTACAGGCATGAGCCATCACACCTGGCTGTCTCACCTTCTTACCTATATTCAGTGTTTCATGCATTTGACTAGCAAGTAGTGGAGGGCGTCCTGTAGCCAGCTGCCTGTCAGGGTCCAGGGAATGGGTTGAGGATCCTCTGTTCCTACCTTCGAGGCACTCGCTGTCTGAACCCATGGTGGGAGCAAGGACAGGAACATGCACCTGGGGGATTCTGGAAGCCTTGAGCAGAGCAGTTCACCAGAGTTTAAGCTATGCAGGGGTGTTGAAGAGGTAGCTGGAAGGTACCAGCTATAGGTCAGCATCCAGGGGTCCAACCTTGAGGAGACGGCACAAGCAGCAGCAGAGTCCATTGCAGAGGCAAGGAGAAAACAGGTCAAGAACAAAGACAGGAGCAGGAGAACAGGAAACCAGCATCCAGACTGAATGGGTAGCCGGCAACCTGCACAGTACCTGTTGGCCCTGGCAGGGGCTGGCCTTTGCACTTGTTGTAAGAAGAATGGGCACCATTTACTAAGAACTTACTTTTGCCAGTTATCATGGTGACACATTACATGCTTGATCTCATGTAATCCATCACAACAGGGTGATGACACGGCGACTCTTACTTATTGCACTAGACTTATGCACAATGGAGGCTTAGACAGGCTAGTTGACTTTTCCAAGTTTACACAGCTAATAAGTGACAGCACTGGGCTTGAACTCAAGTCTGTCTCCTCTGGATATGTCAGAGGGGCTGGAGCATACACTGAGCTCACGGATCCAGCAAGATTCCTTGTGGGCCTCCTACAGCAGCTCCTTTCTCTGTGCTCATCGTTGACCTGGCCTGACCTTGACACATCTGTGTAGGGAGCTCCAGTCTGGTTTCAGACAAGAACAGCACATGCACAAAAGGTGGGGTCAAAGAGAGTGCATAAACCAGAAGGAACAGAACTGAGCCCCGTGCACCTGCAGTGAGAGTGTCTGGAAAGTCAAAAGCCCAAGTTGAGTTTAGCAAAAATGCTAATCACAACAGAAAAGATTGTTTTTGTTTGTTTGTTTTTTGCTTTGGTTGGCTTTGGCTTTCAGGGAACCCTGAGTTACCTTCCTGGTGAAGTCTGTGGTGTGGACATAGTCAAAATCGTCAAATGCAACTTAAAAGAAATTCAAGAATAGAGAAAAGAACTACAAAAGAACATTCAAAGGATAAAACCAATGATCAGAAGCAAGACAGAAAGAAAAGTGAATTCTGGAGAAGGAAGAAAGAGGCTTTCAACTACATGATGATAAATAACAACTTCTTAGATTTCTAACAAATAATTAACAAATGTGAATTTCACCAATCAGGTGGTGGTTGGTCTGATGGCAAGACGCAAGCCTGATCACAGAGATTTATGGAGGCTGCAGTGGCCCCTGGGGCCTCTCGTTTAGCAGAGACCCTCGAGGATAAGCTGACTTGACATCTGCCTGGATTTGGAGCTGGTTTTGCTAAAGAATCAGAGATAAATGAGGAGGCATATATAGATGACTCACACAGAAAGAGATAAATGGGCGGTACATTTTGGGATCCAAAGGGCAGTGTAGGGGTAAGCTATCTGAGCGATGAAAACCTCCTGAGAGGCATACAAAGGGGCATGTATAGCATGTGCTCAGCTAAGTAAAAAATAAAAGTAAACGGTAGATAAAGAGAAGTGTAGTTGTAGGAAAAAGATTGAGCCAAAGGTTTCATACATCACAGTTACAGACTGAGTTATCATATTGGATGGAAATGTTTATTATTAAAAACATACATTGCATGGTCAGATGATGAGAATACACTGATATGATTTGGCTATGTCCCCACCCAAATCTCAACTTGAATTGTCTCTCCCAGAATTCCCACTTGATGTGGGAGGGACTTCAGGGAGAGGTAATTGAATCATGGGGACCGGTTTTTCCTGTGCTATTCTCGTGACAGTTAATAAGCCTCACAAGATGCGACGGGTTTCTCTGGGGCTTCCACTTACGCATCTTTCTCATTTCTCTTGCGCTGCCATGTAAGAAGTGTATTTCGCCTCCACCATGATTCTGAGGCCTCCCTGACCATGTGGAACTGTAAGTCCAGTTAAACCTCTTTTTCTTCCCAGTCTCAGGAATGTTTTTATCAGCAGCATGAAAATGGACTAATACAGTAAATTGGTACTGGTGGAGTGGGGCATTGCTGAAAAGATACCCAAAAATGTGGAAGTGACTTTGGAACTGGGTAACAGGGAGAGGTTGGAATCTTTTGGAGGGCTCAGAAGAAGACAGGAAAATGTGGGAAAGTCTGGAACTTTGTAGAGACTTGTTGAATGGCTTTGCCCAAAATGTAGATAGTGATATGGACAATAAAGTCTACGCCGAGGTGGGCTCAGATGGAGATGAGGAGCTTATTGGGAACTGGAGAAACGGTGACTCTTCTTGTGTTTTTAGCAAGAGACTGGCGGCATTTTGCCCCTGCCATAAAGATCTGTGGAACTTTGAACTTGAGAAAGATGATTTAGGGTATCTGGCAGAATAAATTTCTAAGCAGCAAAACATTCAACAGATGACTTGGTTGCTGTTAAAGGCATTCAGTTTTATAAGGGAAGGACAGCATAAAAGTTTGAAAAATTTGCAGCCTAACTATGCAACAGAAAAGAAAAACCCATTTTCTGGGGAGAAATTCAAGCCAGCTGCAGAAATTTGCCTAAGTGGCAAGGAGTCTAATGTTAATCCCCAAGACCTTGGGGAAAATGTCTCCAGGCCATGTCAGAGGCCTTCACGGCAGCCCCTCCCATCTCAGGCCTGGAATCCCAGGAAGAAAAAGTGGTTTCTTGGGCTGGGCCCAGTGTCCCATGCTGTCTGTAGCCTAGGAACTTGGTGCACTGTGTGCCAGCCACTCCAGCCATGGCTGAAAGGGGCCAACATACAGCTTGGGCTGTGACTACAGAGGGTGAAGGCACCAAACGTTGGCAGCTTCCACGTGGTGTTGAGCCTGTGGGTGCACAGAAGTCAAGAATTGAGGTTTGGGAACCTCCACCTAGATTTCAGAAGATGTATGGAAACACCTGGATACTCAGGCAAAAGTTTGCTTCAGGGGCGGGGCGCTCATGGAGAACCTCTGCTAGGGCAGTGCAGAAGGGAAATGCGGGATTGGAGCCCCCACACAGATTCCCTATTGTGGCACCACCTAGTGGAGCTGTGAGAAGAGGGCCATTGTCCTCCAGACCCCAGAATGGCAGATCCACTGACAGCTTGCACCATGCACCTGAAAAAGCTGCAGACACTCAATTGAAGCCCATGAAAGCAGCCGGGAAGGAGGCTGTACCCTGCAAAACCACAAGGGCAGAGCTGCCCAAAACCATGGAAACCCACCTCTTGCATCAGCGTGACCTGGATGTGACACCTGGAGTCAAAGGAGATCATTTTGGAGCTTTAGAATTTGACTGCCCCACTAAATTTCAGATTTGCATGGGCCCTGTAACCCCTTTCTTTCTTTGTTTTGGCCAGTTTCTCCCATTTGGAACTGCTGTATTTACCCAATACCTGAACCCCCATTGTATCTATGAAGTAAGTAGCTTGCTTTTGATTTTACAGGCTCACAGGCAAAAGGGACTTGCCTTGTCTCAGATGAGACTTTGGACTGTGGACTTTTGGATTAATGCTGAAATAAGTTAAGACTTTGGGGAGCTGTTGGGAAGGCATGATTGGTTTTAAAATGTCAGGACATGAGATTTGGGAGGTGCTGGGGCAGAATGATATGCTTTGGCTGTGTCCTCACCCAAATCTCAACTTCAATTGTATCTTCCAGAATTCCCACACGTTGTAGGAGGTACCTGCAGGGAGGTAATATGAATCATGGGGGCCTATCTTGCCTGTTATTCTCATGATAGTGAATAAGTCTCATGAGAACCAATGGGTTTATCAGGGGCTTTTGCTTTTGCTGCTCCCTCATTTTCTCTTGCTGCCACCATGTATGAGGTGCCTTTCACCTCCTGCCATGATTCTGAGGTCTCTCCAGCCACGTGGAACTATAAGTCCAATTAAACATCTTTTTCTTCCCAGTCTCGTGTATGCCTTTAACAGCAGCATGAAAACGGACTAATACATGCACTATGAATAACAGGTCACAATTAATCCAGTTTCATGCACCTGAGATCCGATTTATAAAATAAAATGTCATGATATATTATTTAAAAATAGGAGAATTTTAGCATACAAAGGCACTCCTTTAAAAATAGTAGAAGTTAAATTTCTGGGTAAAATGATTGGGAAAAGTTTTTTTATTTACTTTTAGAAGTTTTCTAGGATGAGCACGTCTTATATTCATATGCAGAGAAAGCGCAGGAAGAAGGTCTCTTTTTTTGAAAAAAAGTAAACACCATGACCCTTAATTTAGGCCCTCCCCGTCTCATTCTAATTTTTATCATTCTCCTAATTATATCATTTCTTAGACATGGGGTTTCCTCTTGGGCAATAGGGCATTTCCTATGCTGGGTCCGGTTCTCCTGAGAATGCAAAGCAGGACTTGCCGGAAAGCCAGGCCTCCCAGAAGGCGCCTGGCAGGGATTCCAGCCTCAGGTCCCTGCTGAGGACGCCAACATCTAATATGCAACTTGTTTTCCCAAGCCAAGGCACCTTCTCTAGAGTGGGCTCATTGCCACACTGGCTGCACAGAAGCACTGTCCAGTCCTCGCCATTCAACTCAGACATTGGCCTCCAGCCAATGTCCGTCCAGTGAGTTCGCGGACTGCCAGCCGCTGGTCAGGAAGCTGTCTGTCATGCTGGGGAAGTCTGGAGCACATACGGCTTACTCTAGGGTCCATTTATTCTCCCAGCACTTACAATCCTCTCTCAAAAGACACAATGCTTTCCTAAAAATAATTAATCATGGCAGCAAAAGTGAAAAACAAGCTCCGTCTCCTTCCTTCCGCAGACAGAGAACTTCAAGGCTGTCTTGATCAAAAATGGGAGGTGCAGGCTGAGAGCAGGGATGGCCTGGAAGGAGGGATGAGAACTCTCCCCTAGAGTTTTTCAGGTTCAATGCATTTCCTACAACATAAAGGAATGTGCCTTCTGTCAAGCGAGAACTGTGTCTGAAAATTGTAAAACAATAATGTATTGGGCAACTCCATGCCCCACGGAAAGAGTATTGTGATCATGACAGACCTGCATTTCTACCTGGCCTTGCCGTTGCCTCTGTCTGGTCTTGGACTAGTCCTATAACCTCTCTGCACCTCAATTTTCACCCCTATAAAATGACAGTAATAATATTAACATCAGACAGTGTTGGATGAGGATTGAACATATAGCACATTAACTGGTATATAATATGCCCTCAATATTCTGTAGTTGTTACACTTACATATGCTTTTCTAATGGTAAATTTGACAGAATAAGGCCTACCAGCCAGGGGGAAGCCAGGTTACAAGCATAGAGTGTTGGCAAGAGTGATCACTGCCTTTCATGTCTACCCTGTAAAGAGTACCTTGGGACGAAACTATCCAGCCACCACCATCTCAGATCACGCCTGTATTAGGACAGTGACATGAGCCCTGGACTGGGAGTTGGGAAAATCATGTCGTCATAAATGCTCTTCATTTTACTGAGGACTTACTATGTGCCAGATGCACTACTAGAAGCCAGAGTAACAATGAGGTAACTTTGGGGTAAATTACGTATCATATCTGAGATCTGGTTTTCACATTTCTAAAGTCAGAACCAAAAATGAGATGCTAGAAATAAAATCTCACTTTAAGTGGTCAAGTGGCTTTTAGATACACTGAGTTACAACTTTCCACATGACTGTATGCTGAGACTACACCATATAGACCATATGCACAGTTTCACAAGCGCTGCTGGAAATGTGTGGCTGCTGACTAGATGTTAATGAACATTGTCAGGGATGGTGGAGATGCAGATGAAAGTCTATCTGAGAGGTTCACACCTTTGAATGTGGTATCTCAACTAATATTTTTTGAACAAAAACCACACTTCAGCACCATTCTTAGAGTTTTGGGCCTTGAAGTCTAATAGAAAGAGCAATGCAGGACTAAGCCAGTACATGCCTGCCATGCTTTGAATGTGTTCCCCAAAGTTCATGCTTTGGGAACTTAATCCCCAGTGCAACTGTGTTGAGAAATAGGATCTTTAAGTGATTATTGTTTCATGAGGGCTCTGCCATCAGGAGTGGAATAATGTCATTATTGAGGGAGTGGATTCTTTATCTTGAGAGTGGATTTGTTATAAAAGCACAAAAGTCAGCCCTCTCTTTCTCTCTCTTGTAAATTTTCTTGCTGTGTGAGAGCTTCCCTAACCAGATGCAGTCCCTCAATTTTGGACTTCCCAGCCTCCAGAACCATAAGCCAAATAAATATCTGTTCATTATAAATTACCTATTCTGTGCTATTCTGTTATAGCAACACAAAATTACTAAGACAATGCCCGCATGGGAAGTCAAATATAAGTGAAGAAACTCCCCCAGTAGGAAATAATACTAGTCAGAGAAAATTGGTGGGGTTAGCCACCACTGAACTAGTGATGGAATGCTTGACAAATATTTTATAACCTCAGTGCATACTTCTTTTTAGCTGAAGTGTGTCAGGCCCATCTCTAACATATTATGCATGTTTTTGGTATCATTAAGTGTGGAGGGTTTTTAAATAATAATCTGACTCAAAAGAAAAAGACAAAATTGAATATAGTGAAATCTGAGGAGATTCAGGAATTGCACAGATTGCTTAGAGTATAAGAAACTTGCTTAAATATATGAGACTTGATTGGTGATTAGAGAAAAAATTAGTTATTTAATCCTGTTTCTAGTTATTCAACATTTGGACACCATAAAAGAAAAAATGGGCCAGGCACAATACCTCACGTCTGTCATCCCAGCACTTTGGGAGGCTGAGGCAGGCAGATCACTTGAGGTCAGGAGTTCAAGACCACCCTGGCCAACATGGTGAAACCCCGTCTCTACTAAAAATACAAAAAATAAAATAAAAAAATTAGCTAGGCATGGTGGCACATACCTATAATCTCAGCTACTTGTGAGGCTGAGACAGGAAAATTGCTTGAACCGGGAGGCAGAGATTGCAGTGTGCTGAGATAGCATGTCACTGCACTCCAGCCTGGGTGACAGAATAAGACTTCATGTCAAAAACATAAACAAAAACAACAAAAAATGAAAATAATATTCAACTACATTTTAAAACAATAACATCAACAACTTAATGACAAAAAGAAAAATGCCATGGGCAAGCACAAAAGATAAATAACAAACCAGGAGAAAACACTGCAGTTTATAACACAAACAAAAGATGTGCAGAAGGCACTTCATGTATAAGGAGCTCTTAGAAATCAACAAGAGAATAAAACTCAATAGATAAATGTGCAAAGGACATAAACATATTTCACAGAAAAGGAAATACAAATGCTCCTGTAATAAGTAAAACAACCACAGTAAAAATGACAAGTAGATTGGGATGGCATTCATTACCTTTCAAATTGGCAAAACTGCAGTAGTGTGCTGGGGCTGACTTTTGGCAGTTGACCATGAATAATTACCAAATTTTCAGCCGCTTGTTTTATGAGTAGGTTATTAAATGCAGTTATTGCTACAATTTAATTATATAAATTTATAACTAAAAAAAAAGACCCCAAACCTAAAATGCAATAAAAAATATATGTATAAAAAAAAAGAAAGAAAAACTCTAAAATTCCTGATTATTTTACTAAATTTCTCAGTCACCTATGCTACTTGCATCTCTTGCATCTGTGTGGTGGAAATACTATACAGTGGGTGCCACAGCCCATCTCTTCCCAACTCCATGTTCAGGGACATCATGTTGATAGCTTGCAACTGGCCTGGGTGAAAGTATTTACACCATGGAAATCAGCAGACACCACAAATTAGGGCTTCTTGTTTTTTTGGCTTTGGGTTTTGTTTTGTTTTGTTTTGTCTGGAGAAGTGGTTGTTAAACATTTACCAGCACACCACTGCAGAAATCCCAAATGTTAGTAAGAAAATTGCTGGGATTACATGTATGAGACACTTGGCCTGGTTTCAAATGTCGGAAATGTACTTTATTGGAAAGGCTGGGAGAAGCAGCCACTCTACTGCTGACAAGAGTGCCCAGCCGTTGATAGAACCCTGTGGAAGGCAATCTGACAATATGTGCCAAAATTACGAAGGGATTTACCCTTTGCCTAGCAACTCCCCCACTGGGAATCTATTCTACAGCTCTGCCTATGTGTGCATGCAACAAGGTGATTGGGAGGTCATCAGCAAGGTTTGTAAGAGCAAAAGACACAAGTCAGCCAGGATCCTTCCACAGAGACTGATGAACCAAGCATAGTCCATCTTGACACAGGATTCTCACAGCTGATAAAGAAAAGGGAAGCTTTGCATATGATATGATAAGTTCTCAGACATAGTAAGTGAAAAAAAGCAAGTCAAAAAACAGTGTGCCTCCTTTGGTGTAAAACGGGGGAAGCATGAATGTATTTCTGCATGTTTATGTTTGCATAACAAAATTCTGAAGGATAGACTGATACAGTGAAATTAATTACCCGATTCAAGAGGTGATTGACTGGGAATATGTAATCTGAAAAGACTAATGATAGAAAAGCAGACAAAATCAAGCTTTTCCTCACCAAGAACACAGAAGCAAACGTTTCCCAAGGAGCAATTAGGAAAGAAGAATAAATAGTGGGTTTTGTCTTTAAATGACATTTCCCTAGAAGTTTACACAGCAGAGGAAGGCCAAAGGAAAATGGAGCTAAGGAGAACTGGCAAAGAGAAGGCAGGGCTCAGAGGCTTATAGGAAATGAAAGAGAAGTCATTGCGCGACTGAGAAGGCCACACGGAGAGGCACTGTGGTTTCATTTGAGAAAGAGGAGAAAGTGCAGTAGCAGAGACTCGACCTAGAGGTGTAAATCTTCCCAGAAAGGCTTGCAGGCTGTGCTGCGGTGCTGTGTGGTTCCAAGGCTGAAGGCGACAGTCAGGAGCATTCGAGACCAGGATAGATCCGGGAGGATGAGACACAGCTGCTCAACCGGACTGCAGCCACACACATACAAGCAGCAAGGAACAACCCAGCACATACAGCTGGCCTCCTTTTGTTTTTTTTTTAGCTGCCAGTCATATGCCATAAAATTCATCCTTCTAGAACGTGCAACTCAGGTAGTTTTAGTATATTCACAGAGTTGTACAACCATCACTACTACCTAATTTCAGAACATTTTCATCACCCCAAAAAGAAAAACCACACCCATGAGTAGTCACTCCCTAGACCCCTCTCCCCCGTAGCCCTGCCAGCCACTAATCTACTTTCTGTCTCTACACATTTGTCTATTCTGGATGTTTTGGATAAACTGAATCATACAATAAGTGCCCTTTTGTGTCTGCTTTTTTCACTCAGCACATTTTCAAAGCTTACTCCTATTGTCCCATTTATCAGTATTCCATTTCTCTTGGCAAAGGATAGTTCTTGGTATGAATATGCAACATTTTATTTATCTGTTCATCAGTTGGTGGGTGTTTGGGTTGTTTCCACTCTGGGCTATCATGAATAATGCTGCAATGAACATTTGGGTACAAGTTTTGTTTTTGTGGGGGCATATGTTTTTATTTCTCTTGAGTGCATACCTAGGAGTGGAATTGCTGGGTCATATGGAAACTCTACATTTAACTCTTCAAGTAATTGCTAGACTGTTTTCCAAAGTGGCTATGCCATTTTAAAATGCCATCAGCAATGTCTCTATATCCTTGCCAACATACCTTTTTTTCAGCCATGCTAGTGGGGGGTGAAATGATATTTCCCTGTGGCCAGCTGCCCTTTTTGATTGCTCTTCATCCTGCCTGCCACCATTTTGCTCCATCTTCCCCTTCTGTATGATAAGCTCTAAGTTTCTTGGGTTTACAGTGTTGCTTTTCTTGGTAATATATGCTAAATGTTTACTAGTGCTCACATAAAGCAATTTTATCCAATATCCTATTCAGTAGGAGATTCCCAAACCTATTAATACTCTCAGAGGAAATTGCAGAATGGCCAGAGTTCATAGTCCATTTGGGTTGCCAGTGCAATGTACCCAGGATTGGAATTCTCAAGTGGCCTCCGTACGTGTCTTCTGTTGGTCATCACAATCATTCTTTTTTCAAAACAGCATGAGTTCATCATGTATTAATTGAGAGCAGAAATTCTGAATCATTGAGATTCTCAAATTTTAATTTCTTGGACGCCCAAGGCTATGTCATCTCTAAAACCATGTTGGTCCCAAAGAGAAGGAAAAATGGATTTGCTCACAAGCCAGGCTGTGCAGACCCATCAGATGGAACGGCAGGTGGAGGGCGGAAGTCGGCTCTCCTACTGCTGAACACACTGCTTCATTTTCCACTGCACATAAACTTGGGACTGGTGGTATCCATGAATTCCCCACACAAGACTCCAAACCTGTTTCCTAAACAATAGGACAAATGACTGTCCTGGTGAATACGTATTCCTGGGATCCCCGGGAATTTTAGTATGACAATGATTCACTCTTTGCTAAAATTTTATCACATTTGTGCCTTTTTTTTTTTTTTCTCTCTTTATGTTGTTTCTGAATCATTTGAGAGTAAGTTGACCCTTCACATCTCAATACTTCAGTATGTACTTCCTAAGAAAAAGGAATTTGCTTATGTAATCACAATGATCAAATTCAGAAAATTTATTTATTTTTAATTTTACTTTTGAGATGCAGTCTTGCTCTGTTACCCAAGCCAGAGTGCAATGGCATGATCTCTGCTCACTGCAACCCCCATCTCCCAGGTTCAAGCAATTCTTGTGCTTCAGCCTCCGAAGTAGCTGGGATTACACGCACCCGCCACCATGCCTGGCTAATTTTTGTATTTTTAGGAGAGATGGTGTTCACCGTGTTGGCCAGGCTGGTCTCCAACTCCTGGCCCAAGTGATCCACCTGCCTCAACCTCCCAAAGTGCTGGGATTACAGACATGAGCCACCACACCCATCCAAATTCAGGAAATTTAATATTTATGTATTATTATTTACTAGGCAGTACAAATTTAAATTTCATCAAATTGTACTAATAATATCTTTTATAAGATACCTCCCCCTGCCCCACTAATTAGGATCCAATCTAGGATCAAGGATGGAATTTAGTTCTTTATTTTCCCAGCTTTCAGAAGGGAAGGAAGGAAAGAATGAGGTAGGGAGGGGACAGAGGAAGGCAGGCAGGCAGGCAGGCAGGCAGGCAGGCAGGAAGGCAGGAGGGGAAGGGGCAAACAGATTTAGTACCTTGGCGACTTTAATAGTCACCAGATGACCTTTCCTATACTGGCCTCTCAGCTCTTGAACGCCCTGTGCCTCTCCCTACTCTGTGTGGGCCACTCCATCCGTGCCATGTCCTAGTTGTGGACATTGCAGTAGTAGGGCTAAATTAGTCCTAAACCAAATGCTGCTCTGGGCCTGCCATAAAACACGTAAGAGTAAGCTTTGAAGTAGTCAGCCTGATCCCCAAGTAACTTAGGTGTGTTCCAAAAGAAAGTCCAACACTCTTTATGGAAATGCAACAAAATCTAGCCCTCAACAATGAAAAATGCACTATATACAGCATCTAGTAAAAAAAAACTACTAGGCGTACAAAGAAGCAAGGAAACTATGACCCATAAACTGGATTTTTTAAAAAGACAGTCAATAGAAATTACAGAGATGGTTAAATTATCTAATAAGAACCTTAAAACAGTTATTTTAAATCTTACACATATATTTTTTTTCTTTTTCTTTTTTGAGACGAAGTTTTACTCTTGTTGTCTAAACCGGAGTGCAATGGCATAATCTCGGCTCACTGCAACCTCCGCCTCACAGGTTCAAGCAATTCTCCTGCCTCAGCTTCTTGAGTAGCTGGGATTACAGGTGAGCACCACCAAGCCCAGCTAATTTTTTGTATTTTTAGTAGAAATGGGATTTCACCATGTTAGCCAGACTGGTCTCTAACTCCTGACCTCAGATGATTCACCTGCCTCGGCTTCCCAAAGTGTTGGGATTTCAGGCGTGACCACTGAAAAGGAAGGCATAAACATGACAAGCAAAGAAATGGAAGATATGAAAACCGTACAAATGAAATTTATAGAAATAAAAAGGAAAATATCAGAAATGGAAAGCTCACTGGATGAGATGAACAATACATTAGATGCTGCAGCAGAAAAGATCAGCAAACTAAAAGGCAGCCCCATGGCTCCTATCCCAGATGAAGCATAGAGGGGGAAAAGAAGAAGAAGAAGAAGAAAAAAACACTTTTACAGGGTCTCAGTGAGCCGTGGGGCAATACAGATTAATTTAATATACATGTTTGGGGTTTGCAGGGGGAAGGAATGGTATAGATGGAGAAGGATTGGTCACCATTGTTGTTGAAGCGGTTGATGGGTCGGGAAACAAGTATTCATTTTTCCATCCTATGTTTGCACATGTTTGAAATCTGCCATGATAAAGAGTTACAAGACAGAGCCTCTCTTGACCTACATCCTCTCCATCCAGCCCTTTGCAGTTGTCTGTGTTCACAGTCCCCAATTCCCTTGAACCCACTCCACTCAGGCTTTTGCTTGAAAATTTTCCACTCAAATGAACTCCAATTGCCAAGCCCCCAGAGTATCTGACCTAAGAGCTGCTGTGGCACAGACAGACACCCCCTCCAGTCCACCACTGCTTTCCTGGTTTCCTCTCCCCTCACTGGATGCCCCTCTTCTGTCTCCTCCCCTGGGTCTAACCCAACCTCAGAATGTCAGAGGCACTCCCTAGGTGACCCCATCCACTCTCATGTTTGAAATACAGTCTGTATGCTGATGACGCCCATGCTTATATTTCCAGGTTGGACCTCTTCCTCAACTCCACATGCAGATAACCAGCTGTCTAACATCTTCCCTTGGCATTTCCCAGTGTAATGTATCCAAAAATGAGTTCCCGTTCTTCCCTGCAAACCTGCTTTCCTGTCACCTGCCCCACCTCAGCGAATAGCAACGTCACCATCCTTGGAGTCAGAATCAATTCTTTCACACCTCTCATCTGATCCCTGAGCAGAGCAAATCTTTGGGTCCCACTTTCCCCACTGAACCTTACTGTGACGACTTTTCACCATCTGTGGCATAGCCACTCTTGCCAAAGTCACCGTCTGAATTATCGCCTGAATTATTGCAATAATGTCCTAATGAGACTTCATGTTTCTCTCCTTGCCCACAATTATCTGTTGTCAAGTGGGCAGCCAGAGAGATCCTGTTAAACACAGCTCAGAGCATGTGACTTTCCTGTTCCAAATGCTCCATGGTTTCCTGCGTCACTCAGCAAAGAGTCATTCCTCACCATGGCCTATGAGGTCCACCTGAACTCATCCCCAGAAATCCCCCCTCTGACACTAGCTCCTATGACTCCCGTCACTCACTCACTCCAGTCACCCTGCTCTCTCTGCAGTTTCCCAGCCTTGGCACATTGCTGTCACAGGGCCTTTGCACTGCCATTTCCTCACCTTTAATGCTCAATCCCACCCCAGCGTCATTCTCTCATGTTTCAAGTCTGTCCTCAAAGGTCACTTTTTCATAGGCTTTTCCTGATCAAGATATTTACGCTTGCAAATAACCCTGTAGCCACAACCCCTGTTTCTTCCCTGTTTTATTTTTATCCATAGCACTTATCACCTTCTAGAATACTCTATGTGTTCATTTTGTTCATCATCCATCTCACCCTGGGGCACCATCAGGGCAAGAACTTCTGTCTGCCTTTTTAACTGTAATACCCTGGCAAGGATAGTATTTGGCATAAAACTGATACATAATCATTGTTTTCTATTAGCCACTGAATTTGCCTTTTATCTTTTGAGAATTGTGTAGTCATGTGGTCAGTTATAAAGAAGTGGCCCTGACACTAGCTGCTGCCCCTGGACAAACTATTTAACATATCTGAACCTCAGTTTTCATATCTATGAAATAGAGACAACGACACGTGACTGTGAGGTTTAAATGAGTTAACTGGTCTCTCCTTCCCTCAATCTCTCCTTGGATATTGTACGATGCCCTCCCTGGTCCAGAGATCAGCAGCGGCTGTGCAGGGCTGCACTCCACCTTTCTTGTTTCCTTGAGTGAGCATTCAGGGACTCAGTGCACTGAGTTGAGGAGAGTTCTAGCATTTCCTGCAATCTGATTCTCTTGATATTGAACAAAAGAAAATCACAAAACCCTCCAGTTCTGTAGGAGGGAGATTCCTTGACCACTGTCCACAAGGATTTGCTCATTGAGTCCATACCTCGTGGGGTGTAATGGTCACGATGTGGCCCTCCCTCTGACTTCCCCAGGGTCAGACTGTCACTGCAGTCCCAGGCAGCCGGGGGTCAGCAAGCTCAGGGCCACATCCATGGGTCCCAACCTTAACGGCCTGTCCCAAGTTCTGGAGAGGGACTGATGTCCAAGCCTAGCTAGCGCTACTGCTGCAGATGCTGTCTCTCACAGTAGCCCAAAACTGGAAACAAACAAGGGCACTATAACAGGAGAATGAATAAAGAAATTATAGGATAATTATACAATGGAACATCACCCAGCAAACAAATAAACTACTGACAGGCACAACAGCAGGGATGTGTTTCTGAAACACTATGCTAAATTAAAGCCACTAGGCATCAAATAGAATCTACTATACAACTCCATATATGAATCTCAAGAACAGAAAAAATTATTCTGTGGGGTTAAAAATCAGGACAGCAGTCACCTGTGAATCAGCAGAGGCTGGGGTAGCATACAGGGAATTTTACCAGAAAGGGACAGGAGGGGAGGGGAGTTGAGTCGTGCTGGTCACAGAGTGCCATCTGGAGCAAGGGGGCAAGGAACGCATGCACAGGCAGCACTCACGGTGTTGACGCTGCTGGGAAAGACCCAGAAGACTGGCACTGTGGCTGGGGCACAAAGTCAGCAATGCCATCTCTCACTAAATGCCAAAGACGGGTTCCATTGCCTGTGACCTGAGGACTAGGAAACTAGCAAGACAAAGGGTTGAGTCTATTAAGGAAGACAAGGTCAGGGTGTGGAAGCAGAGCTGAGTAACCACCACCACCTCCTGGAAGTCAGGAAGAGAAACAAGAAAAAGAATGTTAATTTCAGGCAGTGAGAACAGAGATCCAGTTGTGCAGTGGGGACCACAGGGACCCAGGAAAGTACCAAGCCCTGCGGAGGTAACGGGGTGAGAAGCCCTGGAGGAGAGCCCTGGAGGAAAGTGACATTTCAGCCCAGAGGGACATAGTAGATAAGATGACTGAGGGGCAGGATGCAGCGCCTTCTTCTTCTTCTTTTTTTTTTTTTTTTTTTTTTTTTGAGACAGAGTTTCACTCTTGTTACCCAGGCTGGAGTACAATAGCATGATCCCAGTTTCAAGTGATTCTCCTGCCTCAGTCTCCCGAGTAGCTGGGATTACAGGCATGTGACACCACATCCAGCTAATTGTGTAATTTTTTAGTAGAGACGAGGTTTCTCCATGTTGGTCAGGCTGATCTCAAACTCCTGACCTCAGGTGATCCACCTGCCTCAGCCTCCCAAAGTGCTAGGATTACAGGCGTGAGCCACTGTGCCATTTTTTTTCCTATTTTGCTGGGTGAGAAGTGAACTGTCTGGGCCTGGGCTGCATTTTTCCAGGTGTTCAGAAAGTGCAGGAAGGTTTGACCTGAATCCGAGGCTGGGCAGCAGCATGACAAACAGCCAAGGCTGCAGTCTGCCCAGCTCGCCTGTTTAGCCATCCTTACCGTCTACCTTCCTTTCAGGCTTGCACCAGGCAGAGGCAGTGTTGAGTATACAGCACAGGCACACCAGCCCAGGAGGATATGAGAAAGAGATGGCGGAGGGAAGGGGGAGCCCTCCGGATGGGCAGAGCAGGGTGTGCGTGGGCCAGAGGACTCTTGTGGTAATGGTACGACCCATGGAGAGACTCACAACTCTCCAGTGGGAATAGATAGCAGTTTACACGGTCTTTTTATTTTAATTTTTTGTACATCTTTATGGAGTCTGTGTGATTTTTTTAATGTAACACATACTAAGGCTGGGCACGGTGGCTCATGCCTATAATCCCAGCATTTTGAGAGGCCAAGGCAGGTGGATCACTTGAGATCAGGAATTTACGACCAGCCTGGCCAAATGGCAAAACCCTATCTCTACTAAAAATACAAAAATTAGCTGAGCTTGGTGGCAGGTGCCTGTAATCCCAGCTACTCAGGAGGCTGAGGCACGAGAATCACTTGAAGTTGGAGGAGGCAGTTGTTGCTGTGAGCCAAGATCACGCCACTGCACTCCAGCCTGGGTGACAGAGTGAGACTCTGCCTGGGGGAAAAAAAAAAATGTTAACGCATGCTAAATGACTTCTGGCACTGCTTCTTAAATTCCGCTGCTCACTGAGTACATACAAAATCCTCTTTTTCTATCTTTTTAATCTCCTTAAATGAACAACAGGAACTGACAGCTGCATTTCCTTTTAACCTGTGTGAAATGATGCATTTACATTGACCCCGGACCCCATCTGAAGGCATGGAATGGCTCCTGGGTGCCCCCCATTTTTCCAATCCATTGTTGACTGCATATGTAGCTGTTGAAATGAACGATGCTGCCAGGGAAGCCAAGCCCAGCACTTTAGGGAGATGGGTGCAGAGGGGAGGAGAGGTGCCCTGCAGAGTCTATGGTTCTGCCAGGGGTGGTCTCCCCTGGCTCTGAGGCTCTGGTGCAGGCCCACCTGGTTTTGAAGTCAGCCATGGTCAGGGGAAAGTACGCAGAGGTGTTTGTTGGTAAGAAAGGCAAGCTCTTGATTTGGATTCCCTGCAATTAGAGGAAATACTTCTGAAACACAATAAATTATTTTGAAAAAAAAAAAAAGGATTTCCTGCTTAAGAGAACTATTTTCAAGCACTTGAGAGGTGGCCCTGCATATCAACAGCTGCTATTAATTAAATGACTATATTTTCTCATAGAAGCAGCACAGTGAAGTGGGAGGCAGGCTATGGAGGTCTCAGGAAATGTGGGGGCCTGGAGTCCAGCTGCCTCCTCCAGGGGGCTGCCACCTTGGAAATGACACTTAGCAACCCAGAGCTCATATCCTCCAATGTCAAATGGGGATGTTGGTATAGCCTATGGTGATGCACATTATATCATGGCTGCCAACAAGCTCTCATGTGTGTATGTAACACATTTGTGTTTGTGTATATCATTGTATATTTCATTATTCAGAAAAGTATTTACACTAATATATTACTGCTAATATTAAATAAAATTTTCAATTATTTTTTTATTGTACTTTAGGTTCTGGGGTACACGTGTAGATCATGCAGGATTGTTGCATAGGTACACACATGGCAATGTGGTTTGCTGCCTCCATCCCCCCGTCACCTACATCTGGCATTTCTCCCCCATGTTATCCCCTCCCCGCCCTCCCCCATCCCCCTGTTGTCCCTTCCTTGGCCCCCCCTCCAACAGACCTCAGTGTGTGATGCTCCCCTCCCTGTGTCCCTGTGTTCTCATTGTTCAACACCCCGCCTATGAGTGAGGACATGCGGTGTTTGATTTTCTGTTCTTGTGTCAGTTTGCTGAGAATGATGATTTCCAGATTCATACATTATTTTAATATTTTAATTATATAACATCGTAATTTATTGATCACAAGGATTTTTGAAGGGTGAAATTAGAAATGCAAGTCCAGTATTCCTAACCAATGCCCAGTGCTTTGCCAAAACCCAGTGAATGCTATTTGGTGATAACAGGAGGAGGAAGAGTATCATCATTATTGCTTTCAGCATTTAATAATTATTTGTGAGATGAGTTGCTGTATAAATTTGAAAAAATTAAAATTTGACTTATTCAGAAATAGTCCAAGTTTCAGAAACTGTTTTCTACAATCCAATCAACACTTTCCTCAAGTACCCCAGACTCTCTCTCTCTCAACGTCCATATTCTTATAAGTAGTAGGTAAACACAGAGTCTCATTCTACCCACACCTCTGCTCATTCAATGCTGCTGGTAGGAACCCAAGCCTCTCTTCTTCATCTCCAACTCCACACCAGAGGTGTCCACAGATAGGCAGAGGGGACAATAGCTGTCGGCATGAGCATGGCTGGAGCACTCCAGGCATTCAGGTCCTCCTGGGCAGCCTCATGGCACCTTGTGTTGATATGTGGGCAGGCCCTGTGTATACAGGACCTTCGACATAAGTGACTCCATCTTATATTTTAAAAGATATCATGCCAACAGGGACCAGATGTTTGTCTAATCAATAGTGACTATACCCAATCAGATAAGGACACAACAGGTACACTCTGTACTATCAGTCCTCACCAGAGGACTCGGGGGCTATAAAAAAGAGCAAGACTTTACCAGCTCTAGATGGCCATCTTCATAGACCCCATCCTGCTGTCACTCATGACCAGCACGCAGCACCTGCCAACAAAGGCTCTTTCTTACAAAATGTTGATGTCCATCCAGATCAGACCAGGACACTCTTTTTGTTCATATTACCTTCTTGGACTCATTAATTAACCCCCTTATCCTAGCCCCCTTTTTCTTAATGCTAACTATTACGTTATGAATGTTTACTGATGTAGAAGGTTTAATCTATAGCATTTGTATATTGATTAAGTATACTACTATGTCTTGTTTGCAATACTGACTCATTTGTAAAGTGTGCCGCAGCTCTAAGTACCAAGTAAACAGGTAACACTAAAGAAAATCGCCTCCTTAGGAATTCCATGTAGCTAGTGGCTTTTATGATTGAAATTGCATCAATAAAAGTCTGACCTTATACAAAGACACAAATGTGCATGGACCTGGTTATGTCTGACCCTGTGCCACTCAGGACACCCTGGCTGGGCCAAGACCCCGCTGCTCATGCTGCTGGGTGTGAGACGTAGGCCTCATCTCCACATGGGAGAACCAGAGCCAATGGCCAACATTCAAGCCTGCTAGAGCCAGGCATTGCCCCATAAGGCTCTCTACCTGGGTTAACCAGCTCAGTGAGGGTGCACTATTATCTTTACATTTATCAGTGAGAAAACAGAGACACCAAGAAGTTAAATGACCTGCTGAGCATCACACAGCCTTTCCATGGTAGAGCTCAGACTGCAGCTGGTCTAGAGGTTCCAGTTCCACATCTCTGTCCCCTGCCAATTTCAGTAACCACGAATTCCCAGTTGAAGCCACTACAGAGATAGAAAGAGGAGCAGACCCTGAGGACATTTGAAGACACTGTGCTAAGTGAAAAGGGCCAGGCATGGAAGACAAATACACATGATCTCACTCATATGTGGAATCTATTATAAAAAGTCAAACTCAAGAAGTAGAAAGTAGAGTGATGGTTAGCAGGGGCTGGGTCATAGGTATGCGGGAGATTGGGGAGATATCGGTCAAAGGATACAAAAGTTCAGTTGGACAGCAGGAATAAGTTCAAGAGATCCGTTGTACAACATGGTGACTGTAGTTAATAATGTACTGCATTTTGAGAATCGCTGAGAGTAGATTTTAAGTGTTCTCACCACACAAAAAAATAGGAGGTGATCCATGTGTTAATAGCTCAATTTAGCCATCCCACAAAGTATACATATTGTAAAACATATTATAAGCCATAAATGTATAAAATTTTATTTGTCAATTAAAAAGAAAAGAACTCATCTTTTTATTTCACCCTTCAAGGCTAAGTCTTCCATGTGCGACTAGTTCAATGAAAGAAAAAATTTCATAAATCCTTTAAGAAGTCCAATATATTATGTTCTCCTTTTGGGAATTTAGATAACACATTAGCATATTAAAACTTTTAAGAAGTTGTGCAGTAATTTAAAATGTTTAACTTTGTTTAAACCAATGTTTCATATTCATTCTAGAACCCTTTCTTTGAGCGGTGGCTATTAATATCCTGGGTAACTCATTTTGGAAAATACTACTTCAACATCTAAACGTTTGAGAACTTGCAGTCTTAATCATCTTTTCATCCTATATCCCACTATAAACCCCTTTCCCCTGTGGCCAGCTGTCTTTTGTACAAATAATGTATCTTCAATAAATATTTACTACATAAGGTGGAAAAATAGAGAGAGGACTGGGGAGTCTAGTGGTTGAGAACACATGAGAAAGACCCTGGAAAGCCTGAGGCTGTGTCCAAAGTTGCTGTGAGCAGGGGCCGGGCCTGGGTGGCCTGCTGCACCCACAAGAACGCTGAGGTGCAGAGAGGAGAAACTCCAGGGCGGTTTTCTGTGGAACACAGGCCTTCCAGTGAGGAACCCCCTGGATTCAATCTGAATGGATGGAGGGGAAAAGACTCGCCTTCAACTGCAGAAAGCAGACAGTTTAGTGATCACAGCGTGGAACACGGCTGCTCTGAACTCGAAGGTCAGCTCAAAGACCATCTCATGAAACTTACTATGGCCCTGGTGTGAGGGGGGCTTGTTGAGGTCCAGATTTAGAAGAGCTTTGTAATGACCATCTGAGAAAGACCGTAGAAATGAGGGGTTAACAAAAAGAATGTCTCTCCTCTCACCCATCCATCTCCCATTTACTGTCATCCAGGGCAACCCCTGTTGGCATCAACACACTCACAAAGATCTGTAACACACATCAGCCTAGGTTCAGCATCTGCCAGGAGTCACCATAGCAGATGCAACACACTGTAAATAACCTTTGAACTTTATGACTGGGGGCACTACCCCGACACGCTTTTTTTTAGGGCAAGTGACTTTCTCAGAATAAATTCAGTATTTTCTGAAGTCACATGAACTCTTTCAGACCAAGCAGGCACCACCTAAGTAAGACACGCAAGATGTTACATTGGGGCGACTGAGTCCAGGGAGTGAACACCCTGTAAGAAATACAAAAATGCTTTCCAGCCTTTTGCAATAGGGCTAGCCTCATGGGGCGCAGCCCTGCAGCTGTGCAGGCCCCCACACAGAAGGACCTCAACAGGATCAGCCATAAAATCTGCAGGTCCTTGTGCAAATGGCAACTCAGGGTCTCTTGCTAAGAAGGTGTTAAGTATGAAAAGACAGCAGGAGCAGAGCATTGGGCCAAGCAGAGACTCCTCTGCATGGGGACCTGCACAACTGCCAGGCCCTATTGTGAAGGACGGGAAAGTGTTTCTTTCTTCTCTCTTCTTTCTTTCTTTTCCTTCCTTCATTCTCTTCTCCTCCTCTCTCTCTCTCTTTTCTTTCTCTCTTTCTCTGTCTCTGAAATAGAGTCTTTCTCTGTCACCCAGGCTGGAGTGCAGTGGCACAATCTCAGCTCACTGCAGCTTCCACCTCCCAGGTTCAAGCGATTCTCCCATCTCAGCCTCCTGATTAGCTGGTATTACAGACACCCACCACCACACCCAGCCATTTTTTGTATTTTTAGTAGAGATGGGGTTTCACCATGTTGACCAGGCTGGTCTGGAACTCCTGACCTCTGGTAATCCATCTGCCTCAGCCTCCCAAAGTGCTGGGATTACAGGCGTGAGCCACCACGGTTCTTAAAAGGCGCTCACTCCCTGAACTCATTCCCTCAGAAGGCATTTCTCTGAGTACTACACATGGAACACTGAAAACAGGTGGAACCCCTGGCAGCTGATGGGAGTCCCCAGCCAACAGAGAAGCACTGAATGGGCCCCAGAAAACATCCTGATCGCCAGACAGACGAAAGATGGACAGACAGAAGCAGCTAAGGCACTCATCCCTCCAGCTCCAGGTCTCGAGGAGGCCCTCCCATTGCTTGATTTCCAACCTGCTCTCCTTGCTTATTCTTGCAAATATCAGAACCCCAGATCCCCCAAACTTAGCACAGGCTGAGACACAGCAGCAACAAAGTGATGGCCAGAAACCACTCCAGCAGGTTGGTTCACTCAAACTCAGAAAATCTTGGGCTCAATGTTTCCCGCCCTTCTTTACACAAGCACATTTTAGTGGAAATACAGTCCTTTCAATATACAATTCCTTTTCCTTGTACCAATCAAAGTATTTACAAAGCACTTGACTCATAAGAAGGCTTTTCTTATTGACAGAAGTTAGAAGTCCCTCTTCCAGCTCTGATTCAAGTTCCATTTAGAGTGAATGTACAGGGAACAAGTGCTCTCTGTTTCACAATCTGACTGGTAACAGTTCTAGAAGCCAATTCTGTTCTTCCCAGGACTAGGAAGATTAGTCACACACTTTGAAGCTGCTTTTTAGAACACGTCTGAATTTGGATTTTCAGTGATTCTTCCCCATTAGCGAGCATCCTTGCTGTGGGAGGTCATGTGCCCATTCACGTGAAGATCCCATTGCTCAAAACAATTTTTGAGCTATGCCTTGGAGAGGGCCTCAAGACTGTAGCCTTTCTCCTGAGTGAGCTAAATGAAGGTGCATTGTCCTTTGAAGGTGTATTAGCTTTCTGGAATCAGCCTGAAATCACTTGAAGTAAAGTGAAGTGAAAGGGAACCAGAAATAAAGGTGCATCTTTGCCCTCAGTCAGCTGGGATTCTTGTGGTCATTTGGAGGGGGGATTCTAGAGAATTTATGGAGGAGAGTTTCAGATCCAAGCTGGGCAGAGCAATGAAGGCTTGGTTAGACTAAGTCTATATCTGGCAGGCAGGGTTACTTTGAAGAAAACAGCATTTATTTTATTGTCCACATTTAAGTGTGTTTATTAATAATGTATTTACTTTTCTTACTTCCTGCTAAGATCTCATATGCATCTGGTTGTAAAGAATATCTAGCCATGGCCTTCAGGCTGCTGTGTTTTTGAAAATCGAACATTGAGAAACCACAGCTCTCAAGGAAGCTATAGAAGACAGGAAAAGCAAGAAGGGGGGATCTGAAAAAAGTCACCAGGAGACAGTTCCATGAGGCTGCAGAAACTCTCCAACCTTCAGAATGAGCAACTTGCTACCAAGACTAATGGTGTCATTTCAAAGGAATGTACATTGTTCTATTCTTTGTTTGCAGAACAAGTTAAAGCTACCAAAAGAAGAAGAAGAAGAAGGAGGAGAGAAAGAAAGAAAGAAAGAAAGAAAGAAAGAAAGAAAGAAAGAAAGAAAGAAAAGAAAGAAAGAAAGAAAAGAAAAGAAAAAGAAAGAAAAGAAAAGAACACACACATACAAATTTAAACTATGAGAGAGTAGGAGCCCTTTTACATTTTAGGGTAAGTGACTGCCTCACAACAAATTTGGTAACTTTTGAAGTCAGGTGAGTTCCTTCCATTTCAGAACAGATTTCTTTGGGCTGATGTTGGCCATCTTACAAAGTCAAGAGCAGCAATATCACGGCTATGCCACCTTTCCCTCTGGGGCTTAGGGCATTTTTCTCTCTTCCCTTTAATCCAATGTGGGTGGGCAGGGATGGGTGTAAGAAGTTGCTAAAGAGGAAAATCAGAATTTCTCACAAGCCTGTACAAAACCAAGACCTGGCTTTTCCTGTTCCATTGCTTGGGTCACATTCTATATAAGCAAGAGCTGCTGATGACTTCGTCCACCTTCTTCACACAAAAGCAGCATTGGCTTACATGGGGAGCTCAGGACTGCACAGACAGCTCTGGGAAGGGACTAGGGGAGATGGCCCTATACACACAGCCCGCCACACTGCATCCTGAGCCTGCCAGGTGGACTTGTAACTTGGCCCAGAGTGTGAGCAACAGTCAGGTCTTCTGCCAACTACTAGTCCAAATGGTTGGTACAGAAATGAACTGCTCTTGTGAAAGTAGTCAATAGCCAGAAACTCGCTGTAATCCACCCTCTACCTCATCCAACCTCTCACATCCCCATCTCAGACAGTCTCATCCACTTTCTCTCCCAGCCCCCTGGCTGGGCTGTTCTGAGGCTTGTGCTAAGGTGGAAGACCTAGAGAGAAGGTCAAGGTCAAGACATTAACCCAAAGCTGAGCAGTGGTATCATGTGCAGGGCCACACATTGTCAATTTGTATTGAGACGTTTTTCTGGCAGAGAACAGGAAGGTGTCTTAGGACAGGAATCCCTTTTTTTCAATTTGCACAAAGGCCACACGAGGACTAACAGCAATACTGACTTTAACCACCACAGCCAGGTAGCTTCTGCCTACAATAGCAGTGAAGAAACACACCACCCTCTGGGACTAGGTGGGGCTTCAGGAGAAATGGAAATATAAACAGATGTGTTCCTGTTGTCATCTCTGATATAAACAATTTGGCAGATCTATTCATTAGGAATTAGGTTCAGTCTATAATAAGAGGGATCACAAAAAGGGGGGGAGGGGCAACTTAAAAAGAGGATGGTTTATGCTCTTCATAAAAACAGAAAGTGAGTGATCCAGGACTAATACAGTAGGTCCACAAGCTCATCAAAGATTGAGCGTCTTCCATCTTTCTGTTGCACCATTCTCAGCATGTGACCTCCTCATTCAAGGTCATCTGTGGTTCCTGCCTTCATATCCACATTCCAGAAAGGGAGAAAGAAGGGAGACAAAAGAAGAGTTGCACCGCCAGCTAAATCAGCCTTTCTTAAGCAACATTCCCAGACTCCCCACACTTCACTCCCATATAGGTCTCATCGATGGCATTCAGCTGCAAAGGCAGTTGGGAAATGTAGTTTTTAAGCTGTGTGTGGCTGCATCCTGGATTCTCTCGCCACCCTGGTGCCTGCCAAGCAGGAGTCTTTCCCATTTCTCTAGTGTGTTAAATTATCTCCTCCTTTTCGGGACTCATACAGACCACAGCCAAATGATGAGAAGCAGATGCAACATACAGAGCACAGCTAGGGAATCTGTCCCACTTGGAAAAGTTGGGACTCCTTTCTTCCATTAGCCAAGCAAACTTTTGACCTAGGAAACTAGACAAGGTAGAACCAAATAAAAAAGTAATTGATCTGAGTGCTTCCACATGTGTTATTTCTTGAACTACTCAACTCAAATCTGAAAGAGAAGCAATTATACCCATTTTGCAACTGAACATCAGAGGCTTCAAGAGCAAAGCGACCCTGTCCAGGATCCTGCCGTCAGGGTTGGCAGTAAAACCCAAGGGCCATCTTGACTCCAAAACTTGCTACTAGTGAAAGCTAACATAAAAATTCAATTACAGTAACTAATAGGGATTTAGTTGATAAAACCATGAATTTTAAAGCTATGACAAAAATTTCAAACAGTGTCCTAGCACTTGGAGGACTCTGCTAGTATCATCAAAAGCACCCAGTTGATGACCTAGTCAGTCTATAACCAACACGGTGCCCTGCAATGACATTTTTTCCTTTTCCTTATGAAGTTACTTATTAAAATTAAAGTCAGTACAGGCATACATCATTTTACTGCATGTTCCAGACACTGCATTTTTTTTTTATTGAAAGTTTGTGATAACCCTGTGTCAAGCAAGTGTGTCAATGCCATTTTTCCAACAGTATGTGCTTGCTTCCTGTCTCTGTGTTAAATTCTGGTAATTCTCACAGTATTTTCAACTTTTTCGTTGTTATGTCCATTATGGTGACATATGACATATGATCAATGATCTTTGATGTTACTATTATAACTGTTTTGGGTACCATGAACCATGCCCATATAAGATGGTGAACTTAATCGATAAAAGTTCCATATGTTCTGACTGTTCCACTGACTGACCTTTCTCCTATCTCTCTCCCTCTTCTCAAGCCTTACTATTCCTTGAAACACAACAATATTAAAATGAGGGCCCATAAAAACCCTGCAGTGGCCTCTAAGTGTTCAAGTGAAAGGAGGAGTCGCACATCTCTCACTTCAAATCAGAAGCTGAAAATGATCAAGCTTAGTGGAAGGCATGTCCAAAGCCAAGATAGGCTGAAAGCTAGGCAGGCCTATTGCACCAGCCAATTTGTGAATGCAAAGGAAAAGTTCTTGAAGGAAGTTAAAAGTGCTCCTCCAGTCAACACATGAATAAGAAAGCGAAACAGCCTTCTTGCTGATATGGAGAAAATGTAAGTGGTCTGGATAGATCAAACCAGCCACACTGCCTTAAGCCAAAAGCTAATCCAGAGGAAGACACTAACTCTCTTCAATACAATGAAGGCTGAAAGAGGTGAGGAAGCTGCAGAAGAAAAGGTTGAAGTCAGCGGAGGTTGGTTGGTGAGGCTTACGGAATAAAGCTGTCTCCATCACATAAAAATGCAAGGCAAAGTAGCAAGTGATGACATAGAAGCTGCAGCAAGCTATCCAGAAGATCTTGCTAAGAAGGTGACCACACTAAACAGCAGATTTTCAGTGTAGGTAAAATAGCCTTCTATTGGAAGAAGATACCATCTAGGACTTTTATAGCTAGAAAGGAGAAGTCAATGCCTGGCTTCAAAGGACAAACTCACTCTTTTACTAGGGCCTAATGCACCCAGTGACTTTAAGTTGAAGCCAATGCTCATTCCAAAACTCCTAGGGCTTTTAATAATGACATACTCTGGCTGTGTTCTAAAAATGGAACAACAAAGCCTGGATGACAGCATATCTATTTACAGCATGGTTTATGGAATATTTTAAGTCCACTGTTGAGACCTGTTGCTCAGAAGAAAAGATTCCTTTCAAAATATTACTCTTCACTGATAACACACCCAGTCACCCATCAGCTCTGAGGGAGATGTACAGGGAGAAGAATGTTGTTTTTACCCCTGCTAATATAACATCCATTCTGCAGCCCACGGTTCAAGGCATAATTTTGACTTCCAAGTTTTAGTATTTAAAAAATACGTTTTGTAAGGCCAAAGTTGCTAAATAGTGATTCCTTGAATGGATCTGGGCAAAGTAAATTGAAAACCTTCTGGAAAGGATTCACCATTCTGTTTACCATTAAAAAAATTAATGATTCATGGGAGGAGGTCCAAATATCAACATTAACATAATATTGGAAGAAATCAATTCCAACCTTCACAGGTGAGTTTGTGGGGTTTGTGACTTTGGCGGAGGAAGTAGCTGCAGATGTGTTGGAAACAGCAAGAGAACTAGGATAAGAAGTGGAGCCTGAAGATGTGACTAAACTGCTGCAGTCTCATGTTAAAACTTGAACAGACGAGGAGTAGCTGCTTATGAGTGAGCAAAGAAAGTGGTTTCTTAAGATGAAATTTCCTCCCAGTGAAGATGCTGTAAATGTTGTTGAAATGACAACAAAGGATTGAGAATATTCCATAAATTTCATTGATAAAGCAGCACCAGGGTTTGAGAGGCTCGATTTCATTTTCTGAGGGAAGTTCTACTATAGGTAAAATGCTACCTCAAACAGCATTGCATGCCACAAATAAATGTTGCCCCAAACAGCATTGCATGCTACAAATAAATCTTTCATGAAGGAAAGAGTCAATTGATGTGTCAAACTTCACTGTTGTCTCATTTTAGGAAATTGCCACAGCCACCCCAAGCTTCAGCAACCACCACCCTCATCACTCAGCAGCTATCAACATAGAGGCAGGACTCCACCAGCAAAAAGATTACCACTCACTAAAGGCTCAGATCATCTTCAGCATCTTTTGGCAATGAAGTATCTTTTAATTAAGGCAGGTACATTTTTTAAACAGATGAGGAGTGGTTATTGCACACTTAATAGACTACAGTAATGTAAACATAACTTTTACATGTGCTGGAAAACCAAAAAAATTGTGTAAATTCCTCTATGTTGATATTTGTTTCATTGCAGTGGCGTGAAACCAAACCTGCCATAACCTCAAAGTATGCCTGTATCTAAATGTCTTCTGTTCACTGTACATTTAGTGGCTTAAACATGAAGGAGATGTTCACCTTACATTATTAACATGAAAAAAATGTTTGTTACCACTTTATTAAGGAAATCAGGTCTCTCGAGTGCTGGCTCAGAAAAATATTGACACAAGAATTTCCCTTTGTTGTACTGGCCCATGTTTACAATCTTCAGACTTATCTCTTACTTTATTACAACCACTCCCTCACCTCCTTAATCTGGTGGCACTGGGTCTGTTTAACAAGAAGCCAAGAACAAGGACTAAAGGCTCTGTGTGGTCTCATTCTCTTCCCCCAGTCTCCACAGCCAGCCCAGTCCCATTCTCCAGACTCAGGGTCCACATCCTTCCCACTCAATAAAACTAAAGCAGCACCAACCGCCGATACATTCGGCAGCCAGGGACAACACCGCTTCTAGCTGTGAACTTCATCCAATCACAGGGTGCAGCTGTGGTCCATACCTGCAAACTCTGCATTCTGAAACTCTTTGTGTATCTACTTCCTAGGGACTCAGACAGTGGGCACCAGGGGCAAGAGGACTTGCCCTTCCCCAAGGTCACAAAGTTCATTGCAGGGCCTCTTCCCTCCTTTCTCAGGCTGTTAGGACATTCAACACAGCTGTGATCTCCTTCCTTCTACAACTACCTCCTTCCTCCCCGCAAGCCCCATGTCCCTTCTTCTCCACCACTTCTTCCTTAGTCACCTCCTGTCCAGGAGCCTCTTAGTGTTGGCTCAGGCCAGGCCGTCCACACATCTCATCCTGGGCACACTCTCTAAATGAATCCAGGTTCCTTGAGCCAGTTGCACCTCCATTTCTTCAGCTACAAAATGAGTCTTGTTAGCACACTTATCTTCCAGGGGCTTTCTAAGATGAGAAAATGTGTATAAAATGCTTAGGACAATGGCAGACCGGCAGCAGCAGATGCCAGCTGTTACCATTAAATCCCTGGTTCCCATCTGATCTGGATGGGTTGAGTGGTGATGTCTGTGAGACTTCCACATGGAAGATACAAGAAGGGATTAGGATTTTCCTAGAACAGGGATCTAGGCTACAGATACACCAGAATGAGTCATTAATGGAAGGATAGTCTGCCCTTATGACCGGGTGCCTTACATACTATATCAGCCAGGGTTCTCCAGAGAAACAGAAACAACAGGACATATAGAGAAACATAAGAGGAGATTATTATGGGAGTTGCTCACCCAATCACCGAGGCTGAAAACTTCCATAATCTGCCGTCTACAAGCTGGAGGCCCAGGAAAGCCACTGGTGTAACTCAGTTCAAGTCTAAAGAGGAGGTTAGTATAAGCCCTGGTGTATTAGTTCATTTTCATATTGCTATGAAGAAATACCTGAGACTGGGTAACTCATAAAGAAAAGGAGATTTAATGGACTCAGTTCCACATGGCTGGGGAGGCCTCACAATCATGGCGGAAGGCAAAGGAGGAACAAAGTCACATCTTACATGGTGGCAGGCAACAGAGCATGTGCAGGGGAACTGACTGTTATAAAACCATCACATCTCATGGGACTTATTCACTATTGCTAGAACAGCATGGGAAAACCAGCCCCCATGGTTTAATTACCTCTCACCATATTCCTCCCATGACACATGGGGATTTTGGGAGCCATAATTCAAGATGAGATTTGGGTAGGGACACAGCCAAACCGTATCACCTTGTCTGAGCCCAAAGGCCAGAGAACCAGAAGCACCAACATCTTAGGGCAGGAGAAGATGTTCCACCAGGCAGGAAGAGGGAATTTGACCTTTCTTTGCCCTTTTGTTCTATTCAGGCCCTCAGCTGGATAATGCCCACCACATTGGTGAGGGCAATCTTCTTTACTCAGTCTAGTCTGAGAAATAAAGGAATAAAGGCTGATTCACATGCTAGTCTCTTCTGGTCTTCTGGAAATGCCCTTACAGACACACCCAAAAATGATGTTTACCAGCTATCTGGGCATCCCTTAGCCCAGTCAAATTGACACATGCAATTACCCATTACATACACATTGTCTCTGTTCCCTTCCACACCCCCTCATCTCAGTAAACAGCCTCACCATGCACCTAAATGTTCTGCTAGAGCCTAGGAGTTGCCCTTGAATGCTCTCTCTCCCTGTCTCCCACCTTCCTCCCATCGACAGACTACTCTCTCTTCTAGACAATGGCCATCACTGCAATCCCAGCCACTGTCACTTCTACAGAAACTGACAAGCAGTCTCCTGCCTCCATTCCCAATCTCTCCAACCCACTGCCCACACAGCTTCTTAAGCCTACGTCAAATCATGACATCCCTCTGCTTACAATCCTTCAGTGACTGCACTGGGTGTGGTACAAAGCACAAAACCCTCACCATAACTGGCTTATAAGGTCCTACACACTCGTGCCCCCTCCATCTCGCATTCTCCCCTTGCTACTATCCACCTCTGAGTAAGCTCCAACCACACCAGCTGCTCAGGGAGCCTCAGGGCCTTCACCTTGGCTGTTCTCTCTGCCTCGTGTCCTCACATTCCTCCCCCACCCTGCTCTCCCACAGCCACCTCATTCTCATCCTTTCCATTCCAGCATGCGTTTTGCCCTCTGTGGAGTGGGCTTCCTGCATCACCCTATAGGAAGTAGATCTTCTCCCTCCCTGTCATGGCAGAATGTTTGTGCCAAACCCCCAAATGCATACGTTGAAGCCCCAAGCCTCAGTGTGATGTTATTTGGAGATGGAGCCCTTATGGAAATAATTAAGGTCAAATGAGGTCATAAGGATGGGGTCCAATAAAATCAATATTCCTGTAAGAGGAGACACCAAAGAACTCTCTCTCTCTCCTTTTCTCTGTTTCTGCTCAAGCACAGAGAAGAGGTCATGTGAGCATACAGTGAGATGTGGCTGCCTACAGGCTAAAAGAAGAGGCTTCAGAATAAAACTTGCTGACACCTTGACCTCTGAGCTCTGGCCACCAAGAGCATGAGAAATTAGTGTCTCTTGTTTCAGCCTCCCAGTAGACGGTATTTTGCTGTGGCAGCCCACCTACTAAGACATGCCCTCATCCTCATTCTCCCTTCAAGGCAGTGGTTCTTACGTGTAATTAGTGTCCCTGACACTTACATAGTCTTTGTCTATTTCTCACCACTGGAGCATAGTTCTGAGGTCACCATCCCCCTCCTCAGGCCTAGCACAGGCCCTGGTACATAATAAGTGTCCATGGAACAAATCAGTGACTCAGTGAATTTATCAGTCGAAGACTACATACTTCTAGCCAGGGATGGAAGACCCAGAAAGGCATCCGAACAAAGGAGTCACTCTTCCCAGGATAGACTCTGCAATGACTACCCTCTAAAGCACGCATATTTATCTACTTCTTGGTTTATATCCCACCTTGTCCCAAAATGAATTTAAGTGAGTTTATCAAAATATAAACAATACAACAGAATAAATAACAAAGGAGGAAATGATAAGAAAAATAAGAGGAAGCCACTTAGGTGACAGCATGCATGCTGTGGCCACTTGCTTTAGGCACCCCAGCAGCCATAGCAAAGAAGGTAGTCCAGCCAGCTGTACCATTCAGATTATCCATGAGATGCAAAGAAAGAGTTCTTTGGAAGAAGCATTTCTTAATGAGCCTGATCAGCTCAGCACTGACTCATGGAAGAAACCCCACAGTCCTCCAGTGGTAGATGGGTCCTGATCAGCATCCTTAAAGAAGATTCAAGAAAGGACTTCAGGCAGCTCTTCCTCCCCAAGCTGCCTCGAGGCAGCTCACAGCAACACCTCACAAAGCAGGATGAGCTGCTCTATGGACAGCAAAACAGTGAGATCAGTAATTCACTTTGTGCTCCTGTAATTCTATATCTCCCACATAGCCTGCATCCTTAAAAAGTAAACTTCGCTTTGTGTTCACAAAGTCAACCCTTGCAGCTGGCAATGGCTTAGAAAGTGAGACCACACCATGTCCATAGGTGACAGATACCCAGCAGTTATAGCATCCGTGGGTGTTTTCATGGGTTGGGAAGCCACTGTACCTTCGGGAGTCTGCAGTTCAAACCAACTCCTCTTCCAGCACAATCTTGCCCATCACCCAGCCTATCCTGAAGATGGTCTCCTACCCAATTGCACACTACCCAGGCTGTGATGACAATTATGTTTCCTCTTAAACATTGCTAACACATCCTTTGAAATGCTTTAAGAGGTGACTATCTTTTAATAGGCTGGACCAAACCCAGGAAGAGCTTGGACTCTGTAAACAGTTGGCTGTCTCTGACCTTATCT
Source organism: Ateles fusciceps (assembly GCA_036589455.1). Taxonomy (NCBI): domain Eukaryota; kingdom Metazoa; phylum Chordata; class Mammalia; order Primates; family Atelidae; genus Ateles; species Ateles fusciceps. The sequence continues at coordinate 254,043 of JAZHEH010000198.1, read as the reverse complement.
TGCCTGTGGTTGCTTGTCTGTCCAGGGGGAACTCCTGTGCTGCAGCTGCAGTCCTTAGCATCACCTGCAGGGGGCTGGGTGCTGCCCTGCTGCCTCCTGCTCCAGGCGCTCGGCTGAAAAGTGGTGTCCTACAGTATGCCCAGAAAGCATCACGGGTGTGTGCCATGTCTGCTGTGCTCTTTGTGTCTTACATAGACACAAGGAGTTTGATAGAGACCCAAGGAAGCAGTGAGCTGGGATAACCCACTGAAGAGCTTTTGTGGCCAGATGTATGTGGAAACAAAAGGAATATAAAAGGTTTCCTTGGGCTATTTCTATTTTATTTAGACCTCCCTGACTTCACAATCCATTAAGATCCATGCTTTGTCTGCATTTTCTATAGATTTCATCCCAAACTGATTAAACCAAGCTTCTAATACAGAATTTGCACAAGCTATTCTGCCAGCCAAGATTAAGATCTCTTTATTTTTCTGGGATTCTAGCCTTGCTCATTTATCCTTCCCTGTCATTCCCTGACATACCTTCCTTCTTTTGATAAATTCTTTTTCTAGTCCTTTGAGCCCCTGGCCTGTTTGACATCTCTTCATTCCCTTCCCAAGAAATACTGTTTAATTAGATGGCAGAGCATGACAAGAGCAGGCGTTCTGGAGCCAGATGGCTAGAGCTCAGAATTCTGGTTCTGCTACTCACTTGCTGTGAAACTTTGGACATGTTATGTAACTCCTCTGTGCCTCAGTTTCCTCAGGTGTAAAAGGCTAATAACAGCACCTCTAACATAAGGTAGTGTGATAGAGAAGCTTGTGAGTGAGTCTGTTGTCTCTCTTCCCCACTACAGAGGCTAAAGAAGCCACATGTTCCAGAATGTGCTGCCTAAAGAAGGAGGTAGCCTGTCAACCTTAAATCCTGAGTGACTGTATGGAGCAGACCACCCCTTTGTTGGACAGATAGCATTCACAAGCAACTAACCTTTGTTCCGTTAAGCTACTGAGATTCTGGCAAAATTTGTTATTGCAGCAAAACGTAGTTCAGCCTGACTAATAATGTAACCACTTGTATGGCTGTAATTAAATACCAGTTAAAATTGAATAGCTAGGTAGATAACTTATTCCTCCTCCAGGAGATGAGGTCCTCCCAAAGTGGCAGGCTCACTCTCTGTGTTCCCCTCCAGCTCCTGGAACCTAGCCTGGCACACAGGAGGAGCTGCATGAGTGTTTGCTGAGTGACAGCTGCAAAAGTTTCCAGGCCCTTCTCCTCCATCATGTGCTGCATCTGGCAGCTTCCAGGCTCACCCAGCCACTGCACCCAAGAATAAGGTTGTTCCAAGGAGGGGCAGTGCAACAGCATGAGAACACATTAGCAGACCCTCCCCCAACGCGCACACACACACACACACACAGACACAGAAACACACAAAGGCATAGACACACAGAGAAATACATGTGTGCACATGTGCATACAGAGATACATGCATGTACATGCACACACACAGAGACAGCACGAAGAGACACACACAGAGGCATACATGCACACACATAGACACACAGACACATACATGCATGTGCACACACAGAGACACACACAGACAGAAATACACACACAGAGACACACAGAAACATGGACACACACACACACACACACACACACACACACACACACACAGGCAGAGCATGAGTCCTGCACTTATTACTTCTGAGAAACAGACGGGAAGAAATTCGGAGTGTTTGGGTCTGATCACTGTGTCCCTTCCTCCCATTCAACAGGGCAGTGAGTCACCTGCACAAAAGGACTCGGGCCTCCACATCAGGCAGAATTTGACTGTGATCGCCAATTGCCATTGCTTTACCTTGCCTTTGCAAGCCATGCTCAGTAGTAAACCTTCAAGCATGATTAGAGGCTGAGGACTGAGAGGTGTCCACTGGCATCAGTGACAGCCACATCTCACAGCACTTCCCTTTCAGGAAGGGGACCCTCCTTCCCCTGCCCTCTACAGCTTCAAGTGGTCACTAGCCTGGACAGAAGCAAATATGGACTGAGTCCTTGGGAAGCCCTGAATTTTGGAGCACTGTGGCCCTGAGCTCAGGTCCAGGATCCATTTTCCACAGGCATGCTTTATCGCTCCTTGCGGGGAGCCAGGTTTCCATCCCTGTCATTCCCGAGGGAGGAGAACGTGCCCAGACTGCAATCGCATGGTGTGTGTGCACCTCTTTCCCTATAAAACAACTCTGGACCTGAGGTATGCACCTTATCAGAGACCATGTGCTGGGTGACTTTAAATTATTATCCCCCCAAATACGTATATATATTATGCCAAGAAACCATCAACAGTAAATTACCTCCTATTCCAAGGGCCAGGACACAGTTACTGTCACCATGCAAGTCATTCACATAAAATTCAAAATGTCTCACACTTTATCTTGAAAATGTATAAGATTCATTAATCTTTATAGCCGGAAAGGCAAGAAGATATATATTTCAAGTGCATGTCTTGCATTACTGACCCAACTGGCCATGTGAAATGACTCAGATTTATCATCATGTCCAGTTACCAGCATTTATGGCAACTTTTAAATATGTCATTTTAACCGTGGACACCTCATGGTCTGGAACACTTGGGAGTTTACTGAGTAACTCTCATTTCAAGACCAGAATGAATAAATGGTTTAAGTACTTTTGCAGCTTATTGGAAAGAGAATTTGAAATTCACTTGAGGAGACTGTTAACCGTGGACCACAGAAACATAGGGAAGGAGAAAGCTCTCCCCCACATTTATGTCTCTTTCCAAATGGGAATAACGGGAGAAGTTCCCTTTGCCAAATAGAGGTTCCCACGCTCCCTAGTGTGTACCTCTGCTCTGTCAGGGAGGTTTAAGAAAATAGTATCCAATTGTGTCCCTAGTTGCTAAAAAGAAAGTTAATGCTGATATTGAAAAGGAAGTTTGGGTTTCTTGACAAATACTCTTCAATGCTGTTTACTATTCAACAAGTATAAATAAATAAAACAGTCCTCACTGTGCATGGAATTCAGCCACTGTTCATGATAAAACCCAGAGATGGTTTTTAAAATACCATTACTTAGAAAAAGACCAAGGGCCCTTAGGCCTCAAACTCCATATATTCTAATGTACGTATGCCGAGCTTGGTCAAACACGCAGAAGCCATGGTAGGGTCTCCCTTCACCTCTCCCCCTTCCTTTAGGCCCACATGTCCAGCCCAGCCCAGAGTCCTGGGCCCTTCTTTTGTGTGCATTTGTCCTTTCTCTCTCCTGTGCCTTCATACACTGCACTCTGCCACCCAATCAACCTTCCTTAAAGTTGGTTCTATGAGGTCACCTCCAAGCTCAGACACCTTGCAGGCTTCTCACTGCCCAGGTCCAGAAGACCAAGTTGAAACCTGTTTGTCTGCCTCAAGGCAGATCTCTGTTTTTGTCTGTATCTGGCCTTACATTCCATCATTCCCCAGCAAGAGACGCCTGCTCCATGCAGCCCAGTGAAATCCAACTCACAGTTGCTCCAGACTTTGCTTATAACATCCCCCACAAACAGAGTTCCCCAATCCTTTCTAAAGTCTCCCTGTCCTACCTGGTAAGATTCAGAGAACTCCTCAGCCCTCTCTGAACAGGACTGCCCCACTCCTGTAGATCTCTCCGGACATACAGGCCTGAGGCAGCATGCTTGCCCTCTGGGCACCAGCCTCTCCCTAGTCTACCCTCCATAACCTACGCTGGACACTTAGCCTCATGCTGCGTTTGATTGTTCTGCATATGGCATCTCTCCTTCATGGGATTGTACACCTGAGGGCGGCTACCAAGTCCCACACATAATTATCCTTCCCAGGATCCAGCACAATGCTAACAAAGAGTAGGTTCTGCAAAAATGGATTTTGAAAGACACAACTAAATGTACCTGAAAAAATAAAATACTCAGGACATAAGCTAGAAAAAGTAATGCAAACGCATTCATTTCATAGAATTCTGTGAAGAGTTCATACATGTTATTTTTCTTTAAAAGCCACTCTAGTGTGAAATTCTGGTCACCTTCCCTGAAGGGCTTGGGAGGAGCTAATATCCTGTGACGTCTATAGAAGAGGTGCTTTGGGTCTAGGAGTGACTGATCCCTTGCCTGTGCCCCTAACCTACACCTCTCATCTACAGGGTGTCTGTGGCAACACATCTGCGAGGTTCCAGAACCCCAGCACATGCTGTGAGCTCAGCAGTGACTTGAGGAGGGCAGGCAGCAGACTGGCTTTCTCTAATGGGGGTGAAGATGGCTGAGTGCTATAAGCTAATGAGAATGCACATGCATTCGGGTTTCTAAAGCCATCCAGCAAGGCTAGAAAACAGTCTGTTTCTTTCAAGCACAGTTGGTTTTTCCCTCTCTGACTCCAGGAGCCAATCGTTTGTGGCCAGTTTCAAAACCCAGCATTGACAGCTCTCTCTGCTCAATCACTGAGGGCTAGCCCTGTTGAAGGGGAAATGTAAAACTCTCTTTGGCTCTGTGCTTCCCCTTCATGCATCAGCAGGGTCTTGTGGCCTCACCAAGCTAAGCCGAAAATAGAGCCAGAAGAATGCCTCCACTTTCATGCTTGAGGAGACAGTGAGCCCATGAGCATGCACCACGGCTTCCAACCCAGAGACAGCAATGACTCCTGGCAACTGGGCATCAGGAACCCAGAACAAAGCACAGGCTACTTCTCATCATAAACAGCAGGCAGTCTATTCACCAGAATGAATGAGTGACAACCCAAGGAAACAAAAAGAGAAGGGAAGAGGATCATCAAAAAAAAAAAAGAAAAACTGTAATTAAAAATAAACACTTCACAATGTGACTCCAAGAAGTATGTGTCTGAGGCAGCTTTCATGGACACGTGCAAGTGTCCTCAGACAGCCTGGAATTGTGTCTTTAAATGTGAGATGCTTGTGTATGTGAAAGGGCCTACTGGACTTCCCTCCCCCAAATGGCACACCGTTCTGGATATGACACTTTCAATGGCCTCTTGTGTGAGTCCTCTAGGGCTGCCATAACAAAGTACTGCAAACTGGATGGCTTTGATCACAGAAATGCTTACACAACTGCTTGCAGGCTGGAAGCCCAGGAACAAAGTGTCAGCAGGGTTAGTTCCTTCTGGAGCTGTGAAGAAAACCTGCTTGATGCCTCGCATTTCATTTCTGGTGGTTTGCTGGTGACCTTTAGTTTTCCTTGGTATGGAGATGCATCACTCTGATCTCCACCTTTATCTTCACACAGATGTCTCCTGAGTGCATCTGTCTGTGTTAGCATTTTCCCTTTTTAGAAAGACCAGTAGTAATATGGATTAAAGCCCACCCTACTGACCTCATCTTAACTTGATCATCTGCAAAGACCTTACCCATATCCAAATAAAGTCACATTCACAGATATAAAGGGTTAGGAATTCAACAGCTTCTAGGGGAAGACAATTCAACTCCTAACACCTCTCAAACATGAAATGTTTCTATAAATACCATCATTTACAGTATTACTTGACAGAGGAACAGAGAGTTAGATGACAAGAGCTTCTCTAACAGCCATCAGTTTCATTCAGATCTGAACACAAGCACAAAAAGTAGTGTGAACAACAGCTAAGCAGCATGAAAAATCAAGACTTGGGTGTGAGATTTTGCCTTGGTCTTCAACCATGTAGATGTGAGCCCCTCCCCACTCTCATCCCACTCAAGTGCCACTGTCACAGCTTGGGAGCTCAGAACAAAGTCGGACAGTCAGAGTAGGGGAGCGATTTTCCAACTCAGGTTCTATGTTTCTTAGTTAATTTTCCCTGAAAGAGAAAATATCATCCTAAAAGAATAAAAAAGTAACTTCATGTTAAGACATGCCATAAACTATGAGAATAATTTCTCATTTGCTATTTCCTCCAATTTTTTTAATCCTAGACCCTCATAGAAGTACAAGAGGACTTTAGAAAGTTCATGAAAAATGGAATCAAAAGACAAAAATAAAAACTATAAGCTCTATAAACTTTACTACTCAAGACAAGCTCCATCAAGTTCAAGACATTTTTGTAAGTGGTGATACCACCAATTTAGTCAATCCCTAAAAAAATTGAGGATCCTGAGAATTTAACCATATGAGTACAGTCTTTTTACATTATTAACTAAAGAAAATGGTTGTCCTTTTTAAAAAAAAAAATAGGGAACAAAAAGAAGTCAGAAGAAGCAAAGTCAGAACTGCAAGTTGGATACCCAATGATTTTCTATTGAAATTCACAAAATTGCTCTTATTTAATGAAAGGAATAAGCAGAAGCATTGTCAGAGTAGAGAAGGACTGTCTGCTGAAGCTTTCAGTGGCATTTTTCTGCTAAAGCTTTGGCGAACTTTCTCAAAACACTCTCATAAAAAACAGATGTTACGTTCTTTGACTCTACAGACAGCCAACAGCAAAACACCTTGAGCATCCCAAAAAACTGTTGCCACGACCTGTACCCTTGACTAGTCTACTTCTGCTTTGGCTGGTCCACTTCTTCGACTGGAAAATATCTACCTCTTAGTAGCCATTGCTTTGATTGTGCTTTGTCTTAAGAATTGTACCGGTAAAGCCATGTTTCATCTCTTGTTACAATTATTTGAATAAATCATTCAGGATCTCATCCTACTTGTTTAAAATTTTCTTTGAAAGATCTGTTCTTATCTGCAGCTGGTCACGGTGCAATGGTTTTGGCACCCATGGAGTGGAAAACTTACTTAACTTTAATTTTTCAGTCAGAATTGCATAAACTGAACCAATTAAAATGTCTGTTAATCATCAGGTCTCTTCAATTAGGGCATGGTTAATTTTTTCCTTGTAAACTGACATGAATGGTCTGCCACTGCAGGCTTCATCTTCAACATCAACTTCTCCTTTTTTTTTTTTTTTTTTTTTTGAGACAGAGTCTTGCTCCATCACCCAGGCTGGAGTGCAGTGGCACAACCTCGGCTCATTGCAACCTCTGCCTCCCAAGTTCAAGTGATTCTCCTGCCTCAGCCTCCAGAGTAGCTGGGATTATAGGTCCCTGTCACCACAGCTGGCTAATTTTTTTTGTATTTTTAGTAGCGATAGGGTTTCACCTTGTTGACCAGGTTGGTTTCAAATTTCTGATTTCAAGTGATCCACCTGCCCCAGCCTCCCAAAATGTTGGGATTACAGGCATTAGCCACTGTACTCTGCCTCAGCTTCTCCCTTCTTAAAAGAAGTTATCTATTTGTAAACTGCTGATTTGGGGGAAGGAGGTATTGTCCCCATAAGCTTTACACAAAGCATTAATGAGTTCACCATACTTTCCCTCAAGCTTCACTATAAATTTGATGTTTATTCTTACTTCAATTTTAGCAGAAATTCACATTGTTCTGATAGGGGCTCTTTTCAAACTCACATATTGTCCTTCATAATGCTTCAAACTAGATTCTGTATGAACATGTTATAAAAAGTTAGTACAAATGAATTTTGTGTAAAAAATTTGAAATCCAGCATAGTTTTTTCCTAATAGGCATTTTCTATAAACTTTTTGAAGAACCCTCATGCAGCTTTTCACACAGCTACCCCACATCCTTGAGGATCAGAGATCAAGCCATCAGCAGGGTTGGTGCCTTCTAAGGGCTATGAGGGAGAAACCATTTACACCTCTCTCCTGGCTTCTGGTGGGTTGCTCACCATCTTCAGCATTCCAGGGCTTGGAAATGCATCACTCTGATCTCTGCTTTCATCTCCACATGGCGTTCTCCCTGGATGCATCCAGCTCTGTGTCCAGATTTTTCCTCTGGATAAGGACATCAGTCATATTGAATTAGGACCTATCCTAAAGACGTCTTTTTACCCTGATTATCTCTATAAAGACCCTGTCTCCAAATAATGTCACATTCGAGAGGTACGAGGGTTAAGATTTCAACATATTGCAGGTATGCAATTCAACCCATAGCACCCTAGGTCCAAACTGCGCTAGCCCTGAGGATAGAGAAATCAATAAAACAGGATACAGGGAACGAAGCACTCACTGGCCATTGGGAAAAACTCACAGCTGTGTCCCTCTGTTATTCCCGTTGTAAGCACATGAAACTGACATGAAACTTGTGCAAGTCTGGATGCCTAGGACCCAAAGAGTCTACCACTGGGATAACACGTTTTACAACAGGTAAGCAGGTAAGGTTAGGGGATGGTTTCAGATTTCTCAAGTTGAAAATTTAGGAATATGTAAAAAACAGCATCTAGACATATGTAAACCACAGAGTCCAACAGCACAGAGGAAGGAGGCAGTCAGGTGACCAAATCTTCCTAATCCAATATGAAAGCAGCCATAATGATGATGGAACACAAGAGAAAGAGCTGCTTCTCCTGCTCCAGGAAGGAGGAGGCTGCCAGGTAACACTGGGAGACTGTGCTAGAGTTGGTCTGCAGACAAAGGGCAGGAGTTCGAAAGGGGGCACAGGCTAAGGACACTCCGAGTGGAAACAGCAGCCAAGCAGATGCTGCGGAATGACAGGTCCCAAGCGTATTTCTGAGAACTTTGATTTTGCACCTTGTTTCAGACACTTTCTTGTCACTAAGCTGGGGTAGGTGGGAAGTGAAAGTGCAAAATACGGTGGTTTCCGAAATAGGGTGTTTATACACCTAAAAGGTTTTGAAAACTCCTTGATAGGCTATTTTTTAAAAATTAAGTAAAATAATCTAACAAAGTTTCTTAACTTCTGAACATTTCAAAGAAACCCCAAGAGTATGAGAAGTGAGTTCATTTTTACTAATATATTTTGGAATTTTCTTTTCTTTTTTTTTTTGGAATTTTCTGCCACATAGCCTAAACGTAGAAAAGAAAAACTAATCTAAAATTTAATCTGCATTATATTAAAAGGAAAAAAAATCTCTCTTTATCCTCCTTTCTCTCTTCTTCCCTTTAAGTAGACATGGAGGGATTTCTTGAGCTGTTGACTGGGCTCTTCTCCCTCTCCCAGGCCACATAACTTGGCCATTTATTTCCTGCTACCCACTTCAGCCAAAGGCGATTTGCAGAGAGCAGAGGAAAATGGAGGCCTTCACCTTTACCTTTGAGAGCAAAGCTTCAGCCCCAGGTTAAGACCAGGGCTCAGGAAGAATATTTCACCTTTGAAAATAAATCTTTGGCCTCAGCAGCACAGAGGCCTCCTGAGTGGGGTGGACGGGTGTGCAGAGGCTGCAGTGTCCTGGGAAGGGCCACCTGTGCCCATGAAGTGGGCTCCATTCCCACTTTGTGCAGTTTATGCAGGAAGATAGCCTCAGGCAAAGGCAGAGCAGAATCAAAACCCTGAAGTTCCCTTGGAGAGGCAGGCTATGCAAATGCCTATTTGGTGATTCAGAATCAACAAGCCAGACCCAATTTTACATGGGTTCCCTCAGGATGGGTGGGAGCTCCCAAGAGCTTCATGGGAGGTCCAAGTGGGTGGCGGTGGCCTGGAGAGAGTAGGATTGAAGCAGAGCTGGGGTGGCGTGAGAACAAGAGACAACAGCAGTGAACAGCAGGCTCTGACAGCCAAAGAACAGAAAGGAGAGCATCTCCCACCCCCCAAGGGGAGCAGTGCCAGCCCCCAGCATTAGACACATCTGCAGGAAGGGGGCTTCAGCTAACCAAGAATAATGTGCCTCTACCCAGACAGAATGGAGCCTGGGAAATTAAATTATGCTAAAGAGAAGCCAACATGCATTTTCTGCACACCTGGCTTCTGGATCTAACATTTTGTCTGCCCCTAAAATGCGAGCCTTGTTGAATTGGTGTGGGCTTCTTCTTAGTCACCAGGTAGAGCAGAAGGCTGGGGCACAGCCATATGCAGTAACTCAGCCTGCCCTTAAGCAAAGGGCCCGAGGAAGAGGTGAGAGCAAAGAAAAGGAACCACAGATTTTTAAAAGCAAAGCAAATAAAGCAGTGAGGAAAGATAGGGTATGAAGATGGGGTGCCCTTCGAGGCACAGACACTTCCCAGGACCTTACAGCCCTCTGCATACCCCCCTCCACCCCCACTCAGAGGCATCTTTTCCTATGTCAAACTCCTCAAGGCTGGATTCTGGATCCTCCTATGTGACCATCTCAACATCTGTGTTGTTTGCAAAAAAACGTGGGCCCCATAAGGTCAAGGACTGCCTCAAGTGCATTTGAGTGTGTAACAGGGTACTGGGTGATGACTGTGTTAAAGGGACAATATTGGAGTTTTTGACCTGAGTGACTGAGGAGCTCACAGGGGTACAGGGTGTATGAGTCCCACCAAAAGTTCCATGTGCCTTGGAACTGCCCCATCCCACTGGGGATTCCAGTGTGATGTCTTAGCAATGGGTGCCTGAGCAGCAGAGCAAGGTGGAGGAGAGAAGCCCTCCTGGTACCCATCCCCCACACCAGCAAGAGAGAGTGCCAGACTCACAGCCTACCCAACCCACCCTACCTACATCAGCCTGCTTCTGATTGATTCTGTTTTCCCCTGGGGAAAAGGCCAAAAAAAGTCATCTATGCCTCAGCCCCAGCATCCCGAACCTCTGACCAAGCCCTGGACTTCCAACTTTCAGATTTCTTTCAGGTGGGACAAGCAAACCCCATGTTTTTAAACCTCTGCTATTCAGGTTTTTCATTACTTGCAGCCTAACAGAACCCTGGCTGTTCCTGTCTGGAAGTGGGGCATGTAGACAAGGCCTTGGAGAAGCCAGCATCTCTCACCTGTTTTCCAGCCCACAGCTGTAGACACACGGGCTCTTCCTGTGACTACATGGAAGTCATCTGACTTCCTAAACCAGACAGACCTTCTGCCAAAAGACACGAAAGTCTTTGAGGCCACAGACTGACACTGTCAGTTGACCCCTCCAGGATTCTGTTTCCTGACGTATACCCTTGATTCGGTTCATCCAGTTATTGTGATCTGGGCTGTAAACCTTAAGGAGCTCACTTCCTTTGCAAACAACTGAAACCCAAGAATACTCCTTATTTATAAAACAATATGTACACTGATTCTACGGAAGGTTTTCAGTCCTCAGGGTACTAAAATCCTTGTGCCCTTGTGCCTCCTTAACCACAGTACGCATGCTCAAGAGAACTAGAGTTACCAAGAAATCATTTCTATATGTGGGGTCCAACAAACCCAGGTTACAGAAAATGACCTATTTCCAACAAGCTTCATGTAAGGTCCCCCCTACATTAAAGGAATAAATATTATGATGATGTAAAGCAGAACAAAAATACCTGCAGAAAGTCAGAAACGTTCCTCCTGGTGCCTCGATATCACTGCGGTGAGGGGGAACAAAAGGTGGAAAAATCTATTCCACCTTCTTATTCTTGGAGAAGAAAACAACTCTCTAGACAAGAACATGGACCAGCAAACAGAGGGAGAAATTGTGTGTCTACTGATTTCAGTCAATTATTGCAGTTGCTACATTTCTCAGGAGTGTTGACGTCCAGGTCAGGGCTGACCCATGAATGGTCAGCAACACACTCAGGCCAAAAAGGAAGGAGGAGACCTGGCTGTGAATAAAGCTTGCTCGACTCTAGCTCATAATATGAGGAGGTCACAGAGAGCAGATACCTGTGGGCGCTTAGTGAACACTGCAGGGCATGGCACTGGTACTAAAAGGGTCTAAAGTTAAATGGTTATCAGAATGTTTACAGCAAACTTCCCACAGCACAGGTAAGGTAAACTCTTTCTGCCCCTGCGTGAGTCTTTCAACAGAGAGCCCCCAAAACTATGAGTCTTTCATATTAGCCTGTATCCCTCAGTTCTGGACTTTTCCCACTGTACTGGGTTATACATCATCCAAAATTCACCTACAAAGGAACCTCAGCATAGATTCCTCATTCACTGTGAGAATGGATACAGCCTTTCAGGGCATCCTCAAATAGAACCAAGACAGTGAGGTAGAAGGCAGGACTCAACTCCAGAGGCAGGGCTCAGACACTGAACCAAATTGAGAACTAGCTAAAACATGGCCAGGGAAGAAGCAGCTTTCCATAAGACATGCCCACCAGTATGCCATGTCAGTTAACCATTGCTGTGGCAACAACCAGGAATTACTCACCGTTCCATGGCAATGACCCAATGACCTGGAAGTTACCACTTTTTCCTAGAAATGTCTGCATAAACTGCCTTTTAACTGGCATGTCTTTAAAAGTGGGTACAAATATGACTGCTGACCTGCCCCTGAGCTGCTACTCTGGGCACACTGCCTAGGGGGTAGACCCGCTCCACAGGGAGCAGTACCATTGCTGCTGCTTCAATAAAAGTTGCTGTCTAACACCACCACTTGCACTTGAATTCTCTCCTGTACAAAGCCAAGAATCCCCCTGGGCTAAGTCCTAGTTTGGGGTCTTGTCTGTCCTCCATCAGTTGCAATGGTAAGCTGATAAGAAATGGAAATGTAAAGAAAACTCCTACATACCATACCCAGGGAGAAGCCCACTCCCAGGCAGCATCAAGCCCAGAAGGAAGCAAGTGGGGTTTGCAGGACTGCTTGGTTTTTGTCTGTGCAACAGCCACTGGGCCTGGTATGGGGTTGGGGGGCGGCGGGTATGTGGGCAGAAAGAGGAACTGGCAAGTAAGAGTCAGCTTTAAAAAGATGCTGACTCTGGGCTTCCCATTTGGCCATGGCATCAAAGCCTCCTGCCAAATAATTTGGCTCACAAATATTCACCACAGGAGAATGTCTGAGCATTAAAAAGCAAACAAACAACAAAACAATCAGAAACCAAGTACCTCAGCTGGCTGGACAAAAAGACACATGCTTACAAGCCAGCAGAAGCGTGTGCAGACTCCTAAGTGTCACAAGAAGCGCAGCCTGGCCGATTGTGACTTCTGGAATAATCTGTGTCAAAGATTTCAAATGCTGTGTGCAGCTGGCACATGGCTGCTAAGCTTCTAATTTTGTGACCTTTAAGAATGTACAGATGAGCAAAACCCTTTGTAGATCGTTAAAGGGAATTTTAGGCAAAGTTCAGGAGAATGCCATGGTAATTTTCTTAAATGTATCCAGTTAAAAACAGACTTTGTCAGGCAATGTGGAGACCTCTAAATTCACATCTTCTAAGGACATGAAGAGAAGGGAGTTTGAGGCTATTTTCACAAGAAAACCTCCAGCCAGTTTTATGGTGCCACTCATCCAAGCTGCCTAATTAAAGGCATCAAGACTTCTGTCTGAAAAGACTGCCTTGGATTTATATAGCACCCATCTTCCTGTAAATGCCCCCAAAAGTCTTGGGAGTTCATCTCCTTTGCATTTTCACCCCATCACACAGACCACCATGACCACACATTAATGTCCCTTCCACCAGCCTCCATCTTTCCCCAGGGAGAAGCAAGAAAGCATTGTTTTGAGACTTCTGCAGGGTCCTTCCCTCATATGGTGTATGCTTTGAAACCACCACCTCCCCCAATCCACCACTCCATGGGTGACCTCCTTCAAAGCCGTTAGCTCTCCACAGGAAACCTCTTCCTCCAGAACACCTGTCATCAGCTCCCCCAGCTACCTTAATTTCCTTCACCAAAACACTCTACATTGCAATCATGTGACCGTGCAATTGTTTGACATGTATATTAGTTTCCTGTAGCAAATTACCACAAACTCAGTGGCTTCAAACAACACAAATCTATTCTCTTACAGTCCTGGTAGTCAGAAGTCCAAAATGGGTCTCTCAAGGCTGAAAGCAAGGTGTCAGAGGGCTGGTTCCTTTGGAAGGCTCCAGCAGAGTATCTGTTCCTTGCCTCTTCCAGTTCCTAGAGCTGCCAGTATTGCTCGGTTTGTATCTGCATCACTTCCACCTTCACTTTTGTCATCACATGGTCTTCTCCTATGCTGATCACCTGCCTCCTCCTTACAAAAACCCCTGTGATTACATTAGGCCAATGCAGAATCATCTCTCCATCTCAAGATCCTGAACTTAATCACATCTGCAAAGTCCATTTTACCACATACGATAATGTTCACATGTTCCAGGGATCAGGATATGAACATGGTGGGGAGGTGGTGATTACTCAGCTTAATACACAGTGTGTCTTTCCCACTAGGATGTTAGCTGATTTAGTCTTTATGTTCAAGGATCCAGCACAGAGACAGACTCATTGTTCAGAGAACGAATGAGGAAACGAACTGAAGAGTGAATGTGCAAATAAAGTTCTTCCCTCACCTCCTGTATGCTCCCTTTGAGCTCTTATTTATTTATTCACCAATCCATATCCTTTTCCTCTCTCTTCCCCAGCTCCTGCTTCTTCCTCACATGTACACCAGGGCATCCAGCACATTGATTTGTCCCCAGTCACCTTAGCCTGTCTCCTGCTGCAGCTGTCTCATTTTGGTGAAGTGAATGTCCAGGTTTCCCTCTGCTCCCAGCTGCAACATGGATCTGTGAAAGACTGTAAAATGGAAGTCTTCACATCCCAGTTCTCTCTGCCCTTCATTGTCTCGTAACTCTTTAAACAGCTTATTCTTGGAGAGGAAAACAATTCTCTAGACAAGAACACAGACTAGCAAACAGAGGGAAATAATTGTCTAGACAAGAGAGAATTTTCCTCTAGCAAAGAGAGGGAAAACAATTCTCTAGACAAGAACACAGACCAGCAAACAGAGGGAGAAATCGTGTGTTTACTGATTTTAGTCAGTTATTGCAGTTGCCACATTTCTCAGGTATTAACGTCCAGGTCTGGGCTGACCCATGAACGGTCAGCAACATACTCAGGCCAACAAGGAAGGAGGAGACCTATACATTACTTGGTTAGTAAGTTGTAGAAGACCCATGGAATGCAAACTTTCCTTGTCCATGGACATGTGGACAAACTGTCTAGTGACTATCATCAATTTTGCATCTATTTGTAAATTCTATTTCAGCATTCCTATTGTTCTAGCTATGCATGGCATTTTTCATTCTCCTTTGGATTGATTGTAGCATCTTACTGGTTCCCCTCATTAATTAATGAATTAAATGTAATCTTTGAAATGTGTTCATTTTACATTCATGTGTCATGATTTTACCTTTTTTTTAAAAAAAGTTTTTTTTACAGATCTCAGGAGAGAGGCAGCTGCATCAACAAATACAAGGGCTAGCCGTCCTCTAGAGAATTCACAGTTGAAGTGTGCATTCAACGCACCCTGTGCCTTTCCCCACCTTTCATTTCCTTTACCGTATATAGCAGTTGGATGGAACACATTGCAGAAGGAACAGTGGAAAAGCATGCTCACACAGCACATGCCTGGCAGGCTCCCCTAGAGCAGCTGGGATCTCTATGCCCCCACCTCCACCTTTTAATCTCACAGATTTGTTGGTCTCTTCTCTCCCTTTAACACCAATCAAGAGATGACTTGAAGAGGCTCTGGCTTCCCCTTAGCCACTCTCAGCTGTCTTCCCCACCCCATCTGATCCTCACACTGGTAGTTGTTCTCTTCTCAAGCCTACACAAGGTCTATGCCAGCACAGCCTCCCAGCCCACTTCCCACCCCTACAACCATCACATGGAGACATTCTGGAGTTACCACTTCATCCATGAGGAGCTGCCTACCAGCCTTTAGAAAGAAAAGTCTGCTTCCAAACAGGAGAAGGGGTTAGACCGAGGGCTACCTCCTGGCCAGGTGACAGAGAACTAGAGAAGCCAGATTTAGCCAGATTTCTGCCAATCCAAGAAAAAAGGTAGATGGCCAAGCAGCTGCAGGGAAGAAAATATTTTTTTTTCTTACTCATCTTTAGGGTCATAGCTGAGGCACCTATGGTAAAATACAGATTAACAAGAGAAACATCAAACTTATTTAATTTAAATTGTATGTGACATAAGAGACATAAGGGAAAAAGACCCAGAGAGGCTGGGTGCAGTGGCTCACACCTGTAATCCCAGCCCCTTGGGAGGCTAAGGCAGGCAGATCACCTGAGGTCAGGAGTTTGAGACCAGCCTGGCCAACCTGGTGAAACCCCATCTCTACAAAAATTAAAAAATTAGCCAGGAATGATATGATGGCAGGTGCCTGTAATCCCAGCTATTCGGGAGGCTGTGATGGGAGAATTGCTCGAACCCAGGAGGCGGAGGTTGCAGTGAGCCAGGATCACACCATTGCACTCCAGTCTGGGTGACAGAGCAAGACTCCACCTAAAAAAAAAAAAAAAAACCCAAAGAAATAGGGAAACCTGTTTTTGTTCTAAGTTTGATGGAGAAGTGGATAGTAGTGGTGAAGCGTGATCAGACAAAACGAGTATTATCTAATAGTGATAAACAAGGGGGAACTCAGGAAGGCCTGTTTGTTCGGCTTTTTTTCTGTGTCCCTGTGTCTTCAGAGATAAAGATGTTCCTCCCCTCCAGTACAGAGTGAGCACCTCTCACACAAGATCCTTTGACTTGCTTCAGGGGAAGGTCAGCTTAGTTTCATGCCCTGCTTCAGGAAAAGAAGTGTGAGGAGAAGGTGAGAGTGGTATTCTTGCTTCTGCTGTTTCCTCCAATGCCAATGTGCCATATTTTGGGGTAGTATTCCCTGAACTCCACCACAGCCTCAGAGGCTGGGGCTTTGCCCAAGGGTGAATCACAGCACTCTGCCAGGTGTTTCAAACAGCACAGGTTAGTTATGGGGTATTGATTCAAAATAGCTACTACACATGAGCTTGTCGCCCTGCACTGACTCATTCTGTTACCACTACTGTTAACTCTGACCTAGGATTTGTGGTTAATTTGGGATGACATGCATGCTTCAGATCTCAGGCCCTAGTGACCTTACCTATAAATTTGGGGTGGAAAGTGATAGGCCTGGATGACCCTCAGTGGCCCTTCTAGCACAAAAATTTCTCAAGTCAGAAGAGTGCTTCCACTCTCCCTGGGACAGTGGCCCCAAATAAACCATAAGTGATCATCTTTCCAGTGGAGTTTATACGCTTAGCGTTGTGTTTACATTACTGACTGTAAGCAGGACCAGCACCTGTCATTCACTCACCCATTCCTTCCATCTGGATACAAGGCAGCAGAAACCAGCGGAATGCTTTTATTCACAGAGCTGGATGCCTACACCAGAAAACAAACATTATAGTGGCAGAAATACTTTTTTTTTGAGATGGAGTCTCACTCTGGCACCAAAGCTGGAGTACAGTGGGGGGTGATCTTGGCTCACTGCAGCCACCAC
Source organism: Ateles fusciceps (assembly GCA_036589455.1). NCBI lineage: Eukaryota > Metazoa > Chordata > Mammalia > Primates > Atelidae > Ateles > Ateles fusciceps. The sequence continues at coordinate 236,957 of JAZHEH010000198.1, read as the reverse complement.
CTCCCAGACTTAAGTGATCCTCCACCTCGGCCTCCCAAGTAACTGAGATTATAAGCACACACCACTACACTCATTTTTGTATTTTTAGTAGAGATGAGTTTTCACCATGTTGTCCATGCTGGTCTTGAACTTCTGACCTCAAGAGATCCACCTGCCTCAGCCTCCCAAAGTGCTGGGATTACAGGCATGAGCCATCACGCCCAACCACAAATACATTTTAAATTGCAATTATGATCACTTCTTTGGATGACAGGCTGCTCCTAAGGGAATGTATAATGAGAATCTGACTTAAACATGGGGTCAGGGGAGTCTTCCCCTAAAGAGGAGTAAATGGGTTTAGGAGATAGTTCATGTTTCACCATTAAGTATAATGCAACCTACAGGAATTTTGTAAATGCCTTTATTATTTTAAGAAAGTTTCCTACTGTTCATAGTTTGCTGAAAGTTTTTATCATGAATGGATATTGACTTTTGATAAATGCTTTTTTGTGTTCCTTGAAAAGATTTTATGATTTTAATCCTTCATTCTGTTAATAGAGTAAATTACATTGATTGGGTTTCTAATGCTTAACCAAGCTTGCATTCCTGGGATAAACCCAACTTAATAAAGATGTATTACCCTTTCTCTAATATTAATGGTAGTCAGAGACAGGGGCCCAGGTAATCTAATTCTGCCTGTAATTCTTGACATGATTTGGATTTGTGTCCCCACCCAAATCTTATGTTGAATTATAATACTCAGTGTGGGGTCTGGTGGGAGGTGACTGGATCATGGGGGTGGTTCTTTGTGAATGGTTCTCTGGTTTCTTCTTGGTGCTATTCTTGTGATAGTGAGTTCTTGGCGGATCTGGTTGTTTAAAAGTGTACAGCACCTCCTCCCTCACTCGCTCTTGCTCCTGCTCCTTCCTACCAGGTAAGATGCCTGCTCCCCCTTCACCTTCCGCCATGATTGTAAGTTTCCTAAGGTCTCCCCAGAAGTGGAGCTGATGCCAGCATCATGCTTCCTGTTCACCCTGCAGAACCACGAGCCTACTAAACCTCTTTTCTTTATAAATTACCCAGTCTCCAGTATGTCTTCATAGCAATGCCAGAACAGATTAAAAATTCTCAATCCTCATTTTAAAATAATCACCATCTCCTAAGGCTGGGTGAAGACATAATATGTGTTACAAGGGAGCATCGTAAATGCTGGAGACACAGGTTGATTTATAAATGCTCTGCCATGATGCGGGATATATAGCAAGACAGGTTTCAGTATGAGCCACACCTTGAATGACAGCAGGGAAAATCACTTTTAATGGATGCCACGGGCTGGCAGGCATGGAAAAGACAGAGAAAGCCTGGGAAACAGAGAGCACACCAGCACACCAGCGTGGCTGGGTAGGAGAAGGGCTGTCCGTGGATGAGATGACTGCTGGGCTGTGGCATTCGAACCTTATCCTCCTGATCCGCAGGGAACCAAGAACCCAGGAAAGGGCTCACAATACAAAGATAAGTGAATAAAGTGTGATACAAAACTGGAATGCAGAATGACTTCATTTTATTAAATTGTGTGTGAGATGAGAGAGGGTGGTTGTATTAGTTTGCTAGGATGGCCAAAACAAATACCATCAGTTGGGTGGCTTAAACAACAGAAATTTATGTCTCACAATTCTAGAGGCTCAAAGTCCACAATTGAGGTGTCAGTAGGATTGGTTTCTGCTGAGGCCTCTCACCTGGGCTGGCAGACGGCCGCCCTCTCGCTGCCTCCTCATGTGGTTGTCCCTCTGTGAACAAGACCTCCTCGTGTTTCTTCTGTGTCCAAATTTCCTCTTTTATAAGAACATCTGTCAGTTTGGATCAGGGTCCACCCTACCAGCTTCATTTTAATTTAATTACCTCTTTAAAGGGCCCATCTCCAAATACAGTCAAGTTCTGGCATCACCATTTCCAGTGACTGAGGAGGCCAGAGAACAATGAAGATGGTGTCTGCCCTCCATGTGTGCTGTGCTAAGCACAGGCAGAATCTGAAGGTCACCAGGTGGAGCCCATGGCTCCCTGTCCTGGGGTTTGAGGAATGCAGCCTTGCTGGGCCTCACTGGCCGGCACATCCAGATCCAGCTGCTCTTCCTCACTCCATGCTTGTCCTGGTCAGCCAGAGCCTGAGCACCTGTGCTTCAGCCAACAGCGTGCTCACTGCAGCAGCATCAGAGCCCCTCTTTCCTCTTCAGAGGCTGAGTCAGAGCAACTTCACTTCAATGCATGACACCTGAGAGGCACCTGCACACAGGTGCACAGCTGGAGAGAAAAGTCAGCAGCCTGCCTTGCCAGAGGATGGACAGACCACGTTTGGACTTCAGTTTCCAGGTGGAACAGAAGTATTTCTATATTCTTTACCTTAAAAATTAATTGAAAGGCCCTGTCTGTTCCCAAGTGTCTAACGTCTAAGAGAGTTGCGTATATAGTCTGGTTAAGGATATCCTCTCCTTCTCTCCTTCCCCCTCCCATTTTTACTGTAAAAACATTTTGACTAGAAAAAGAAAACCTCTTATGTACTCACTCTTCCAGGCAAGATTCTTTTTTCTTTTTCCTCTGGTTTTTTTTTTTTTTTTTTTTTTCATTTCCTTACATTCTCTGTGCATTTGCCTATGCACCAGGGGGATTTAAACAATAGATTGGGAAAACAGAGGAGAGGGCACTGAGGGTGCCCTTTTGTAGTAGAAATTGATTTTGCAGCCCTCCCCTCCCCTGACACACACGCACATGCACACACTGGGTATTTTGTTAGCCTTAACCAAAGATCAAAACAACATAGCATTGACCTTAACTCACAGCCTCCAGATACAGGGAAAAGTCTCTGAGTAGGGGAGTATATGCTCCCCACCAAAGCTCTTCCACTTCCAAAAACCTTGGGAAGTGGGGTTGATATTCTGAATCTGCAGGGCTCACAGAGGAGTTATGGGATGCCTGACACATGGGAGCAAGCCTCTGCCCACAGTCACTCAGCCAGCATGTTGTGGAGCCAGGATTTTAAATCAGATCCAGCCAGTTCCAGAATCATTACTTTTCTGTTACATACGCATACCAGGCTGCCTCTGTCTAGATTATCCTCCAAAAAGCCCTAGGGAGGCGGCAGCAGCATGAGCTGCAGACAGGCAGCCAAGAAGTGAGGCCCCAGCCAGGGATCTGAGCGTGGTCTTGCCCTTGGGACACAAGGCATCCCTCCAAGAGGTCACAGAAATCAGCAGCTTTCACCGGGAAGCCCCGAGTCCTGGGATTGGGGTGCTGGAGGGGGATCCAAAGAAAATAACTATTGGTTTGGAAGGAGATGCTGTTCTCCATCTCGGCCAGCTGTTAAAGGGACATGGATTGAACTCGTAGGCTGGGAGGGGCATTTTGTTTTCCTTGGCCACATCAGCCTGTTTTTACAGTTGAGAGAGCAGGAGATGACTCTCCAGCCTGTGGCAGAGAGAAAGTGCCCTTGGGCCAACTCCGTGGAAGATGTTCCCACCCCCCTTCCAGGAGGAGCTCATGCTGGTGGGTGCACGACCCAACTGGTGGCTGACACAAGGTCAGCGGGCACTCTCTGCCTTGCTGAGGCCTCAGGCTGTGGGCTACAAAAGCCCTGGGTACCCCCTGCAAAGGCCCCAGCTTCCCCTCTGAAGCCAAGTCTTTACTTCCCCTTCACCATGAAAAATGTCTTCACAGACTGTCATTCTTTGGTCTCTTGACTGCCTTTCTCCAGTTGCCATTCACAGTCTCCCAGAGATGGGATGTCTCTCTAGAAGACACCTGGGTTGTGAGGATCTATGGTCAATTTTGGTCAATGACAAATTACATACACCACAGTGGCTCCCTCAGATTATAAAGGAGCCAATAATTCCTATCGCCAAGTGACAGTGCTATGCCATCTAAACTTGTGTAATTATACTCTGTGATGTTCACACAATGACAAAATCACCTAATGATGTATTTCTCAGAATGTTTCCCTGTTGTTAGGTGACACGTGACTATATTCAGAAACAAGGAGGCTCCGGTGCAAAAGAACATCACTTCCATGTGTGGGTAGGTCTTCTGGGTCCATCACAGGCAGCCAGTTCAAGCAGTCCATCTGTCAACAGAACTCTTCTTCCAGATTCACTGGACAGAACTGATAGGACCATCCTCCTTTCTTCGTTCCCTTCCTTCTATCCTCTCTACCTTCTTCTTCTCCTTTCATCCTCTCTCCTTCCTCCCTCCTTCCTTTCCTTCCCTTCAGAGGATCCTGCAGAGGCTCTGGGTGTCAGAGCAAAACACTCCAAAGATCAGTGGAGGAGACATGGATCCCTACATCTCCATACAACTTCACCCAAGGTACAATCACCCTCTCTGGGATGACAAAGAGAAAGAAAGAGAGGGAGGAAAGCTTTGTTAAGCATCTATTGAGTGGTAAGTGACCTCACAAGCCTATGAGAAGGTATGGGGCTTCCCATCCGTATGGATGAGGTTGAATATGGGAGTCAAGAGGGTTATTGGTAGAGACAAGACCGGGACTGCAGGTTTCTGGTGCCAGTGTTCACACCTGTGCCACTCAGCATCACAGAGCTACAGAAATGAAATTCCCCCAAAGAGGCTGCTTCTGAAACCAGTGACTTGCCCAAAGGCCACAATAAAAAAGAGTCCACATATCTGTACACCTGGGACACTGAAAATGCAATCACACGTCACCAGGTGAATGAGTCCTGCAGATGGCAGGGCCAGCCCATATCAGCTCACAAGACTTGATCGTGAAGTAGTCTGGAATTTTGTAAGCTGGTTGTTAAATAATCATTAGCTTGGCATCAGCCATGGTGGAGGTGTTGACACTGGTAAATGCTAAAACTGAGGTCTTCTTTTGTTTTTTGATTTTTTGGTGGGTTTTGTTTTTGTTTTCTGAGAACCAATTGACCAGAACACCACTGGATGTCTTTTACAGATGCTGAGCAAAAGCAGCCCCATACAAAAGAGGACACTGTATGAGGAGGTCAAGGACAACAAAGCTGAGCTATGGTGACAGAGGTCACAGGCATGGCAGGGCATCTGGGGAGCTGGTTGTGTTCTGGGTCTTGATCTTGGTGGTGGTTTCATGGGCATGGTCAGTATAGGAAAATTCACTGTGCTTCACATTTATGATGGAATGTTTTTCATAGACACAGCCTCATAACATTTCTATGCATCTTGGTAGTGGGGAAAGAAAATGGGGGCCCTCTATTCCCTTTTATGAGAAAAAAAAGATCACTGATTGAACCTTTAAAAGAGATTAAATGAGGCTTCATACATGGGACTCTTGAAGAGCTCAGGATCAGGAATCAGCAGCTCCATCCAGCTCTGCAAACTTGGGCAAGTTCTAATCACTCCAGGCTTCAGTTTCTTCCTGTGTTAAGTGGAGATAATAACTTCTACTTCTAGGGTTGTTGAGGAGATTAAATATGTGTCACTTTGTCTAAAATACTACAAATGTTCAATATGTTGGCTATTATTGTTAATCAGCCCCACAGGTGGGTAGGAGAAGGGAAAGAGAAGAAGAATGCATATTTGAGAATATAGCCAGTGAAGGAGAGCACACGGTTCCTGCCTGATATGTGTTTGGCTCTGTTCTTTCCCTGTGGCTGGCTGAGCTCCCTCCTAACTCTGAATATATTGAATCTGCAATGGTTTAGAATGGTCCTGGGTCAAATGATCCCAACTTGGAGCAAGTTTGATTCTGGGGCACACCTGGGGACACGCTCCAATCTGGATTCACATGGAGGACACATTTTCCCAGCTAAGCCCATAGATAGTTCACAGTTCAGCTCTGAAGGAATCATACCAATCATGGAAGGGCTGAAAATTCTGACAAAGGCTTATAGAAAGATCCTCACAAAAAATATAAATAATGAAAATTACAGAGTTTCCATTTCTCTCCAAGTGGATTGTGTGTTAGAATTGTTTCACACTTTGATCCCAACATGATTTCCACCCAGTCTATTAGTAAATATGAATCATAGATCCTCAGGTCTAAAAGGGTCCCAGGAAACTCTTATCCAATGGCCTACTGGATGCTTAAATTCTAAATTTCACTAGCTCAGTGGTTGGTCGGCCAGCACGTCCAACACACTGGACAACATGTTCTAGAACACGGAGCTCACTACTTCATAGGCAGCCATGGCATCCATGCATAGCGGTGTGGCAACATTCCTGTGGCTAAGAGAAACCAGCCTGACCGTGGTTCACAGTGAGCCTGGGCGTCTGCCTCGGGGTCACCCAATGACATCAGAAAGACACCTTTTCCACAAAACATTCCCCATCCTGTGTGCAAACACCTTCCACCCGCCCGCCCTCCCATTTCCTAGGCTCAGCCATGCCTTTGGAAGCTAGCACCTTTGCTTCTTCCACATGTCTCCATTTCCCATTTCTTCATCTTCCTAGTCTTGCCTTTGCATTTTTAACTATTGCAAAAGTACCAAAACAAGGCCCAAAAAGCCTTTTGCCTTCAAAACCAACTTTTTCTTTCAAAAAAATGTTTTCCTCAGTTCACGGCATCCAGACCTTTTGCAACCTGTCTTTGCCTGTTCTTCCAGCCTTATCTTCTGATGCTGCCCACATCCACTCTCTCCTTCAGCAGTAATGGGTCTTCCTCCACGACTCTGTATGCTATTCCCTGCACCCTGTCATTGCCCCCACAATCTCAGCTCAGATGCTGCTTCTTCCCCTCACTATGAGGCCATACCAGTGTCTATCTGTGCCTCACTATCCTCCCCAGCAGGTCGCTTCTCCCTCCATGGTGTCTCAAGGAATCTCTTCCCACCTATCCCACCATCCTGGGATCATTTCTTTGTATTTCTCTCTCCTACCAGACAGTGAAAGCTTGGATCAGAAACCAAGCGTTGTGTCTCATCTTCCAGCACCTTCCAGCCTTCTCACACCTGTTATAACTACCACTGATTGATTGATTGATGTTTAGAAACAGGTCTCACTGTGTTACCCAGGCTAGACTGCAGTGGCTATTCACAGGCACAGTTATGCACCTACTATTTTTTTTTTTTATCAACTTTTAAGTTCCAGGGTTCATGTGCACAATGTACAGGTTTGTTACATAGATAAACACGTGCCATGGTAGTTTGCCGCACAGATCAACCCATCATGTAGGTATTAAGCCCACCATCCATTAGCTATTCTTCCTGATGCTCTTCCTCCCATGCACCTTCCGACAGGCCTCAGTGTGTGTTGTTCCCTGCCATGTAGCCATGTATTCTCATTGTTTAGATCCCACTTAAAAGTGAGAACACGCAGTGTTTGGTTTTCTGTTCCTGAGTTAGTTTGCCAAGGATAACGGCTTCCAGCTCCATCCATGTCCCTGCAGAGGACGTGATCTCGTTCCTTCTTATGGCTGCACAATATTCCATGGTGTATATGTACCACATCTTCTTTATCCAGTCTACTGTCGATGGGCATTTGGGTTGATTCCGTATCTTTGCTATTGTGAATATTGCTGCAATGAACATACGCGTGCATGTATCTTTATAATAGAATGGTTTATATTCCTTTGGGTATATGCCCAATAATGGGATTGCTGGATATTTCTGGATCAGATGGTATTTCTGTTTCTAGATCTTTGAGAAATTGCCACACTGTCTTATACAATGGTTGAACTAACTTACACTCTCACCAACAGTGTAGAAGCGTTCCTTTTTCTCCACAGCCTTGCCAGCATCTGTTGTTTCTTGATTTTTTAATAATCGCCATTCTGACTGGCTATTTTTGTGGTTTTGATTTGCATTTCTCTAATGATCAGTGATATTGAGCTTTTTGTCATCTGTTTGTTGGTTGCATGAATGTCTTCTTTTGAGAAGTGTCTGTCGTGTCCTTTGCCTACTTTTTAATGGGGGCACCTACTATTTTTAAAGAATAATTTTTCCTGCGCCAGTAACCCAAGTCTGCCAAATATGTGTTTGCCATAAATTAGCTGGTTGTGTTTCTTTAAGAACTGTCAAGAGCCCATTTCCTGATATAAATCACAGTTTGTGTGGAAATAGTAGCTATGTTCAGCAACATGTTCAGATGCTAATCTCACTTAAGCCCAGTACATCAGTGCGTTTCTCAACATGGATTTCTAAGAAGAAAGCTACAGTAAGGGTTCCAATTACAAGATTTGCTCACAAAAGTGAGTCACAGTTGTAAAAATCAGCACACTTGGTGCACAGTATATAGAACACAGTCCCTTTGATGAGGCTTTTATTGTCTTTGGATCTTGATCGTGTTTTCAAAATTATATTCCATCAAGCCAGAAGTTATTACAAGTTAGTAAAAATGAGTATGTTTCTTATAATTAAAAATGTGATGCCAGACTTTGAGCTTATGAAAAGATGGAGATGCACTTTTCCCTATTCCTTCTGGGAAGTACAACTGAAAACCCTGGACATTATATGTAAAATCCGTAACTAGGTAAGAAGATTCTGAGAGGCAGAGAGAAGGCAGACAGGAGGCTAGAAACCTCAACACGCAAGTAACAACATGATAAGGATTTCCAACTTAACGTTTTGCCTCATATATGCCAGAATTAGAGCTGAACAAGCCAGCAAACTGGAAACACCAGTGGGCACAGACAAAAATAGCCTTGACAAAAGCCTGCTCCCCCACAGCCAAAGAGTCAGCAAAAATTAGCCTAGCAAGACAGAACACTTTCAGACAATAACCATTCTACTCCAGCCACATACCAAAGGAAAACTGTGACTCGGCCACTACCCACACCAACCAGAGGCAGTGGGAGCCTAGACTTGCACCCTCATCAGGCTGCCGGAATGTGCCCCAATCTCCTGTCAGGTAGTGTCAGAGGAAGTCGAGTAGGGAGCCAGGACTTCTATCCCCACCAAGCAGTAATGAGAATCCTCCATCACTGCATGGTGCCTTTAGAGACTGCCTGGTCAGTCTGGATTTTCACCCTCAGCTCATAGTTATAAGGCCCCCCACTCCCTGTTAGTGTAGTCTCAAAGGAGAGTGGAGAACAGGATTCACCACAGTCCAGTGTAATAAGGCCCACACCCCATAATTAGTGGTGTCAGTTGAGGCTGCATGGGGAGCAGAAATGAGTCACTCATATCTTTTGCAGCCAGGGAGGTACCAGTAGATACCAACACTGAGAGAACAGAGATGTCAGATTATCTGACAAAGATTCTAAAGAAGGTGTCATAAAAATGCTTTCATGAACAATTATAAGCACACTAGAAACCAATAAAAAATTGAAACTCTCAGCAAATAAATTGAAACTCTCAACAAAGAAAAAGAAGATATACAAAAAAAGAACCAAATTGAAATTTTGGAAGTGAAAAATACAATAATTAAAATAACAGGCTCGGTGGATGGGATCAGCAGCAGAATCGGGGGGCGGACAGGGAAGAATCAGTGAGCTGGAACACAGAACAATAGAAATACTCAGTCTGACCAACAGAGAGAAAGTAGCCTGAAAAATAATCATAAACAGAGCCATAGGGATGTGCGGGACTGTAACAAAACACACACCTTTTATACTACGAGTTCTCAAGGGAGAGGAGAGACGGCACAGGGCTGACGAACTACTAAAGCAAATAATGACTAAAAACTTCCAGATTTGGCAATACCTAAAGATTCAGCAAGCTGAGAAAACCAAAAACAAGGTCAAACCAAATAAATCTATGCAAAAATCTATCATAATCAAACTTTTGAAAATTAAAACAAAGGAAAAAACCTTAAAATAGTAAGAGAGAAATGACATCTTCCCTACAAACTGTCTCTCAGACCACAGTGCAATCAAGTTAGAACTCAGCATTCAGAAACTAACTCAGAACCGCACAGCTTCATGGAAACTGAACAACTGGCTCCTGCATGTTGACTGGATAAACAATGAAACGAAGGCAGAAATAAAGATGTTCTTCAAAACCAACGAGAACGAAGACACAACATACCAGAATCTCTGGGACACATTTAAAGCAGTCTCTAGAGGAAAATATATAGCAATAAATGCCCATATGAGAAGCAAGGAGAGATCTAAAATTGACACCCTAAAATTGAAAGAGCTAGAGGAGCAAGATCAAAAAAACTCAAAACCTAGCAGAAGACAAGAAATAACTAAGATCAGAGCAGAACTGAAGGAGATAGAGACACAAAAAACCCTTCAAACAATCAATAAATCCAGGAGCTGGTTTTTCGGAAAAGATCAACAAAATAGACAGACCACTAGCCAGATTAATAAAAAAGAAAAGAGAGAATAATCAAATAGATGCAATAAAAAATGATAAAGGGGATATCACCACAGATTCCACAGAAATTCAAACCATCATCAGAGATTATTACAAACAACTCTATGCACATAAACTAGTAAACCTGGAAGAAATGGATAAATTCCTGTACACTTGCATCCTCCCAAGCCTAAACCAGGAAGAAGTCAAAACCCTGAATAGCCCAATAACAAGGTCTGAAGTTGAGGCAGCAATTAAGAGCCTACCACCCAAAAAAAGCCCAGGTCCAGACAGATTCACAGCCGAATTCTACCAGACATACAAAGAGGAGCTGGTACCATTCCTTCTGAAACTATTCCAAACAATCCAAAAGAAGGGAATCCTTCCCAAATCATTTTATGAGACCAACATCATCCTGATACCAAAACCTGGCAGAGACTCAGCAAGAAAAGAAAACTTCAGGCCAATATCCATGATGAACATAGATGTAAAAAATCTTCAATAAAATACTGGTAAACCGATTGCAACAGCAAATCAAAAAGCTTATCCACTATGATTAGGATTCATCCCGGGGATGCAAGGCTGGTTCAACATATGCAAGTCTATAAACATAATTCACCACATAAACAGAACCAAAGACAAAAAACCACAGGATTATCTCAATTGATGCAGAAAAGGCCTTTGACAAAATTCAACATCTCTTTATGCTAAAAACCCTCAATAAACCAAGTATTGGTGGAACATATCTCAAAACAATAATAGCTATTTACAACAAACTAACAGCCAATATCATACTCAATGGGCAAAAACCGGAAGCATTCCCTTTGAAATCTGGCACTAGAAAAGGATGTCCTCTCTCACCACTCCTATTCAATATAGTACTGGAAGTTCTAGCCAGTAAAATCAGACAAGAAAAAGAAATAAAGGGTATACACATAGGAAAGGAGGAAGTCAAACTGTCTCTATTTGCAGACGACATGATTGTATATCTAGAAGACCCCATCGTCTCAGCCCAAAATCTCTTGAAACTGATAAGCAACTTCAGCAAAGTCTCAGGATACAAAATCAATGTGCAAAAATAACAAGCATTCCTATACACCAATAACAGACTTAAAGAGAGCCAAATGAAGAATGAACTGCCATTCACAATTGCTACAAAGAGAATAAAATACCTAGGAATACAACTAACAAGGAACGTAAAGGACATATTCAAGGGGAACTACAAACCACTGCTCAATGAAATAAGAGAGAACACAAACAGATGGAGAAACATTCCATGCTCATGGTTAGGAAGAATCAATATCATGAAAATGGCCATACTGCCCAAAGTAATTTACAGATTCAACGCTATCCCCATCAAGCTACCAATGACCTTCTTCACAGAACTGGAAAAAACCACCTTAAACTTCATATGGAACCAAAAGAGAGCCCGCATAGCCAAGTCAATTCTAAGCAAAAAGAACAAAGCGGGAGGCATCACACTCCCAGACTTCAAACTATACTACAAGGCTACAGTAATCAAAACAGCATGGTATTGGTACCAAAACAGAGATATAGACCAATGGAACAGAACAGAGGCCTTGGAGGCAACACAACACATCTACAATCATCCAATCTTTGACAAACCTGACAAAAACAAGCAATGGGGAAAGGATTCCCTGTTTAATAAATGGAGTTGAGAAAACTGGCTAGCCATGTGCAGAAAGCAGAAACTGGACCCCTTCCTGAAACCTTACACTAAAATTAACTCCAGATGGATTAAAGACTTAAACATAAGACCTAACAACATAAAAACGCTAGAGGAAAATCTAGGCAAAACCATTCAGGACATAGGCGTAGGCAAGGACTTCATGACCAAAACACCAAAAGCATTGGCAACAAAAGCCAAAATAGACAAATGGGACCTAATCAAACTCCACAGCTTCTGCACAGCAAAAGAAACAGTCATTAGGGTGAATCGGCAACCAACAGAATGGGAAAAAAGTTTTGCACTCTACCCATCTGACAAAGGGCTGATATCCAGAATCTACAAAGAACTAAAACAGACTTACAAGAAAAAAACAAACAAGCCCATTCAAAAGTGGGCAAAGGATATGAACAGACACTTTACAAAAGAAGACATACATGAGGCCAACAAACACATGAAAAAATGCTCATCATCACTGGTCATTAGAGAAATGCAAATCAAAACTACATTGAGATACCATCTCACGCCAGTTACAATGGCGATCATTAAAAAATCTGGAGACAACAGATGCTGGAGAAGATGTGGAGAAATACGAGACTTTTACACTGTTGGTGGGAGTGTAAATTAGTTCAACCATTGTAGAAGACAGTGTGGCGATTCCTCAAGGACCTGGAAATAGAAATTCCATTTGACCCAGCAATCCCATTACTGGGTATATATCCAAAGGATTATAAATCATTCTACTATAAGGACACATGCACATGAATGTTCACTGCAGCACTGTTTACAATAGCAAAAACCTGGAACCAACCCAACGCCCATCGATGATAGACTAGACAGGGAAAATGTGGCACATATACACCATGGAATATTATGCAGCCATCAAAAACGATGAGTTCATGTCCTTTGTAGGGACATGGATGAATCTGGAAACCATCATTCTCAGCAAACTGACACAAGAACAGAAAATCAAACACCACATATTCTCACTCATAGGCGGGTGTTGAACAATAAGAACACATGGACACAGGGAGGGCAGCATCACACACTGGGGTCTGTCGGGGGAAATAGGGAGGGACAGCGGCAGGTAGGGAGTTGGGGAGAGATAGCATGGGGAGAAATGCCAGGTATAGGTGATGGGGGAGGAAGGCAGCAAATCACACTGCCATGTGTGTACCTATGCAACAATTTTGCATGTTCTTCACATGTACCCCAAAACCTAAAATGCAATTAAAAAAAAAAAGAAATGACATCTTACCTATAGGTAAAAACCAATTCAGATAACAGCACATTTCTCATTGGAAACCACAGAGTCCAGAAGGAAATGGCATATTTTTCAAGTGTTTAAAGAAAATAACTGTCCACCTAGAATCCTATATCTAACAAAAATATCAGAAATTAATGGGAAATTAAGGCATTCCCAAATGAAGAAAACTAAGATAATTTGTAGCAAACAGACCTATAATAAAAGGAGAGGGTAAAAGAAGTTCTATAAATACAAAAGAAATGATAAAGGAAGAAACCTTGGAAAATCAGAAAGGAAGGAAGAAAACAGCAAACAAAAATGTGGATAAATACAATACACTTTCTGTATTAGTCCGTTTTGACACTGCTATAAAGACATACCAAGACTGGATAATTTATAATTAAAAGAGATTTAATTGACTCACAGTCCACATGGCTGGGGAGGCCTCAGGAACCTTACAATCATGCCAGAAGGCAAAAGGAAAACAAGCATGTCTTACCAGAGCAAAACAGGAGTGAGGGAGAGTGCACAAAAAGTCACACGCTTTTAAACCATCAGATCTCATGAGAGCCCACTGACTATCATAAGAACAGCTTGGGGGAACTGCCCCATGATCCAATTACCTCTCACCAGGTCCCTCCCCTCAATACATGGGGATTGCAATTTGAAATTAGATTTCGGTGAGAACACAAAGCCAAACCATATCACTTTCCTTCTCTTCAAGTTTTCTAAATTATGCTTGACATTTGAATTAAAAATAATGGTACCCTGTGATACGGTTCTAACTATGTAATAGAAAATATTTGAAACAATTATATTATAAATGAGGATAGTAAGGGGTCATAAAGGCAAATAAGATTTCTACACTTCACTAAAATTAGTAAAATAACGACACCTGTAGGCTGTGATAAATTATGAATATATAATATAATACCTACAGCAACCACTAAAATACCATGCAAACAAGGACTGATATGGGTGGACTGTGTGCCCACCCAAATCTCATCTTGAATTATAGTTCCCATAATTCCCACATGTTGTGGGAGGCAATTGAAGTATGGAGACAGGTCTTCCCGTGCTGTTCTCATGATAGTAAATCAGTCTCATGAGATCTTATGGTTTCATGAAGGGGAGTTCCTTACACAAGTTCTCTCTTGCCTGCTGCCATATAAGACGTAACTTTGCTCCTCATTCACCATCTGCCATGATTGTGAGGCCTCCCCCAGCATGTGAAACTGTGAGTCAAATAATCATCTTTCCTTTATAAATTACCCAGTCTCAGGTATGTCTTTATTAGTAGCACGAGAACAGACTAATACAGAGACATTAAAAAATGCCGTAGATAAACCAACACTAAATTCTTTAAAATGTTTAAATAATCCACAGGAAATAAAGGAAAAAAGAGAAAAATGCAAACAAAGAGAACAGAGAAAAAAGTCAGATTTAAGTCATATCAATAATTACATTAAGTGTAAATGGTTACAATATGACTATTAAAATACAGAGATTGGCAGAGATTAAAAATATAGAGGTGGGCATGATCCAACTACATCATATCTATAAAAATCAAATTAAAACATAATAGTATGAGGAGGTAAGAGTCAAAAGAATGGAGATTATATATATATAATATGTATCTCAGATAAAGTAGACTTCAGAGCAAAGAAAATTATCAGAGAACCCAAGGAACATAGTATAATGATAAAGAAACAATCCACCAAACGATTTAGCAATCATAAATGGATATGCAACAACAGAACTGCTAAATAGACAAAGCAAAAACTGATGGAACTGAAAGGAGAAATACACCAATTCACAATTACTGTTGGAGACTTCAAAACCTTCCTCTCAACAATTGATAGAATAATCAGACAAGAACACTGGCAAAGGCATAGAAGAATTGAGCAACACCATCAACCAACAGGATCTAATCAACATTTATAGAACATCCACCCAACAACAGCAGAATATACAGTCTTTATAATTCCCTACGGAGCTTATACCAAGGCAGACCCTATCCTAAGCCATAATACAAACTTCAACAAATTTGAGAGAATTGAAATCATACAATGTATTCTCCAGCCACAGTGAAATAAAATTAGACATCAATAAGAAAAATCTCAAAACACTTGGAAACTAAACAACACATTTCTAAAATTATCCATAAGTCAAAGAAGAAGTCCCAAGAGTTGTTATTTTTTTTTTAATACATTCAATTGAATGAAAATGAAGATACAACATATCAAAAGTCATGAGACACAGCTAAAGCCATGCTAAGGGGCATATTTATAGCATAAAATGCATACATTAGAAGGAAGAAAGTCTCAACTGAACCTGAACTTTTACCTAAGGAATCTAGGGTAATAAAAAACAAAATACACTCAAAATAGCCTGGGCACGGTAGCTCACACCTATAATCCCAGCACTTTGGGAGGCCAAGGAAGGCAGATCACTTGAGGTCAGGAGTTCAAGACCAGCCTGGCCAACATGGTGAAACCCCATCTCTACCAAAAATACAAAAATCAGCCAGTCATGGTGGTGCCTGCCTGTAATCCCAGCTACTTGGGAGGCTGCGACAGGAGAATCACTTGAACCCGGGAGGCAGAGGTTGCAGTGAGCCAAGATCAAACCACTGCATTCCAGCCTGGGTGACAAGAGCAAGACTCCATCTCAAAAAAATAAGTAAAATAAATACACTAGAAATAAACAGAAAAAAAGAAATAGTAAATATAAGAGCAGAAATCAATGAAATTGAAACAGAAAGACAATGCAGAAAATCAGTAACACGAGTGAAGTATAGAAATCTTACTTTCATTTAGATCCTTTTATTGTCTCTGCTTATTAAATGTAATTCCCTCTGCAGACATTGAGCACTACATCAAATGGCGTTACAGCTTTTGCTTCAACCATAAATTACAGTTAAAGAAATTCATGAGGTGAAGGAGAGTCTGTTTACTTCTAATTCTATGCAGCCCATTATGTTTTTTTTCCTTTCTGAAGGTTGCAGCCTTTTTCTACTATCATTTTCCTCCCGTTTGGAGAGCTTCCTTAGACGTTATTTAAGGATAGCTATGCTAGCAACAAATTATCTTAGTTTTTCTTCCTCTGTGAAGGTGTTTATTACCCTGAAGCATAGTTTCACTGGATATGTGAATTGGGGCTGATAGTTGTTTCCTTTCAGCACTTGAAGAACATTGTTCCACTTTTTTCAAATTGCCATGGTTTCAAATGAGAAATCTACTGTCAGTCAAATTGGTGTTCTTGTATAGATAATGTATCATTTCTCTCTTGGCTATTTTTTTTTTTTTTTTTTTTTTTTTTTTTTGAGGCAGAGTCTCACTCTCGCCCGGGCTGGAGTGCAGTGGCAAAATCTCGGCTCACTGCAACCTCCACCTCCTGGGTTCCAGCGATTCTCCTGCCTCAGCCTCCCGAGTAGCTGGGACTGCAGGCACATGCCACCACGCCCAGCTAATCTTTTATTATTATTTAGTAGAAATGGGGTTTCACCATGTTGGCCAGGCTGGCCTCAAACTCCTGACCTCAGGGGGATCCACCCATCAGCCTTCCGAAGTGCTGGGATTACAGGCATGAGCCACCACGCCTGGCCTCTCTCTGGCTATTTTTAAGATTTTTTTTATTTGTCTTTAGTTTTCATAAGTTTGCCTATGATGTACTTGGGTGTGGATATCTTTGAGTTTATCCTATCTGGGATTTTATTAGCTTCATGAATCTGAAGATTTATTTATTTTGGCAAACTTGGGGAAGTTTTCAGCCATTAGCTCTATTTTTTTTTTTTTTTTTTTTTTTTTTAAGTTTCACACCAACGTACGCCTCCTGGCTGCTGCCACGATTGGAAGATGGGATCGTCCACTGATCTGGGCTTGTGAGTGGGGCCTGGACTGGTCAAGGGTTCATTTGTCCTCCTGCAAACAGATCAAACCATCCCCAGGGGAACCTGGTAACAGAGCTGAGGCTGGAGGTCCCCACTAAGTTTCTGGTGGGCTTTCCCTTCCCTAGTCCTTTGGCCAGGGAGAGCAGGCTTCTCTTGTTTGTCTGTTTGTTTGTTTGTTTTTGAGACAGAGTCTTGCTCTTGTTACCCAGGCTGGAGTGCAGTGACATGATCTCAGCTCACGCAACCTCTGCATCCCGGGTTCAAATGGTTCTCCCACCTCAGCCTCCCAAGTAGTTGGGATCACAGGCGCATGCCACCACGTCCAGCTCATTTTGTGTTTTTAGTAGAGACGGGGTTTCTCCATGTTGGTCAGGCTAGTCTCGAACCCCCGACCTCAGGTAATCCACTCTCCTCGGCCTCCCAGAGTGCTGGGATTATAGGCATGAGCCACTACGCCTGGCCTGTTTGTTTTTAATCTATGTCTGTTGTTGGTCCCAGGTTACAGATCCCTCCTGCACCCAATCTGAGAGATACAAAGAGAACCCAAGGAACTCACCTCATTGTCATTCCTCAAGTCCTGAGGCCCACACCAAGTACTCCTTCTTTTCAGTTTTCAGGGTCCTTTTATAACTATCTGTAGAATAATTTCCAGGGGATTTAGATATATTTGGAGAGGGGGAAACTGAGTCTATGCCATCTGATTCTGGAACTAGAAGAGCTGGCATTTATTTTTGATGTCACTTTGCACCAGGCACTGCACTCAGCTTCCATGGCTAACCAACAGCATACCCTCAGGGACTTTCATGACTGCCGGGACCGTGGTGATGGGTTGCCTCTGCTGTGAGACTACTGGCTTCTCAGTGGTAGCCTTTGAGAAAGGTGAAGTTTCACATACGTGAATGTTCCTTTAGCCCAAAGTTTCCAAGTTGCTTTATTTAACTTCACAAGATGAAAAGTTTTCTCAACGTATTGTACAGTCACTAAATGGATCAAAATCTAAACTTCTCTTTGCACCCTTCATCCTTTGCTGTGCTTCTGTCTCCTCCCCATGGTCCAGCTCAATAAATGAGTCTTTCTTCTCCCGGTTTTTTGTACTTCTTCTCTCCCTAGCCTTGCTGTCAGATTTCTAGCTGTCACTCTGACATCAGGATACCTACTTCTAGAAGGCTCTCATTTCAATCCTTACTTCTAATTTGCTGAGGGTTAAGGAAATCATATAACCAGGATTATATTACTGTATCTAAATGAAGAATAAGTTGACTGGGAAGGAGCATCTAAGAGACATATATATTGTGAGCCAAAGCATGGGTTCTTGGAGTTTTGATAATATTTTGGCAGTTCAGTAGCTGTTTTTACTACATTCATGTTCTTGGCTGTGTTACAGATTATCAAGGCTGCTAGAAAAGTGGCCTCTAGACAGCTGAAGAATATTTGCATTTACTTTGTAAACCCCCTCTCCCCCACAACCCCGCTATACCCCCAAAAACAACACTGAACAGTTTTAAGCTCAAGACACAGATTCAAGTCCTTTTTCGGAAAAATACACAAAAATGAAGATAGATTTTTTTCTACTTTTTATTACAAGAAAGCAACTGAAAGGGTATTTTATAACACTTTCCAAAAGAAAGTGTTTCTGTGCCAAAATCAAGCATGAGACATTTCATTCCAAAATGAAATCTGACAATGTCACAGCTAACTTAATTATAGCTCTTCTGCAAGAAAATAGTACGGAGACAAACGGGGATTTCAGCTGAGCTTCGTTGGAAATTAAATCCAATTATAATTAGTATTAAATGTGTGTTGGATAATGCCATTTCCAAAGTGTAGAACACTCCTCTCCTAGACCCAGATTTTCATTCTGAGTCTCAGCACCAGGGACCATCCATCATTGAGCATCAACCCTGAAAGTCCACAGCACAGGTCCTGGAATTAGGTCCAGCTATACAAGACCTGTGTGACTTCAGGGGACAAACATCATAGACGGTCACATGTTTCTAATCTCACTGGCTTGCAGTCAAGACAGGTTCCTAAAATAATCACATACCCTGATTTCCTAATGGCCTTTGCCAAAGTTGCTGAACCTTCATTAGCAACACGTGTAAGGATCAGACAAACCACCCATTCTCTCCACATTTCTGTCTCCCACTCATGTACCGCGAGAAGAGTTATTTGGAGATTCAGCATCCCCCTCCAGATACTCCGAGCTGTCAGGTGATTGTAGAGCTGTGCTGAAGCTCCCTTTCCCACCTTGCACTGACTGATGTGGGCAATGACATCACCCTGGGGCCCTACTTCCTTTCTCAGGCTCAGCTCCCCCCCACGGGGCTCAGAGAAAAGCAGCTTTTAAGGAAATTAGCACCCAGGAGCTGCTGTTTCTGTAGACTCTATCCTTTCATGGCAAATGCAGCCTGGTACCAGTTTGAGCAATGATTCAGGAGAAGCAGCTTTTGCATCTGGTTGTGTGTGAGTGTGTGTGTGTGTGTGTGTGTGTGTAGTGTGTTGGATGTGCATGCAAATGCACAGTTTCCCAAACATAAATATTCTCATGGGTAATTTTTTCAGCTCTCAGAACTCTAAACAGCCTCTAAGCTGTGTCTCCATCTAATCCAACCTGCCCCATTCAATCCCTTCTCCTCAGTCCTACTATCTGTGTCTTCCTAAAACCCAAAGCCAAGGGGAGACATATCTCCCATCCCTATTCAGAACCATTTGGAAGTTTACTGCCTCACTGCCTGGAACTGGGCTGTGGACCCACTGTTTATCTCAAAGCCTGGCTTTCCCCCACTTCACTCCCTTTATGCTGCCTACTCATCTTTCAAGATTCAGTAGAACTCATATCCTCTGTAGAACATTTTCCAACCAGTCCATCTATCTCCCCACCTCCACAAACAGAAACAATGCCACATCATCTATTTTGTAAGCCCTATCATTCTACACAGAGGTTTCTATTGGATAAAAAGCCCCTGCAAAGTACCTAGCACATAACAGCGCTTGACAAATGTTGGGCAAGTGAATGAACACATCTTTCAGCTGGCAAAGAATTCCAGGCCCTTATCTGAATTGAATAAAGGATACATCAAAAAGAAAAGTTTGAGGCCAAGGGGATCTCCCACATCAGGGAACTGTGCAGTGGGAGCCTACTGGGTCCTCTAAGGAATACATATGTATCTCCCAAGAGGCTCACTATGTGGATGGCAACCAGGCAGAGGGTGCTTAGAGCCAGAAAAGACCAGCAGGGAAGGGCCACAGCCACAGCCAGCTTTCCTCTTCAACCTGCCCGAGCACGGGGGAGTTGGACACAGAGAGGAAGGAAAGAGCAAACCTTATCTGTACCCCGACCCAGTGCTGGTTCCAAGAGTCTGAGATAGGCCTGTGCTGTAGGAAGAGACTCCCTTTCCTGTTCTCTCTCCCCCTGAGTTCTTGGGCTCTCACGTCCATTTTAAAACTTACCCCCAAAAAAGCATCAGAGAAGACACTAGTCAGAGCACACATACCTGCCTTCCCTCTCATCCCAAATCTCAGGAGACAAGAATAAAGTATGCTTTGTAAAGGAAAACAATCCTTATCTAAGTCAGATAACCAGAAAGGGTGCTTAAAGGACCCAAAGCTTACAAGATATCGTGAGGGATGAGGTCAAATGGTGGCTGAGCCCACATCCACAGTGTCTTTGCCTGTTTTGTGTTGGTACAACAAAATGCCACAGACTGGGTGCCTTACAAACACTAGAACTTTGTTTGCCTTATGACCTGGAGCTGGGAAGTCCATCAAGAAGCCACATCTGCTGAGGGCCTTCTTGCTGTGTCGTAACAGGATGGCAGCCATCACATAAGTGAGAGAGAGTGAGAGAGGTGCCAAACTCACTCTTCATAAGGACCCACTCTTGAGATAGTAAACTCATTCCCCAGCTAACAGCATTAATCCATTCATGAGGGTAGACCCCTCATGCCATAATCACCTCTTAAATTTGCCACCGCTCAACACTGTTGCATTGGGGACTATGTTTCCAACACATCAATTTTGGGGCACACATTCAAACCATAGCACACACACAGCCTACTCACTGCACAGCCTTGCCTGCCCCATACCACCCATCACGAGACTGGAATAAAGGGGCAATAGCAGTCAGATAACCTTCAGTACAAAACTGAAAAGGACATCGACAAAAGCATACATATTTAAAGAAGACTATCATCAGAAAAACAGTTTCAAACACACAACTGGAAAAATAAATTATCCAGAAAAAGAATTAGGAAGAAACAGAAGATAATCTTTAGACATAATTAATTTGGTACCAATCATAGGTATATATTCTTTTACAAACAAAAATTTAAATTTTTTAAAGGAAAAACTACTAAAAAGAGGACAAGTGAAATCTTCAAGGCATAAGAGAGGGTAGGATTAATTTTTTTAAAAAAAGAAAAGGAAAACAAATTAAAAGAACATAAAATCCTATACTCGATCAAACTATCATTCAAGTGTGAGGAAAAATAAAACTGTTTCCAGTTATGACACGGTAAATTGGATTATAATTGGATTATTGCTTCCAGTTACTCACTTTCTCCCTCGATTGTGGGACCCTATCAACGCCATGCCATTGGTTTTGGCCTTGGCCAGGTGACTTGCTTTGGCTAATGATATACGAGCAAAAATTGGGGTGTGTCTGCATGGTTTTGCTAGTCTCTCAAGCTCTTGTGATTTGCCATGAGAAGAATATGCCCCAGGGAGCTATTGCTCCCAGAACCAGACACGTAGAGCAGAATCAAATTCAACTTACAGCTGGAGCTAAACCCAGCCAAGCACAACCAGAAGCAACCAAATTCCAGCTGACCCAGAGAGCCACAAACAAGGAAAATATGTTTGCCATTATAAGTCATAAGGTCATTTATTATTAGATGGCATTAATGCAGAAACACCTGACTAATAGGGAAATAGGAAGTTTAATATTCAGGCACCTTCTCTGAAATAATTACTAAAGGCTATCCTACAGCAAAATGCAGTACAATCCAAGAAACTGTCAGGGAATTTTTTTAAAGTGGAAAGAAAAGAGTAATACATACTCACATCCAAACAGTTATCAATCACAAGAAAAGATAATACTTTTGATGATCATTCCATATAATCTTAAATGAGAAGTGGTGATGGCAGAGGAAATAAAAGTTAAGATTCTTGTCTTATTCAGACAATACAGTAAATGATAAGGAATATAGATGAAATTAAATTGACATTGATTGAGAAATAAGTGTCAATGTGTAAATTACAATTTTAGGAATAACCACTAGAAAAAAGGTATAATTGAGATATATTGTTTTCAAACTATTAGAATAAAAAAGAAAGTAACAAAAAGAAGAAAATCCAACAGAAGTTAGGAAGTTGTTTGTTTTTCTTGTTCTTTTTTAATCAAAAAGAGGAACCAGTAGCATTTTAGAGATAAAGTAACATGGCAAAAATACATTCGAACAGATCAGTGGCTGGTACAAATTTAAGACTGAATTTCTCTGTAAAGGGAGAAATTCTGAGAATAAGGGACACTCCTGAAGTAAAATAATGCAAGAAGGCTAAAACAAAACAAAATAAAAGGCATTGCAGGCAAACACCAACAAATAGTGGATCAGTAATATTAACTTCAGACAATAAAGTTCAACAATAAAGGCATCAAATGAGACAAAGAAAAATATATCTAATTAACAAAAAAGTAGAATCTATATAAAAATCATCTATCTCTATGCAGCTAACAACTAATCCCAAAATATTTAATTTAAAACTGATAGAAAGACAAGAAATTGATGAGTCCATCTCACAATGGATATTTTAACATACTTCTTTCAGAAATCAACAGATTGAATAGACCCCAAAAAGTAATAAGCTAGAAGACTTTTAAAATATTACTAACAGAAATTATTTAATAGAGAACTTTGTACCCAACAAACAGAAAATACACATTCATTGCAAACACACAAAACCTGTACAAAAACTGATCAATATCAGCTTCAAAGACAACTTCAGCAGGTTTCTCAAAGCAGAAATCTCACAGGGCACCTTCACCAAACACAGTTTCACAAAATATAAATTAATAGCAAAAGAAGAAACAAAAATCCAATTCATTTGAGAACTTTAAAACAATCTTTTAAAAAACAGTAAAATTCAAACAGGATTATAAAATATTTTAAAACAAACACAGGGCACTGTATGTCAAAACCCATAAATTGCAGTCAGAGAGATATTCTGAAAAAAAAAATTAGTCTTTAATGCAAATATTAGATAATTCTAAAACTAAAAATACATGCATAGAGCATTCAACTCAAAAAGAAAAAATGAGGAAGTATAAAATTAATACATACAAAAGCATAAATAAAGTTGAGGTAATAAAGCAGTAGAGTCGCTCAATAAAACAAAAAAAATGCTTTTCTTGAAAACTAGATAACTAACTCTAAATAGGAGAGAGTAGTCAAAAATGTGTAATATAGGAGTGTGTGTAGGTGTAGATATGAGTATGTAAGCTACTCAATATGAAAGTGATGGAATCTCAGATCAGTGGGAAATTAAATTTTGGCCAGGCACAGTGGTGCATGCCTATAATCCCAGCATTTTGGGAGGCTGAGCCAGTAGGATTGCTTGAGCACAAGAGTTTGAGACCAGTCTGAACAACATAGCAAGACCCCATCTCTACGAAAAAAAAAAAAAATTAAGAAGTAGCCAGACATAGTGATGCACACTTGTAGTTCTAGCTGCTTGGGAGATGTAGGCAGGAGGATAGCTCGAGCCCAGTAGTTCAAAGCTGCAATGAGCTACGATCATGCCACTAAACTTCAGACTGGGTGACAGAGTAACACCCTGTCTCTAAACTTAAAAAATAAAAACAAAATTTGGGGATTCACTCCAGTATCTATGAAGGACAAAAATAAAGTTAGATTCCTACCTCACACCATACACACAAAAATTAATTCCAGGTGAAATAAAGAACAAACATAAAATACACACTATAGAAGCATTACAAAAAAAAAACTGTAAGATTACATTTTGATAAATCTAGAGTAGAGTAGAAATGAAATGCAACAGCTATAAAGAAAAGGATTACATACATATCTCAATTATGTACAACAACAAAAACACAGTATGAAAACAAAAGATTGGAACAAAAAAATTTGCAACGCACACTGCCAATAAAGAGTTAGTGTCCAGAATTTATAAGCAATTTAATAAGAAAACAGTAATAATCCTCTTTTTAAAATAGGAGGATGTGGATATGCAATTTATACAAAGAGAAACAGGCACAAAGTAGCTATAAGGATGCCCAACCTTGCTAGTCCCTGCGCTAAGGGATACCACCTCCAACTGGCTGTGGGGGAAGAGAGAAGGACGAGGCAATTACAAAGTCTTAGGCTTGAACTCTTTTAGGAGAATTGCAAAATAGTGATGAAGGAAAAAAAAATTCAATGGGCTAAAAGGAGGCATTATCCAAAGATATCTACCACCGAAATCTGAATCTTGACTTAAACCTCCTCTTTAATTTACTAAAAGTTGTGCCTCAAAATTTCCGGAACTTTGAGAGGAGCACAAATTCTTTTACATTTCCATCTGCATCAAAAACAAGATCACACATTGTTTTCCTTTTTGGATCACACATTCCACAGTCAGTCTTAGGTATACTCTTCAAAACTCACCCACATGTCAATCAGGCACAAGGCTTTTTTCTTGCAAAAAGCACCCAGACCTTCTTCCCAGGCATGCAACATAAAACCTAGGCAATGTCTTAGAAACCACAAACCCAGGCTTACCCACAAAAACACCATCCCTGGGGGCCCAAGCCACCAGAGCCCTGGTGGAGAGCTCTCAACCATGTGATGCATTGAGAGCTAAGCATAAGAGGAAGAATTACCAGCTAACAATCCAGAGAACATCAGAGGACATGGACCAGGTTGGGGGACAACATGAGAGTTATGTCAGTATTCCCAGCAAGTCACAGGGCACCTGAGGGCATGACAGCCTTCCTTAGAAACCATTGCTCACCTTCATGAATTACCACATTTAACCATCCTATTGTTTTAATTGTGGTAAAATACACATAACATAAAACTTACCATCTGAACTATTTTTAAGTTCAGTGGCATGCAGTAAATTCACATCATTGTGTAACCATCACTATCATCTATAATGAACTCTTCTCATCATCCCATTTGAAACTCCATACCCATTAAACACTGGCTCCCTACTCCCCCTCTTCCCACCTACCCCTGGCAACCACCATTCTACTTTCCATCTTTATGAATTTGACAACTCTAGATAACTCATATAAGTGGAAGCATCTGGTATTTGTCTTTTTGTGACTGGCTTATCTCACTCAGCATAATATCCTGAAGGTTCACCCATGTTGTTGTATATATCAAAATGTCCTTTCTTTTAAAAGCTGAATTGTATTCCGTTTAATGGACATACCACGTTGTTTATCCATTTATCTACCTATGGACACTTGTATTACTTCCACCTCTGGCCATTAAGAACCCATTTTATTTCCCAAGGCATTCAGAAGGTTCCACAGGCTCCTAACAATTCATTGCAAAGCATTGCAGTGAGCTTTGTTTTCCCCAAGTTAGTCTCATGTCTAACCTAAGTCCTCTGTGTTGTGTCATAAGACCATCTATTCCTTGTGTTCACTGAAGGCTTTGCCTGGCTCCACCACTTCCCAACTGAGGGCTTTGAGCAGCAGCCTTCACCCTCCACCTTTAGTTCTGTCATTGATAAAGGGAAAATCCTCACAGAGCTTTGGGTAATTCTAAGAGAGCTAATGCACGTTCAGCACCTGGCCCTGAGCCTGACACATAGTAGAGGTGCAATATTGGTATCACACTGAAAGATGCCGAGTGTGTGTGTGTGTGTGTGTGTACATGTACGCATGTGCATGTTGCCACTGAGCCACTTTCACACAGAGATGCCAGCTAAGGCATCCATTCTCTCTTCCTTCCACAGGCTGGCTCAGAGCTGAGATGCAGGGTCTTGCTGTCAGAACCAGTCTGTCTGAGAACACAGATTAGCATAATTTCAGCCACCTCAAGGACCCACATCTCTTTACATCTCAGCACCTAAACATCTAGAAACTCCCTCTTGGCTAGTGCTGAAGGAAGAGGACTCAAGCCAGCCTCTCCCTCTCTCTTTCTCTTCACCTTTGGGGCAAGGCTTTCCTCAAGATGAGGGGGCTCTCAAACCCAAGACCAATGCATCCTGAATGAGGATGATGAGTGTGATGGTATGGTAGGAAGAATAGCTACCCTACAAAGATGTCCACCTAATAATTCCTGGAACCTGAGTATAAAGATATTAAACGTTCCAGGATTACAGGATTACAGGTTGCTGGTTATATGACAAAAAGGAATTAAGGTTGCAGAAGAAATTAAGGTTGTTGATCAGCTGATAGAGTGATTATCCTGGATTATCTAGTGGGCCCAGTTGAATCACATGAGCTATTAAAAACAAAAGAGGAGTCAGGCATGGTGGCTCCTGCCTGTAATCCCGGGGCCAAGGGAGCCCAACGCAGAAGAATTCCTTTATGCCAGGAGTTCAAAGCCAGCCTAGGCAACCCATAGCAAGACCCCATCTCTACGAAAAACGAAAAATCAAAAATTAAAAAAGATAGAACAGCAGAAGAGTTGGTCAGAGATGTGATGAGAAGGGCTCAACCCACCATTGTTGGGTTTGAAAAGGGGGAAGGAAGCCACAAGCCAAGAAATGTGATGGTCTCCAGAAGCTTGGAATGGCCCTCAGTTTACAGGCAGCAAGAAAATGGAGCATTCAGTCCTACAACCACACGGAACTGAGTTCTGCAAATAACCTAGATAAGCAAGGAAAGAGTCTACAGAAAGGAACATAGGTCTGTCAACACCTTGATTTTCATATAGTGAGATCCATGTTGTACTTCTGACCTCCAGAACAGTAAGACGGTAGATCTGTGTTGTTTTATGTCACAGAGTTGGGGATGATTTGTTACTACAACAATAGAAAGTAACACATATGGTCATAATGCATGCATTGCATCAGGCCTGTGATGAGAGCTTTACATGCCTGGCCATATTCAATCTTTACTACAGTCCTGTTAGGTAACTATTATTGTCATCATCTCCATTATATGAAATGGGAGTGTATTCATTTGCCAGGGCTGTCATAGCAAATCACTGCAGACCTTGTCTCCAAGTACAGCTACATTCTGAGATACTGGGGATTAGGATTTAACATATGGATTTGGGAGGATATAATTCAGCCCATAATTTGAGATACAGTGTCATAGAGAAGCTGTGTCCCTTTTGCAAGGTCATACAGCCACAGCCACTAAATGGAAAGTAGGGATTGGATGCCAAATTGGTTGGACTCCAGAGATTATCCATTAGCCACTACGCAATGATGCCTCCCCCAGGTCCCAGGTCCCCATACAGAGTCCCTGAATAACTCCCAGTCCCCTGAAGCATGCACGCACACACACACGCACACACACACACGCACACACACACACACACACACACCCCTTAGTAACATCCCGGCCATCTTTCCTACTCCACTGCCATGCTGATCCAGAGTGCCTTTTCTCAGGAATATCTGCTTGTGTTGTTTGATTATAAAATCACTCAGAACTTTTTGGTTTTCTAGGTTCTTGTAACACTTGTCATAAACTAGGAGAGTTTCCACGTTCAGCAGCTACTCCAATAGGAAAGAACATCATGTGGAAGGCTGACGTGCTGCTTAAGAAAGCATGAGAACCGAAGTCCACACCCCTGCCACTCCCTACCATAGAAAATCAAACCCTGGCTCCAACAAAATTAATCATCTTAAGAATCCTTTTGTTAAAAGTCAAGGAAACCAGGAATAAATCTAGAATGAAAGACTTTGGTTAACAGAGGAGAGAAAGAAAACAAAAAGAATCCTCAATAGGTGATGTGGTTTCTTTTACTATCTGATGAAGGTCAAGATGATAAATGTTATAAAAATAGTGAATTTACACTAAGGAGGCACGATATCTGACATTTCTTTGTCACTAATTCTCAGAATGCTAAAATGGAACAACAATCATAATAAACCATGGTTTTGTGGACTGTGGCCTGTTGAATTACTAGAGGGGTTTCACCCAATGTTAATCCCTCAATGACTTTTCTTTTTTCATATCTGATGTTACTGCCTCCATTTGCAAAGGGCAGTTATGACAGAGCAATCGTGACCCAGGGTGAGGACCCATGTGTCATCCCTGGCAGATCTCTGCCTTCTCACAGGACTTTGCTGAGGTCTCCAGAGGAAAATTCTTCTTTCATTTAAAAAAAGTAAATGTGCAATTTTGTGAAATGTAGGCAAGTCCATGAATGAAGGACCATTCAGGTCAGCAAATAACTAACTGAGAAAGAGTTCCTTAAACAGTACAACAGTGTATTCCAGGAAGCCCACAACTGCAATCTCAGCTGAGGACCATAAGGCATCAGAAGAGACAGCATTCCCATTTTACATTCTTCCAATGATTCCTGAAGTAGAGAAAAATCAGGGTTTGATTTGTTGCTCAAACACCTCGAAGCCAAAAAGAAAGGAGGAAATGGATCTTGAATATTTACCATGTCTCAGAGGCTGTGGAAGCAACAGCCATAAACATGTATTGAGTTAAAAACTCTGCTATGGCTATTATAAGCATCATCTCATTTGATATTTCTCATAGGGATGTCATAAATACCTAATATGCAGATGGAAAAGCAGAGACCAAGACAGGTTTCTGTCCCAATGTGCCTCTATTAGTGGGCAATGAAGTCCAGGTTTGAAGGTGGCGGCCGGGAGCGCTCACATATGCCTGGTGCTGTAATCGTTACAGATGAGGAATCTCTGTCACTGATTTACCAAGTCTACCCAAGGTCACTCATCTGGAAAGTTGGAGATGAGGTTGGAAACCACCTTGTCTTTTCCCCAAATAAAAAAGGTTCAAGGAAGGTAGATTGGGTACCAGAAAAATCTTTTATTAAAAGGATATTCTACTTGAAAAGTTTGGTAGCAATGGTAGCCATGGATTTACCCTATGGTGGGCTGAGTAGGTGGGGAAGTCAAGGTCTTATCGGCTTTCAATGGACTAGACCAAGGAAAATGCTAGAAGGCAAAAAAGGAACTGCTGTTGCTGAGGGCTGCAGATAAGAGGCTGGGTGAGCTGAAAAGAGCCCAAGCAGGCCCCAAATCACACGTGCCCACAACACCCTCCCAAATGAGCAGACTTCCTCTTGCACAGGAACCTATTTGCCTTCTGAATCTGAGGAGCCTAGTGTCCAGAACCAGGAATGCAGAGGATGGGGGTGAGCAGGGGAAAGGGGAAGAAGAGCCAGAAGAGGGAAGCTAAGCCAAGAACTTTCCTTCTTCTCCTCATTTTCTCTTCCCACAGGTGAGTAACTTGCACTGAAGGAAAAGCTTCTGAGCAGTTCTGGTTTCACACTTTTTTAAAACAATATCTTTCCCCACCACTAAATATAAACTTCATCTGGAGGAGGAAAAGTGGTTTCCATGATGGGAAGAAGACTGTGCCATGAGAAGTAGGGCCTCCTATAGAGGAACCCCCTTCATGATTCAGTGAGAGCCTGCCATGTGTCAGATGTGACACCAGGCACTGGGTAGACACATAGACAGGAAGAAGACAGCAAACATAAAGATGGATATGCAGATGTGAAGCAAAGCAAAGGTGGTGACACAGAGCTGGGGGAAGCACAGGAAATGTCTGATCTGGGGTAGAACAGAGAAACCCTCATCATCTTCTTACTCCCGCACAAGGGAGGCACCCACAGAGAAAAACTGATGAATTAGCCAAGTCTGTTTTGTCTGGAAGCCCTGGCACGGGTTGAGAAGCCACAAAGGTTGTTGGCTTCAGTGCACAGAGATACTTTGTTTCAGATATTGCACAGACTATTAGAGCTAAAGGAGAACCTAGAGATGTTCCACACCAGTATCCTCCTGTTACAGGTGAATAAATGACCTGAAGAAAATGGGTGGCCCCAAGAGAGTTTCAGGGATGTGTTCAACAAAATGAAGTGAGTGCCAGATTAAAACTGAGGCCCATTTATCTTTAATTTGGCCTGATTCATTCATTTATTCACTCATTGAAATGATCAGTGAAATATTTCTTTGTAACATTTACAGAGTACAAATTATATGCTGAGAATTAGGCTTGTGTTTATATTTTTATCTAGATAACAAAAGGAGCTAAAGTTCATAAGGAAATGAACTTAATTACTGCTACTTCAAATACATAAATCTTCAAAAGTGTTGTAAATTTTTTGTTACTTGGTATTTCTCTGCTTTGATCTCAATACAACTACCCACTGCCAAAAGGATCCAAGAGAATACACGTGGAACATAGACAGCACTTTCTGCAGTGTACTGTAATAAAATCAGAGAAAATAAAGACACAAGAAAATATTAAAAACAGCAAGAGGGTGGAAAACATATTATCTTCGAAGGGGCAACAGTGAGACTTATGGTTAACTTTCCAATAGAAACTATGGAATTTTTTTTTTTTAAGGCTGAAAGGAAATAGCTCACCCATGGGAAAACATTATATATTGGGTAAATGTAGACAAATATTGGTTGAACAAAACAATAATGATGATGGCTCAGAAACTAAAATGTATATAGAATTAAAATTCATGATTACTAAAAGAGCACAAAGGCATGAGAGGGATAAATAGAGTTTAAGTGTTCTAAGGTTATAACATTGAGAAATGGTAAAAATATTCATTTGTATTTGGATATAATTGGGCAAGGTTTAAAAAACTAATGAGTTAATGGAAAGTGGAAACTGAATAATAAAAATATTTTATTAATACAAAAAGAGGCAAGAGAGAGAGAAAAAGAAATGTAAAACAGATTACATGAATAGGAAAATAAGACATGTGTCTACGTTCCACATGTATTCCCTTGGATCCTTTTGGCAGTAGGTAGTTATATTGAGATCAAAGCAGGGAAATATTGCAACACTTTTGATGACTTGTAAATTTGAAATAGCAATAATGAAGCTCATTTCTATATGAACCCTTGGTCCTTTTGTTATAGGGATAAAAATATAATAGAGATATAATAGAACATATCTATTCTAGGGGGTGGCTCGTGCCTGTAATCACAGCACTTTGGGAAGCCAAGGCAGGTGGATCACCTGAGATCAGGAGTTCAAGACCAGCCTGGCCAACAAGGTGAAAACCCATCTCTACTAAAAATATAAAAATCAGCCAGGCATGGTGGCATGCGCTTGTAGTCCCAGCTACTTGGGAGGCTGAGGCAGGAGCATTGTTTGAACCTGGGAGGTGGGGGTTACAGTGAGCCAAGATAATGCCACTGCAGCCTGGGTGATAGAGTGAGATTCCATCTCTCTCTCTGTGTGTATGTGTGCATGTGTGTGTGTGTTTGTGTGTGTGTAAGCTATGTATATATACACACATAGAAGAGAGAGAGAGAGAGAGAAAAGCTTCCTCATAGTCCTGGGAATCTACAAAGAGTGTGATATAGACATAATTATATGAATATATATATAATTATATAAGGGAGAAATAAAATAAAGTTTTCAATTAAAATTCCGAGAAGACATCAGCAAAATTGGAAAGGTAAGGAATTCCAAAACTTTCCCTTCCATAAAAGCAATAAAAAATGGGTAAAAAATTCTCAAAATCAACTTTTTCCAGAAGTCTGAAAAGTAACCAAAAGCTTCCAGCAACTCAGGGAGCATTTAATCAAGAAAAATTGCTAAATCTCATCAGGAAAAGCAAGCTTTGTGGCAGTCGAACATAATCTAGTCTCACCCTTTATTTCCCAGCTTTGTGGCAACCTTGAAAATTAACAGCCACATTCCCAATGCCAGAGAGAGATTATGGGTCTAGAGTACTTTAAAAGCCTTAATCCCAACAAAAAAAGTTATTATTTGGCCTATTTGGTGTTTCCCTGGCAGACACTGGAGAGGCGAAGCTCTAAATTTCTTCTCTTCAGGGGCCTTTGTTGAATATTTTAAAATCACAGCTACCTGAGGTAATAGTAGTTGGGCCAAACAATAGGCTAACCAAAAAACTTAAAAGGAAAAGCTGAGAAATGAGATGCCTATATGGGATTTGAAAAGCTCCCTCACAGTCCTGGGGATCTACAAAGAGTGTGCAGGTGTAGGACTGTGCACATGCTCAGGAAAACACCTGAGAAGGCTCTAATATCTCACCCCGAACTGACCTTGAGACTCTCCAAGCAAGAATTAAAGGCTAAGGCATAGTGGTCCACTACCTGGCTGACCATTCAGCAGTGTCTCAACCCCCACAGAGACATGCTCAGCAGAAACACAAAGAGTGAGAGACTTACTGGTTAGTCATGTAAAGAAATCTTTGTCAAGTTGTTAGCCAGCCACCATGTAAAGCAAATGGAGACTTCAGTGGCCACATACTACAAAGACACAGGCTCTAATAAGTTCATTAAATAAATCACTAAACAAACAACAACTACTAAGATAAGCAGCAACAACAAACCCAAAGAAAATATTATTTCCAGAGTTGCCACACTGTATCATTTGAAATGTCCAATTTTCAAAAAAAAGTGGGGGGGGGGGAAAGAGACATTCAAAAACACACAAAAAAGAATAACTAGTACACAGAAAAAAATAGAAATAGAAACTCCATGTGGAAACTCAGGCATTGGAATTACTAGACAATTTTAAATAAGCTATCATCTCTTAAAAATCAAAATAGCTATGTTTAAAGAACTAAAGGAAAAAACAATGCCTTAACAAATAGTTAATATCAATAGATTATTTTATTATTAATTATTAAAAGAAATTAAGTAGGAACACTGGAGTTGAAAAGTACAATAACTGAAATGAAAAGTCATTACAAGAAATAAAGAGCAAAATGAGCAGGCAGAATAAAAGTATCTGCAAATCTGAAGGTATGGCAATCAAGATAATCCAATATGAGGAACAGAAAGAAAAAAAAGTAAAGAAAAATGAACAAAGCGCAGTGACTTCTGGGACACCATCAAGCATACTAACAAATGTACAGTGGGAGTCCCAGAAGTAGAATATAAGGAGAATGTGTAAAAACAATATTTAAACAAATAGGCCAAAGACCTCCCAAATTTTATGAAAAATTTTAATCTGCATATATGAGAAGCTACAAGAATTACAAATAAGATAAACTCAAATATACTCCAACCAAGACATAAGATAATGACATAGTTGAAAGCTCAAGACAGAGAGGAATCTTAAAAGCAGCAATAGAGAAGTGATTCATCATATACAAAGAACTGCCAATAAGATTAATGGCTAATTAAGTCACCAGAAACCATGAAGGCTAGAAGGCAATGAGATTACATATTCAAAAAATAGAAAGATAAAATCGGCAACCAAGAATTCTATATCTAGAAAAGCTATCCTTTAAAAAAAGAAGAAATTAAGATACCCAACATAAACCAAAACTGACAGAGCTTGTCCCCCCCCCCAGTGCACCTGCTCTATAAGGAAAATTAAATGGAGTTCTATAGGCTGAAATGAAATTAAAGTAGCTTGAGTCCACACACAGAAATAAAGAGCACTGGCAAAGGCAATACATAGATAAATGTAAAAGAGAGTATAATTGAATGTTTGCAAATAGTTCCTTTTTTCTATCTAATTGGAGAAACAACTGCATAATGCAATAATTTTAAATCTAAGTTGATGGACATACAATGTATAAAAATGCAATTTGTGGCAGTAAGAGCACAAAGAAGGGGAAATGAAACTATATAGGAGCAAAGGCTTTGTATACCATCAAAATTGAGTAGGTATCAATCTAATTGTTATAAATGAGATTAATTTATGTTATAAGTTAGATTGTTATAACTTAAGATGTTAATGTTAATCCCCAGGACAACCTCTAAGAAATTATATATATATGTGTGTGTGTGTGTGTGTGTGTGTGTGTGTGTAATTATATATTATATATTTATACATACACACACATATATATACAAATATTATTTTATATATAAATATTTATTTATTTATATGTGTGGGACTCCCACTATACATTTGTAAATACATATGTATATATGTTCACTAGAAACACACACACATATTAAAGGAAATAACAAGTGTGTTAAATTGGTACTCTAGAAAATATCTATTTAACAAAAAGGGAATGCAGCAATGGAGGAACTGAGGGGCAAAAATACATAAGACATATAGAAAACAAATAGCAAAAATGGCAAACCTAAATACTATCTTATAAGTAATTAGATCAAATAAAAATGGGTTAATCTCTCCCTTTAGGCTGAGATAGGCAGAATATTTTTTTTAATGAGCCAAATATATGTGGAATACAAGATACATGCTTTAAAGACACAAATAGGTTGAAAATAAAAGAATGGAAAAAGATACACCATGCAAACTGTAACCAAAAGAAAGCTGAGTGGCCATACTAATATTTTTTAAATAAGCTTTAAGAAAAAATTGTTGTTACTATAGTGATAGGACATTTAGAAACCAAGAAGATAAAACAATTATATGCATATATGCATCTAACAATATACTCATAAAAGACATGAAGCAAGAAATGATGGAATTGAAGAGAGAAATAGACAATTCAATAATAATAGAAAGTTCAACACTTCACTTTCTTTTTTTTTTCCAATCACAGTAATATTCAAGATCCAACAATAGCTTACAATGAGGTAGAACTATGTATATTTCAACCTGAATCTGTATATTAACTATGCATATTTCAACCTGAATCTATGTATATTTCAACCTGAATTTTTTTTAAAAAAATCCACTTTCAATAATGTATAGAACCACCAGACAGAAGATCTTCAAGGAAATATAGGACATTAACAACAGTATAAGCAAACTAGTCTCATGTTTATAAAGCACTCTGTGCATTTAATAGCTAAAAAATACTACCTTCAGCAGGGCACGGTGGCTCACACTTGCAATCCCTGCACTTTGGGAGGCCGAGGCAGGTGGATCACCTGAGGTCAGGAGTTAGAGACCAGCCTGACCAACATGGTGAAATTCCATCTCTACTAAAAATACAAAAATTATGCAGGAATAATGGCAGGTGCCTGTAATCCCAGCAACTCAGGAGGCTGAGGCAGGAGAATCACTTGAACCCAGAAGACAGAGGTTGCAGTGAGCCAAGATCACGCCATTGCACTCCAGCCTGGGTGACAGAGCAGGACTCTGTCTAAAAAAAAAAGAAAGAGAGAGAATACTCCCTTCATCAAATAGTACTGGGATAGCAGGATATTGACACAAAAAAGAATAAAGTTGGACCCTTTCCTCCCCCAATATATAAAAATTAAATCAAAATGTATCAACAACTTGAATATAAGAAATAAACTATAAAACTAGACAAAAACATAGGTGTAAGTCTTCATAATATTGGATTGAGCATTGGCTTATTGATTACAACACTGAAAAGATAAGCAACTGAAGAAAAAAATAGATTAATCAGAATTTATCAAAATTAAAAACTTTTGTGTGTCAAAGTACACTATCAAGAAAATGAAAAACAATGCACATAACAGGAAAAATTATATATCTAATAGCAGTCTACTTTTTAGAATATATAGAGAACACTTATATAGCTAAAAAGAAAAGTAACACAATTTTAAAGTGAAAAAACAGATTAGAAATCTTTCCAAAGAAGATATACAAATGCCAATAAGCACATAAAAAAATGCTCAACATCATTAGAGATATGCAAATCAAAACCACAATGAGATACCACTTTACAGTCTTTAAGATGGCTTTTATTTAAAAACGAAAAAGAATGCTAAGGAAGATGACCATTGGTGAAGCTGTGGAGCGCTGGAACACTCACACATTTCTGGTGGGAATGTAAAGTGCTCCAGCTACTATGAAAGCAGTTTGGCAATTTCTCAAAAAGCTAAACATTAAATTACCATATGATCCAGCAATTCAATCCTAGGTATAAATCAAAAGGAATTAAAAACAGAAACTTGAACAGGTATTTTTATGTCAATGTTCACTGCAGCATTATTCACAATAGCCAAAAGCTAGAAACAACTTAATTGCTCATCACCAGACACATGAGTGAATAAAATAAGTTGTGTACATACAATGGAATATTATTCAGCCACAAAAAAGAATAAAGAGTTTTTTTGTTTTGTTTTTGTTTTTTGGTTTTGTTTGTTTTGAGACAGAGTCTCACTCTGTCACCCAAGCTGGAGTGCCATGGCATGATCTTGGCTCACTGCAACCTCTGTCTCCTGGGTTCAAGTGATTCTCCTGCCTCAGCCTCCAGCGTAGCTGGGACTATAGGCACGCACCACCACATCTGGCTTATTTTTGTATTTTTAGTAGAGATGGGGTTTTACCATGTTAGCCAGGCTGGTCTTGAATTCCTGACTTCGTGATCCACCTGCCTCAGCCTCCCAAAGTGCTGGGATTAAAGGCATGAGCCACCACACCCAGCCAGGAATAAAGTTTTAATACATGCTACAACATGGGTGAACCTTGAAGACATGATACTAACTTTAAAAAACAGAAACAAGGCAGGGTACAGTCACTCACACCTGTTAATCCCAGCATTTTGAGAGGCCGAGGTGGGCGGTTCACCTAAGGACGGGAGTTCGAGATCAGCCTGACCAACATGGAGAAACCTTGTCTCTACTAAAAATACAAAGTTAGCTAGGTGTGGTGGTGCATGGCTGTAATCCCAGCTATTCTGGAGGCTGAGGCAGAAGAATTGCTTGAATCCAGGAAGCAGAGGTTGTGGTGAGCCGAGATCGCTCCATTACACTCCAGCCTGGGCAACAAGAGTGAAACTCTGTCTCAAAAAAACAAACAAACAAAAACAGAAGCAAAAGGACAAATAATAGGTAAATTTATAGAGACAGAAGATAAATTAGAGATTACTGATGGGGTTAGGGGAGGGAAAATGGGAAGTTATTGCCCAATGGTTACAGAAGTTCTGTTAGGAATCATGAAAAATTCTGGAAATAGAAGTGATGATGGTTGCACAACATCGAGAATGTTATTTGTGCTTTAAAATGTTTCAAATGATAAATTTTATGTTATATATATCTTACAATTTTTAAAAAAATTAATAATGCAATATATCAAAACCATTGAGTTATATACTTTAAACAGATGAATTGTATGGTATGTAAATTATGTCTCAATAGAGCTGTTAAATTTTTTTAATTATAAAAGTATAAAATTTTACAGAAAGCCATAAAACATAACTGAGAAAAATTAAATGAGGCATAAATATTTAAAACTGCAATTACTTTTGCACCAGCCTAATAAATGGAAGGATGAACTACGTTTGTGGATCAGAAGATTTTGTGATTATGTATTATAAAAGTAGTAATTCTCCGCTAATCATCTATAGCTGCAATGCCATTCTAATCAAAATCTCAGTGTGTGTGTGCATCTGTGTGTGTGTAATGTGACAAGCTGATTCTGAAATATACAGAAACACACAGCTCCAAGAATAGCCAAGGTAATCTTGCAGGGGAACAAGGCTGGAGGATTTATACCGCAGATAAAGTACAGTCGTTAAGACAGTGTGGTTTTTCATAATGAGTCGACAAACAGACACATTGTACAGAACAAGGAGTAGAAACAGACCTTCAGATATAAGCCCACTTGATTTACAGCAATGGTTCTATAGCAATATCCTAAACAAAGGATAAAGAACATTGTTTCTTCACTAAATGTTTTTGGTTCAACTGGCTATCTGCATGGGAAAAAACAAACCTTGATGCCTACCTCATACCGTATACAAAAACCAGAGTCAGTAGTACTGTAAATCTAAATGTGAAAGGAAAATCAACAAAGTTTCTCTAATGTTACATAGGAAAATAATTTTATAGCCTTGAGCTAGGCAAAGTTTTCTCAAATAGGACATACAATCACCAATAAGTAAGTGAAAAAATTGCTAAGTTTCACTTCATTAAAATTAAGAATATCTATTGAGAAAAAAGACGCTATTGAGAAAGCAAGCAAAGCAAATAATCCAGTAGGACAAGATAACTGGAGCACAGGTATCTAACAAGGGACTCATATGCAGGATATATAAAAAACATCTCTAAATCAGACAAGGACTGATAACCCAATTTAAAAATTGAGCAAATAATGTAAACAGGCCCTTCAAAAAAGGAGATACCCAAATGGCTAAAAAACAAATGAAAAGGTACAGGACATTATTAATCATCAAAGAAATACAACTGAAGCCACAATGACATACTACTACACACACACTCCAGAAAATAAACTAAAAATACCGAGTGTTGGTGAGGATGTTCAGCAAAGGAATACTCATGTACTGCTAGTGGGATATAAGTTAGTTCAAGCACTTTTGACAACTATTAGACAGCATTTTCTGAGGCTGAACAGTTGCACACCTTATGACTTACCAGTTCTACTCCTAGGCGCAGACTCAACAGAAATGCCTACATACAGTCACCAAAAGGCATATTCATAGTAGCATTGTTCATGGTAATCAAAAACTGTAAACAACCCAAATGTCCATCAGAAAAGAGTGAATGAATGAATAGAATGCATGGATAAAATCTACACGATGGAGTCTTATACAACAATGGAAAAGAAAGAGCTACCACTGTCAACAATGTGGAGGAATCTCACAAGCAGAGTATTAAGCAAAAGAAGCCAAGCTCAAAAGAATGAAACTGTGTGGTTATATTTACACATAGTTTTAAAACAGCCAAAAATTAATCTATTGTGAGAAAAGTCAGGATACTGGCTAATACTGAAGGAGGTCATGCTTATGAGGAGGCATGAGGGAGCGTACTGAGTCCTTGCAATGTTTAACATCTGTATTTAGGTGGAATATAGACAAGTATGTTAATTCTGTAATAATTCATCATGGTGTATGCACCATTTACTGTATATTCAAAACCGTTACCAAAGAAAGCATTTGGAAGGCAAGGCAAGAGAGGTCATCAGAGACTGCCAGAAGTGTGCATAAAAAGCAGTCCAGGTGAGAGTGAGTCTGAGCAGAACCTGCAAGCAAAGTCAAAAAGCAAGACCGGATTCCTCTCTTATCACTTTTTCCAGGAATCAAGTGCTTGGTCTTGCTGAAATGGAGCAGCTGCTACTCTGAGTATGAGAGAGAGACATTTAGAAGGGCTGACTTGGTCCACATGGAAAACTTTATCACACTTGCCTCCTCTCATAGTTTTGAACCATCTTCAATTCCTGCCTGATAACGCAAAAGGAAGAAATGTGCATGCACAGAGCTGACTGGACTGAAGATGACCAGAGAAAAATATTAGGCAGATTTCAGAGGGCAAGTGTGCAACACTGGAAGTCCAGCACACAATTCTTCTGTATGTCAGAACTCATCGCTCCTTCAGCAGCACTG
Organism: Ateles fusciceps; assembly: GCA_036589455.1. Lineage (NCBI taxonomy): Eukaryota > Metazoa > Chordata > Mammalia > Primates > Atelidae > Ateles > Ateles fusciceps. The sequence continues at coordinate 197,593 of JAZHEH010000198.1, read as the reverse complement.
CTCACTAGCACGGTTGAGTGCATGCCACGTGTCAGGCGGTGGTCTATGCCCTTGATATGTATTAACTTGTTTAATCCTCACAACAAGCCTGTGAAGCATAGTTTAGCATCATCATTCCATTTTACAGATGAAGATATTAAGATACAAAACTGCAGGCACCTTGACAAGCTCCCAATGCCGATTAGTAGCGGAGCCGGCATTTGGCCCATGCTCTCCACCTCTGCAAGACACCACACCTCCTACTAACACAGACCCAGATTGCCTCCGCATATTACCAAATGCAGCTTCTGCAAGACTGAGTTCATTTCTGGAGAAATATTCTTAGGGAATTCAAATCCAGTGCACGTAATCCATCCACCTAGCAGGTAAACTGTACCTTCCAGAGGAGAACGTGGGATGCTGTTTGACTCCACCCCAGAGATACCACATTACTAATAAAAAGACTAACCTCAAATTTTCACAGAAATGACCACAAACACAAAATTCCAACTATAAATGATGTTCTTTTCAAGAGGTCCACACATTCTTTGGAAAGTTTGATTCAATCTCAGCCTCAAGTCCTGCTCTTTATTCTATAAAACTGAATGAGAATGAGCCCTAGCAAAAAGGTTTTCCCTTTAATGACAATGTCTCAAGGGCACACTTGTCAGTCAAAAAACCATCTGTATTGGGTTTCTAGCCATTACTCTAAGCAGTGCCTGTAGGATGGTGGCCTCCCAATGATGTCACAACCCCTGGAAGCCACATGGCATTTGCCTTCAGAGGCAGCACATCAGCACTGCAGGAGAGCTGTCCCCTGAGCTGGTACTGCCCAGACCCTTCCCTCTGCCCTCCCTCCTCACTATTTGGAGTGTTCCAGAAGCACGCTGACAGATGGGGGTTCCCGTGAGTATTCCTTGCTGTGTCTAAGGGCTGGAATGTGGGGAGCACAGATGTAAGCTGGCCTGGTGATCCCATCCTAACTTACTGGACCCTGAACTGGTCCACATGGGAAGATCTACATTGAGGTATAGCATAGCTGCTTCTTTTGAACCACATCTTTTTCATTTATGAAGATTTGTAAATACCAGCTTCCAATCTTGGCAAAGAAGTGAATGCACAATTTGGAATGTGTTACAGATCAGCTGGGTCATGGTTAGCAAGCCCATTATTTTCTAGCACACAATCTATTCATACCCCTCTCGAGTCATTCACAATCCCCTCTCGGTTTGCAACCAACAGAGTCAACTCCTTCAAAAACCAAGACCACAAAAAGAATCTTTCCTTTTAACACTAAGGCTAAAGTCCTCAATACCACTGGGACTAAAAAGAAATAGCAAATGGATAATGTGGCTGCTAAGTGTGAAGGCCAGTTGGTGCTGTGCCTAAGTGGAAGGATTTTGTGGCCTCAAGGATCACCTTCCAGGGAAGGGGATACAGCTCTGCATACTTCTTTCCAGATCAATTCTACAAAATTTCAAGTCTCATCCATTGCAATACAAAGTTTTGTGTAAATGGAAAATGTTGTCCAAAAAATGCAAGACGAGAACAAAATAACTGTTCCAGTTTCTAATAGTTCTATCAATCATGATATTTCATTCTGATGTACATACTCCTACAGAGTTTCCATGCTTGCAATCTAGTTTAGAGCCCAACGCCTTCCTCCCACACTGGAAAACCTCTAGCCGCCCCCCACCCCGCTGAATCCTGAAAAGAAAAGGAAGGCAAGTTGCATTCTCACCCTTGGGCCTTCTGCCCACGTCCCTGTTCTGGTGTTGGTGACCCAGGCACACATCAAGTTCTTGAGACAACTGTGGAATCATAGCCTGGGGACTGAGCCGCTGCTTGGCTTCCTGCGCTCAGTTTGGCTTTGAAGACCCTGCCTTAAAAACAGAGAGGTTGTGGATGGGGGAGCTCTGTGAAGGCCAACCCCAGCAGGGGAGTAGAGAGCCCACCTGAGCCTCATCCCCACCTTCACTGATCACAGCTGGGAGGCCTCAAAGAGGCTGCTCAGCATTTCTAAACCTCATTTTTCTCACCTGTAGCCCTGGGATGGTTAGAGCTATTTACAGCTGTTGTGAGGTTTCAATAAAGGCGCACACCAAGCTTAGCTCCGTGACTAGTGCAGAGCACCAGTCATACATTTTAGTGTGTAGCCGAGAAACAGCGTCATACGGCTGTGCTGTGCGAGGAGGGCCCCTGTCTGGGGATGCTTCTCCCTATTAGCAAGCCCTCACAGCCCACCTTCAGTTCCCTCTCACCCACCACCCCTGCCACCTTCAAAGAAAGAGACCAGAGCTCTCGTATTTATCTCTGTTCAACAATGATGTTTCAGTGTTTCTCTGTCAACAAAGGTGCAGCTAATTCTTAACCTTAATTAAGAGAAAATAATGCCCAGCACACACAGAGATGTGCTCTCTGCTAATCCAGCTGTAGCACCCTCGGTGACCGGCCTGAGACTACTCTACTCGATTTCCATAGCAGCCCACTGCCCACAGACGCTACTTCATGGTCAGTATCTGCTCCTCTGCAGACACTGGCTGTCAGCCTTGGATTTTTCATTTGTCATTGGGTTTTTCTCTGAAATATCACTCTTAATTATTTTGCCGCAATGTTTGGCATGCATAAGTTTCATTTTTCAGAAAGGAGAGATAAGCAAGACAGTCAACCCTAGGGAACAGTTTTGAGATTTTTACCCACATCTGATCAATATATGTTACAAATCATAAAAATTGTTAAGGCTTTGTTCCAAAAGAGAGAAAAGAAAGAAAATCCAAGAATGCAACTGGTGTGACTCTTAAAAGAGTTTTGCAAGCCCCTCACTCCCAGAGGGTCTTCAGTTGGTGAAGAGGTTTACAGATTTCATTAAAGTTCAAATTTCTTAAAAAAAACAACTCTACCCGAAAGTTTCCCTTTCTTCTATTGATGCTTATTGACAATGCTATGAATAAAACACTCTCCCAAGAGTCTTGCTCTGGGAACTTATTTCCATTGTTTGCTTTTTAGTCACTATCCATGGCTACAGTGTGTGCTGCTGGCATTACTAGTACCCCCACAACGGGCTTGATGTTCTCAGCCCTGCCACAGCTTGGACACCCTGGGCCTGCCACCTCCACAAAGGCACTCCGACTTCCCCATGGAGTAGGCAGTGCTGACCCAAACCTTCCTACAGAGCCTCAAAGTACAACCATTCCCGGTTGGGTTTGTTTTCATTGTTGGTGAGGAGGTAGAGTATGGTGTGAGGGCTGAAAGGGTTCTGTTTTGGGGAACACAAGAGAGGACAGAAAGTCACTCAGAGAGGCAAACAGGAGAGCAGCGTCTTTGCAACCATTACACGTGGAGCCCACCTTCCAGCGGCAGGGACGCAGTATTGTTATCTGTTGAAAGGCAAGAAGATGTCTGGGTGTCCTTGACGGAGCTCTGTAAGGCCCTGCGTCTTAAGTGGGCTCTCCACTCCCCTGCTGGGGTCAGCGTGCAAAGGGAGTGTGCCTGCTCCCTGCAAGCCTCCTCTTTCCGCAGCAAAGGACGACGTGCGTGGTTTGTTCTTTGTGCTCCCAGCAAGGGTTAATCCAAGTAATGACTGAAAATGTCTTTGCCAAATATGTAAAACACAACCTCAGCCCCAAGACCAAATGGTTTCAATTCCTCTCCTGCTCAAAATCCTCCCTCCTGCCTTCATGATAACTCCGGACGAGCCGGGCAGGTTAGCGAGAGCTGGGACTCCATCCTCCCACGGCCGATAGACAGACCTCCTCTGCTTTTCTTAGGATAACCTTGCTGCGATTCTTACTTCTGTTCTGTGTCACCTTACTTGAAGCTTTCGTTATTTTATTACCAGCCAGAGGGCAAAGGTTTCTTCATGGAGTGCCATCACCCACCACCGCTCCTGGGTGACCACAGGGTTATCCCTTTCTGCTGGCCAGAAAGCAGCCACAACAGCCAAGGCCAGCCCTGAGCCAGGACAGACAAGGGTGTGTGTCTCTTACCCAAAAAACTGGCGGTTTTCTCTCTCTGTCTCTCAGTCTCTCTCTCTGTCTCTCTAGCTCTCTCTCCTTAAGCTTTCCAGATGTCTTACTCCATCTCCACTCTGACATTTCCGCCGGGGGCTCATTGTTAATACAGCCAGTTCCCCCTAATGCTTTTATTCAGTGAACTCGGGTACAACTGGATTCTAACCCAGCTCCCGAGTGACCAGCTGAGACCCTAAAAAAAGTCACCCAACCTCTGAGTCTCCATTTCCCCATCTGACAAATAAGGATAAGACAGGTCCTACTTCCTGGGAGCAGCGAGACAGAGTGTGGAAAGTGTTAGTACAGGGCCTGGCACGCAGTCCACACTCAGTAACAGCTGCAGAGGTGCTGGCTGGGGTAGGACTGTCCATGCTACGGACAGTGATAGCTGGAGAAAAAAGATACATGGCATCTGGTTGAATCTTTTCACTTTATGATGAGGAAACCAAGGCCCAGGAATTGGAAATGAGTTTTCCAAGGGTACTCAGACATGTCTAGGCACAGCTGGGATTGGAAGTCATACCTCCTCACCCCCCATGCTCCCGCTGTGACCAGGCTACCTAAGGCCTGTCACTCTGCTTCACTTTCGACAACTGGAGGTCTCATACTGAGGTTCTCAGCAGTGAGACTGCCCAGGTGAGGATGAAGCGGGAGGAAACCCGGTTCAACTTGGCATGTACTTTCTATCCAAGAGATACTTCTGATCACAATTACCAACGAAGCTTCTGAGATTGACGTATGGTAAAGTGTTTTCATAGCTTATTTCTTTTCCTAAGAAACAACGAGTATAATAGAAACAATTAAAACCAAGGTGACAGCTAAAGAAAAGCCATCAACTTTGGGAGGCTGAGGTGGGTGGATGGCTCAAGTTCAGGAGTTCAAGCGCATCCTGGGCAACACGGTGAAATGCCATCTCTACAAAAAACACAAAAATTAGCCGGTCATGGTGGTACATGCCTGTAGTCCCAGCTACTCGGGAGGTTGGAATGGGAGGATAATCTGAGCCCAGGAAGTAGAAGCTGCAGCAAGCCGTGACTACACCACTGCACTCCAGCCTGGGCAACAGAGCAAGACCCTGTCTCAAAAAATAAAAAAAAGAAAGGCCATCAGGTCAAATCCATGGGCTGTTCAGTCTAGGATGTATCACTCACAGTCATGGACATGAGGTTTTGGAGAGACCTTTCCTCTCAGAACAAAAAGATTAGTGGTTCTGACCACTAACCTTTAAGTGAGTGGTCCCTAAAATGCCCATGTTTTCTCCATAGCTAATTAGGCTCCATCTTAGTGTCAGCAACTATCCTTCTCATCAATTTTCAAACTATTTGGATTTTCAAGCAAGACCTTCTCTCAAAACAGTACATTCCAAGGCTGGGTGCAGTGGCTCACACCTGTAATCCCAGCACTTTGGGAGGCCAAGGCGGGTAGATCACCTGAAGTCAGGAGTTCAAGACCAGCCTGGTCTCTCCTAAAATTAAAAAATTAGCTGGGCATGGTGTCATGCATCTGTAATCCCAGCTACTTGGGAATCTGAGACAGGAGAATCCCTTGAGCCTGGGAGGCGGAGGCTGCAGTGAGTCAAGATCATGCCACTGCACGCCAGCCTGAGAAACAGAACAAGACTCTGATTCAGAAAAAAAAAGTAAATTCCAAATGTTGACCAAGTTATGTCTTAGCCTTACATGTTGAAAGCGTTAAGGACTGTCTGGGGGATGTGTCCACAGCGTGACGTTTGCGCTGTTCGCACCCCTCACCGCAGCACCGCTGCCACCCTGAGTCCTGCCATTTCTTGATATCCCATCAAGCCTTTCTCAGCCTTATCCACTGAATTTGGACAACAACCCTGAGAGGCAGGTCCTGTCAGTCCCTCACCTTACACGCAGGTTCTGAGAGGGCAGAGCCTCACCCAGCAAGGAGGAGCCAGGATCTGAACCCAGGACTCTGAGACAATCAAACTTGTGCTGTGGGCTTATAAAAATACCTGTTGGTCTTTTCCCCTGGTTTCTGGCACAGAGCTTCACAAACCCTTCACATTTCCTGGGTGATTCCAGTGCTCTTTGCTATTGGGAAGCAGCCCCTTATATAACTCCTACCGAGGTTTGCACAAAGGAGGTGGCCCTCACATAGTTTCAAGGGAGAGGCTGGCCATGCCAGAAAGGCCAAGCATGTGATTAGAGAGTTGGGGATGTCAGCCCCACACCCTGATCTCCAGGGAGCAGAGGGAGCTGAAAATTGAGTTCAATCACATGCCAATGATTTCATAATGCATGTCTGCTTAATGAAACCCTGGACAAACACTGCAACAGGGAGCCTTGGGGGCTTCCTGGCTGGTGAACATATTAACACTCTGGGAGGGTGCAGCACCCTGACTCTAGCGGGACAGAAGCTTCTGTACCTGCCACCATCCCCAGCTCCACCCCCTGCCCCAGACCTTTCTGCCCTGCATCTCTTCATCTGGCTGCTCATTTGTATCTGTTATAATAAAATTTAATTGTTACCTGTACTACATTCCTGAGCTCTGTGAGTCATTCTAGCAAATCATCCAACCAGAAGGGAGGTCATGGGAACCCTCAAATTTGTAGCCAAGTCAGACAGAAGTGTGAGTAGCCTGGAGACCTGGGACTTATGACTGGTGCCTGAAGTGAGGGCAGTCTTGCCGAGCTGAGCTCCTTATCCTGTGGGATCTGAACCAACTCTGGGGAGTTAACATCACAATTGAATAGAGGCATGGGACACCCAGTTGGTGCCAGAGAATCCGTGCTGAATGGACATGCCCTTCACCCCTTCCAGGCCCTGGAAGAAGCCTTGCCTTTCCTCCTCACCAGCTTCTTCCTGATCACACGCCTGTCTTTCCATGCAATAACAACAACCGCATGCCTTCTCCAGCTCAGAGGCTTCCTGGTTGTGTTCCACGTGGTACCAGATTGTCAATAGGGCACTGAGAGAGGTCGAAACCTCGTAATTTTATTATTGAGCAGCAAATAATCTAGGCTGCAGCAGTTTGAAAATACACAATGAGAAACTCAAAATGTAGTTCTCTCTCCTTCCCCTAAAAAAAGTGTTCACATGGCCAGCATGAAGCCTCATGCTCAAATGAAAATATTTTGAAACACAATTCTGAAAGACTCATCATCCATAAAAATATGGGGCAGAACACATGGGAATCCCCCATTGAGGAGTGTGTGCCTGACAATCAGTGCTAGCATAATCATTTCACAAAGGTTTAATAGACCACCTTATAAGGTAGACCACCTTTAATAGACCACCTTATCAGGCAATTGATTTGGGACTCAAAGGGCCTACTCTCCTTTATTATTATTTTTTTTTTTTTCTAGAGACAGAGTCTTGCTCTGTCACCCAGGCTGGACTCCATTGGCACAATCATAGCTCATTGCAGCCTCGAACTCTTGGGCTCAAGCGATCCTCCCACCTCAGCCTCCCAAAACACTGGGATTACAGGCATGAACCACTACACTAGGCCCATTTTGAAAGTGAAGTTTGCCCTAGATGATTCCCTCCTACACTCACTGATGTTACCCACACATTGTTGATATGTTCGACAGGCCCTTTAAATAAAGTTTCCCTTTCTTTCACTAAAACAGAGACCAATAATGGGGGATTTTATGTTCTTTCCACAAATCCTCTGGGAAAACACAGAGTTTTATTTAAGACCATTTTTCCTTTTTAAACCCAGCATGTGATTCTCTAGCTTGTTCTAACTCAACCCATAAAATTCCCCATGTCCCTAATGTTCCCTCAACCTCCTCAACGAAAGTGAACTGAAGCCTCCTCCAACAATAATACTACATTACACATTTACGTTTCCAAATTACTTTCACACACAGTACCCTGTCTCATTTGTTTTCCAGAGCAGAAAAGCTATTGCCATCTTCCTTTTTAAGTATGAGAAGACCAAAGCCGCAAAACTAATGGCAAGCATATATTCGACATTTCTTCTGCATGGGCCGAAGTCAGTTCCATATATTGTCCCATTTGATCCTTTCAGCACCCTATGTGACCAGTGCTATTAGTGGCCCACTTTACAGAGGAGGAAACTGGACTCAAAGAAGCCAAAGAGATGACTTAGGGCCATATAGGGAGTGAGTGGCCGAGTCAGGCTTCTTACCCCCTGAGTGACAAGGCCACCTCTGTGGGCTCCCTGCCTGGGGCCTCTTACCACTGGGTGCCTGTCTAGGGTGTAAGCTTCCAGCCCAGCCACACTGGGCCTTGTTCCCCTGGGATAATCCAATTACTCTTCACCCTATGACATGAGGGCACACGTGCCCTGTCTCTTTCAGCTTCTTCCTCCCCCGCTCCCCTTCCTACTAATATTCTCCCTCATGAAGTTGAGGCAGTCAAGATCAGTGGACAGAAAACCCGCGCCTTTACCCACTCCTCAGACCCCTGGCACCTCCTTCATCTCAAATCTCTCTCCCGCTTTCATGCCTGCTCCCTTCTCCTGGGTCTCCCACCTTGAGGATGATTCCTTCCCAGCTTCCTTCCCTGGCACCTCCTGTGCCCTGAGGTGCAGTCACTCTGCAACCCTCAACACTTAGTGCCACACCCCTGCCATTCCCTTCAACCACTCCCTCCATGTGGAGGCTGCAGGTTTCCAGAGCACGGAGCTAAGGCCTTCAATCTGTCACATGTTTGGCCTAATTACTGGATGCATAGTATGGGTGAAATAAATATTTGCTTAATTGAATCATAAACCTATAAAATACAAGTAACTCATGGTTTAAATGAATAAGGCATGGAAACCACTAAGGACAGAAGAATCAGACAGATTGAACTTGCTTCTACTCACTTAATTCTCACTGAAACGCTACAGTAGATGACATTATTGTTCCCATTTTGCACTTGAAAGAGCCGAGTTTTAGAGAGGTCAGATGGTTTTCCCAAGATGATACAACTAGTAAATAGCACAGCCATGACTCCAATCGCAGCCCTCACTCCAGGCCCTTGCCTGGTCTGCACCGGTAGCTGGCTAAGTGACCTCAGCCATTGTCCCCACCCCGCCAGTCTCCCTGGGCTCTTCTAGAAAATAAGTTAATTGAGGTGGTGATCTCCAAGGCCCATCTCAACTCAGAAATCTGCAGTCCTCTCTAGAGTTGTCTGTGACATGCATTCTTCCAAAAAAAAATCACAGGGCCAGAGACCCAGATTTTGTCAGTAGATGTGATTCATCCTGCACTTCCTGCCAATACATGGGACCTCTGTACAAAGCCCTGGACTGAGATGATTTTCACTGTAATTTGGGAAGGGTGACTGAAAAAGGGATGAAGAGGGGGAGAAAACCGTCTCTTTTCAAAGATAATAATGCCTAAGCCTCGCTTTATTTCATTTGCGAAAACCATTATGTATTTTTGGCCTGAGAGCAACATCTGAGGCTTAAAGTGGGACCAACTTTGAATTGCAGACATAAGCTGCTGGATGAGACTTGTGGTGTGCACCCATCCCCCAACTCCAGGCTCTGCTGAGGCCCCGAGCACCAGCACTCCTGCCCTCTGGCTTCCTTTCTTGGGCTCCTCTTGCCCAAGGAAGCACCTTCTTGCCCTGTCCAGAGTTCTTCCTTTCCTCACATCCCAGTCAGACTGTGGGTACCAGGAGTCCCCAGTAGGACCCAGGCCCTCTCCCCATCAGTGCCTGGCTCTCCTTCCCTCCCGGCTCTGGCACCTAAAGAGCCCATGTCGCTCAGGTGGCTACCTCCTGCAGCTCCAAGAGGTGCCAGGTCCCAGAGGACCCAAAAGGTGGACCCTGTTTTGCATTTTTCTCCTGCAGAATAGCACCCGGGCAGTTAGACCATTTCTCACAGCCTGACACTCAGCTTCTGAGTCAACCCAGAACCTGCCAGAGAAGGTGAAACCGAGAGGCCAAACCAGGAACCTCTATGAATCTCAGCCAGGAACGGAGCAAACCACAGACTCTCCTAGAACCAGCAGCAAGGGCAGGGCAGCCACCTTGGAGGCCAATTCAGCTATTCTTTAACTCTGCCTTCATCCCCAGGAAGCAAGGGTTCTGTAGGCAGCACTAAGGACAAGGATGCCCAGGGCCCTTCACAAATCCTATACATCAGTGGGACAGGCAGGAATTGGCTTCTTCTGAACATCAGTAGGGTTGAGCGTGGCCTGGAAAACAGACAGGGGGAGGGGCTCCAATCCCCACCACTTCTGTTGCTCCGTGATCCTAGGGTCCTCATCTGTGATATTTGTCAAATTATTTGTTCAAAGGGCCGTTAGGAAGACTCAGTGAGATAATATATCTGCAGCTTAAGATAGCCATATCATCTCCATTACAACCGTTCAGAGGCTCTTTGCTTAGATTTTAGTTCCACAAACCTACATGTTCACTGCGTGAGAGACAGCACCCCTGTGAGAACGCTGCCTGAGAACATGGCATTAAGTCATTCCAAATGCCGTCTCCCTCTGGTGGCTCTTTCCATCCTTCCAAAGTTTAGTCCCCACACTGCACATCATTGTTGGTGGTCGCTGCTGTTGTGAAGGTCAAACGCACAGCAGGAGGAACAAGACAGCTCACAACCATCACTCCCCAGGGTCCTGTGCGCCAGGCCGGACGTAATCTGTCTCGATTTTTCCATCAATGTCCTAAGGACTGAAATTGTGATCTTTCACTAACTAATGGTAGCCAGGCAGTACCTGGACCCATGCTTACTTTCAAGACAGTATCTCTATTTCTGAAGATTCCTTTAGGCTGTATTTCTTTTCTTAGTAGAAGTGAGAGTTCCAACTCACCGGAAAAATACGCTTTATGTTTTGGCGCATAAAATGCCTTGAGGTCTGGATTTTCCACTATACTTTTTTAAAGTGAGAATCTGCTCTGGCCAAGTTCTCCTCTTTAAAGGCATCTGACCAAATTTATGTCCCCTAAAGTCTGGCTCTGAGATGAGCATGAAGAAAAATAGACTCAGCACAAAGGATCTGGAAAAGACAGGCCAGAGGTTGGCACATTCTTCCAGGGCCTAGGGAGGCAGAGGGATGAGGCTGCAGGCCCTCCCTTCCCCTAAACTGAGGAAGATCTTCACTCATTTGCTTCTTTCACTGCATTTTTTTTTTTTGAGCTTTGAGTAGTTTTGAGTAAGAATATTTTAAAAATACACACACACACACTCATTTTGAAATTCCCAACCCAATTCATTTATCTCATTTCACAGGTAAGAAATGGGTGTCTGTGGAAGGAATGATTGATTAGCATTGGTCATAGTTAAAATCCAGGTCCCCTCAGCCCACGACCAATGATCTGACTACAAACTGCTTCCTGGCCCCGGAAAGGGGCCTTGAACGTCCCAGCACACCAGAACCATCTCAAACCAGGGCTCTTCCCCAACAGATGCTTAAAAATATGCCGATGGAGGAAAAATGGTTCTTTGCGAAATAAGTCTTCTTTAGCCATAGATATGCCAATATATTTTTTTCTGTATGTTCACTTGGAGACTGAAAATCCTTTACTGGATAGAACAGAGAAGGCAAACCAGCTATCTGGAGACCAGATACTATTCCCAAATCTGTTTGGTTTGACCTCGTGGTATTATATATACATTTTTTTAACATAAGAAGTTACTGATATTTAAAAATTATGCATTTTTGCATTTAAAAAATTCAGATTCCAGCTTCTCTTGGAAAAAAAAAAAGATCAGAAAATCTGGCAACAATGGGCCTCCTTTCTCATGGCAAAACCTGGCTGGACCTGAGTGCTTTGCTCCATTGAGATGGGCGTGTGTTCTACCTTCCCTATACCCCCACTCCCCTCTGCCTCACAGCTGGCCCTCTGTGCCCACCACCGCCTGCCCACCGGGAGGCATGCCAGCTTGCACCCCAGAAGTATACCTTGGAGCTTGGTTCTCTCATAATACACCCCTCTCCTGCCTCTGGTCCCCCACTCCTACCCCTACTCCATCTAGTTGCCCATCAGAGCAGAAAAGGAAGCTAACTTCAGCTAGCTTCTGAAATGTTGGAAAAGCCACCCCAGCCTCACAATGTTTCCACATCTGACATAGCTGGGCAAAGAAATCATTGTTCAGTAAATAAATGAAGAAAGTGTCATTAGTACCAGACCCGTTTGTACATCTCAGGCCTGTTTCTGTGCTGGATTTATCAAAGCATGATGTACTATGTATCTAGTGAAAGTATTAATATATCTTTTTCCCCCAGAGAGTAAAATCTAAAGGGTCAGAATTATCCAATAAGGCTCTCCAACACTTTGATCCAAAAAAGACAAAACTCATGCCATTGCCTGCAAAGATGAGATGGGCCAGAAATAAGTGTGGAGAGAGAAGCCTCCCAGGAGAGCCCTTCTGGCCCTGGCATCAGATGGAGCGACCTGGGAGGTGGCTGCAGGCTTTTGGGGAATGCCTGTCCTCACACTGAGCCCTGAAAAAATCTCACAGCCTCCTCCACTGCTCTTCCTAAACTTAGATTAACCCATCTCATCCTTAATATGCCTTGGAAATAAAAACAATGTTTGACTCTACTGCCTTCAAGTTTCTCTCCCCCTTTCACTTCCTTCCAGCTTCCTTGCATGAAGCCAGCCCAGGAGTGTGGAGCCCAGTCTCTCACCATGGTACCTAAGCTGACCCGGCTCTCTAATGACACTAATCTATGGTGCTTCCCCCTTCACTGTGCACCCTCCTCTGACAGCACATTTACATCTTCACGAACACTCCCAGAAAACATGCATGAGTGTGAGAAGGTGTCATGAAGCACTGTGGGGGCAGGGATTTAAAGCAGCCTTTAAGGTCTGGAACTCTTTCTTCATGTGGAATTTCATGAGAAACAAATCATAAGTCATGCCTCAGACTGAAGAGGGTTTCACAAGTGTAATCTGAAAATGTTTCTCTGAGTGTTGTCCACATGTGGGATGAGGGCGGTGATGCTGCTGCTGCTGGTGGTGATGGAGAGAGTGATGAGGTGATGGCAGCAGTTATGACGGCAGCAGAGGTGGTGATGATCGTTATGGTGGTGGTGAGTGATCGTAGTAGAGATGATGATGGTGATGGTGATGTTGGCACTGGGGTGAGGGTGATAGTGGTGACAGTGGTGGTAGTGGTAGTGGTGGTGGTGATGGTGGTGATAGTGTTGGTGGTAGTGATGGTGATGGCAGTGATCTTGGTGGTGGCAGTAGTGGTAGTAATGTTATGCTGGTGGTGTTGGTGGTGGTGATGGTGGTGATGGTAATGTTGATATAGGTGATGGTGGTGATGATGGTAATAGTAGTGCTGATGACCATTGATAGTGGTATAATTGTAATGGTGATGGTGATGGTGGTATTACTGGTAGCAGTGGCCATGATGGTGGTGTTAGTATTCATGGTAATGGTGATGGTGGTGTCATTGGTAGCAATGGCAGTAATGGTGATATTAGCAGTCATGCTGGTGGTGACAGTGGTGTTAGTGGTAGTGCTGGCAGTACTGGTGACATTAGTGGCAGAAGTGATGGTGACAGCAGCATTAGCGGTAGCAGTGTTGATGACGGTGGAGCTGATGTTGGTGGTGGTGATGGTGGTGGTAGTGGTAGTTATAATGGTAAGAGTATTAGGTATAGACAAGATTCAATTAGACAAAGGTTTATTAAAATATTATTAATTTCAGGCACTATGATAAAGAAAATTAAAAAGTAAACTCTTTTTTGAAAAGCATCTGTACTAGTCCATTTTCACATTGCTGATAAAGACATACCCAAGACTGGGTATTTACAAAAGAAAAAGATTTAATTGAACTCACAGTTCCATATGGCTGAGGAAGCCTCACAATCATGGCAGAAGGCAAGGAAGAGCAAGGTGTGTCTTACATGAATGGCAGCAGGCAAAGGGAGAAACTGTGCAGGGAAACTCCTGTTTTTAAAACCATCAGATCTCGTGAGACCCATTCACTATCACAAGAGTAGCGCAGGAAAGACCTGCCCCATGATTCAGTCATCTACCACCAGGTCCCTCCCACAACATGTGGGAATTATGGGAGCTACAAGATAAGATTTGGGTAGGGACAGAGAGCCAAACCATATCAGCATCAGCTTCTAATTCTTTTCTCTTTCTCACTGGTATATATATTACAGGCAAAGCCACACAGTAGGTATTAAATAAATGTAATTTAATTTGCAATGTTTATGTCTTAAAAGAGACAGCTGATTGAGGAAATTGTGTTACAATATCCCTAAGCCCAAAAGGACAAAATTCAGAGGTGATAAGAAAACTTTTGCTGAAAAGGTATAAAAGTACTTCAAAATGTAAGGAAAAGAGAGCAGAGGAGAGGGGACAAGGAAACCTCTTAAAATTAGGGAGGTGGGCTGGGTGTGGTGGCTCACGCCTATAATCCCAGCACTTTGGGAGGCTGAGGCAGGCAGATCGCAAAGTCAAGAGACCATCCATGCTAACACGGTGAAACCCATCTCTACTAAAAAATACAAAAATTAGCTGGGTGTGGTGGTGTGAGCCTGTAGTGCCAGCTACTTGGGAGGCTGAGGCAGGAGAATCACTTGAACCTAGGAGGCGGAGGTTGCAGTGAATCAAGATTGCACCACTGTACTCCAGCCTGGTGATGGAGCGAGACTCCATCTCAAAAAAAAAAAAAATCAGGGAGGTGGGTACCAGCCCTATCTAGGAAGGAAAAGGAAGTAAGAAAACCAGGGAGTGTGGAGTGCCTTGCTGATTCTTAACAGTCTTGCAGAGTAGGCTCTGCAACCTGCATTCCACTGAGGAGAACCAAGGTTCATAAAGGCAGAGGCCAAGGCGCTGCAGAAATCACAGCTCCGGCCCCAGGGGGCACCAGTAGCCCAGCTCCCACCACTGTCAGCTCTAGATTGTCAAACTGAGGAACCAAGGAATTCCATGGAACAGCCCTTTTGAAAGCATACGAAGCTCTGGGGACTTTAGCCATAAGACTTTAGCTGTAGTATCCAATGTGGTCCTGTTGATGGCATTCATGAAATATGCCTGACAGGGGTTGTTTCTCCTCAGATTTTTGAAACTTCATTGTCCAGTTCTGAGGTCGGCAGTGGGACTCAACTCTGAAGGCAGGGCTTGGACTTCAGACCAGATTAAAGACTGGCTGAGACAGGGAAGAGGCTAAAGCGCCTCTCCACAAGACACGCCCACCACTGCCATGTCAGTTACCATTGCCATGGCAACAGCCAGAAGTCACCACCCCTTTCCAAGGCAATGACCCAGAAGTTACCACCCTTTTTCTAGACATTTTCTAGACATTTGCAAATTAAAAGTGGATATAAATAGGACTGCTGAATGGACCCTGAGCTGCTGCTCTGAGCACACTGCCTCTGGGTAGCCCAGCTCTGCAAGGAGCAGTCCCTCTGCTGCTGCTGCTGTGCACTGCCACTTCAATAAAAGTTGCTGTCTGACACCTCCAGCTCACACATGAATTCCTTCCTGGGTGAAACCAAGAACCCTCCTGGGCTAAGCCCCAACTTTGGGGCTCACCTTCCCCTACATCTGTTTGCTTTCTGCCTGCCTTAGGTTTTTCACTCCAAATGGATTGTGGCTAAGACATCAAGTGTATTGTTATGCTCCACTGCAAATCTGAGGGTACACAAAGAAACAGTGAATGTATGCAAATATGTGTTTGCATGTGCATGTGCGTGTGTGTGTGTGTGTGCGTGTGTGTGATTTATTCTGAGGTATTGGCTCACACATTATGGAAGCTGAGAAACTCCATGATCTGCCATTAACAAGCTGGAGACCCAGAGAAGAAAGTAGTATAATTCGGACCAAGTCCCAAGGCCTGAGAACCCAGAGAGCTAATGAAATACATCCCAGGCCAAGGGGCAGAGAAAGTGAGTTGAGATGCCCCAGCTAAAGCAGTGAGGCAGGAAAAGAGGGAAGTTCCTCCTTCCTCTGCCCTATGTTCTGTTCAGTCTCTCAGTGGATTGAATAGTGCCACCCACACTGGGGAGGGAGTTCTCCCCGACAGAGTCACTGATTCAAATATTAACCCCATTCTGAAACACCCCACGGACACATCCAAGAGTGCCCTGTGACCCACGCAAATTCACATGTAAAACTAACCATTGTGACAACAAAGAACCAAACATGTATGAATGGAATAGAGCAAGCACATGGCCAGGTAGCACTGCTGGAATCCCTGTGCCCGCTTTTGACATTCCTGAGCTCTTACTGGCCTGCGCCAAGCTGCACACTTGATTACAGAGCATGGCCATAAACAAAAAAATACATGTATTCATCCGCTAAGTCACCTCCAGCCACTAAGTCACACAACAGATGACCTGGGACAGGTGCTCCTGCCATTGAGGGCCCTGCTTTCCCACCCAACTTACCGGATTTTTGTGATTCTTTACTCCATACAGGAAAGAAAAAGTGTAATATTTAATTTTTCTGTTTACTTTGCATTTATTTACCATACAATAAAGGCAATACATATGTATTGATGGCAGTTTGGAAAACATAAAAATTATTTTCAAAACCACGGAAAAAGGCTTCCCTAGTCTGACCAGCAGTAAAGAAGCACAGTGAACATCTCGGCTTTCCTGCCCTTTTTCAGGTGTGCGCGCTTGCTGAGGGGTACAAGGAGGGTTTGGGTTTCTGTTTTTGTTTTTTTACAGAATCAAGCTCAATTTCTCTAAATCAATTTTGATTTTTTTTTGTTTCATTTAAACTCCATTCACAAGCATTTCTAAACCATTAAATTTAAAATAGCATCCATCCATTTACTCTGTTCATAACTTTGTGTTAGGCACCTACTAGTTGGCAGGCACTGGCTGGGGACACAGAGGTGAACATGACAGAGAAGTCCCACCCGAACGTCTAGAGGTGAAGGTGGGCACTAAACTAAACCACGGGAGGGTTGAGTCGGGGAGCCAAGAACACGGAGAACGAACGCTGAGCGTGAACGTCCCACCTGCGCAGCCGCTGGTCACCCTCTGTGAGGCCAGCCTTTGCACTGCACTGTGCCCACTCTGCATGTGACATGCTGCCTTGGTTTTAGAGAAAAATGGAGATTTAAGTGTATTTAGTTATGAGAACTTGCAAGGTAAGTTTTAAAACACCCTCTTGTGGTAACAGAGGTGATCTAAGATGTCTCCAGAGTTGTGGTCAACAGATCAATCCACTGAAAAACCACCACAAGCCCCACAAAAGCGCCCCCCACTGCATCACCACACTCCTCCAGCTCAAAGGCTGTGGCCAGAGCAGGGGGCTTGGGCCACAGGTCCTCCCTGGGAGGGACAGCCCACATAAGGCTGTGGCATGGCCTGCCGGACACGTCCACCTCCAGCACGGAAGGCCCTTGAGGTGTCCCTCAGGAAGTGCTCTGTGACCTGAAGGACACTGATATTTCTGAACACAGATCAACCAGGAAATGTGCTCTGGCTTAAGAGAAGCCTCAATGCTGACATTTCCTTCTCAGCAACACAGCTTCAAAGAGGCGGGTCTGCCTGTGGGGCATTAATAATAGTATATGATGACGCAGACACTGTGCCCTGGGCTCACACTGCAGGCCAGGCCCTGTACTGAGAACGAAACAAAGAGATCTAATTTAACAGGAGCAAAGGTGGCTAGCAGACCTATCGGGCAGCTCTCTAACCATCCTTTTCACATCCCAAAAGGTACACACCTATGCGTTAGTACAACTTAACCCAATAGGTAACTGGGACAGCACGCCCAGAATCCCTCTATTTTAAAAAACTGTGCATGCAAATAATTTTAAGTAAAGCTGAAATTTTTAAACTAATTTTTTAAATTTGTTTTTTATTTCAATTGCACTAAACCATGGAATCAGTGTTTCACATTTATAGATGAGTCCGCACTCAACACAGTGACCTATAAATAAACTTTTCTTTAAACTGGAGGTCCCAGCCACCTGCACAATGCAGCTGTGGCCTTATGCATAGACTCTCACTCCAGCCCCCAGCTTCCAGCGCCCAGCTCTTGGCAGCTAACAGCCAACATCGTCTTCTTGGGTAAGAGATTTAGGGCACATTGGAAGATCTCCACAAGGCAGGGCATGGGGAGAAACCTGGCTAAAGAGAGAAGTGGTGGTGATACTGGCGATGAGGAGGGCAGGCAGGTCACCACTTTCCTCCACAGTGTGACTCTCAGGCCTGCTATGGACAGAGAGAGAGGCCACCTGCCAGAGTGGCTCACCTTGCTGATCTTCAGTGCCGGTCCCTGGGTCAGCTGCAGGATGAGAACTACTCTACCTGGGCTTGAAGGTACCATTCTCTTCTCCATGTACTCATTTGTTAAGCAGAGTTTAATATGTAGCAGCTATTCATTCTTCTTTTTTTAATTTATAAAATAACAGTCATGTTTTAAAATGTTCCAAGACCTAGACATGCCATGGAGAAGTGAAGGGTGGAGGCACATGAGTGTCTCTTATTTAAATAAGAATACAGGCCAGGCACAGTGGCTCACACCTGTAATCCCAGCACTTTGGGAGGCCGAGGTAGGAGGATCATAGTGAAACCTCGTCTCTACCAAAAATATAAAAATTAGCCAGGCATGATGGTGCATGCCTGTAATCCCAGCTACTCAGGAGGCTGAGGCAGAAGAATCACTTGAACCTGGGAAACGGATGTTGCAGTGAGCTGAGATTATGCCATTGCACTCCAGCCTGGGCAATAGAGTGAGACTCCATCTCAAAAAAAAAAAAAAAAAAAAAAAAAAAAAAAAGAGAGCAAATACAGAGCCAAGGTATCTGAGCTTAAGTCAATTAAAACTTGAGGAGAGCTCCAAATAACAAGAGTGGGATGATCAGTGAAAGAGACCTAAGAGGAAGGAAACCAAAGTCAATATGAAAAGAGCTGGCCCTGGCCTGACCTTCCCATGGTAACGGTCAGATGCTCACTGGGTTGGTGACGTCAAACCTTCACCGTCCCCTCACCAAGCTTTCCCTCAAAGGGTTGCAATGCAGGCTGGAGGGGAGGGGTGAAAGGGCAATAAAGGAGGGACCCAGCTGCTTCCACTTCAGGGCCACTAAAAGGCTTCTGCCCTGGAAGGCAAGTCCTTAAAAAAAAAAAAAAATGGCAGTGAGCCTCAGTTTACCTAGGAAACTCTCTGGCATCAGGCCCTCCTCACCTCCTCTGACCAACTGGCTCTTCTGCCTTGAGAAATCAGCATGGTCCTGGGTGAGGAGGCACAGGAATCAGACTTAGTACATGGATGGCAACCCTCTTCTCTCTTGCAGACCTGTCCTTTGTGGGAGGCCTTTGTGGAGTGAGGTAGCCCCAACTTCCCAGAAGGGAAAAAAAAACTTTTGTAAAAGTGAGAAACATAAAAACAACTCAGACACACATGAAAGGAATCTGTAAATTATGAAAAATCTGGTGGTTCTATTTCATTTTGCAACAGTTTAAAAGCTGCAAGATAAAAAAGATAAAGATAAAAATAGAAACCTACTGTTACCATGTCTAAGCTAATTATGCCATTCTACCCCAGCCCTGCAAACATTCTAGGTATGCTCTGCTGGAGGTCACAAACCCAGACGCAGGCAGGGGCTGGTGGTTCAAGTGACAAATAGAGAGGCCCAGCAGTCCCAGAGACCCCTGCCCCATGTACAAGGAGCAGCCACCACTTACCTCCTGCCCACTTGCAAATTTCCAAGAAAGGCAGGAGATCCAGATTTTAAATCTCCTGCTTTGAAATATTAACAACTAATTTTTTCCAATATTTAAACACTACCAGCTAAATAGAACACATCTAGAGGCAGATTTATCCAGCAGTCCCTCTCTTTCCCCATTTGCATCCTGTATTCTACACATCTGTGCTATTTCTAGTCGAGGTCAGATAATTGTGTTCTCCTAAAAGTCAAGCTTGGCTCTGGTGCGCTGCTGGCAGAGCCTTAAGTTGGCATAACTTTTTGGAGGAGGGCAGTTTGGCAGCATTTATCGAAACTGAAATATCTTTCTATCCTGCCATCTCAATCCTGGGAATCTATGCTAAAGACACACTTCCTCAAGGGTACAAAGATATAGACATGCAGAATGATACATGGGTATGTTTTTTAAAAGAAAAATTTGGAAAAAACAACTTAAATGCCCTTCAATAAAAAGATGTTTAAATAAATCCTGCTGTCCCTGGGCCATCAAATGCTACCTAGCCATCAAATAAAATAACTTGGGCCAGGCCCAGTGGCTCACGCCTGTTATCCCAGCATTTTGGGAGGCCAAGGGCAAGTGGATTACTTGAGGTCAGGAGTTCAAGACCAGCCTGGTCAACATGGTGAAACCCCATCTCTACCAAAAAATACAAAAAATTAGTCGGGCATGGTGGTGCACCCCTGCAGGCTCAGCTACTCCAGAAGCTGAGGGAGGAGAATCACTTGATCCTGGGAGGCAGAGGTTGCAGTGAGCCAAGATGGCGCCACTGCACACTAGCTTGAGTGATGGAGTAAGACTTCGTCTCAAAAAATAAAAAAAATAAGACTCAGATCTGAGCACATTGACATGAAAAGATGCCCATGGAATTTTTTTTTAAACTAGTCACAGAAAAATATGCACATGGGGGCCCCTGTTGTGTTAAATAGAATGCTCAAATATTTGTATATTTGTGTACAAATAAAAAAAATCTGGAAGGACAGTCAACAAATTATGAACCATGCTTATGGCAAGAGTAGGTTTTAGGGTGATTTTTACTTTATAAATTAAGCAACTGACTCATTATTTTTGCAACTGGTATATTTTATTTGAAAGTGAAACTTAAAAATTCTCCATTGTGCTCTTCCAGGGATGGTGTCTAAAGGAACTCAGAATGGTCCTGCATTTGACACAGGCTTTCCTACAGTGCAACCTCAAACAAAACTGAATTTCCCGAACTCCTAATAATAGAATTGCTTACCTTTATACCAAGAAGGCTGGGAAGACACCCATATCTGCATGTGACCTGTGCCCAGGCATACGGAGGCTTTCGTGCTGAGACCAAAGTTCTTAGGAGATTGTCTAGAATTAAAAATTTTTAAATTTAAAAAAAACATGTCAGCAAGGCCTATGGTGGTCCCATGAGTTCTGAATGTGTCTGTGACCTGACCAAGTGTGCTTTCCTTATTAAGGAGCAGAAAATCACTGGGAGCATGCTGAAGGCCCAAATACAGAATCAGAGAGCTAAATTTAAAAAAATAAAAATTAAAAATAAATAAAGCTTTTTTTAGTAATTAAAAAAACCCAAAGGCAAAAGCATACAAAAAAAAAAAATCCATTGTCTGGGCCAGGCGCTGTGGCTAACGCCTGTAATCCCAGCACTTTGGCAGGTCGAGGGGGAGTGGATCACTTGACATCAGGAGTTTGAGACCAGCCTAGCCAACATGGTGAAATCCCAGAGAATCACTGATTTCAAGTGATAGAGGGAGAAGGTAGAAAATGACAAGCAGATTAAGGAAGCTCAAAAGAAAACCAGTAAGAATGCAAACCCTGAGTAGGATTATATTTATATATACATACCTCCTTGTTGGTACTTTGCTGATCTTGATTTTTGTCAAATGTCAGCTTATATTACTTTTATCTTTAGAAAATGTAAAAGTATTTTTTTTTAATCCATCAGTTCAGAGTGAATTGCGGTGATGAGGTTTCGCCTGTTTTTCAGTCACAATAGTTTGACATAGAATAGGGATTGGAACCCTCGTTAACTGCATAGACACAGGTGCCTGCGAAACTGCACCTGGGGGGATATTGTTATGTGCAGTTCAAGGTTACAACAAGTGTTCCACAGATGGGGGCACCCCGTGACAGAGCCCGAACCACGTGGGAAGAAGTGTTTTCAGCTGTGCCTAGTAATCGCAGCTAGACTATCCATATTCTGATTGCTTTAAAAAGATACACCTTTTCCTGTTTTAAATCAGCAGATGCAAATGTAAAACGCCAGCCCGTCCACACCGCAGCTTGGTAACCGTCAGGATGGGCCTGAAGAAAAATCATGATCATAGTTCTGTGCTGAAATGGAGACAAACAGAAGACTCTCCTGGGTGAGGGCTTAACTGCCAGAACTGCCCTGCCTCCCCCACCCCCTCCCTGAATCTACTCCTTTGCTTCTCTTCTCAGAAGCAGTCACGGCTCATTTTCAAGTGCCCCGAGGAAGCCTGTGTTTTCCTTTCATCTAATGATGCTGAGTCAGGGGGAGTAAGTAGAGGAGGAATAGGAGAAAGCAACATCAGGGCTGGAAGGACCAGGGCAAGGTTGCCTTGGGAAATGGAATGATTTTCTAGGTATTTGATAAACCAAAACAATGTGATCCATGTGCACTACATTTGATGTTTATAAAATGCAAAACAGTTATGCATTATTCACACAAAATGAGCAATTCACCAACTGGGTCCTGAGGATCAGGCACCAAGCCTACACGGACACCTTGATTCCTTACAGTAGCTCAGCCAGCAGGCAGCAGCAGCCCCACGACACCCCCCAGGAAAACCCAGGGTGGGAGCAGAGGGACCATTCCAGCCTGTCTGCCAGGCTCCAAAGCAATCCCCTTGTCACAGCTCCAAATGCAGCTGCAGAATGTTAACATTAAGATAAGAAAAAAATAGGATAAAACTGCAGAACAAAAACCAAACTTTGGGCTTAAATTTAACTGTCAGTTCATAAGAGTAGTGAGCTTTGTCTGTTTTATTTACTACTGGGTCCCCAGGCCTCTAACAGGTCCTGGTATAAGATATCTGCTCAGTAAATATTTGTTGAATAAATGAACTAGTAAAATGAAACTGCCAAAGTAACTGATGCCTTATAAAATAAGTTAAAGCATGACTCAGGTGAAAAGGACAGCAGTCACACTCAGGAAGACGTTAAGTGAAAAGGACACAAAACTCAAAAGCCACAGACTTGCATCATCATTTTAAAAATCATAGATATCTGTTGAAATGAGTGCTGCCGTGTGCATTTGTGACAACTCCATGACAACAAGAGGCTTCTTGGTGACAGTAACCACTGGGACGTATCCTGTATCAGATGAGATGGCAGTGGTGTGGAATGCATTGGTCACACCGATGCTGTCCTAGTCTTGCACCAAGAACTGAATTTTTCACGTAAGCAGATGAAAAAATTAAATTCTCCCCCAAAAAAGATACTGCAGCAAGCATTGTATTTGCTTAAGTTTCACCTGCGCCAGAAGGATTCTTTTTTATTTTTTTAGAGACAGGGTCTCACTCTGTCACCCAGACTAGAGTGCATGGCATGATCATAGCTCACTGCAGCCTCAAACTCCTGGGCTCAAGCAATCCTCCCACCTCAGCCTCCCAAGGAGCTGGGACCAAAGGCACCTGCTACCATGTCTAGCTAATTTTTTTTATTTTTGTAGAGACAGGGGTCTCACTATGTTACCCAGACTGGTCTTGAACTCCTGTTCTCAAGTGACTCTCCTGCCTTGACCTTCCAAAGTGTTGGGATTATAGATGTGAGCCCCGCACCTGGCCCCACCTCAACAATTCTGAGTTGTGTACAATCCCTACTGCCATCTATGAAGAGGCCCCTGTACCCTGGGCAGCAGTGGGTTCCAGTAAGCCCCACGACAGGACTAGGATGTGAGGTGGGAATAGGGGCAGGGACAGGGCTGAACTGCACCTGGCAGTCAAGAATGGAGACTTCTCAGCTGTGTTGTGGGTGGTCTGAGTGGGGTCACGAGTGCTGTGACTGATAAACCTCCATGCTCAGAGACTTCTCAGGATGAAAGTTCTTTCTTGCTCACAGGGCAGTCCAAGGTGAGTGTTCAGCAGGCAGCCTTCCACACAGTGGTTCAGAGATCTAGGATCCTTCCAACACATGGTGGCCTCTGGCCAGTAGACAATCACTTAGGTGAAGTGACCCACATCACATCCACCCCCATCTCACTGGTGGGAATTAGTCAAGAGGCCCCATCTAGAGAGAAGGGAGACTTGGGATGACCCTTACTGAGGCAGCTGCATCCGTCACAACTCCATGCAATGGGAGAGGAGCAAGAGCCTCTCTGGCTTGGGGGAAGGAAGTCCTGGAGGATGAGAGAAGCCACCGAGGCTGGGCTGGGCTGGGCTGGGGAGGCGCTGGAAAGAGAGCCCTCCAGAGTCCAGCGAGGGTGTGTCAGCTGGTGGCTGTGGTGACATGAGGGAAACCTCCTTTACATCCTGCCTATAAAACTCTCAGTGATGTTTCATGGGGGTTGGCTAGAAAGGCATCGAGTTCTGTGTTGGGTCTTACATGAAGAAAAATACAAATACCAGAGCCAGCCTGCATCAAACTTACATTACATGAATGGACAGTCCCAACTTCAAGACAGCCTGATGCTACCCATGCAAATTTCAATCCTATCATGTATCTTGCGATTGTGGTTCTGAAATTAGTAACCACATTTTGCACATCTGGAATTTGAAATGTATATTGTAAGAAAGGTGTACTGGCTTCACAAGTGTTCCTCCAAAACTTCCTGTCTATCTGGAACCTCAGAATGTGTCCTCATTTGGAAGAGGGTCTTTACAGATATAATTTGTTCAGATGAGGTCATACTGGAATAGGGTGAGCCCTAAATAGGGTGTCTTTGTAAGAAGTGGAGCGACACACAGGGAAGAAGACTATGTGAACACCAAGGCAGAGAGATCGGAGTGATGCAGCTACAAGCCAAGGAACACCAGGAACTGCCAGCAGCAGCTAAAACAGACAGGAAGGATCCTCCCTTGCGACCCTCAGAGGGACCATAGCTCTGCCAACACCTTGATTTCAGACTTCTTGGCTCCAGAACTGTGTGAGAATAAATGTCTGTTGTTATAAGCCACCCAGTTTCCTTCCTAGGGCCACTTGGTTACAAATCCTCATACAGTAGGGGATGGTCAGAGGGCAAAGTTAATAAAAATGAGTATAGAAGAAAGCATAGCTGTCAGTGGCTCTTCCCAGTCTATGTCCACCTCTCTCCTTAGCACTGGACATTTTCCCAACAGACTGTAAATCTCCCCAACCAATTGTCTTCAAGCACGTCAAATACATCAAGCTTAGAGCCCTTTTAGGCCTCCTCCGACCACCCCTCTCTGTGAGCCCTCCTTCCTGTTTCTCCATCTGCTCATGTGTCCAGGCTGGAAGCCTTACAATCAAGCTCACCTCCTCTCTTCCCCCCACACCTCCCACATCACACCCATCCTCACCTCTGCCTCCAGGTTCCCTTCTCTGATATGGGCCTTAGCAATCACCTCCACACAGCCGCTGCTCTCTGGTCTCTCACTTGGCAATGCTTCTTGCACACCCCCACAGACTGCGCGCACTACACCTCCAATGGGGTCATGCCCAGCTTAAGCATGTCTCTCACCCCTTCCCCAAATACCCTCTAATCTACCAGTGTGTTAAAGTCTAGATCCCTCAAGAACATACAAGTCAAGAACTTGACTTGGGTCACTTAAATTGCCCCCTTAAATCCACTCTAAAGTTAGGTCCAGGCATTAATCCATCTTACAGGCAGGAGTGAGGAAAGATGAAGCCACAAACGACTTGAGGTGAACTGTGCCTCCAAATTAAGCCAGTTCTGTTGAAAAGCTTCAACTCAAGATTGAAGAATAAGACACGAATTCTCCCAGAAGTCCGAGATCTGTGCCCCTGTTAAAATACCAAAGTCATCATAATAATTATGGCACAATAATAATAATGAATGATGTTGGTCTATTTGAAAATGAGGTTAAGCCTGTCGGGTTTACAAGATCATCCATGGAAAGTCCCATCATTAAGATCTCTTAAAGTCCTAAGATCTCAGACGAGTGTGGTGGCTCACACCTGTAATCCCAGCACATTCGGAGGCCGAGGTGGGTGGATCACTTGAGTTCAGGAGTTCAAGACCAGCCTGGTCAACATGGTGAAACCCTGTCTCTACTAAAAACACAAAAATTAGCTGAGCATGGTGATGCACGACTGTAGTCCCAGCTACTTGGGAGGCTGAGGCATGAGAATCACTTGAACCCAAGAGCCAGAGCTTGCAGTGAGCCAAGATCACACCATTGCATTCCAACCTGGGTGACAGAGTGAGACTCCATCTCAATCAATCAATCAATCAATAAAATAAAGTCTGATCTCATCCAGGTGGGAGTTCCCTAGTGGCTGGAGTTAGGGAGCACAGGGGAGTGGAATGTGCCCCTGAGGAGTCTTTCTTCAGAGCTCTTATGAGAAGGGCTACACCCAACATATCTAGGCAATAAAGCTGAATATCATACACCTCTCAGATGAGCAACTGAGATCCTTAGCAACCAAAATAACATGTAACCAAAAGGAAAGTAAACATGCAACATATGACACCATTCACACCCCACTTCAGAGCTCCTACCCCACTCCCCACCCTCACCTCCCTTGGTGACTTCAGTGTTTAACCAAATATTTTCAAACCATATTTTTCCTACTAAGCTGGCCAGGAAAACATAAATATCAAATTGAAAATACTACCATTGTCTTTACAGGCACAATTACTTTAAGGAAATAATACTTCTTCCCTTAACATACAGCCTTTTTTTCTACAAGAAAAATGGAAGAAACCAAATTTTAGATACTAAACCTGTCTTTCAGATTCCAAGTGCCCTATCTGTAACAATTCTGACCCATCATGTCTATATAAAAGATGAACCCTCCTAACCCACGTGCACAGGGCTGCACCTCCACATGTGCTGCTAAGGCTGTAAAGTTCCCCTCTTATGACTGTATTCGTTTTACGTTGGTGCATATCAAATTATCACAAACTTAACAGCTTCGCACAACACATGTTTGTTACGTACAGTTCATTAGGTCAGAAGTCTGGGTGTGATCAGAAGTCTATGCCTGAATTCTCCCTTCAGGGTCTCACAAGACTGAACTCAAAACATCAGATGAGCAGCGTTGTTTTCTAGAGGTTCAAGGGAAGATTCTGCCAAGCTCATTTAAGTTGTTGAATGAATGAATTGTAGGACGGAGTCTCTACAGGACCACAAGGAAACCGAACTCTGCTTGTTGGCGCCCATCCACATTCCCCGCCATTTCTTCCACCCCAGCAATTGAGACTCTCCCTCGCATTCACCCCTCTTATACTCCAAATCTCTCACACCAACAAGAGCCCAGGCCCTTCTAAGGGCTCGCCCAATTAAATCAGGCTCACCCAGGGTGGTCTCTTTTTCTTACAGTCAACTTATTTGGGACCTTTACTACATCTGCAAGATCCCTTCACAGCAGCACCTCAATTCATGTTTGATTGAACAGCTGGGAGAAGTCATATGTAAGCCAGGGGGAGCCGGCATCTTGGACGCCATCTTAGAATTCCACCTACCACAGTGGTTTAGCCTTGGTTCACAGGCCTTTTTGTCTTCTTTATCCCAAAAGAGCAGGAAAGGCTCCCTTTCTTCTAATTACTTCAATATGCTACAAAATGAAACTTATTTTGGAGCTGACAATCTATTCTATGGCCAAATTGGCAAAATTTCAGAGACCAAATAAGATCCTGCCTACTCTGAAACCTGTCTGTGCAGGGCCTGGTATTAAAGTATCTTATCACTTATTGTTATCGTCAGAACAGCGGGGCACCTCCGGAGAATTGAGGCCCCATCCCAGACCTGCTGTTCCAGAATCTGCCTGTCAACAAGATTCCTGATAATTCATGGGCCCTCTCAAGGGTTTTCTGGGAGTTTTTCTTTATTTTTTTATTTCCATAGGTTATTGGGGAACAGATCGTGTTTGGTTACATGAGTAACTTCATTAGCGGTGATTTCTGAGATTTTAGTACACCCATCACCCAAGCAGTGTACACTGCACCCAGTTTGTAGTCTTTTATCCTTCATCTCCTTCCCACCCTTTCCCCCTGAGTCCCTAAAGTCCACTGTGTCATTCTTATGCCTTTCCATCCTCACAGCTTAGCTCTCACTTATGAGTGAGAACATATGATGTTTGGTTTTCCACTCCTGAGTTACTTTGCCTAGAACAATAATCTCCAATCTCATCCAGGTTGCCATGAATGCCGTTAATTCATTCCTTTTTATGGCTGAGTAGTATTCCATTGTGTGTGTGTGTGTGTGTGTGTGTGTTATCTCACAGTTTCTCTATCCACTCGTTGGTTGATGGGCACTTGCATTGGTTCCATGTTTTTGCAATTGCAAATTGTGCCACTATAAACATGCATGCATTGTGTGTGTGTGTGTGTGTGTGTGTGTGTGTGTGTGTATCTCACAGTTTCTCTATCCACTCGTTGGTTGATGGGCACTTGCATTGGTTCCATGTTTTTGCAATTGCAAATTGTGCCACTATAAACATGCATGCATGTGCACTTTCAAGTTTGAGAAGTACTGGTGTCAACCACATGCCCAAGGACCAGAAATAAGTCATTTTTCTCTGGAAAACGCTCTGAAGACTTGGTGAAGATTAAACAGCATGCCACCCCCATCTCCATACAACTCACATTCATCCCTGCCCAGGCCAAGCGTTGATAATAGATTAGGTCTATACTATGTCTAGTGTTATGGTTTAAATGCATGTTTCCCTTCAAAATTCATATGTTGGAACCTAACCCCCAAGGTGATAGTATTAAGAAGTAGGGTCCTTGGGAGGTGATTAGGCCATGACCGCTTTACTCTCATGGATGAGATTATGCCCTTCTAAAAGAGGCCTCAGAGAGCTGCCGCCCCGCTTCTGTCCCTCTACCTTGTAAGGACACCAAGATGCTGCCATCCATGAGGAAAATGCTTTCACCAGACACTGAACCTGCCGGCATCTTGATTTTGGACTTCCCAGTCTCCAGAACTGTGAGAAATAAACTTTTATTACCTATGAATTACCCAGTCTATGGTATTTCTGTGGCCTAAACTAAGACATCTAGCCAAGCTTGAGGATTCTCTTAACTCAGGCAATAGCTCCCTAAAATCGTTCCAATGTGCTGTGTTGCAGGCCTGAAGCTGGTGACAGGTGAGACGAGTGCAGAACTGACCCAGTGGCCAGTGGGCTGGCTAGGGACCTGCCCTCTGACACTCAAGGGCCTTCTCTGCGACCTGGCATAGTAAGCACTGCCTTCACAGGGTCATAGGTGAAGCAGCTGGCATGGAATCAGCACCCAGTGCAGGGCAGAGAGAGAAGGAGAGTACAACAAGACCACCCGCTCGCTGAACAACTTCTAACAGCTTTCCAAGTCAGCCGAGGCTGGTGTTCAGTTCCTCTGTCCAGCACATCTTCTGCTCCAATTCATTATAGGACCACCATGTCTTCAGGGAACCAGGTACACTGGGAAGCAGCCTCTGTCACTCACCACTTGGCCCTCTCCTTATCATCACTCCAAGGCTGTCTACATCAGAAACCACAAGTCCATTATGGGGAGCCAGGATGCCTGCACTCTGGAAGCAGCCCTGGGTTCAAATCCTGCCTCCCCACCTTCCAGCCACGTGACAGTTTTGGCATAGTGCTGAAGCTCTCTGACCAATATTTCCCTTGAACACCTAATTCTCTTGGTTTGGCTTTCTCTGCCAGATGTACATCACTGCCCAGGGCTAGGAGGGCCTTGGTTTTCAACTGCAGCCCCAACTTCTGGTGCTCACTGGGGTTATTCGGGGACGCTGACTGATAGAGGAACACTCTTGAGGGTCTCAAATCAGCACTTAACAGTGTCGCTTCAGCTCACAGCGAATTGGCCAGGACTGGTCACACTCTCCACCCAGCCACAAGACGCAGGAGGTGCCAGCTGCCACACTAAGAAGTGGAGACTGTCCCGTCGAGCACTGCTCATAATTGATGGAGAATGGGAGGGTGGTCTCAAGGCCTCCAAAACCCACTTTCGGCCTCCCATGTTCTCAAAGTGTTCTGAGATGGCACAACATGATCTGAGGTGGCCTGGAGCCCTCCAACAGCGGATTTTCTGACGGATAATGAGGGGGGCAGGGATGTGTGCGGCCTCAGTTCTCCGGGTGAGCACAGACTGATCTCCAACTTCCCAGGCTCGCCCCAGAACCCGCAGGGCTGTGGGACCTGTGTTGATCCTTGGGTTTCCTATTCTCTCATCCTGCAAGAAAATGGGGCTTCCCTGACAAAAGCCAGACCTCCCGTACTGGTGAGGGGCTTCCCCCGGGGCAGGAGGTCCCAGAGCCTGGCTGCTCGGGATTGTCATCTGTCAGCACACCAGCTCTGCTGCAGGCTTTGAAGCCCAGCAGCCTGCATTCTAGTCCCTAGAATGACTGTGAGCAAGTCACATGGCCAAAAGGTTTACTTGTTGGTCCTCAGTTTAATGCAAGGGCCTTAACAGCATCTCCCTCATAGGGTGGTGGGGAAGGTTCAGAGCATCAGAGGATGGAAAGAGGGAGAAGATTAAACAGTTGGGGGACTAAATGCACCACCTTTGCTAAGGAAACTCTCATCATAAGAACTCTTGCTGTCCCACCTCAGGGAATGAATAGATTGAGATGCAGTTTTTAGAGTGGAGCTAGTCTTCCTCCTTGTCCAAACTCTCACTCCCTGCTCTGCATGGGAAATGAAGCAGGCTTACGTTGTGTGCTGCCTATGTCTGCGAAGTGATCTGAACCATGCCTGGCCCTGAGGGAAAGCAGCTGTTACTAACTAGTGCGTGAGCTTCCAAAGCACAGCCGCCGCTGAAGGAGGCACCACAAGAACCTATTGGTCACTTCATGATTTTTTGTTTTTTGAGACGGAGTTTTGCTCTAATTGCCCAGGCTGGAGTGCAATGGCGCAATCTCGGTTCACCGCAACCTCCACCTCTCGGGTTCAAGCGATTCTTCCGCCTCAGCCTGCCAAGTAGGTGGGATTACAGGTATGCGCCACCACTCCCAGCTAATTTTATATTTTTAGTAGAGACAGGGTTTCACCATGTTGGTCAGGCTGGTCTCGAACTCCCGACCTCAAGTGATCCTCCCGCCTTGGCCTCCCAAAGTGCTGGGATTCAGGCATGAACCACCATGCCTGGCCAAGATTCCACCCCCTCACCCCCTCCCCAGCTCCCCCACGCCGCGTAAGGAACCAGCTTTCAAGTTCTTTCTTACTCTCCAGGGCTCCTTTCACTGTGCTGTGTACATAAGGGGCAACTCTGAACTTCTATTGTACAAACAAACTTCCTGACCAAGGGCCGGTGTCAATTCTTAACTGGGGCTCCTTTCACAGATGGAATTGAGTTTGGGATGGTAAGGCTGAATGCCTCCCAGCTTTGCTCCAAGCCCCTGCTGGGACACGAGCAACAGCTGGACATCCCGGCCTGGCTGAGGATGGGCCCTCCTGACCTCATCACATCAGATCCCACCTGTGGATCCAAGGCCCTCCAAGTTCTGCCGCCCAGCAAAGGAGCCTGACCGATTTCCCATGCTGTGGCTCAAGCCCATGGCAATTTAGTGGGGGCATCTCCCACCAGAAGCTGTGTCCAGGAACTTGATGACCACCGACAGTGGACAAAGGGTGTGGAAGACAGAATTTTGCCTTTGTCTGCGTGGTGATTGGGGCTCCTTGTAAAGCACATGATACTTCACACCCCCATATTTAGTCATTGGCAATGTTTATGCAAGTGATGATCCTAGTACTTTTGCTACAGTTCAGACCAGAGGGCCTTTTAAAGAATCAGTTTTTATAAAGAGTATTTTTATGGTGGTTGTTTTGGTCATTTCAAGCAGTATAGGGGAACCAATTACCTGTCCAGAAAAACCACTGTAACATGTTGTGTTTCAAAGGGCTAATTTTGGATGACCCTCAGAAGTTTCTGGACTTCTACAATGCTCATGTGTTCTCAGTGGGAAAGAGAGAAGCACCTCTTCAGCAAACGGAGACCATGGCAGGTGCAATCTGCCTTCTGACGCTCTACAAAATGTTTCATTCATGCAAGTAGGTTTTCTCAGGGTAGGGGGGCAGGAGGTCCCTTCAGGGAAACTTCAAAAATCAGTAGGGCCTTTTCTGTTGTCACCATGACGGGGAAGGAACACTGACATCATTTGGCAGAGGCAGTAAGAACTCCAGAACAATCCCTCACAACAAAGAATCACCCCACATCCCAAATGATTTTCCAACATCCTTGGTGACATCCACATAGGTAAAAATCTGTTAATTACCTGAGCCTGGAACCTAACTCCATTTTATATGTAAACATTTTGTGTGTGTGTGTGTGTGTGTGTGCGTGTGTGTGTTTTGAGAGGGAGTCCCTCTCTGTCACCCAGGCTGGAGTGCAGTGGCACGATCTTGGCTCACTGCAACCTCCGCCTCCCAGGTTCAAGCAATTCTCCTGCCTCAGCCTCCTGAGTAGCTGGGACTACAGGCACCCGCCACCACGCACGGCTCATTTTCGTATTTTTAGTAGAGACGGGGTTTCTCCATGTTAGCCAGGCTGGTCTCAATCTCCTGCCTCAGGAGATCTGCCCACTTTTGGCCTCCCAAAGTGCTGGGATTACAGGAGTGAGCCATTGTGCCTGGCCTGGCTTTGTGTGTGTGTGTGTGTGTGTGTGTGTGTGTGTGTGTGTGTGTGTGCGCGTGTGTGTGTGTGTGTGTGTGTGTGTGTAACATGGCTTAAAATGCACTGAATTTCCCAGGAATGCAACCATTGTACCCATGAAGAGAAGCCTGTATTTTGATTTGTTTGGAACTTTTCTAAGAACCGTTCACTAGGCTGGATAATCTAATTACAAAAAGCATTGCTTTCCAGGTATTTCAGTTGCCAGCACCAC
Source organism: Ateles fusciceps (assembly GCA_036589455.1). Lineage (NCBI taxonomy): Eukaryota > Metazoa > Chordata > Mammalia > Primates > Atelidae > Ateles > Ateles fusciceps. The sequence continues at coordinate 165,049 of JAZHEH010000198.1, read as the reverse complement.
ACCCCAGCTTCAGTATGCATTTGTCAGTGACGGTGATTCTGTGTTTAGAAGCAAGTCAGTGTGCAGACATCATTCAGAGAATCCTCTCCCCAGCAGGGCACACTGTCAAGGGACTTCTTGGGGTAGTGACTTAGAGACCTAAGTCAGGAAAAGAAAGCTGAAATATTTATCCTAGGTTCTCCAACACTTAAAGGTATGCCACTGACACAGAGCATAATTACATCTAAGAGAAAAAAAGTCCATGATATAAAAGTTCCCTACTGGGACAGGATGATTTTTGTAATCAGTAATCAGGTCATATGGTCTCCAAATCTATTCCAAGATTCTGTCTCCTGCACCAAGAAGGACCCAGGCTCAACAAGAGACCTCCTTGGCCTACATGTCCTTGCAGCTTATAGCCTTGCCATTCTCAGCAACTTCCCTACCTGGCTAAGGTCAAACATCCGTAGTCCAGTGACAGAGCCTGGATTTTGCAGCAACCGGTATACCCCTAGTTCTGCTCTCGCCTGCTGGGGGAGAAGCCCCATTGCCCAGTACAGGAGTCAATGGGCCCAGATTCAAGTCTCAGCTCTTCCCTTGCCAGCCATGTGGCCCTGAACTGAGTCCTTACCCTTAGCCTCCATTTCCTGTGATAGAACAGCAGTATCTTCCCCATAGGATTGGGTTAGGAGCTGGGTTAGGAGCTGCATGGGGTAAAGCAGTGAGCGTCCTGGGGTCAATGTTAAGACAGAGAGGTCTCTCCCTTACCAATGATGACCATCCCAATGCTGTGATATCTAAATTCCACTGTCTTACAACAGGTCGGAGCAGCTGTGAGCTCAGGGGCAAGGTGAACCCCTTCCTTTACCTTCTATCCCAAATAACATTTCATCTTGGAGGTCCCTGGTGCAACTTAGAGGCACCCTAACACCCTGCTGGGGTAACACTGGAAGCTTTAGCAAGCTTGTCACCCTCACAGTTTCACAGGTATGTGACTTCTCCCAGAGATTCTGCAGCACTTGCCTGTCCTCAAGCCTTCATTTGTAAGATTCTCCCACCATGACACTGAGCTCTGCAAGAGAAGGGGCTAAGTCTTGTTACCTTCTGTCTTCCCAGAGCCATCCACACAGTAGGTGTTGAACAAGTGCTGGATGGATGAATGGATGGTTGAATGGACAGACAGATGAAGGGATGGATGAATGGTAGATGGACAGATGGATGGACAAACAGTGAACAGTTGGATGGATGGACGGACGAATGGACAGATGGACAGATGGATGGATGGATGCTAGCAGCAAACACAGCCCAGGTGGGAAGCTCCATGTAGGTGAGCGTGGTTTCAAAGTGGCTCTCTCCATTCCCAGGGAAAGAAAGCACCTCTCCTCTCCTGCCTGAGGCCCCCTCTCCCAGGCTCTCTGAAGCAACGAGCCAGGAGAAGCTGGTGGTAGCTTGGGTTCATCACAACATCTCGAATCATTTTTCAAACTCTTGGCCCAGCCCCTCAAACTCTTTGCCAAGCACTTTTGTCCTCGGTTTATACACCCTGGGGAAATGTTATCTGAATGTTTCCAATTCATTTATGCTCAGCTCATCAAAATGCCGTTTTATAAGAGCTATTTAAACTCCAAAAGGTCTGGGAAACTTTCCCCTTTTATGTTTATATGTGGAGAGCAGCCTGGGTTCTCCTGTTAAATGGAGGCCCTGCTGTCCCACCAGGCCCCGCTCACTCTGCTCGCCCCTGGCTGCTCCATGACAACCTGGGGTAACTAAAGCGCAGACACATCTCAGGCCATTTCAGGGTAGGAGGGCAGGCTGGACGCTACCCAGTCCACCTCACCTCCACAGCCAAGAAAGTCCTCTTGGACCCAGGTAGGAGACTAGGATGCCCAGTGCAAACGTTTTCAGAAAGAATTCTCCCAAGTTCGCTTTCCTGAAGTGCAAGTGAAGAGCTCAGAATTCTCAGGATCTGCAGGGAGGGAGGGGACACACTCCCCCACACAGAGGCTCAGAGAGTCTCAGCTTCCTCATCCATTTCTTCCTGACAGGGCTTATGAGGTTTAAACTAGAGAGTACCCTTCAAGTACCCAGAGCTGTGCCAGAGCCAGAGTCCCCTTAAAGAAAGGTTAGGAAGTGCTGGTGGGGGCTGCCTCCTCACTTACTTCCTTCAGCTCATTCTGCAGTGCAACCTGGAGTCAGAGTGATCAACAACACCTGCTTTAGCACCCCCTCTTGGGTACTGAGGCTGTTTACCACCACCTTCATCCACTTCCATTAGCAGCCCCCTAAAGTAGAGACAGCTTCCTCTGCCCACTCACATCTTCCAAGACTCAGCTCAGGCCTCTCCTCCTGGAGGGTGGGGGAAGAACACCCAGAAATCAGAACAAAGCAAAAATCAGTAAAACTGAAAACAGAAAAATCAATAGAGAAAATCAGTGAAACAAAAAACTGGTTCTTTGAAAAGATCAATGAAATTGACAAATCTCTAGCAAGCCCAGCAAGAAAAAAGAAAGGGAAAACACAAATTACCAACATCACAAATGAAATCAAAGATAAAACCATAGCTATTGTAAACACTGCATAGATAATAGGAAATACTACAAACAACACTACATGCATAAATTTGACAATTTCAGTGAAATAACCCAATTCCTTGAGAAGTACCAACCTCCACAACTCACCAAGATGAAATAGAGACTATCAATAGCCCTGAAACTAATACATGAATTTAACTCATAATTTTAAAACTTAAAAAAAAAAAAACTCCAGGCCTAGCTGGTTTCACAGAAGGAAATTCTAAGAAATATGTTTAAAACACCAATTTTGTGCAATTTCTTCCAGAAAATAAAAGAATACTTCTCAATTTATTTTATGAATCTGGTATCACCTGATATAAAAACAAACAAAGACGGTACCAAAAAAACTTAAAAACCAATATCTTTCATAAATATAGATACTAAAATTCTTGACAAAATATCAATAAATAAAATTTAGTGATATATAAAAAGAATAATACCACATAACTAAGTGGGGTTTATTTCAGTGATGCAAGGTTGATGCAATACTTGAAAGTCAATCAATGTAGTCCACCATCAACAGGTGAAAGAACATAAATCACATGATCAGGTCAACTGATGTGGAGAAAACATTTGACAGAATTCAATACTCATTCATGGCAAAAAAAAAAAAAAAAACTCTCAGAAAACTAGAAACAGATGAGAATATTCTCAACTTGATGAACCCAACATCTACAAAAACTATGGCTAACACCAAACTTGATGAAAGTGAATGTTTTCCACCTAAGATCAAGAGCAAGTTAAGGATGTTTGCTCTCACTGCTATTATCAACTTAGTACTGGAAGTTTTAGTATCACCATAAGGCAAAAAAAGCAGCTAAAAGGAAAATATGTACAGATCAGAAAGGAAAAAAGTAAAGTGTTGCTCTTTGCAGATGGCATGATGATGGCCATGGAAAACTCTATTACATCTACCAAAAAATTAAAACTCCTAGATCCAAAAGATGGTATGAAAGAAATCAAAGAACTAAACAAACAGGTATACCATGTTCATGAATTGTAGTGCACAACATAGTAAAGTTGTCAATTCTCCCCAGATAGATGTATAGGTTTTTTCTTTTTTAATTGTATTTGGGCTCTGGGGTACATGTGCACATCCTGCATCCTGCAGGATTGTTGCACAGGTACATACATGCTATGGTGGTTTGCTGTCTCCATCCCCTGCTCTGCCCATTGCCTACATCAGGCATTTCTCCCAGTGTTATCCCTCTCCATCCTCCCCACCCTGATGTATAGGTTTAAATAATTTCTATTAAAATCCTAGAAATATATTTTTAAATATAAATAAGGTTACTCTAAGATTTATACGGAAAATCAAATGAACTAAAATAGCTAAAACAATTTCAAAAAATAAAATGGAGGAGTCCCTTGGCCCAATTTTAAGACTTATTATAATGAAGACAGTGTGGTACTGGCAGGAAAATTAATGCACAGACCAATGAAACAAAAGAGAAATCCAACTGATTTTTGACAATGATTCAAAAGCAATTCTATGGAAAAAGAGTAGTCTTTTCAACAAATGATGCTGGAGTAAGTGGATATTCAATGGCAAAAGGAAGGGAGGAAGGAAGGAAGGAAGGAAAGAAGGGAGGGAGGGAGGAGGGAAGGAGGGAGGGAAGGAAGGAAGGAAAAATTTTTGACTTATACCTTACTTCTTACACAAAAATTAACTCAAAAAGTGATCCTATATTTGAATATAAAATGTAAACTATGAGCCAGGCATAGTGGCTTATGCCTGTTATTCCAGCAGTTTGGGAGGCTGAGGCAGGTGGATCCCCTGAGGTCAGGAGTTCAAGACCAGCCTGGCCAACATGACAAAACCCCATCTCTACTGAAAATACAAAAATCAGCCAGGTATGGTGGTATACACCTGTAGTCCTAGCTACTCTACTCAGGAGGCTAAGGCAGGAGAATTGCTTGAACCTCAGAGGTGGAGGTTGCAGTGAGCTGAGATTGCACTACTGCACTCCAGCCTGGGTGACAGAGCGAGACTCTGTCTCAAAAAAATAAAAATAAAAAATAAAGAAATAAAATATAAATTATGAAACCTTTAGAAGAATACCTAGGGGAAATCTTCAGATCACAGGGCTTGGTAAACAGTCCTTAAACTTGACACCAAACCATAATCCGTAAAGGAAAATAACTGACAAATTAGACTTTATCAAAATTAAAGCTATTGCTCTGTGTAAGACCTTGGTAAGAAGATGAAAAGACAAATCACAGTCTATGTATTAGTTCTCTATTGCTTCCATAACAAATTACCACAAATTTGGCAACTTGAAACACCCATTTATTATCTCACATTTCTGTAAATCAGAAACTGGTTTCTTTGTTCTTAATCTCCCATAGGAGGAAGGATGTGTGCCTCTCTGGGGGCTCTGGTGATTACTGTGCTTTCAGGCTCATTCTGGTTGCTGGCAGAGTTTAGTTCCATGCAGTTATAGGATTCTGGCAGCCCAGGGTTATTCTGAGCTTCTAGGCTCTTCCTGCATTCCTTGGCTCCTGCCCCACTTCCTCCATCTTGAAGTCATCAGTGATGGGCTGCATCCTTCTCACACTTGGAATCACTCTGACCTCCTCTTCTGGCTCATCTCTCCTGTTTTCCTCATTCAGGTAATTCAGGAAAATCTTCCTGTTTTGAAGTCAGCTGCTTAGTAACCTTAATTGCATCTGAAAATCCCTCACAGCAGTATTTAGATTCGTGTTTGATTGAATAGGGGATAAGAATCTTGGGGAACATTTAAAAGTTCTTCCTATCACAGACTTGGAGAAATAATTTGCAAACCATATTTGTGGCAAAGAACTTATATCTAAAATATATTTTTTAACTCTTGAAAGATGGGGGGGAAAATTCAATTAGAAAACAGGCAAGGAGTTGAAGAGAAATTTTACTGCAGGACAAATTACAAATGTCAAATAAGCACAGGAAAACATGTTCTACATTACAAGCTGATCTAGTTTGGATATTTGGTCCCTCAAAATCTCATGTTGAAAGGCAATTCCTGATGGAGGTGGGGCCTGGTGGGAGGTGTTTGGGTCATGGGGCAGATCCCTCATAAATGGCTGGGTGATGGGTGAGTTCTTGCTCTGCAAGTTGACACAAAAGTTGGTGGTTTAAAAGAGCCTGGCATCTCTCTTGCTTCCTTTCTCGTCAAGTGACACACTAGCTCCCTTTTCACTTTCTGCCACGGCTAAAAGCTTCCTAAAGCCTCACCAGAAGAAAATGCAGCACCATACTTCCTGTACAGCCTGCAGAACTGTGAGCCAAAATAAACCTCTTTTCTTTATAAATTACCCAGCCTCAGGTAGTCCTTTATAGCAATGCAAATGAACTAACTCACAAGCCATTAGGGAAATGCACATTAAAACCAATGATGATGTGATATCATGATGCACCTATTAGAACCTCTAAAATAAAAGTAGCAACAATAGCAAATGCTGGTAAAGATGTGGAGAACTGGGTCTCTGCACATTGCTGGTAGGAATGTAAAAATGTATAGCCACTCTGGGGAATAGTTTCGCAGTTTCTTAAAAAGCTAAACACCCACTTACCTTATAACCCAGTAATTGCAATTCTGAGTATTTATCCCAGAGAAATAAAGATTTATGTGTGCACAAAAACCTTTAAACAAACATTCATTGTTACTTCATTTGTAATAGCCAAAACCTGGAAACAACCAAAGTATCCTTCAATGAGTGAATAGTTGAAAAAACTGTAGTATATCCATACCATGGAGGCATTAGTCAGGGTTTTCCAGAGAAACAGAACCAATAGGGTGTGTGTGTCTGTGTGTGTGTGTGTGTGTGTGTGTGTGTATGTGTGTGTGTGTAGAAAGAGAGAGGTTTATTTTAGGAATTGGCTCACATGATTATGGAGGCTGGTAAGCCCAAAATCTGTAGGGTAGGCTGCCAGGCTGGAATGAGTTGAGGTTACAGCTCAAGTCTAAAAGCAGTCAGCTGGCAGAATTCCCTCTTCCTTAGGTAACATGAGTCTTTGTTCTATTAAGGCCTTCAAATGACTGGATGAGGCCCACCTACATTATAGGGAATAATCTGCTTTACTCTAAGCCTACCGATGTAAATGTTAATCTCATCTTAAGAATACTTTCACAGAAACATCCAAAATAACGCATGACCAAATATCTGGGAATCGTGACCTAGACAAGTTGGCATGGAAAATCTATGACCACCATGGAGTACTACTCAGCAACATAAAAATGGACTATTGATAGATGCCACAACTTGGATCTCTAGGCAATCAAGCAATCCTGCTGAGTGAAAAAAATAAAATAAAATTTAAATAAACACCAGCTGGGCATGGTGGCTCACACCTGTAATCCAAGCAGTTTAGGAGGCCAAGGCAGGCAGATCTCTTGAGGTCAGGAGTTTGAGACCAGCCACCATGGTGGTCTTGAGACTGGCCAACATGGTGAAACCCCGTCTCTACTAAAAATATTATACAAAAATTAGCCAGGAGTGGTGGCACATGCCTGTAATCCCAGCTACTTGGGAGACTGAGGCACAAGAATCACTTGAACCCAGGAGGCAGAGGTTACAGTGAGCTGAGATCACACCACTGCACTCCAGCCTGGGCAACAGAACCCAACTCTGTCTTAAATAAATAAATAAAAATAAAAATCCAGCCTCAAAAGGTCATATACTGTGTGATTCCATTTACATAACATTTCTAAAATAAGAAAAATATAGACATGGAGCACAGATTGGTGGTTTGGGGGGGGTTGGGGATGATGGGGGCAGAGGGGTGTGACTGCGGAGGGGAACCAAAAGGGTCCTTTTGTGGCGATGAAACAGTTCTGTGTCCTGATCATGCTAGCGGTTTTGGGGCTCTGCACATGTAATGAGATGTCATAAAACTATAACACACACAGTACACCAACGCCAGGTTCCCGGCTGTGGTGTTTACTATAATTATGTAAGATATAACCAATGGAGAAACCTGGGGTGCAGGGTACCAGGACCTCTCTGTGCTCTGTTACAACTTCATGTGAATCTATAATTATTTCAAAATAAAAATTTTTTAAAAAACAGGAAGGTATAGAGCACAGTCAACATACACATTTTCAACAATAAGCATGTATACCTCCTGAAAAAAAACTAGCTTTCTTTTTCCTTTTCCTCTTAACAAGGATGTGCACAACTTTTTCCTTGGAAAGAACTTAGACACACACCAATTAACGCCGTGATGCCTGTCAGTAACTGCTGGAGGAAGTGAGACGGGGCCTCTGAGGTGCAAGAATTAGGCTGTCCCTGCCTGAATGCCAAGAAACTCCTGCAGCAGCCAAGCCCCCAGGGTATCAGGGCCCTGAAGGGAAGTCTGAGCTCCTCTGTCTTTCCTTAGGTGATCCTGGGAGAGGTCACGGGGCAGCGGGGCCAGGAAAATGGCAGATGGAGAGCAGGCACTTCAGAACCAGAAGGTGTTCTTTTCCATCTCCTCACCTTCTTAAGACAAGCCCCTTTCCATTCTTTTCATTTCTGTCTAACCGACAGCTACAAATAAGTAAACACCACTCTTTGCAAAGGCCACATAGATCTATATTAATAGATTCTAATCATGTTAAACACATAGAGATGAAAGATCTTTCCCAAAGCAAGTTATTGATAACTATTAGGGTTGACAACTGAAAGATATATTTGCAATTTATTTTTGAAGCCACATAGCTCATTTAAGCAGACCCTCTAGTTATGGGACTAGACCACATTCAAGTTGCCTTTCAAATGGTGCTCTAAAATTAACATTTAAAAACCATGTTGATGTGACTCTAAGGAAGCAAGGAACTGCCAAACAAGAGCTCGGCAGCCAACACCCTTTAGTGAAAGGAGTGGGACAGTTTGGGGTTGACATGACCAGGGTTAGCTCCTGGGAAATGGTCTCCATGATGGCCTTTGCAGGGGTGCTGCCCTGTCCTTTCCCAGCAGCTTCACCCCTTTCTTGCCTGGCTTGCTCCTCCTCCTCCTCTGACCCTGTCAGTCAGGCGTTAACTGACCTCTCCTGGGCTCATACCTTCTCTAGGAGCTTCCTCCCCTTCTCCCCCTCCCTGGGAATGAGTCAGCAGGGTTTGGTTGGCTCCATTTCCTGCCTGTGGTTATTATAGCTGACTCATCAGACCATCCTGGATACACCGTTCAGAGTCTTGATGCAATTCACTTCACGTTAGATCATATTTCTCTCTGTCATTAAATATTCTTGGAAAACATTATTTTCAATGGCTGCAGACATTGCCAGGACCATCTGCTTGCCGAATGCTGGTGTGCGAGCTGGCAGAACCTCCGTGTGCTCCGGGTCTCTGATCCATACGTGGAGAACGCACACCCACGTGTGGCCATTTGCTGGTATTCCATCACTCACTATGTCCCCAGCAAAGCTACTGCTCTGAGTCTAGGCATCTAAATATCAAAACATGGTAGACACACACACACAAATACACACACACACACACACACACACACAGCCCTACAACAAAAGTTACCGTGACCCTGAAGCCACTTGTTTAAGAAGAAGAAGAAATTTACTTTCTTTTCCACCTGAACAGTGATAGACAGAGTGCAAGTTCAAGGAGATAATATTAAAGAATCCTCAGATCACAGATGTTTTGGAATAATGATATTCACCACACAAGATTCATTCAATAGGCACTAGATGCCCAAGACACATAACAATCTAAAGACTTTAATAAAAGGCAATTTTCTACCTATTTGAATAGACACTGTAATGTTAAAATTATTACCATAAAGTTCCTTAGCTCTTAGGAACTTGGGCTGGAAAGGGTGAGGTGGACTCTCATAAACCCTCAGGGCAGTGGCCGGGTGGAGACCTCCTTCACATATTCCCATCTTCTGGACTAAAGAGAGAGGCTGGGTGTGGTGGCTCACACCTGTAATCCCAGCACTTTGGGAGGCCGAGGCAGGTGGATCACCTGAGGTCAGGAGTTCGAGACCAGCCTGACCAACATGGCGAAACCCCATTTCTACTAAAAATACAAAAAAGTAAGCGAAGCATGGTAGTGGCCACCTGTAGTCCCAGCTACTCAGGAGGCTGAGACAGGAGAATCACTTGAACCTGGGAGGCAGAGGTTGCAGTAAACCAAGATCGTACCACTGCACTCCAGTCTGGACGACAAAGCAAAACTCTGTCTCAAAAAAAAAAAAAAAAAAAAAAAATAGAGAGAGAGAGAGAAAGGACACACTATTCCTTCCAGAGCACGCATTAACGATTATGAGAAAGCCAGATAAAAATAATAATATTCTTGCTTATTGAGCATGTACTAGGTCCCAGGCACTGCACAAAGCACTTTTATGGAAAGCTATCATCCCCACTTTGTGGTAGTACTTTTGACCCAAAATGGCAAGGACATAGATGTTTCACTGCATAATTCAAGAACTCAGATTCAAAAGTACAGAAAAGCCCGTGGAGCTGGCCAACCACAGGTGCCTCAGCCCCCTGCCCTCCATGTGGGTGTTTCCCGGTCAAATGCATGAGAAATCTGCAACTGTTTCCATTCCTGGTTGTTCATGGGAGGTTTCCTGCCAGGTTTTGCTTTTTTTATTTATTTATATATTTTTGAGTTGGAGTCTCACTGTGTTGCCCAGGCTGGAGTGCAGTGATGCAATCTTAGCTCACTGCAACCTCTGCCTTCCAGATTCAAGCCATTCTCCCACCTCAGCCTACCAAGTAGCTGGGATTACAGGTGACCACCACGGTGTCTAGCTGATTTTTGTATTTTTAGTAGGGGGGGGGTTTCACCAAGTTGGTCAGGCTGGTCTTGAACTCCTGACCTCAAGTGATCCACACACCTCAGCCTCCCAAAGTGCTGGGATTACAGGTATGAGCCACCACACTTGGCCCAGTTTTTGCTCTTCTCGACATATGTCCACTAATAAACCTGGGCAGATGAAAGAGGAAGCATTACAGTTTCCTTCTCCCTGATTTGTCTATGGTAGATTGTGTTTCCAAAGCTGGCGGACTCCCCGTGGCTGGGGGGAGAGGCACTCAGCTTGAGCCCAGGGACTTGTCGCTCTCTCCCGAAGGCAGACTCTCGCAGGACAGGACAGGCGGGGCTCGCCCTCCCCCGGACCACTCGCATCTTTGCACAGAATGAGAACATGTTCTGGTGAAGTGCAGACTGTGGAGGAAGGAAAGGTCAGGGTCATTCGATGTAGGGGGAGAGAAAAGGGGACTCAGTGTCCGTCCCAGGAAGTGAGGGGACAGTGGAGCACAGGCAGTAATGCATGGCCTTGGTTTCCACGGAAGCTGGTAGACGGAGGGCGATGGGCACCAGACTCCTCCTGGTCTCTCTTCTGGGCACCAACTGGCCACACTTGTGCCCAAGTATGATAGATGGGAAGATGGACTGGGCAGGTAAGTGGCAGACATGCTGGGGTGGTTGTATTCCTGAAACCGCTGCCAGATGGATAAAGAAAAACCAAGGACTGGAATTTAAACATAAAAGAGCTGGGTGGGCACAGTGGCTCACACCTGTGTTCCCAACACTTTGGGAGGCTGAGGTGGGTGAATTGCTTGAGCCCAGGAATTTGAGAGCAGCCTGGGCAACATGGCAAGACCCCTTCTCTATAAAAAAATATATATATACAAAAATTCGCCGGGTGTGGTGGTGTGCATCTGTAGTCCCAGCTACTTGAGAGGCTGAGGTGGGAGGATCAGTTGAACCTGGGAGACCCAGGCTGTAGTGAGCTATGATCACGTAACTGTACTCTAGTCTGGGCCACAGTGTGAGACAAGAAAGAAAAGAAAGAAAGAGAGAAAGTGAGGGAAGGGAAGGAAGGGAGGGAGGGAGGGAAGGAAGGAAGAAAGGAAAGAAGGAGGGAGGGAGGGAAGGAAAGAAGGAAGGAGGGAGGGGAGGGAAGGAAGGAGGGAGGGAGGGAAAGAAGGAGGGAGGGAAGGAAGGAAAGAAGGAGGGAGGGAAGGAAGGAAAGAAGGAGGGAGGGAAGGAAGGAAAGAAGGAGGGAGGGAAGGAAGGAAAGAAGGACAGAGGGAGGGAGGGAAGGAAAGAAGGAAGGAGGGAGGGAGAGAAGGAAGGAAGGAAAAAGGAGGGAGGGAAGGAAGGAAAGAAGGAAAAGAAAAGGAGCAAATGCCTCTCTCCTGTTGGCAGTTCCTCAATGCCCCTGTTACCCCCATCTCCACTTCCCTAAGAACCTTCAGGCTCCAGAAGCTTGAAAACAGCTCCTGACTCGATGCCTCATCTCATCCACTACCAGCCACAGACACATCCCTGTGAACCTGCCACAGTTCCCTGTAAACAGTAGGCACTTAATTCATGCTACTCAAATCAAGAAACCTTAGGAGTGGCCTGTGTGGATTTTAGGACCCTTATCCCCCTCTAACCCTGGATTCTCATTGTCCCTGCCCACACAACAAACTCCTCCTAGGCATTCAGAGGCTAAGCAGAGCCAACTCTGCCTTGGTGAGCAGTGAGCATGGCCAGGAGTGCAGGCATCCACCAGCCATCCTCACCCAGGCCCTCAGAAGCCCGTGGGCCCCAGCACCTTCCCTGTGCCAGGAGCCCTGAGCCCTGGGCTTCCCCAGCTAGGCAATAAGCCATATATGTCTCTTCACCATGGTCCTCTGCAAAGCACAGTCACTCCCCAAGTGTGGGAATTGCAGAGATGGAAGGAATCTCTCATTTGCCTCAAGGGCAGCTTGCGACTGGCTCGGGGCCTGTCCTGATGAAGTTTCACCCTTCTGGTAAGGACATGCTGGTGAGGACATCATTTTAGCCACAAGCCAACTTGCTTGGTCATTTATGACAGCTGGCATTGCCCAGATGTCGCAGGACTCACCTGCAGCCACTGTTAGGGGACTCACGAGCTGCCAGCTTCAACTTCCCTTCACACAGGCAATCACACCTCAGGGAGACCCCAGCAAGGGCCCACGAGCCCCCCGTCTGATGTACATAGGGAATAGGAGGCAAAAATGGCCCCTAAAGTGACCGCTGATGCGCTGACAAGCTTCCCACCCTGGACCGCCTCTTCTTCAAAAAAGAAAAAAAAAACAGATTCATCCAACAGATGAACTGCCTGCTGGGATCTGGGCATGTCCACAGTACTGGGGACACAGGAAGGTAGAGAGCAAAGTCTACCTGCAGCAACTGCACTCTCCCACTGTTGCAGCTGCTGCCTCCTGGAGAGCAATTGGTTGCAGTGAGGTGCTGGCCATCTCCCTCGGAAATGACTTCAGCAACAATAACCCCGAGTGTCTGAGTCGCCGGCTGCCCTGGTTCTTCCCTGCCGGCCTCAGTGGCACGGCAAAGTTGCAAATCTTTGGAGCTCCCAGCCATAGAGGACAGAGCACAAACACCCCATGATTTCCAGGGATCCCCACAGCCTTGGGGTCTGGTTTGGTGGCAGGGGATGGGGAAGGCTATGTGCTAAGCAATCACTATTTGCCATTCCAGTCACCTGCACTCCAGGCTGCAGAATACAGCCCCAGTCCTGGGGAGCTCTGTGTCTACAGGTCACAGACATAAGCCGTGATGCTAGTACAAGCACAAAGTAAAAGGAGGACATTTGGGTCACTTTTAACTCCTAGTTTAAAAGAAAAAGAGCAAGCTGGGCGTGGTGGCTCATGCCTGTAATCCCAGCACTTTGGGAGGCCAAGGCAGGAGGATCACTTGAGCCAAGGAGTCAGAGATCAGTCTAGGCAACATAGTGTGACCCCATCTCTACAAAACATTGAAAAATTAGCCGGCACATTCCTGTAGTCTCAGCTACTTGGGAGGCTGAGGTGGGAGGATTACTTGAGCCCAGGAAGTCAAGACTGCGGTGAACTGCTGCGTTCATGCCACTGAACTTAGCCTGGGTAACAGAGAAAGAAACAGTCTCAAAAAAAAAAAAAAACACTCCTGGTCTGGTTTTCTGGCAGATCCCAGCAACGTCCAGGCCCAAACTCTAGGACTCAAATTGGCGCCTCCATTTCCTTTGATCCCTGTGCAGAATTGCACAGACTTGCTTTGAGCCAGATTCTCATTTCTGATGGTCTTTGCAGAAAGCCTGAAACTCATCCTTTAAGGCCTGAAGACTCGAGGGAAGCCTTCAGCACCTGCAGCGGGGGAGGCAGGAGTTGTGGACAATCTCTTGGTACTGCTAACGGGCAGTACACACACTGACGTTAGTGAGGCTTAAAAAGCCACAGCATCTGGCTGCCTGGCCAGGTGGAAAGCAAATCCACAGCAGCATGTGGACAAATGCACTGCTTCTATTTCCCACCAGAAAGCAACAGAACTCAGGTGAGAGCTGCCCGCTCACCTGGCTACATGTATAAAAGCAAAGCCAAGGTCCAAGCACACACGCTCCCTTCCAAGGTGGAAGGTCATCTCCAGAGGTGTCCAGGAGGGGTGCTGGGGCTGGCACAGCAAGTCAGCAATTCAAATTAATGAATTGGCTAATTGACTCCAAGTTCGATTTAAAGCCACCAAAACCAGGCTCCGTATTAGTGTTCAGAGATGCCCCATCCCTCTCACGAGACTAAGTTCCGGCTTCCTCCAGGGTTTGCTCCTTATTCCAGTTAGGTACTCAGTGTCGCCAATCCCAGGCAGTCTCCTGACTACAGTGAGCTGCTAACAGCAAAGCAGCACTGTTTCAAACAGACACCCAAACACCTGTTTTTCTTGTTAAGTAAAAACAAGTTAATAGTCACAGCAAAACCATGAAAGAAAACCACAAGTGACCTAAGGATTTCTGACTCACCCCCAGCCTGGGTACTTTGTGACATTCCACCAAAAGCATCAGCCACCTGCAGCGGTCCTGAGAACTGCTGATCAGCAGTCCTTTTGTCTCCCTAAGTCAGGGTAATTACCCATGTGTGCCCTGCCCCCAGATGGCTCTTGCCTTCAGAAAAAAGAAAAATACCAAAAACCACCTTCCCTCTGAGCCCGAGTGACTAAGAAAAGCTGGCAGGGACCCTCCCTCAGACCATAATGGTGGGAAACCTCTTGCAAAACAGTTTTCTCTGCAAGATAAACTGTGTCTGTTCCCAGCAGCCAAGAGCCACACCCGAGAGAGGCTGAGATTTCCTTTAAGAAGCTCCAGAAAACGTCGTGAATGGTTGCTCCCCCTGTGCACTAGGAATAACTGTGAAGTGTTACACCCTAAGAAAGATTTTTTTTGTACTTTTTTTTTTTAAGTGTAGCCTCCAGGATAGGCCCAGCATCTGCACTATTCTAGAAACCAGTGCTATGGAGCTCCAGCTCAGCCCAGACCTGGTAACCTCCTATGGGCAGAGGCATGGCCACACACCAGGCCCTGTCCCTGTTTGATCACTTACTGCCACAAGCCTAGCTGTCTAAGGAGGCGCAGGACCTGCCAGGCCCCATAGCCATTCTGGAAGAGGTGGCCAGCGTGAAAGTTGTCACACTCTGTGTCACATAGCTCAAGTCTTGTGGTCACACCTGGAAGGAACTGGGACTGGGCTGCAAGCCAAGGTTGCCTTCTATAGGCTGAGCCATGAACAGGCGTCAGTGGGCTATGAGTTGCCTGTTCCCAAACCGTAACCACTAGGCTGCCCTGCCGGGGACTGGGACCCTCTGACCCCACCAGTCTCCCTCTAAGCAAGGGAAGGAGAGGTGACGGCCCCGCCTCATCTGCCCACAATACCCTTGTGCCTCCTGAGCCTCTATCCACCTGCAGTGCTGTGCCCTGTGCCCGGCTGACCTTCCTATGAGCCCAGGGAACACTCTGCCCTCTAAATGCCCACCAATGGGCACAGTGTTCAGGCCTCGCTGCCAAGGCAGCAGCTAGGAATTCAGAGAAGATGTGAAGGACAGAAATATGATGGGGCTGCCAGGGCACCAGGGTGAGGAGGGACAGGATTGCCAAGCCCCGTGTGTAGAAGCCACTGCGCATCCTGCCCGTGGGACAAGCATCACCTGAAGACACAAGACCTCCCTCAGTTAAAGGGAAAGTATCTCCCCCAGATGCCCCCGTGCATACTGAAAATCTCTTATGAGAATCACCCCTAGTGATTCTAGGTCACTGCCTCTGCTCCTGGATTGCTCAATCTGTAGGACAAGGTACATGGAGGGTAACATTCATTTAGCACCTCCTTTTTTTTTTTTTTTTTTTTTGAGACAGAGTCTTGCTCTGTCACCCAGGCTGGAGTGCAGTGCCTCGATCTTGGCTCACTACAACCTCCACCTCCTGGGTTCAAGTGATTCTCCTGCCTCAGCCTCCCTAATAGCTGGGATTACAGGCGAATGCCACCACACATGGCTAATTTTTTTTATTTTCAGTAGCGACAGGGTTTTGCCATGTTGGCCAGGCTGGTCTCGAACACCTGGCCTCAAGTGATCCTCCCACCTCAGCCTCCTAAAGTGCTGGGATTACTGGCATGAGCCACTGCACCTGGCCCTCCTAAGCTTTTCATCACACTTCGAATATCTGACCTTTCCATCAGTGATCCCAACTACTTAAGAGGTGGACAGCCTGTTGGCCCATCTTTATAGATGAAGGATGTGATGATGAGTGAGATTAAATAATGTTTGCAGAGCCATCGGAACCCGGATTCAATCCAATGGACAGCAGCCACGACAGCCCATGACTCTGTGGTGTCACCACCCACTTGCAGCAGGACAGACTGTTTCTCACATTCCTACTGGCACCTGGCACCAGGCAGATGCCAGCCTGGAGTAGAAGGTGCCTGGAGGGTCTTATGCTTGA
The DNA here is from genome assembly GCA_036589455.1 of Ateles fusciceps. NCBI lineage: Eukaryota > Metazoa > Chordata > Mammalia > Primates > Atelidae > Ateles > Ateles fusciceps. Next base: position 148,808 of record JAZHEH010000198.1, on the reverse strand, counting down.
CCCTCTGCCCCACAGTGGTCCTGGGCACTCGGCTGCCTTGGGGAGAGGTGGCAGTGGACGTCTGGTGGGAGTTTTAACCCCCAGAGGGTGCTCTTTGGACACCTCCTGGGGCAATATTCGTCACTTCATTTCATTTCAGTATCACAAACATTGGCTGAGTGTATGGCTGGCTCCAGGCACCGTGTTTTTAGGTAAGATCTTTCTACAAATCTTTTTTATGGTTATTTAAAAGAAATAAACCTAAATTTGAGGATCATTATGTTCTGCTTCTCTGAGGCTCAGAATCTACTTCACCCAGGAGGCTCTGAACTCAGCAGTTAGCAAGAAAAAAAGCCTCTGAACCTGAACAAGAGAGAAACATTACTGCAGAAAGCCAACACTTCCTCTTGGAACACCCTAAGGACTGCCTTCCCAGAGTCTGTGTACCTAGAATTATGTGTAAAGTGACAATTTTGAGTCCAGCCTGGGCCTGAGCGTGCCCGGGACGTGCCAACTGTTAGCTGCATACAGAGAGGAGCCAGAAGAAACATCAGGAAGTCAGGAGTCCGCACACCTGCTGGATGCTACTCCTCACCATAGCTTGGGCGATAGGCATTGGGCCATTATTGTTCCCACCAGATCTGACACAGGTGCATTCTCAACATTCATTCATTCCCTTCCTCCTTTTTGGCTTACGGCTCTGCAATCAACAAGTCAAATCTCAACCTCTCTCTTCATCTCAGAAATCACAAGAAGAATGTGCAATGAATAAATGACCTCCTCTCACCTCCACAGCCCCCAGCTGAGGTTGCTGGCAGTTGCGGGCAGCCTCAGGCATCTGTCTTTGGAAGAACCATTCTGGAAAGCAATTTGGCAATCTGGGTTCGGGGCCTTTATAATAAAGGAGTTTATATCCCTCCACTTGGCAATAACCCTTCTGGCAAACCATGGGAAGGAGGGAGTCAGAAACTTGGATTTCTTTGCAAAGATGTTCACTGAAGCTTTATATATAGTTGTAAAAAGCTGGCAACAGTGCACCTGTCCCACAATATGGGAACAGTTAAATAATTATGTCACTGCTATAAGATGGAATCTCTTGTAGTAACTTCAAGATGGTATTTTTCAAGACTATTTAATGATGCAGAAACATAGTTATATGATGCAAAGTGGAAAGATACAGTATAAAATTTATACACAACGAATTCCAAAACAATAAAATTACACATATATATGTATATACAGAGAACTGGGAAGAAATATAACAAACTGTCAAAAGTGGATATCTCTGGATGGTGAGATTATGGTTCATTTTTATCTTTTTTACCCCTTTATTATTTTCTATACGTTGACTTTATAATTTTAAAAAGCTACTGAAAAGAAATTTCTACCAAAAATTATAAGAAAAAAAAAGTTTCATAGTTAGTGGTTCAAAGTTTGGGTTGATTAGAAAATGTTCTATGTGGAATTTCAGTTAAACACAGCTGTAAAAATCAAGAGCTCTTGGCTGGGTGCAGTGGCTCATGCCTATAATCCCAGCACTTGGGGAGGACAAGCTGGGCGGATCACAAGGTCAGGTGTTCCAGACCAGCCTGGCCAACATAGCGAAACCCCGTCTCTACTAAAAATACAAAAAGTTAGCTGGGCGTGGTGGTGGGCACCTGTAATCCCAGCTACTCAGGAGGCTGAGGCAGGAAAATCGCTTGAACCTGGGAGGCAGAAGTTGCAGTGAGCCGAGATTGTGCCATTGCACTCCAGCCTGGGTGACAGAGCAAGACTCCATCTAAAAAAAAAAAGAAAAAAAAAAATCAAGAGCTCTTGTCCTGGTCTGGCTTTGCCCTTGCAGTGTTGAGTTTGGTGCCCAGTGCCAGCTTCTGGTTCCTGTTCCCAAGAGCAAAATAGGGCAGGAGCCAAGGGTGAACAGCAAAGGATTACAATAATTCTGGAAACTCAAAACAAAATGTCTCAGCACCCCTGACTTAGGACAGCCAGCTGTTCGTTGCATCTTTTGAGATTTTTTTTTTAAACACTCTAATGGGTTGCAGGAAAGGGTTATTATACAATTACTATGTTTACACTGAGAGATTTAAAACAAAGAAACATGTCAGGTATAAGCCACAGGATACATAAAGTTACTGATGGTTCATCCGCCCAGTGTGGAGCTTGAGGAAAGCAACAGCTTTCATCTCACGGGACAGTCTGGCTACCTGGAGCACTGGTTGAGGCTTCTGAAGCCCCATGGCTGCAGCAGAGAGGAGGCCTGGGACTGGGCAGAATGTCCTGATGGAGGCAGCAGGAGTATCCTCCCTCGTAAGAAGCCCAGCAGTGCTGCCGACACGTCCCTTACATGGGTGCTTTTGACTCTACATAGTCATCTGCATGCCTCTAGAGCTCTCCCACCTGGCTTCTTACACTTGCCCTTCTTATGTTTGGATAAGGAAATTGCTTCTCCAATGCAGGGCCTTAGACTCATGCATGCCCCAAATATCCTGACAAAGCAGTACAAGAAAGCCCCTGTTGCTGATATAGAAGTCCCCAGGAAGGGTGTTCTACACCCCTCACTCCTGAGCTTCTGGAGTCGGGGACACTTCTTTCTGTGGTCAGCCCAGGAGTCAACCCAAATCCATGGGAAGGGGCAGCGTTCCAGCCGGCCTGGAAGCTTCTATCTATGGAGTAAGCCAGGCCATCACAGCTCAGGGAGGCTGCTCAGAACTCCTGCCCCGCCAGGACAACGTGAAGGACTCCCTCGGCCTCTTCTGCACTGTGGGCTGCAGGGCCTATAAAATATGTCTCTGCCCACTGCCTTTCCAGACGTGGGGCTTGAAGACAACTAAACCCGATCATGAGTGAAGACGTCAAAGAGTGAAAAGGCTATGTGAATGCAAGTTATTTTCATGTTTTAAAAAGCTCTTTTAGGCCACAGAAAGGAATAAGCCACCAGATACAGTCATCGGTGACTCAGTTAAGAGGTGGATGCTTCCTGCTCCAAGCTAAGGAAGGGAGGGAATAACAGGAGCTATTCTGCTCCCCCACCATTGCTGGCCGCTTGCTCAGCCAAGGCTGGCTTCTCTAAAAGTAGAACTGGGGGCACAAGGCACAGAGGAAGGGAAGTGGCGGGGGAGTCAGCTGGGCTAATGACAGTGGCCCAGGGGGAGGGCCAGGACCCTGGCAGCTGCTGGACATGGCAGCTTCCACACAGGGGAGAGTGCACACACACTGCCCTGTGTTCCTCACCCACAGGGAACTTGCAAGAATTTCAGTTGCTTTACAGTGAGGTTTGGTTTTAAACTGAAGCTCTTCTGGATGCCACACTTTGGAAGCAGGTGGTAGGGCCAAGCTCTGTGTCTCTGCTGCCCGAGGCTTTCCCTCCTAAAGCATGTCTCAGCAGAGGCTGCTAAGGCCAAGGTCAACAACATGCACTTAGCTGGCAAAAATGTTTACATCACAAGGTTTGAGAGAAGTAAGAACCCCTAGACCAATGTTTCCCAAAATGTATCCCCCATCACCATCATCACTACAAAAAAGGAGGTTTTGTGGTCAGAAAACAAGGGGAACGTGCTTGCTGAACACCATACAGTTTTCTTCCTTCAGGTATTTGCAGAGCCTTTAATATGCTAATGAACTTGTAATTGAGAGGACAAGGAAGACCACCTTCTTCCAGTCAAGCTTGCCCATGGAACCTTCTCAGTGAGATACCCACTAGTGTCTGGAACACAATTTACTGCTCTGAGTTTTAAAGAAAAAAGAAAAGCGGTTAAGGGATTTGCCTGCGGTCATGTGACCTGTCTACTCAAGATCAGGAGCAGTCCCAGACCAGCACCTACTCCCCCTGCAGACTCACCTGTGTACAGGTGTCCCGCCACCTCCAGGTAACCTCCCAATGAAACTGCCTTTGCAAAAATTATAACAGTGAGAAAATTATGACAGTGAAAAAGATCTGGTTCAACCACACCCATCTTGCTTTTAACGTCCAAGACTATCCTTGGTCATTCCTGGACTTGGGCCAAACTAACTTCGGGAGAAATTTAGTTTATAGTTTAAATGATGATAGCCCTTCCCCAAAACCAAACCACCTTTGTAAAACTAATGAGAAACCACAAAGTTAGGGGGCTAAGAGGAGGCTGAATTCTGCTAAGGTGTACACGTAAATGATTACCAAGTCCTGCAGATAAGATCACTCTTGTAGAGCCTAAGATTGGCCTTTTGCATTTCTGATGACCAAGTGGGCCCCACCCAGACCCATGACTCTTGGCTCAACTGCTCCTGTAGTCCCCACCCAGAAGTGAATTCAGAGCACAAGAACCATTTTCCACACCTCTATGATTGCATCCCCAACCAATCAGCAACACCCTTTCCCCTAACCCCTGCCTACCAAACTATCCTTGAATAACCCTAGCCTCTAAATTTTCAGGGAGACTGACTTGAGTAATAAAACTCCAGTCTCCCGTTAGCTGGCTCTGTGTGAATTCAACCCTGTCTCTGTTGCAATTCCTCTGTCTTGATAAATTGGCTGCATCTGGGCAGGGGGCAAGGCGAATCCCCTGGGCAGTTATACCAACACCCCAACCATGCTCTCCTCAGTGAGGCTGTCTTTCAGTATTACCCCAAACTGAACATGATTGAAGGTCAATTTTGTAGTGGAAACTGAGCCATTTGCCCCAGTGCTAAATGTACGTATTGATCATGGATTGCTTGGAACTACTCACACCGCAACGCACTTCAGCATTGATTTATGTGATGGTGCAATCTATTGGGGAACTGAAAGAACAAGGGAATCTAACCAAAACAGTGGACTTGGGAAACCCCTACAGAATCCTTGCTCACTCCCATCTCCCAAAACCCTACATCACTCACGTCCCCAGCTCACAGCAAGATTCAGGCAGCCCCCGCACTGGGGATGTGAGTGAATGCCCTCCTGCTGCATCTGAAGGCCAAGGACAGGTCTCAGATGAGAAGGGTTTAGCACCCTTAGAAGGCAGCTGGTTAGTGTGAATGTTTTTTAAAAATCTGCTTGGGTATAATTAAAGTTTATGTAGCCTCTTCTCTCCTTGATCTCTCATCTCTATTATCCAGACCAGAAAACAAAGAGAGTCATGATCTTTTCTTGTTGGATGGAAATAAACTTCCAAGCTCCTTGTTGCTTCTGCAATGGTCCTCAAGCTGAGGATCACCAACCACTGAGGTGAAGAGCACAGGAAGAGGGGACACAGGACCCATAGGATTGCTGGACTGAAGTCAAGGACACAGCAACAGAAAAGAAGAGACAGGGCCAAGAAACCGTGTCTTACCACCCAAGCTGCTCAGGTGTGACATACATCATCAGAGTCCTTCACCCCTGCCACAGAGGTTGTGCAGGGGGAGACTAGGATGCCCAGAGCACACAGAGCTGAGCAGGTCCCTTCAGCCATGAGCAGCCTCATCCCACCAGAACTCCCCAGCGTGAGTGGTGCAAATGTTACTCTCTGTATGGGCGGAGAGGTGAGGAAGGCCAGGGCACCCTTGCAGGAGGATGCTCTCCTGTCCCTTCCAGGCTGGCTTAAGCGCCCTTCCTCAATGCTGCCTTGGAGAGAGGTCCCATGCTGATTGCCCTCCAGTGGCCCTTATGGTATCATTCGCTGTGTGCATGGCATGACTCATGAGAGCTGCTGTAGCCTTTACTCCTCATATTCCCAGGACTTTGTATTTTAATGGATTGTTAATATAACTCTTACCAAACACTTGCCACAGGCCAGGAGCTATTTAGAACACTATCAAGTATTAGTACAAACATATGAGGTAGGTCCTATTCTAATCCCCATTTTAGAGATAGGAAAACTGAGGCATGGAGAATTTATGTTACTTGCCCAGGGTCAGCCAGATAGAGGCAGGCTTCAAACCCTGGCAGTTTGGCTACAGGGCTGTGTTCTTGACCATGTGTCATTGTGTCTCTTAAGAAATGTGTGTGGACACTGGGCTCTGTTGGGAGGTGGAGGACTGGAGGAGGGATAGTGGGGGGGTGGGGGAGATTGGGGAGGGATAACATTGGGAGAAATATCTAATGTAGGTGACTGGAGGACAGAGCAGCAAACCACCATGGCATGTGTATACCTATGTAACAATCCTGCAAGATCTGCACATGTACCCCAGAACTTAAAGTATAATAATATAGAGAGAAAGAAATGTGTGTGGAATAATCAGTCAAGGTTATCAATCAAGGCTTGCTAGAGTACCTTTTTCTTACGTAATATTATGCTAAAAATGTGTCCCCATGGTTGGGAAGGAAAGAGATGACAAAGCAAGGGTAAGAAATGACAAAGCGGTGTAATGCTGGTCAGTCCCACAGCAGCGGCGCCGAGTACCATCTCACTCTTGCAACAGCCTCCGCAAGCAGCACCTGATACAGGTGTAGAACGAGCTAGCCGGAGGCACGCTGCAGCCGGCATGGCCAGTGGACATCTCCGGGGGGCTGGACTGTAACTGATACTGACTTTCTTCCTTTCACTTTTGTTTTGTTTGCATTATTTTAATTTGCAGAGATTATTATTTGATTTTACAAAAACTTTTTGAAAAAGTCAGGGTGTAATCCCTCCTCAGGAGTTCACTGTCAAGCTGGGGTGATGTGCCAGAAGCTGATGAAAAGGAAAAGGTAGAAAGCCAGCCCTGACCAGCACCACACAGGAAGAAAGAAAGCCCTGTGGCCTGGAGGCTTGGGAAGGACTCAGCAGCGCAGGTAACACTGGCCGGGAGCCGGGTGAGAGCGAGGTTTACATGGGCAGAGGCTGGAGGTGGGTCCACAGCAGCTGAGCTCAAGAGGTTCTGTCGTGTTTCTAAAAGGTGAGCACAGTGGAACACTAGTTTGGGTGTGGTATTATTGTTTTTCCTGAACTAAAAAATGTTCAAGAAAAAAGCGATGCAAAATAGCATGTCCCTTACCATTTCCTCTCTCAACTGCTAGAAAACTGCACATCCAGAATGTTTCCTTGGAAGGTCTGATGTGGTGAAGGGGGCGAGGCCAGTGGGGGAGAAGCAAGGCACGCACACACGACTCCCTCAAAACCAAACACTCCAGAGGAGATTCTGGGAACACAAACCGCAAGTGAGTCAGTGCAAGGAGAAAACATGTGGCCAAAGTCTTCATCCCACTCCTCAGACTTGAAAAGAACTTTCCAGGAAAAGGAAGAGCTCACACCCCAGGTGAGCGGGCAGCCATCCAGGCCACATGAGTACTAAATGCGTCCTAACGTAGCCCTCGGGGCAGCGACCACTCACCCCACCCCAACCCCAGGGCTGAAAGGGCAAGCAAACTTCGCCCCAGAAGGAGCACGAGCCCCAGGCTTGTTTCACTCAGGACTCTGAAATATCTGATCCCCCTGCACGCTTGTGCAGAAATAAAGGCCCAGCCAGCAATGTGCCGTTCGAGAAGTCATTGCTAAATGAATGAATGAATGAATGAATGAAGCACCATGGTTCATCTGCATTACTATGTGTCACAAAGACGTCTATTAATCCATTGGACTCGAGTCCCTAATAGCAAAAAACACAACTCAAAGTTCGTTTGTTTGTTTTTGAGACAGCATCTTGCTCTGTCTCCCAGGCTTGAGTGCAGTGGCACGATCTCGGATCTCACCTCACTGCAACCTCCACCTCCCGAGTTCAAGTGATTCTCCTGCCTCAGCCTCCCGAGTAGCTAGGACTACAGGTGTGCACCACCACACCTGGCTAATTTTTGTATTTGAAGTTTTAAAGAAAAACTATGTGCACGGTGATGTGGAAGAAGGAGGGACAGCGAGAGATTTTTTACTCAGGGAAGTGGCTCAGAACCACACTCCCTCTCTCTGGTGCCAAACACGCTTGAAAGTTGTGACTCCCAAGTACTTCTCATACACCTGGCATAACAATGCAAACAAAACTCTGCAAGAAGATCTCATTTCATTCTCAGTGACTTCATAACATGCCTTCTACTATTACCCCCCACTGGTGGCTGAGGAATCTGAGTGCCAAAGAGGTTAAGAAACCTGCCCATGGTCACCCAGCAGGTCAATGGCAGGGCTGGAATTTGAGCCCAGGCAGGCCAACTCCATTCAGGATCGCCCCACTGTGCTGAAATGTCTCAGCTGACAGCCATACCCTAATGTGCGGTGAATGCAGGAATGGGCCCAGGGCCCAGGCTCAACACTGAGCAAAATCCAAGTTGGACCGGCATCTCACCAAAGGCCTTCTTCACTCCAAAATGTCAGTGATGTGGCTGAGGATGGAGGTGGACCATGCAAGGTGGATTCTCGGCCCCTCTTGCCAAAATGTCAGCAGAGATCCTCACAGACTTTGTTATGTGCAAAACAACAGTATCTACAGCTCCTGCAATGCAACCACAGTTAGGCAGGAGAGAGAGAGAGTGGAGAAAGACAGGGGAAGGGGTGGTGAGGACGGGGCAGACATTATCTCTAGTCTGCTCCTAGCTGCAATTTGCCCAGTGAAAGCCAACTTGTTGCCCCCTGCAGGTGTGGGAGGTTTCACAGCAGTGACTAGTATATTTAGGAAATGCCTGGACACGCAGAGCCGCCAGCTATGCTCTTGGCTCCCCCATGACTGAGCAGTCTCCTAGAGTCCTACCATAGCAGCCACCTGCAGCCCCTGACACCTCAAGCCCCAGGACCATTCTGCCTTCCCCCTGAGCATTAGGCTTGCATTCTCTGGCTGCTGGCACGTCATGGTTGCATGTCCTCAGATGGAGGAGGGCAGAGAACAGAACTCATTGCTAGAGGAGCAAGCACCTCCCTAAGGCACAAGCTCCCAACCCAGACCCTTGGGCCCTAAGATGTCACGCAAGGTGTGCAGTATCTGCGTTTGCATTGGTAGCAGATCCAATGCTTTCACTGCGTACCCAGAGTGGCCACCCCTGGTTTGGTGGATGAGTTGGGGAAGAGACGGAGAGATGTGTTAGGAAACAACCCTCCGCTGACTCCTCAGTGAGGTCCAGGACATCCGCCACAGTCAGTGAAAACTGAGCATCAAATTGTCAGCAGTTGTGAGCTAAGTATTTCTAGCAGGAGTTAAGGCAGGGTGGCCTTACCAGATGCCAGAGACCAGGCTGGGAAGAGGTTCTGCCCAAGGGAATTCAGCTGTCTGGGGCCTGCTACACACGCTCTCTTTCTTCTTGCACTATTGTGTTTTTTTTTAAATATATATAAATGTATTAAGGATTCAAATTCAAGTCCTTACTCATGGGAACATGTCTACATAAGGACAAAGGTCTGCAGGACATGTGAGGGCGTGTGAGCACTCAGCCGTGCTGCTGTTATTCCAATTTTCCTAGGAGAGGCTTAGCTGACCCTGTGGTCTAACGTTGGGCAGGCAAGTAGAGGGAGACCAAGGAAGGTGGGAGCCCAGGTGGCGCAGCCTGAGGAGGCTGGGGAAGGCCCAGTTGACAATCAGGGGGCCATCTGCTTGTTATCAGAGCAGACAGGGAGGAGGGCGCAGAGACCACGCCCAGGTCTGGGCCCCTTGAACTTCCCCGGCCGGCCGGCTGTGTTGCCAAATCTCTGCCTCCATCACCCACTTGTGATCATCTTAGGAATTAATTACCCGATTGCCCCGAGCAGAATGCAGGAACTTGCAGAAGGCCGCAGGCGATTAGCGGAGGCCTGCAGAGCAAGGGAAGCAGCGTTTGATGCCGAACAACAGAGAAACCCTTGGAGGATGGATTCTGATATTTTAACATTGACTACAGCTCTGACTGCATCTGAAGCTACCAGTCCTCTGACAGAAGAACTTGGTTGTGATGAGTTTATCAACAGAGAATGGTTAAGTGGTGAAACTACTTCAAGAGAATCTCCACAGTCAGAACAGTCTTATACAAATCTAGTAACTTGATTTTTTTTTTAATCCAAGTATATGAGAATAAGGCAATGCATGGTTGAGAAAAAAGCTTATCATGATAAAGCATCAGAAAAGAACTAAGAAAAAATCAAAAGCATCATGAGACTTCTCTGGTGTTCTTTGTTCTTCGAGTTTGCAGTGTTCCAGATGCTTCCACTCGAATTGTGGGAAATCGCCCAAATTTCTTCACCAAAATGTAAAGGCTGGGTTTGTAAAACTGAAGCTTGATTAGGAATTGACACTAATGAAGCCCATGGTGACGGAAGGAATTAGCAAAGGGAGATGGTTGGAATAAGGAGTTGTAGCCCAGGGCTGAGGCTCACAAGGCTACGGAGTAAACTTGACATTTGGAGACTGTGTGCTCTTTTCATGTCAGATGCAACAGAAGGTTATAGTGTAGAATCACGTTTTCATTTTGAGACATTTCAGATGGTAAGGAGAGTACCTATTGTTTGTATTACATGATAAATCACGTTTTCAAGGATATCTGTTGGCTCGGCATAGTGGCTCACACCTGTAATCCCAGCATTTTGGGAGACTGAGGCGGGAAGATCGCTTGAGGCCAGGATTTGAGACCAGCCTGGACAATATAGTGAGACCCTGTCTCTACAAAAAGTAAAACATTAGCCAGACGTGGTGACCGCCCGCCTGTAGTTTCGGTTACTTGGGAGGCTGAGGTGGGGAATTGCTTGGGCCTGGGAGATCAAGGCTGCAGTGAGTTATGATGGTCCCACTGCACTCCAGGTTGGGCCACAGAGCAAGCCCCTGTCCCAAAAAATAAAAAAAGAATTTCTGAAATTCTGCTGGGGGGAAAGCCTATAGAATAAAAAAAGTAAAGTTCTTTACTCTCCATCTTTGTCAATGGTTTCATGCACAATCTTCCAGGACTTTGTATATTTGCATATGTACAGATAAAAATCTGCTACATACATCGTTCCATCGCTTACATTCTTTACTTAACAATTTGTCATAATGCTGGTGTTTTAGCCATGCCTGGCTAATTTTTTTCATATTTTATAGAGACAGGGTCTCACTATGTTGCTCAAGCTGGTCTCAAATTCCTGAGCTCAAGTGATCCTCCCTCCTCCCAAAGTGCTGGGAATACAGGTGTGGGCCAACTTGCCCGGCCTATCATAAAGATCTTTTGATAAAGAGTTTTTTCAGTACTACACAATAAAGAAAGCCATGTAAGCAGTTTCTTTTAATTGCTGGCTACCTTACTCAAAGCCCTGAGAGGGAATCACAATTCACAGGTGACTGGGATGCTGGGGAATGCCCCTGAGGGCCAGGCTGAGTTTCACTTGAAAAATGATCGAGGCCAGATGAGGAGAAGTCAGATCACTCAGTGGCCTCTTTCTCACCAGATTCTGTCTGACTCCCCTCAGGCCTGAGTTAAAGGCAGATGCTGCATTCAAACTCCATATCCTTCCCAATGGAGCTCCCCATTCCTGGAGAGACTCAGCTTTGTGTATGCCACAGAGACACTAGAATGGGCCAGCCTGAGTGCATGGCTTTGAGGGACAGAGTCCCCACCCACGGAGCTCTCACAACTGGCAGCCACCCCCAACACCCACAGGTCTTTCAGAATGGAAAGCCCAGGGCCTTGCAGGTCCCCCTGCTCTGAACACTGGGGGAGGCTTTGTAATGAGCCTACCCTGGAAGTGTTTCTCAAGAAGACTGTGCTCTCATCACACAAAATCCACCATCAGTTGAGGGAAGAGAGGTAGCGCTGGCTTTCTAAGGCCACCACTGTGTATGACTTAAGGAGTCAACATTGCCAAAAAAAATAGTCACCCGCTGATTTCAAACACCCACTTCTTTGCAAGAGGGGCTGTGTTCCCCTCATCACCACCCCACTCTTTTCATCCCTGGCACAGCTACCTCCAACCTTTCCCCTTAGGGATCTTCCCTGGGACTCATCTGCCACCCATTCCTCCTCAGCTGGGGTCACCAACCAACTTGGGAACAAGCTATTCCTTCTAAATAACAAGAGGCAAAGCCCTATCCAATCACAGGAGTCTCCTTATTCACTAAATCCAGTTTCCAAAAAGAGCCTCATGGGACTCAATCATAAATTATTTCATTTAAGGCATTGCTAGATAGATGAGTAGATAGGGAAGGATAAGAAGCTAGGTAGGGGAGAAGAATGTGCTAGAATAAGGTCAAAGAATGTTCTCCATTCACAATGCTGTTTACACACATCCGACTGGCTGGCAACGTCACTGAGCACTCTGCCTCCAGTGGACCTTCCAAGCCACGGTGCGCCCTCGGAGTCCACATGGACACACAGGACCGTGCTCTACTTCTCAGCGGACTGCATACTCCAACCCCTCCAGAATCCACAGGCACCAGTCGCCATCCCCACCCCGACCTTGGAGCCAGGATCCTGTGGTCACCCTCTCAAGGTGACGGCAGGAGCTCTTCTTTTGCCCCCTGTGACCCCCTGCCCTCTTTGATGTGGTTGGTGGCAGGAGGGAGGCCCTCACTGTGGTCTGGCCTCAGGGTAGAGTAGCCACATGACAATCACACTGCCAAAATTTACCGGAGTTCCTGTGTGCTTTTCTGCTAAAGGGCTTCTTTGTAGCATTGAGTTGCATGTACAATATATCCTCGTGTGTGTGTGTGTGTGTGTGTGTGTGTGTGCGTGCATGTGTGTGTACGTGTGTGTGTGTGTGTATGTGTGTGTGTTAGAGATACACACATATAGGCCCCAGGAAGCCATGAGGAAGGGGAGAGAAACCAGCATTTATTGCACTATGTATAAATTTTCAAAACTCATCTGTGACTAACACAAGAAGCTATGTCCCACCTACACAGGTAAACTTTCATAGTTATTTCAGAATGGCCCCATCTCCATCCCAATCAGGGTAATATTTGCCGCTGAGCTGAGTCAATAATGTAAACAAGCCCATTTGCCCAGGAAGCACAACACAGTACGTTAGAAACATAGCTTCCTAGATGTTGCTCCTAGTGAAAGCATCTAGCAAAAAAAAAAAGAAAAAGGCATTTTAAATGAAACCCAGGAGGCAAATACCTTTACAAGTCGCAAAGGAAAAAGGCATCTACACAAAGCAGCATGTTCCAGGGTTCCCCATTATTTCAGGACAGACCCATTCAAGGATCAGAGTGGGTCTGTGAACTGAGAGTGACAGTGGCCCGGCTGTCGAGTGCAGCCACAGGCCTTCCCCACCAGAAAATCCATCAGCTCCTCTTTAAGCTTCACCCAGACCACTGACTTCTGCTATGGTCCACCCATGGAGCTTCAGAGCCACAGACACTTAAAGCTCACTGACCTACAGTATAACCCAAACCTTCTCAGTTCAATTTTTCTTACCGATGTTTTTTAATGTTCAATTAATGATTTTAGAAAGAAATGAATCACTTTTAAAGGTTCTTAGAACAGAAACCTATTTCAACTTTGGACCTGAGGAAATACAAAATGAGGCCATTTCTAGAATGCTGTACCCCCATCTTCCCCCCTCACACGCATCTCAAAAATCAAAGGACAACCCTAGTTATGATGCGGTCTGCATGACTACAGCAACCACAGGTTTCTCCATCCAGAATAGTGGTGCTACGTAAAGCAGTTCTCCTAGTATGACATGGAAGGCACACAGAGTCGTCTTCTATTCTTATTTCCAACTTTGGATAACATTTTCCCATTTTTTAAAATTTTATCCATTTCTTTCCCCTATTTGTCTGCAAATCTGTAGGAGGTGACTAAGGAGGTAAGTTTTTCATATTGGCCCTAAGGAAAAAACTAAGTCCCACGGGAATCAGCAGTTATTTGCAACCTTAGCGTAAATTGCATGCACAGCAAGGACTGAAGCGGAATCAGGAGCACCAACTAAAGGGACATCAAGGGCATGTGGTACCAGGTAAACCAGGTAAACCAGGCCTCTGCCCCACACCTCGCAGCAGCTTTGCTGAGACCAGAACTGGCGTCTCCTGATTCCCAACCAGCACCTCAGCTCCACAGACAAACAGCAAGATCGAGTACAGAGCCCCCCAGGCAAAGGTGGAGAATGGGTTCCTGCAGAGCAAAGCCCCAGTCTTAATTACAGACTTACAATTCACATTTCTAAGACAACTTTTTCTTTAATAAATTGTCTTTAAATAAATTTAGTAAGCAACAACAGGAAGTGAATAAGCACAGAGAAATGGCTGGTCTAACTTGAAATGGCAGAATGGTAGAATGGCATTCTCTCCTTACCTTTTGAACAGTCTTCCCTAAGAAATGCACGCTAATAAAACAGAAATCAGGGGTGAAGGGCGGGAATAGGTTATGTCTTTTATACACATTCTATGGTACATGACATCATTTTGTAGGTTTGGGTTTACATAGCTCGCTTAGGAGACTTTTTATCTCCTCCGTCAAAACATCATTTTCAAAATATTAGGATCTTGGTTCTCATACCCTCATAAATGTAACAAGCACAATTCTTTAACTCATTATGGAGGGAACCTATAGGATGGAAAAGCTGATTCTCAAAGCATTTGAGGAACATAGCTGTATCATATGTCAGAAAGAATGCTGAAAAAAGTTTGCTAAGTTACATACAAAACTGGTGAGTGTTCTATAGCACAATATAACTGTAACGTTTGGGTAATGTTTTGAACCTGAAGGAAATCGACCATGCTTGGTTGATTTAAACATAAAAGAGTTGACTGGATGCAGTGGCTCATGTCTATAATCCCAGCACTTTGGGAGGCCGAGGTGGGTGGATTGCTTGAGTTCAGGAATTCAAGACCAACCTGGGCAACATGACAAAACTCCATCTTTACTAAAAATACAAAAATTAGCCAGGTGTCATGGTGCACACCGGTGGTCCCAGCTACTTGGGAGGCTGAGGCAGGAGAATCACTTGAACCTGGAATGCAGAGGTTACAGTGAGTGAAGAACATGCCACTGCACTCCAGCCTGGGTGACAGAATGAGACCCAGTCAAAAGAAAGAAAAGAGAGAGAGGAAGGAAGGAAGGAAGGGAGGGAGGGAGGGAGGGAGGGAGGGAGGAAGGAGGGAGGAAGAAAAGGAAGGAAGGAAGGGAGGGAGGGAGGGAAGAAGGAAGGAAAGAAAGAAGGAAGGAGGAGAGAGAGAGAAGAGAGAGAAATTAAGAAAGAGAAAGAAGGAAGAGAAAAAGAAGGAAAGAAAGAGACAGAAAGAGAGAAAGAAGATAAGAAAAATAAAGAGAAAGAAAGAAAGAAAGGAAGAAAGGAAGGAAGGAAATCATTTGCATCTGTACTGGACAAAACTTATCCAGCTTAGCTCTCACAAGTTGACAGGCAGCCAATTACCAGTAAACATTATGTGAAGCAAAGCTACATTCCCCGTGAGGTTTAAATAATCCTTGAGTGGATCTAATAGGCAATGCTTTGATCCGGACTTTAAAGGGAATGGAGTCGTCCACTTTCCCTATTTCCAAGTTTCGGATATTTTTTCCGGACACCTCTTAGGCTCCTTGCTGGCAAGGCAGCTTCTAGAAAGTCCATGGGAATGCCTGAGCTGTAGCTTCATGACCGAAACTGGTGTGAAGCTAAACACACAGACAGCAGACAAGCAAAGCACAGATTTACCATGTAGTGCCACGAAAAACATCTACGTATTTAAAACTAAGCAGAATATTAAATTACTCATTTCAAATAGCCATGTACAACTGAGAGCAAGACTTAAAGAAATTTGAGCACCCAGGTACAAACTGGTACCTCTGTAGATCTTTACATTTTATCCATCATTGTCTTTTTCCCATTTAGTTTTAAAGAGAGAGTTCAACATTTGGGTTACAGTTACAGGAGGAGGGCTAAGGAATTGGGGCAGGGCCTGGAATCATGGAACAAGGGACTGGCATGGGAGTTGACTGGACCCCAGGAAGCATGTGAAAACCTATGGTTAATGCAGATCCTGTCCTGGAGGACAGCGCTTATAATGAGTCATCCAAAGCATTTCCAGGCAAGCATCCCTGTCCTGCAACATCTGAGCTGGAGGCCTCTCCCTCAGTCACCCTTCCTTTGCATTTCTGTGGGCGCTCCTCTACCATGCCTTTACTATGCCATGTCAAGATTACCACCGTAGAATCCAACCCTCCCATGCCAGTCTCTCCAAACACACAATGAATTACAGGGTAATGCATTTCATTTATTCAGCAAATACCTACTGAACAGCTTCCAAATGCCAGCACTGTTCTAGGACCTGGGGAAAATCAGAAAATAAGATGAACTTCTTTACTCTGACATATTTCCATAAAAGCAAGGGGATTCCCACAAAAGTAATGTCAAGTGGTAACAAGTAAAAACCGAACAAACAACAAGAACTCAAGCAGGTTTCGTTAAGGGGTTAAGAAGGATGGAAGGGCAGGTTTCTGTTTTATTCAAAGTGATTGAAAAAGCCTCTCTGATAAGGGCCTTGGAGGGAGTGAAGAGCTGGCCGTGAAGATGTGGAAAGGGGAGTGTTCTGGGTAGGGAAAGCAGCTGGTGCCAAGGCCCTGGGGTGGGTGCGTGCTGCTCATGAAGGAGTGCCTGGGAGTCTGGTGAAGGAGGAAAGGGGGTGGAGTAAACTGAGGCAGAGATGGGGATACAGAGGCACCACGGGTCACACAGAGCAGTGATGGAAAGGACTTTGAATGTCATTCTGAAGGAAATGGGAAACGATTTGATGGTTTTGGGCAGGACAGTGAAATGCCTGACTTGTTCTTAAAGGCTACCGAGAATAGACACGCGTGGAGCAAGAGGAGAAGCAGGGAGTCCCACTGGGCAGCACTTGCTGGGGTGCAGACTGGTTGTAATGTGACTGTGAGCGCTGGGGTGGGGACAAAGCACTGATTCTGGATGTATTTCAAGGGAAAAGTCAACAGGATGGCCACAGGTCAGGTGTCAGGTGTGAGAGGAAAGAGACATCGATGAGGACTTCGAGGCTGTTGCCCTGAGTAACTGGAAGAATGGAATGGCGTTTTCCTGTGATGGGGTCAGGTGGGGCTGGAGGAGGAGCAAACTGGAAAGGGTGTGGATAAAGAGTTCAGGCTGGGGTATGTCAAGTTGGAGATGCCTAAGGGAGACGCAGAAGAAGACAGATGTAGGCAGTGACTATTTGTGCCCCCAGGTCCCAACCTGGAGACTCACACTGAACAGAGGAGAGCCTGCCGTGGATAGCTGACATGTTCACACACACCCCACACACACAGGTGGTAGTGCATGTGCTGACATTCTGAGAGCTGACAGACATAGAGGCATCTGTTGGCAGTTAGATAGAAGCCTGAAGAAGGAAGCTAAGCAGACACAGCACCTGCCTCACCTGTGAGGAGAGAGAGAGGAGGAGGGCTTGCGGGGGAGGCTGGCGCCCTCTGGCACATGTGTCTAAAACAAGGCTTCAGGCGCTCACCTCGAGAGATGCCCTGGGTCCAAGCACTTTGGGCTGATCTCTGCGGGGCTGTGTCCGGTCATCCCTCTGCCTCCGGTCAAGCCCACCTGCCAGTGCCTCATCAGGGGAGCCTTCATCCAGGCCAGACCCAAGGTTCCTGGCCCGCCCATGCCCTTGCATATCTGGGCTCACTCCCCCAACCCCTCCACTCTGCTGACACATTCCCACTACTCCATCCAAGACCCTGCCCCACAGAGCACTCCATGATAGCTCCTCAGCCAGGCCAACCTTTGGACCTTTACCACTGACTGGCAGCTACCAGTTGTGGGTCTCTAACAGGTCCTTCTGGGTCCTGGCATTCCATGTGCTTGGCACAGTACCCAGCACAGAGTGGGCATTCAGTAGAAGTTTGTTGATGAGAGCTGCATGAGCAAGGAGAAGGCCACCCACCATCCCGCCCTTGGTGACAAAAGCCCCTGTGCAGCCTTTGGTCTGCAGCCAGTTGAAGCAAGCCTGCCACAGGTGAGCCTTCACCTTCTCAACCAGCACTTGCCTGCTTCTTCTTGTGAGAGAAAAAAAAAAACATGGACTTTGTTCTTCTACGTGATGACTTTACACTCTGTTTGGCCACATTGAAGTTAGAAGAGAAAAAGATGAAGCTCACCCTGGGGCCCGATCCCTCATCCCCTGGGACCACCCTTTCCAACCAGGAGACACGCCCCTTTCAGATGAAAGAGCCTTTCTCTAACTGTCAATTATTTCTAAATTGTATATCCTGTCCAATGCATTTCAAAATTGAAAGAAATATGTCTCCCCACAATTATAGTCATTTTGTAACTAAAGCCTGCAGTTTCCCAGCTCCCTCTAAACCTACTTATTTTAAAACAGAAAAGCACTGCCGTTTCCCATCATGTTCTTTATTGAGTAATCTAGGGTGTGTACAGTCGGCCACTCTGTTCTCTGGGATTATCGTAGGAGTACCAGATTAAAGACAAATTAGGTGATATTGCAGGCTGCCCTATTGCAGGGATTTTGAGAGCTGGATTTGAAGGAAGGTGAAGGCCTGCCAGCGTGCACACCGCAGTTGGTGGGGACATTGTCGCTGCGACCAGCAGGGGTGACAGGAAGAGAAAAGAAGTGAAAGATGGAGAGAAGCTGACCCCTAGAGAGACTTGGCACTGAAGGTCAGAGGTCTGTGTGCCCACTGGGTGGAGGGGACGGGGCCTCAAAAGGGTCTTCCGGTACTAAGATGGGATCCCCAGACCTTTTCAGAAAACAAGCTGTAGTCTATACATTTATTCTGTGGCATTTTCTAGTGTCTAGTCACTTTTCTAAATGAAAAAATAGAGACCCT
Source organism: Ateles fusciceps (assembly GCA_036589455.1). NCBI lineage: Eukaryota > Metazoa > Chordata > Mammalia > Primates > Atelidae > Ateles > Ateles fusciceps. The sequence goes on along the minus strand of JAZHEH010000198.1, from coordinate 130,273 downwards.
CCTCCCCCAAACACAGCTTAGATGGAGTGAGCCTCACCTAAACATAACCCTGGACCTCATGATAAGTGACTGGCTAAATCCCACAAATCACATGATCTGCGGACAAATGGGACACCCAGGCATGAGTCCATGTCTGCCGTGAGGTATGCAAGCTCAAGCTGACAAAGCTGCATCCTGAGGAAGAGGTTAAAGGACTCTAAGAGAAACAGCCGTAATGCGCTCCCAATGGTACAGAAACACTGCAGGCAAAGGACTTTCAGGGTTTGCGACTCAGGGGCTGCCAAAACTAGGATGGCCCCAGCACATCCAAAGGGTGTGTCAGTTCTCAAAACCCTTGCAAGAAGCTCTGCCCAGGGCCAAGTCAGCAAGTGTTTCACTCCCATGCTGTTTCTTTAAACTGGGAGTCGGTTTTCACCAGGTGTGAGACACAAAGCTATTGACTCTAAGCCAAGTATTCAGCAGAAACCTTCCTTAGACTCAGACACTTGTCAGCTTGGATTTAAACTTGACCCTGCCTGCTCTAACACACGTGGGATAAAGGTCAGGAAAGGGAAACAGTTCAGCATGCCATAAATGTCTCCATGATTAATCACTTTCCACCCGATTTGACAACCACAGATAGTTTTTCCTCTCACCTTCAGGTATTATCTCAACACAGGATGAACTCGAAACTACCATCAGAGGCGTATACGCAAAACTGATTCAGAGGACACGTAGGAGACCTGACTCACATGCATTGTGGCAGATGTATCTGCCTTCCTCGGGGAGGAGGACAATGCAAACTTTTCTACAAAACGCAGAGTTCAAAACTAAGGTCATCTCATCCATAGACATGGTACCATCTTTTGCCTAAAAGCCAAGTAAGTCAATTACATGTGGGAGGCAATAAAATGTCTCTAAAACCATTGCACAGATACCCATGGATTTCAGGAACGCCAGTTCTACGTTCCAGGCTAAAAGTGTTTATTTTGAATACAAAATGGTACAGCCACCTTGGAAAACAGTTTTGCACCATCTTACAAAGTTTCAACATATGTCTAGCCTGTGACCTAGCAAACGCGCTCCTTGATGTTAACCAAAGAGAAATGAAAACAGAACTCCCCACAAAGACCTGTACATGAATGTTTATAGCAACTTTACTCTTAATTGCCCAAAACTGGAAACAACTCAAATATCCACCGACTGGTAAATAAAAAACCAAATTGTGGCACCTCCGTACAATGCATTAGTACTCAATAATAAAGAGGAATCACACGGTGACATGGACAAGGCTCCAAAATACGATGAATGAAAGAAGCCAGACATAAACGAGCACACACGTCTTGATTCCGTTTATATGAAAGACTAGAAAAGGCAAAACTGGACTTACAGACGGTTACTGAGGCCAAGGGGGAGGGCAGCGACTGCAAAGAGGCTCAAGGGAACTGTTGGGGGTGATGGAGTTTTCTGTATCTCATTGTCAAGTGGTCATCAAATGCATCTGGTTACCAAAATTCATTGTGTGAACTTAAAATAGGTAAATTTTATCTTCTTTTATTTTTTTGAGACAAATTTTCGCTTGCCCTTGTGGTCCAGGCTGGAGTGCAGTAGCGCAATCTTGGCTCACTACAACCTCCACCTCAGCATTCTCCTGCCTCAGCCTCCACAGTAGCTGGGATTACAGGCACATGCCACCAAGCCCAGCTAATTTTTGTATTTTTAGTAGAGACACGGTTTTGCCATGTTGGTCAAGCTGGTCTCCAACTCCTGACCTCAGGTGATCCGCCCATTTTGGCCTCCCAAAGTGCTGGGATTACAGGTGTGAGTCACCTTGCCCGGCTGAAAATTTTATCTTATGTAAATTATATCTCAATATTTTCAAAAGGGCCCACCTCGTTACTTTGAAAAATCAGTGTGTAGGCCCCGGCCCTGTCCTTTACCTTACTTTCAGTCTGTACCTTTGTTCCTGCAGAACGCTGTGGTTACCTGGAACAGGGGCCTGGGAGGGAGTCCCTGATGTTCTGTTCCTTCTAGAACTCGGTGCTCCATGGCAGGATGATAACACACCTTCAGCGAGCCAGAATGAGCACAGCCTGGTCACCAGTGCATTCCGAATAAGCAAACACACACAAAAAATTTTACCCCATAGATGATGCACTCTATCACCCACAAAAACAAGCCCCCAAAGACAACGGGGTGAGTGCACGGTGATTACTCCGAGGTGAAGCAAAGACAGAGCAGGGTGCCACAGGTGCCCAGAGAGCAGCAGAGGCCTCAGGGATCAACCCTGTGGGTGCCTGGACCATGAAAGAAAGGTCCATGTGAGCTTTAGAAATTTGCCAGAAATCGGCTGGGCGCGGTGGCTCACACCTGTAATCCCAGAACTTTGGAGGCCGAGGCGGGTGGATCACAAGTTCAGGAGTTCAAGACCAGCCTGGCCAATATGGTGAAACCCCATCTCTACTAAAAATACAAAAAAATAGCCAGGCATGGTGGCGCGTGCCTGTAATCCCAGCTACTCGGGAGGCTGAGCCAAGAGAAGCACTAGAACCCGGGAGGCAGAGGTTGCAGTGAGCCAAGATTGTGCCGCTGTACTCCAGCCTCGGTGACAGAGCAAGACTCCATCTCAAAAAGGAAAAAAAAAGCCAGAACTCACACAAAGGATCTGAGGAGTAGGAGCCAGGAGCTGCTGCCTCCGGGAGTCATTCAAAGGTGAGAGGCAGAGAGACAGGAATGTGGCAAATATAAGTGTATGAGTGCAGAGGCCCTCATCCCTGTAAAGTGTGGCCAAATTCCACAGCATCAAAATCTCTCCCTTGCTGTTTCACTCGAAAACAAACCATGAAGCTTCTTCTTATTTCGAGGATAAACAATGATGGTCAGCTTTGTTATTTTTGCAAATTTACACATGCACGGAGCCTGGGAAAATTCTTGAGCAAGAGTATGAGGTGTGGATGGTGGTGTTTGCAGGTCAGCGCACTGACCACATGCCCGCCCACTGCCTGGCTCGCCTGGCAAGGTATTGGGCAAACACAAGAGAACCAGTGCCACCACATTACATGCCAACCATTCAAACCAATTTCTGTGAAATAACAAAGAAATCATCACAGGTTCTCTTGAAGCCCAAACCCTGAATAATACCAACAATACCACAATAGCCCCCAAATTAAAGGCTGCAGCTGCCAGGCCTGAAAGGGCTGCAGGGCACCCCGGCCATGGCCCTCAGTCTCTGCTGAGCATTGCCCACATACCTGATTTTAAAAGCCACAGGGAGGTCCTAGGCCTTTGCAACTCTCCTGTAAACTCACGAGAAAATAGAGGAAGGTCACTGATGCTCCAGCTCAGCAAAGAATATACAACCTTTCCATTTCCCAGGGCTCCTTGACAAATGACCTGGCCCCACTTTTTGCTCCTTATCATTTTTCCTGTTCCTTAGCCCCTCCGTAAGAAGAACAGACAATTATGTCCTGCTCTAGGTTCATTGACAGAATAAGAGCTGTGAGAAGGGAAAAGATTTAAGCTCTGGGATAAAATGTGCAGGGTTGCATAGGCCATGAGTAGCAGGGCCAGGTCTGCAGGCAGGCTGCCCTCTATCTACACAGCATCTAAGGGAGGATTTTACATCTCCAAGCCTTCCCTGCAGCCCACACCTGCAGATATAATGAGGTTGTATTTTAAATCTCCTGCCCTACAGCTGAGCTTTAGTCAGGGGCCAACTGGACAGAATTAGGGATGCATGTACTAGAGGAAGCCATGATTAAAAGGAATATGCCCTTGAGATCCCCTAGGCTGCTGTGGACTGCAATCCGCCCCAAGAGCTTTCCTGTGCCCTTAGCCTCAGCCTCCATTTCCCTATCTGTAAAGTGGGTGTTCTGTGCGTTGTAAAGAACGAATGCTATGAAATGAGTGAAAGGCAACCTACAAATTGTTAGCCAAGATTACTGCACAAAACTTGAAACTGTTAGCCAAGATTACTACTCGGACAAACTACCAAAGTTATTAGCTTGCATCTAATAAAAAGCTATTACCTCAAATAGCCCATTCATCTTTATAAACCAACAACATCTCAAAGCTTATGATACTCAGTTAATTATGTGATTTTTTAAATAACAAAATTGAACTCTGCTCTTGAATAAGCTGTACCAGCCTCTGGACACTCAGGCTATTGGTTGAGTACAAGAATAAAATAGAAATCTGGGCAGGAAGTTGGGCATGGTGGCTCATGCCTGTAATCCCAGCACTTTCAGAGGCTGAGGTAGGCAGATCACCTGAGGTTAGCAGTTCGAGACCAGCCTGGCCAACGTGGTGAAACCCCATCTCTACTAAAAATACAAAAATTAGCTGGGCATGGTGGCACGCACCTGTAGTCACAGCTACTCAGAAGGCTGAGGCAGGAGAATCACTTGAACCCAGGAGGCAGAGGTTGCAGCGAGCTGAGATGGCGCCACTGCACTGCAGTCTAGGCCACAGAGTAAGACTCCATTTCAAAAAAGGGGGAAAAAAATCTGGACAAGGACTTCACTTGCAATGATGAGCCCTCTGGAGTCAGAACCTCCAGTTAGCAAGAGAGTGGCAGCTACTGTGTAGGGACTTATCCCTTTGCCAGGGAGGAAACGATCCCAGAACTAGAGCTTTGCAGCTGGACCACCCCCTTCTCTCTGTGGCAGGGGACATGTCCACCAGCCCAGCAGCTGCCACTGATGGCTGTTGGCTAAATGCAGGTGGGTGAGAGACAAACCCTGCCTGCTCACTTGCCCTAACCTTCTCCTCTCTGCCTAAACTTGGGCTTCACAACACTCTTCTCTCAACTTGTACTGAGCAAGTGGCTAGTGGGGGAAAGAAAGTGTCTTAGCCTGCTTTGTGTTGCTATAACAGAATACCCATCACTGGGTGGTATATTTTAAAAATAAAACAAAAAAATTTGTTTATTACAGTTCTGGAGGCTGGGAAGTCCAAGGTCAAGGGGACTGCATTTTGCAAGTATCTTCTTGCTGTGTCATCCCATGGTGGAAGGTGGAAGAACAAAGAGCAGGAGGGACAATAAAGAAAGGGGACTGAACTCATCCATTAATTAGGAAACCACTCCCTCAATGATTAACCCACTCCTGAGGTAACACCATTAATCCATTCACGACAGCAGAGCCCCCATGATCTAATCACCACCCACACACTGTTACCTTGTGAATTAGGTTTCCAACACATGGACTTGGAGGATGCACTCAAACCATAGCAGTAGGTGAACACTAAAGAGGACCTACACTATTCCAGACACTTCTATTTACATCATCCTCTCGTTTAAACTTCCCAACAGCTCTCATTACCTTCATTTAGTATATGAGGAAGCTGAGGCACAGAGAAGGGAAGGAGCTTGCCCAATTAGTGACCAGTCTGAGACTCAGACACAAGCCTGCCTGAGCACATCCACCAGTCGCCTCCCTGGCCGTTATGTACTTGACCACTCGCCAAGAAGCTTGTCACACCCTGAGCCCCGTGCCTCTCCTCCCGTTGTTCTCAGCTCTCTGCCTTTTGGTGACTTGCATCTGCCATATAACCTCTCTCATTGGAGATGCCTGAGAGTTGTTGTTTTTTTTAAATAAGTGAATCTGGGAATAAAAGGCCAGCCCACAACAATACAAGGCGGTTAAACAACTTCAAGAGAATGTTTTGGAGGTAACCAAAGGATGTCGTGGGCAGACATTTCTGAAGACCCCTGTCCCCTTTGGATAAATGTGTGTGTGCCATGTCCCCAGCAATGTAATGGAATATTTGAAGGCCAGGCTGAGGACCTAGAACTTCCCACACTGCTACCCCCGACTCTGAGAAGGATCTTGGTGGGGGGGTGCTCCTGGGACCATCTAACCCCTAGGGCAAGAGGGTGACACAGTGTGGTTACTACATCAGCCTGCCTTGCTCCCATCTCCAGAGGATCTGAGGTTATATACCCTTCAAAACAATGGTCTGGTGACATCCCAGAAGATTCCTGTGACTGAAGATTGTTCAAAATAGAGTCACTCTCAAGTGGGTTCCTAGGGTGGAGAGAACAACCCAGAAGCACCCCACACTCAGCGGGCTCTCTAGGCAGAGCTCTGAGGGGGATGGCAGAGGGGGAAATGTCTGGGTGGGTGTTTCTTTGAGACAAGGTCTTGCTCCGTCACCCAGGCTGCAGTGCAGTGACTATTTCCACGAGCAACCATAGTGCACTGCAGCCTCAAACTCCTCAGCTCAAGCAATCCTTCCGCCTCAGTCTCCCAAGCAGCTGGGATTCCAGGCTCATGCCACCATGACCAGCAGGAAAATGTCATCTTTATAGTAACAGCACTGTCAGAGGAAAAGATCAGGGAACCTTGCCCACTTCAGAAGAAGTCCTAGAAAGAGCAAACTTAAAGCGTCCACACACCATCTCACACTCATCAGGATGGCTACCATTAAGAAAAAGAAAAACAGAAAATAGCAAATGTTGACAATGATGTGGTGAAATGGGAATCCTTGTGCACTGTTGATGGACATATAAAATGATGCAACCACTATGGAAAATAGGATGGCTGTGCCACAAACAAGAATTAAAAATAAATTGTGTATGATCAAGCAATCCAACTTCTGAGTATATACCCAAAGGAATTGGAGGCAGGGTCTTGAGGAGGCGTTTTACACCATGTTCACAGCAGTATTATGCACAGTGGCCAAATGGCAGCAGCCCGAGTGTCTGTTGGTGAATGGGTGGATAAACAAAATGTGGTATAGACATGCTCTGTTAGTCAGGGTTCTCCATGAAAACAAAACCAGTAGAAATATGCAGATATATAAGAGGAGATTTATTGCCGGCACTGGCTCATCCAATTAAGCCAAAGGGGCCCACCCTATGCCATCTGCAGGCTGGAGAACTAGGGGAAGCCCCTGGTGTCATTCAGGCTAAATCTGAAGGCCTAGGAACCAGAGGAGCCAATGGTGTGACTGCCACTCAGCTAAAGGCCTGAAACCTGGGGGGCTTAAGGTGATGAGTCCCTGAGTCAGAAAGCCCAAGAACCAGGAGCTCCAATTCCCCAGGGCTGGAGAAGATGGATACTCCAGCTAAGAACAGAAAGACAGAATTTGCTCTTCCTCTGCCTTTTTTATTCTACTTGGGCCCTCAACAGATTGGTTGATGCCCACCAACTGGCGAGCGTCAATTTACTCAGCCTACTGATTCAAATGCTCATCTCTTCTGGAAATGACCTCACAGACAAACCCAAAAATAATTTGTACCAGCTCTCCAGACACCCCTTAGCCCAGTCAAGTTGACATATAAAATTAGGCATCACGCATGCAATAGAATATTATTCAGCTTAAACAGGAAGGAAATTCTGACATATGCTACAACATGAATGAACTTTGTGGACATTATGCTAAATGAAATATCCCCATCACTGAAAGACAAAATACTGTCATTCCACTTATATGAGGTACCTATGTAAACCAAAAATAAAATTCTAAGCACCCACCCGCCAACCATCTGAAAGGACTTCCTCCTCAGCCAGGGCTATCTTAAAATTTAACCAAAGACTGTTTCAGGCCATGATGGAAAGCGGGGGATCAGACATGCCTCATGATACCTCTCCTGCACTGACACCAACACAGACTCTAAGTCTCAGAAGGAACATTTTACAACCTGTTCTCTCTGAAGCTTACTACCTGAAGGGTTCCTCTGCAAAATAAAAACTTAGGTCTCCATAATCCTTTATCTTAACCCAGACATTCCTTTCCATTGCTCCCAGGTCTTTAGATAAACTCAACCAATTGTTAACCAGAAAAAAGAAATTATTATTATTACTATTATTATTTTGAGACAGAGTCTTGCTCTTTGCCAGGCTGGAATGCAGTGGCACAATCTCGGCTCACTGCGACCTCCACCTCCCAGGTTCAAGCGATTCCCCTCCTGAGTAGCTGGGACTACAGGCACACGCCACCACACCCAGGTAATTTTTTTGTATTTAGTAGAGAACAGGGTTTCACCCTGTTGGCCAAGATGGTCTTGATCTCCTGACCTCATGATCCGCCCACCTCGGCCTCCCAAAGTGCTGGAATTACAGGTGTGAGCCACCATGCCTTACCCAAAACTTTTTAATCTACCTATAAGCTGGAAGCCCCACCGACCCAGCTTTGAATTGTCCTGCCTTTCTGGACCAAACGAATGTCTTTTTTAAATGTATTCGATTGAAGTCTCAAGTCTCCCTAAAATGTAGAAAGACAAGCTGCACCCTGAACACCTTGGGCACATGTTCTCAGGACTTCCTGAGGGCTGTGTCACCGGCCACAGTCATTCATATTTGGCTCAGAATAAATCTCTTCAAATATCTTACAGAGGTTGACTCCTTTCATTGATATTACAGTAGTCAAATTCATAGAGACAGGAAGCAGAATGGTGGCTGTTAGGGGCTGTGGGGGAGAAAAACATAGGGAGTTGTTGTTTAATGGGTAGAGAGTTTCCGTTTTGCAAGATGAAGCGTCCTGGAGATCAGCTGCCCGACAGCGTGAATATACTTTCCACTGCCGAGCTGCACACTTAGAAGGCTAAGATGGTAAATTTTATGTTATGTGTATTTCACTACAATTAAAATGTTTTATTAACAAGTGTCCACATGTATTAAAATCCTCACTGCCCCATTGTTAACTACATTCCACTTTTTGTTTTGCTGTGATGTGTCTCTTCATCAGCTTCGTATTTATCTGGTGCCAATTTTATAAATGGTAGAATGAGATTCAAACAAACTTTCCACCAGGGAAAGGACAAACCCAAGAAGCAGGCAACTTGCCAGGACAAAAGAAGAAGAAAATAAGCAAACAGCCCAGAAGGTGCAGTCTGGCCCTGCCGGGGGCTGTCAGGTGGGCAGGCTGGCTCCGTGCAAGGTGATCTTGTCTCTCCTTCCTAAACTTCACAGCTGAAGGAAGGTGAAGGGGGCAGGGTGGGCCTTGGACCAGGTTACAATCTACAGAACATATTCTCATTGTCCTTCTGGGTTCTAAATGTTTCTCTCCATGAGTCACAAAGGTTAACTGACTCTAAAATTTAAAAACCCTCAGGGTTTTCCTTTTTTAGATTGTCCTCAGGAGACCTCTCACTGAGTGTTCCCTCCATCCTCATTTCCAACTGGCAGCTGCTTCTTAGCATGCGTGTTTACAGAAATACCAGTAGTTATTGCATGTTCCTTTCCATGTGATTAAGCATTGCCATAAAGCCAGGACTGGATTAGAAATAGATCTTTCCCTTCTGAGAAAGCACCCAATGGAGCAAAGCTGGCGGCAGTGATGGGCAACTTGTGCCACCTACTGTCCACTGATGGTATCACATGCCCAATGCCAAAGACAGGAGAGGGCTTTGCCACCTGCCAATGAACTGGCCAGAGCCACTGCCTCACCCACTTTGCATGGCAGAGGGTGACTGGGAAATAGGACCAACTGCCCCACTCTGGAATCGACCTCCAGGTCTGTGCTCTCTAGCCAAGGACTCCAACCACCTAGGCTGTTATCTGAGGGAACGGCCCCTTGGAGTTCTTGTTCCAAAAGGGCCTGGAGAAAGGGGGACTTCAGGACACAGGGCCATAGATTGTGGCATTATTCTGCACATGAGATCAGACTTGGGGATGAATGAAATACACTTCACTGTGTTCTGCAACTTTTGTCACAACATTTTACCTCCTTTGATCCTCCCTAACAGTTGTGTGAGCTAGGTTCTATTATTATTTTAGAGACGAGGAAACTGAGGCACAGAGAGGTTCAATCTTTGGGTTAAATGCTTTCCCATGGCTACACAGAGAGAAATGAAGCCTGATGGGGTACTCGCTGGAAAGCGGAGCTATAACATAATGGTTCTCTTTCGTGTTTATTTTTCAAAGCAAACACACCATCATAAAGATGTCCAAGTGTTCTCTTGACAGTTTGGACGACTTTGTTTAGAAGCTTCACAAGCAAATGAACATCCTCAACCTTAGAGCCACAGTCTCATTTCTTGGTTCATTTCAGTGACTATGGACTGACCACCTTCTGGGTTGCAGATAGAATGGCAAGTGGCGACTACGCCATCACCTACCCTGCAGGGCTATTTAGCAACTAAGAAAGTAACTTTTAGTCATGAGACTCTGCCATCACTAAGGCTATTCATGTTCTGAAACCCGTTCGCAGAAGTTTAAGGAGTAATAGGAACAAGTACATAAAAACCCCAAATGTGATTACTTCAAACCGGATTATGCCCATGAAAATGCATGTCTTGATAGGTTCATTTTTTTAAAAATCAGTGGTGTCCTGTTTAGAATTGCACCTGAAATGTAGGAAAATAACCTTCCTAGAGCCAGGCTCACTTCCTTATTCCTAAGAAGGGCAGCCTCAGTTTGGCAGGAAGCAGCGTGACATTGACTCCTCCTCACATGGTCAACCTGACTGAGACAGAGCCCAACGTGCAGGCAGCCAGCAATGAGAGGCTGGGGCGACACCAGAGCAGAACTTGGGCTTCAAGAGAGAAGCAGGCTTGTCTATAGGCTCCTTCTACTCAGAGTTTGCCTGGGGGCTGCAGCCTACCTATGGCAGAAACTGACAAATAATACCTGCATACATTCATTGAGCACTTCATATCCATCGGAGCTCCCTGGTGCTATTTTTGTATTAGATCTCTGCTGCTCACCCCAGGAGGCTGTAGGGTGGGGACTGTTACTCCCAGGAGGAGAGTGAGGCAGAGGGTTTGGGCAGTTTGCCCAAGGTTCCAGGCAGAATCAGGACGGAGATTCCATTTCCTGGTGCCATTGTCAACAGCCACTGGGTATTGACCCCCACACGAAAGTAAGAAAGAAGCTCAAGTCTACAGGAAATTGAAAGATAAGACTCATAAAAAAGTTCTTCTACATGATCTCCTTCCTGAAAATTTCCTTTCTCTTTGACTTTTAAAGAAATCTGGAAGTTGGGGGTGAGAGGCTGGGAGTTGGGTGAACGAACATCCTCAAACCTTAGGGAGCTGTTTATGTCTTGGGGGAGGCAGGAGGACAAGGAAGCCTGGATATCTGGAGGGAAGAGAGAAATCTGAGCAGGATTGAGGCCCATCTCACCAGCACAATGACTATTTTTTATTTTGCAAAGCTAAATATGGCCTCTCCAAACAAGGTTTGCTTCTGTGATTCTGGACAAATTCCGGAAATGAAAGAGGTGGAAATAGTTGTGGATGGAATGTAATCCAATCCACCTCACATTCCTCTTGAGGAAACAAAGCTCAGGGAGTTTCGGTCATTTCCCCAAAGTGATTCCAATCCTGTAACATACGTTAAAGGACTTAACCCCAAGAACAATGGGAGCTCATGAAGGCATTTCACAACAGAAGACATGATCAGAAGTCAATCTCCTTGGTCACTTTCCACTCCATCGTGCTCTGCCAAAATTAAGTAATGGCTTCTTTCTGAAGTTTGGGTAAAATTGATCATTTATTGGTGCTGCAGAAAAAAAGGCAAGGAAATTAGAAGAGTCAATGATAAACTCCTGTGACAGCAAAAGGACAGTAAGCAGGAGTGTGACAGCCAAGTGGCACACATTCCCAGTCACTGCAGCTGATGGTCCAAGAGTGACAGCGAAGGTAATGTTTGAAGAGGCAGCAAGGGATGGAGGCACGAGTGGAGTTAGGTAAAACCATCCAAAGGAGACTCGGAGCTTCAAGGAGCATTTCAGAGGAAGCAACACCCAATAGCACTGGCATTTAGAGTCTACGGTAAGGATCGAGAACAACCACATGCCTCAGCATTAACCCCAGTGAGACATCTACTCAGAATCTGGTCAGTTTATTGAGCACCTCCTATGCTTCGCCCTGTGGATTCAGCAGCATAACATCCAAGCCAGCCTAGACCCTGCCCTTGTAGAGCGTAGTCAAGCGGAGGATACAGACATTAAACGTGGAGCTATGTAATGACAAGAGGAGAGAGCACCAGCAAGGAAGACATGGGTGATCTGGACGGAGCCAGAGCAATGGGCATGGGAGTCGGGGGAGGCTTCCCTGAAGAGCTCACATTTAAGAGGCACTTGATAAACATGTGGATCTTGGCAACACAAGACAAGAAGAGTGTTCCAGCAGAGAAAAAGCCTCTGGAAAAGCCTTGGGCATGAGGGACTCAGCTCATGACCACTGGACAGTAGGTCATGGTGGCTGGAACATAGGAAGAGAAGGGGAAGGAAGCTGGTCATGACCTTCCTTATGAAAGACGCCACATGGAACTCGGAGCAATGGGAACACATTAAAGACACAATCCGATTTGAGCTTTTCAGAAACCACACCAGCTTTGGGGTAGAGAATGGTTTGTCTTGTGTGTGAGAGAATGAGGGGGAGATCAGTGCAAATCCCACTGAGGTCACCTCAGCGAAAAGTGGGAGGGGCTGGGTCTGGTGGGCACGTGAGAGGTAGAAGTAAGCAGTTTCAAAGACACTTTAGAAGTTAAGATCAAGTAAACATGCTAAGAGACTGGATAGGAGGGGACATGGTGGGGAGGTGTCAACCCTCAGAAGGATGGTTGCAGCATGTCTGAGACAGGGCACATTTGAGCTGGAAGGTCTGAGCACAGCGTTGGGTATATTGAGTTTGAGATGTGTCAGGCCACCAAGAGGCAGCCAGAGCATGGAATCAGGCATCCTCTGCAAGTGTGTGCTCCAAGGTAAGTGGAGGCACAGGGAATAATGAAATTGAATAGAAAGAGAATATAATAGCCAGGCGCAGTGGCTCATGTCTGTAATCTCAGCACTTTGGGAGGCCAAGGCGGGCAGATCACTCAAGGTCAGGAGTTCGAGACCACCTTGCCCAATATGGTGAAACCCCATCTCTACTGAAAAAATACAAAAATTAGCCAGGTGTAGCGGCTCATGCCTGTAGTCCCAGTTACTTGGGAGGCTGAGGCAGGAGACTCACTTGAACCTGGGAGGCAGAGGTTGCAGTGAGCCGAGATCATGCCACTGCACTCCAGCCTGGAAGACAGAGCAAGACTCCATCTCAAAAAAGAAAGAGAATATAACATGAAATACAGTAGACCAGCCCCAAGGATGTTCAGTGTCTGGTCAGGATGTAGGAAAGGACTAGAAAGGGACAGCCAGGGAGGTGGGGGAAACCAGCAGAGCTTGGGGTCTCCAAGGCCAAGGACACTGGCACTGGGGCGTCAGGAATGACAGAGACTAGGTGCCCAGGGGATGTCACATGATAGCCTCAGAGGGGCTCTTCGCTGACCACTCCACAAAGGGCGACAATGCCTAACCACCCCTGAAATAAACAAGCCAGCAAAGGGCCTGCATCCTCATGATGTGTGCACTTCCCAGTGTTTCTGTTTTATATCAATAAAAATGCTCAACGAGGGGAAGGAAAGAGAGGGGAGGGAAAGAAAGAAAGAAAAAAGGAAAGAAAAAGAAAGAAAGAGAGAGAAAGAAAGAGAAAAGAAAAGAAAGAGAAAGAGGATGGAAGGCAGGAAGGAAGGAGGGAGAGGAAAAAGAGAAGGAGGGAAGGAAGGGAGGGAGGGAAAGAAGGAAAAAAGGAAGGAAGGAAGGAGAAAAGAAGGAAGAAAGAAGAAAGAAAGAAGAAAAGAGAAAAAGAAGAAAGAAAGGAAGAAGGAAGGAAGGAAGGAAAAGAAAGAGGAAGGAAGGAGAGAGAAAAAGGAAGGAAGGACGGGAGGGAGGAAGAGAAGGGAAGGAAGGAGAAAAAGAAGGAAGGAAGAGAAAAAGAAGAAAGAAAAGAAAGAAAGAAAAAAGGAAGAGAAAAGGAAGAAAGAAAGAAAGAGAGAGAGAGAGAGACCCATGATGAAAATGACAACAACCCTAAAAGCCTGGGATTTTTTTGCCTGAAAATCAACTGCAGACTGTAAATTTCCAGCAGAGAAAGGAATCTGCCATTCAGCACTTGGTTCTGCTGTGTGAGGAGAAGCATGCAAGTCCCTATGATGCAGCCCTTTGAGAGACAGTTTACACTCAATTTCGTCAGCACAAGAAAGTTTGGGATGCTTTCCAGATGAGTAAAGGACCAGGTGAAGATGTTGACCTTTTTGATATGAAACAACTTAAAAATTCATTTAAGAAAATTCTTCAGCTAGCACTTTAAAAATGTGACAGCTTCAGAGACACTGAAGAAAATGCAGTCTGGATTAGAATTGCCTGCGGACACAGTACACAAACCCAAACCAGTACACGCAAACTCAAACCGGTACACACAAACCCAAACCGGTACACGCAAAACCCAAACCGGTACACGCAAACCCAAACCGGTACACGCAAAACCCAAACCGGTACACGCAAACCCAAACCGGTACGTACAAACCCAAACCAGTACACGCAAACCCAAACCATACGTACAAACCCAAACCAGTACACGCAAACCCAAACCAGTACGTACAAACCCAAACCAGTACACGCAAACCCAAACCAGTATGTACAAACCCAAACCAGTATACGCAAACCCAAACCAGTACACACAAACCCAAACCAGTACACGCAAACCCAAACCAGTACACGCAAACCCAAACCAGTATGTACAAACCTAAACCAGTACACGCAAACCCAAACCAGTACATGCAAACCCAAACCAGTACGTACAAACCCAAACCAGTACACGCAGACCCAAACCAGTACGTACAAACCCAAACCAGTACACGCAGAACCCAAACCAGTACGTACAAACCCAAACCAGTACGTACAAACCCAAACCAGTACGTACAAACCCAAACCTCTACACACAAACCCAAACCAGTATGTACAAACCCAAACCAGTACACGCAAACCCAAACCAGTATGTACAAACCCAAACCAGTATACGCAAACCCAAACCAGTACACGCAAACCCAAACCAGTACATGCAAGCCCAAACCAGTACGTACAAACCCAAACCATACACGCAAACCCAAACCAGTACGTACAAACCCAAACCAGTACATACAAACCCAAACCTGTACACACAAACCCAAACCAGTATGTACAAACCTACCTACGTGGTGCCTCACTCCCCAGACTGCATGCGCCTTCACTTCTTCCTCCAAGCTGAGGTACCATAGATCACTTCTGGGTCAGGGACTAGCAGACACCACCAGATTGTGAAAGTGGGCCTTCGAAGCTGACATCTGGACTGTCAAGGCTATTGTTTTTAAACAGTATAATCAGATCTTTGAAACTCACAACTTGGCCGGGTGCAGTGGCTCACGCTTGTAATCCCAGCGCTTTGGGAGGCCAAGGTGGGTGGATCACCTGAGGTCAGGAGTTCAAGATCAGCCTGGCCAACATGGTGAAACCCTGTCACCACTAAAAATGCAAAAATTAGCTGGATGTGGTGGCAGGCACCTATAATCCCAGCTACTTGGGAGCCTGAAGCAGGAAAATCACTTGAACACAGCGGGCAGAGGTTGCAGTGAGCCGAGATCACACCACTTCACTCTAGCCTGGGTGAAAGAGCAAAACTCTATCTCTAAATAAATAAATAAACAAAACTTGCAACTCTACAATGCTTCTACAGGAAAGAAGCCTTGGCCTGGATATAAATATGAATTCAAGAATTATTCATGAAAACATAGTAGAAAAAGAAAGAGTTTAAGGAATAACTCAAAAAACTGTTGGAGACGATCCTCAACCACAACTAGAATTTGCACAGTCGAAGCTTGGAAGCATTGAAATCCTTAGCCCCAGCCAGCATTGCAGATGCACCACTTTCTCCACTGCTCACTTGCATACCCAGCAAGAGAATGAATTATTTTAAAATTAGAGATAAATGAGACGTATGTGGTTTTGTAAGCACAGGAGCTCCTTCACTGTATTGTACATGCATTTCAGTTAATAGCTAGCTATGTGGCTCTGTCTATACACTTGTATTTTAGAAGTTAGCCCTTGGAATTGAAATTTCAGAAATGTTGGTGTAATTATTGGGACTGATTCATTCCTCCACGATATGCCTCCTCTCTCCCATATCCTGTTGATTGTCACAGTTGTGGGCACTTGAGATGACAAGATAGAGACACGGCTGCGCACTTGACCTGAGTGCCTGGATGCTCTGAAGTCAGACATACGGTGCAGTGCTGGAGACTGTGGGGGTCATGTCCCATGTCCTTTCTCCCACTCCTGTCCTCTTTGATCCTGGGAGGTCTGGTTCCAATTGCTGGTTCCCAGGGATTCATTCTTAAGTCTTGGATCACAGAAAGAAGCAACAAGAAACCATATCCAACTCAAAACATTTTACGAGAATCATAAAATTGGTCCATTCAGAGGGTAGAGTTGGGTCCACTAAGTTATTATTGCAAGAGGCTGCATATTCAGTAATTCAGTTACACAAAATAATGTTCTTATTGTTAATATGATACTTTTATCATCTGTTTTTATCATATGTGTAACATTAAACTGATAAATATTAATATAATAACTTGTGAGTAGAGATAATGAAAAGCTAATTTAAATAAAAAAGAGATAGCATACCAAATCATTGAATGCTGGAGAAAGAGACCCCCAGTGCCACACCATAGAACTAATGCAGTGAGGGGAAGCCACTCTGGCCCCATTTGGAGGCTGCGGAATCAGGACACCACTATCGCTGCTGTCAGCCCCTCCCCCCTGCCCCTGCCACTCCACCACAATCTGCCCCAGTGATGGGAATTGCTCAGAACAAAAGCCTTGAGTGAGTATCTATGATCACTGGACCTAAATCATACATTTGTATCTCAAAAGCAAGGACAGCTGTGAAATGGAACATTTGGAGGTTCATTAGAAGGCAGGATATACACTGTGGAGTGTTTTCAAACTGTGAAGAGGGTGCTGAAAAGATTTGAGGAGCTACAAATGCTGGAGGTACACCACAGCACACTCACTGACTCAGCTAGCAATGAAAACACAAAAGCAAGGTTCAGGTGTGCCACTGAGCGGTGCCAGAACAGGAATGTGGCACACTGCATTCTTGCCTCCTTTTTAGACAATGGGAGAAAACAGGGCATGGTACTAGAAACATCAGAAAAGAATGTTGCTGTTCACTGACAAAGTGCTTTCCCAGAAGGGACCCCACCGTGTCAGCAGCCACATCCAAGGGCCA
The DNA here is from genome assembly GCA_036589455.1 of Ateles fusciceps. Lineage (NCBI taxonomy): Eukaryota > Metazoa > Chordata > Mammalia > Primates > Atelidae > Ateles > Ateles fusciceps. Next base: position 113,259 of record JAZHEH010000198.1, on the reverse strand, counting down.
CAACTTGGAAAGCGTCCAGGCCACACCCCCCCCCGGGGAAATCCTCGCACTCCTCTCGCGTGTCTGCTCCACTCAGGGACCACAGCTCTGCGCTATCTGATGGCAGCTGTTTTGCTTTGTTGTTTTCTTCCCCATCTATTTTGTCCTGTGCTAATTATGTCAGGTAGAAGGATAAACGCAATCCCTGCTACTCCATCTCATCTGGAAGCAGAAAAGCAGGGCAGTGACCCTGACCCTGAGGCTCACAGGGAGGGCAAGGGCAGCTTTCCCCGCCCCAGTCCAGCCACCTCTGACTCTGCCTGGAACCTCTCCTGAGGAGAGACTTGGGAAGAACTGGGCAGGTCAGGAGAGGTTCCAGGTGAAGTCACTTCCCACATCCCCCTCCATCCCCCTCACCACAGCCTCACTGAGTTTTAGTGCCCGCTGTGGTCGACCCCAGAGGTCTGCACCAGCCTGCTTCATCTAAACACACTCCATGCCCTTCATACCATATTGAAGATAGTGCCTTATTCATGTGGGGTGACATTGACATGTCAGAGTAGTGTGGGTTCATTTTTCTCCCTCTGATAAGAACCCAGCATGTAGAAATGGAATTCATTTCCCATACATAAACTCAGGCACTAACCAGACTGCATGGCCCAATAAATGTAATTCAGAATTAGGAGCTGCAGGAGCACCGCCCTTCCTCACCTGACCATCCTATCACCAAAAGGCCCGCCAAGGAGGGAGGCTTACCATGGACCCAATCTCTATTGACAGCAATCAAAAATGGTTACCAACTTCTCTAAAAGAGAAGTGGCCCTAGATTAATCAATGACCATACATACACTTGTGCTTCTTAATAAATTGTCCTATAAATTCCATGCATTATTTCTAATGAAAACACTAAAATTCCTCATAAATATGTAACCATTTACTGAAACACTCTCCCATAAGTTATGATGGTAATTCCTTAAAACCCCCATGAAATAGCTAAGCCACTGGCCTGTTTTACAGGAGACATAAATAAATTCCAATATATTAACAATTTAAGATGGTGACTGATATGGTTTCACTATATCCCCACCGGAATCTCATCTTGAATTGTAGCTCCCATAAACCCCACGTGTCGTGGGAGGGACTCGGTGAGAGGTAATTGACCATGGGGGTGGGCTTTTCCTGTGCTGTTCTCCTGATAGTGAATAAGTTTCATGAGATCTGATGGTTTTATAAAAGGTAGTTCCCCCTGCACAGCCATGTAAGACGTGCCCCTTTGCTTTCCACCATGATTGTGAGGGCTCCCCAGCCAAGCGGAATTGTGACTCTATTGAAACTCCTTTATAAATTACTCAGTCTCGGGTATGTCCTTATAGCAGCGTGAGAATGGACTAATCACAATAATTGCTAAATACAAGTCCCTTAAGCAGGTTTGTCCTTTGATGTGGTGTGCAAGTTCAGCATCATCTCTGCCCTGAGGCAAGGATGCTCGAATTTTGCTCTTCAGACCTGCTCCCTCTGAGAGGGTGCGCTAAGCCAACCTAGGCTGGCTCGATCGCTGCCATCAGTGCCTCACACACACCTGGCAAAACCGGAGAGGTTTTTTCAGACCCATCATGCATCAGCCAGGCCTCCCATGAACCCCAGGAGTTGCTCCCACATTGTGCAGGGGTTTGGCTGCCTTGGCACGGGGACCAAGGATTCCTGAATTCATATTCGGTGCCCAAGTTTTTTTACAATTACATCCTGAAACAATAGTATATTTTGATCACCTGTTTCTCCCTAGGCATTCTCCAGTCCTCAAAGCCCTTCTATCTAAAATGAAGGAACACATCCGTTTTCTCTCACAGGTCTATGAGGGGAGGAGGAATGGAGGGCTGGTAAAGACCACAGCCATGTTCTCTCTGCTGAGCAGAATACCCCGCCAGGCCTACAGTCACAAAAAGAGACAGGCCTTTGTGGTCTAGAGGTCCCCCACACAGCCTGCCTGCTGCAGACATTCCTCAGCTTCCTTTGGGGAAGAACAGGCAGTCATTTCCAGAGGAAGAAGCAAGAAAGAACAGAAGACTCTCTGAGCCCAGAATTGTCTTTCCCAGACCCATTTTGCCATGATACCTCAAATGCCACATGGCCCCCAGTAGCCCATACCTCCCATGCAATTGTCCCACACATCTCAGTTCAAAATTCACACCTCCCAGGGCAATGAGCTGCACCTCCCAGGGCAACGGTCCTGTGATGACCCACAGCTCCCAGTGCCGTGGTCCACGCCTACCAGAGCAATGGTCCTGTGATGACCCAAAGCTCCCAGTGCCGTGGTCCACGCCTCCCAGGGCAACGGTCCTGTGATGACCCGCAGCTCCCAGTGCTGTGGTCCACGCCTCCCAGGGCAACGGTCCTGTGATGACCCACAGCTCCCAGTGCCGTTCCTCCCAGTGCCGTGGTCCACACCTCCCAGGGCAATGAGCTGCACCTCCCAGGGCAATGGTCCATGCTTCCTAATGCAATGGTCCACACCTCTCAGTGCAGTGGTCCACGCCTCCCAGTGCCGTGGTCCACACCTCCCAGGGCAATGAGCTGCACATCCCAGGGCAACAGTCCATGCTTCCTAGTGCAATGGTCCTTACCTCCCAGTGCCAACAAACCACACCTCCCAGGGCAATGAGCTGCACTTCCCAGTGTAATAGTTCTTGCCGCCCACTACAATGGTCCACACCTCCTAGGGCAATGAGCTGCACCTCTCAGTCAACGGGCCATGTCTCCCAGTGTAGTGAGCCAGGGTTCCCAGCAATGGTCCATGCTTCCCAGTGCCAATGAGCCATACCTCCCTGTGCCAATGGTCCATGCGTCCCAGTGCCAATGGCCCATGCATCCCAGTGCCAATGAGTCACACCTCCCAATGCCAAAATCAGCCACACCTGTGTGAGTTCCTTCTCACATTGAGTCTGGACATAACCATGTTTTTCCTTTTCTATCCATTCACTTTCAGTGTATCTGTGTCATATTTAAAGTGTCTTTGTAAATACTATATGGTTGGGTCTTGCTTTTTTATCCAGTCTGGCAATCTCTACCTTGAATTCATATCATACCACTTTACATCGAATGTAAGAAACTCAGGTAGCCAAACCCCAGCCTCTTGCATTGCTGTAATTAAAGCACTCTTATCTTTTCTTCGTGTTTGGAAGCTGGGGAGTGGTTATTTTTTCAGACTGTTTGGATTCACCTTTAGGTTCACCCTCTGCAGGGCACCAGAACCCAAGCCTCACAGATTTGTAAGGGTGTCTGTATTCTCCCTGCTACCAACCCCTCCTCTAATGCCACTTTCCCGGCAAAATTCTAGGGAAGGAAGAGAGTTGTTGGGCAGAGAGATGGATTTTTGAATTTGGAATTCCTCCAGACCCACATGTGGCCCCTGACGCACAATGCTCCTTCTTAGCCCTGAAAAGCCTCCTGCCTGTAGGCAGCTGCTTCTTTTCCTGCCTGGACTCATTCAGGCACTTGCCCTAGAGAGCTCCAGGGTCCCTGCTCACCTACACAGCGTGCGCCCTCTGCAATTCAGTTCATCAGAGCTTGCTTACATCGTCCCATCTTTGAAAGCCTCATGAGACATATGGTTTTAATATGGTTCATTCTTGTCATCACCATGGGAGAAAAGTGTTCGTGTCTTTCTATATCCTAACAAGAACCAGGTGACCTAATCTTATTGAAGCCATTGATATTTGTGCTTTTGTTATATACAGAAAAGCTTAATTTCTGGGTTCATAATACAGAAAGGCCAAACACAACTTACACTGAAGCAACTGCTAACCATTTGTGGTCAGATGTGATACCCAGCCATCACCATGTTTAAAAAATTGAATTTGAAAACATTCATATTGAATCCAAGATCTCCAGTTTATTGATGATGCCCCATACTTTATATTATTATTTATCCACCAACTCCTTATATTTACATTTAACTCCTTATATTCACATTTTCTTCTGGCCCTTACTGACATTTGAGTGTGAGACATTTCATACAAGAAAATTGAGAAATTCTGTGCATTTTACCTCGTAATTATGTCCACTTTACAGTAAAATACATAAATGAGGGGCAATTTATCTGCTTTCTACCCAGATATTTTGCATCTCATATCAAAGTTCCCATAACCGCATCCATTTTTTTGGACCTCAGTTTCTACAAAGGAACCATTCTCTAGGAAAGTCAGATGCTACAGTTCACTAATGCAGGATCACCTCATCTACCTGCCCCAATGAGTTGGTCCTGTAGTTTACCTTTAGAGATAGGAACATACTTGAAAAAACATAAAGCATCTTGCAAATCTGGCTTAATTTTTTTCTCCTCCTTAGACTCACAAAAGCTTTCTAGTTCACGGTAATTCCTTCTGTCCTTGGCACATGACAAAGACTTGAGGCCAAAGTCTGCAAGCAATGTCAGCCTCCACAAAAGACTCCTATCTCTTCTGCTCTCCCTCGGTAGGAGAGGGGCCACAGAGGTCTCTGGGGGAGTGTCTGGTCTTTAGCGTCTTTGTACAGAGCCAATCTCTGTGGAGGCAGCCTCAGGACTGTGCAGAGGAAATCACCTGGATTACTCAGAGGGCATTAAGGACCCCACTGGAAAGCAATTGTGCCTACATAAGTCAGAATCTCCCAGTCGTAACTCCAGAATAGGACTACGTCGAACCTCACTACTCAAAGCCCAAACAATAGCTCATGGGGAAAAGAACAACTGACTCTTATACAACTGGGAAAAAATGGGTTCTCTGTGCACACAAGAGACTATTAAGCAGAAGCCACATTAGACTGTCAATTTCCTCTTTCTTTGCACCAAGGAAGTGGGTAGGGCAGTCTGCAGGGGGAAGAAAGTACAAAATAGCGAAATGCTTTGCTTTGCTCTTTAAAACTTTTTTATTTTGAATTAATTGTAGACTGACACATACAGTTATAAGAAATACTAGAGACTCCCATACACCCTTCGTCCAGTTTCCCCAATGGTGAAAACTTGCAGGTCTATAGTACAATATCACCAGCAGGGGGAAGAGTCAGTGAAGTCTCTGGGTAGTGTCTGGCCTCAATCACAAAATTGCCATTGGTACAATCCATTCATCTATTGATATTTCACCACTTTTACATGCACGCCAGTGGGGTGTGTGTATAGGTGTACGTGTGTGTGTGTGTGTGTGTGTGTCTATGCAGTTTTATTATGTGCAGATTTGTATGACCACCACCACAGAGAGCACAGCACAAGGAATCCTCATGCTATTTCTTTTACAGTCACAGTCATCCCTCTCCCTACTCTCTTTCTAAACTGGCAACTACAAGTCTGTTCTTCATCTCCATAAATTTGTCACTTCAATAATGCTATGTAAATGGAATCATGCAGCATATAACCTTCCAAGATTTTTTTTTACTCAGAATGATTCCCTGGAGATCCACCCAAGTCTTCTCTTTTATTGCTGAGCAGTACTCCATGCTTTCTTAAAATAAAAGAGAGAGGGATGTCTTATATTCTACAATTCCAAGGATTGTCAGAACATTATTAATGTCATTCTCTATTCTCATAACTTTTAGGGATAATAGTGAACAAATAAAAGAGAAAGGGAGTGTACATGAAGTTATCACATACTCTCAGTTTACATTTTTCTCCCTGATTTGTTGGTACCTTATTTTTTATATAAATGCAGCTTTCAGGGTAAACACTCCCTCTGTTGAATAAAGTTTGCGAACAGCAATAGCCTCTAGACACTCAAAATTTAATGGCAAAATAAAATTACTTTCTTGAACTGCTGGTTATGGACAAGATGGAGTAGATAAATTTCCCTCTATTCCTTCTTCTAAGTGCTGTGAAAACACTGGACATTATATATGAAGCATGAAAGACTTTAAAATATGGAAAGAAGAAGACAAACCGAGTAAGAATCTCAGGACATAAGAAATGAATAACATGGTCATAAGTTCTCTAAGTGGCTTCTTTTTTTTTTTTTTTTTTTTTTTCAGACAGAGTCTCACTCACTCCCAGGCTGGAGCACGCAGTGATGCGATCTCAGCTCACTGCAACTTCCACCTACTGAATTCAACTGATTCTCCTACCTCAGCCTTCCTAGTAGCTGGGATTACAGGTGCCTGCCACCGTGCCCGGCTAATTTTTGTATCTATAGTAGAGACGGGGTTTCACCATGTTGGCCAGACTGGTCTCAAACTCCTGACCTCAAGTGATCAGCCCCACCTTGGCCTCCCAAAGTGCTGGGATTACAGGTGTGAGCCACTGCTCCTGGCTTCTTTTTGGCTTCTTATGTCTCAAACTGGGTGCCAGAGAAGCCAGCAACCTAGAAATACCAACAGGCACAAACCAAAAAAAAAGGGCCCCAAGAAAAGCTTGATCTCCCTAACCAAAGGACCAGAAAAAGGTCAGCCTAACAAGGCAGAAAACTTTGTTTTAAACTAAGCACCCCCAGCCAAATGCCATGAAAAAAGCGTGACTCCAGCGCCACACTTGTTAGCGAAGATTGAGAGGAGAATCTAGACTTGCACCCTCTCCTGGCTGCAACAAGCACCCTAACCATCCCATGCTAGCCAGGATGGTGTTGAACAAAGCCAAATGAGATCCAAGAATTTCACTGATGCCTGGTAGTAACAAAGCATGCCCCTCCCCCCTCAGTAGTGTTGGTGAAAGCTTCGTGGAAATCTTAGACTCTGACCTCCACCTAGCAGTAACAAGGAACCCCTTCCCAGTGTAGGTGTCAATGCTGCCAAGTGGGTAACCTGGACTTCCACTCGCATCTGGCATTAAGAAGGCAATGCCCTCTTCCCCCTCTGCCAACACAATGTCAGAGAACACTTGCTAAAATAAAAGAGCTTCAGGGAGCAGTTATGAAAATGCTTGAAACAAATGAAAGAATTAAAAAGTCTCAGTAAAAAAAGGTATTTAAAAGAACCAAATAGAAAATTTAGAATTGAAAAAAAATACAATAAACAAAATAAATATTTTAGCAATATGACTAAAGATTAGAAAGAAGAGGATCGGGAAAAGAATCAATGGACATGAATATGGAAAAATAAAAGGTACCCAATCTGAGCAAGAAAAAGAATACATACTAAGGTAAGGGGAAAGAGCTTCAGGGATCTGTGGGATTATTTTTAAAAGGTCTAGCATTTGCATGATCAAAGATCAAGAAAAAGAGGAAAAAGAGTATGGAGCTTAAAAAGTATTCAAAGAAACAATGGTTGAAAAATGACAAATTTGGCAAAGGGTATAAAGCTACACATTTGAGTAGCTGAGCAAATTCCAAACCCCAAACTCAAAAGAATCCATGTGAAGACATATTATAATCACACTTCTGAAACTAAAGAAAGAAATCTTGAAAACAATGAAATGACATTTTACCTAAAAGAGGAAAACAATTCAAGTGACAACGTGTTTCTCATCAGAAACAACAGAGATCACAGGAGGTGACAGATTTTTTTAAGTAATGAAAGAAAAGACCTGTCAACCCCTGATTCTATATCTAGCACAAATATCCTTTAGGAATGCAGGGGAAATCAACATATTGTCAAATAAAGGAAAACAAACAGGATTTATTGCCAGCAGAGCTACCTTAAAAGAATAACTAAGGAAATTTCTTCAGATGGAAAGGAAATGATGATAGAAAGAAACTTCTAACAGCAGAAAGGAAGAAAGGACAAAAAAGAGAAAAAATATAGATAAATATATGCTACACTTGGCTTCTTGAGTTTTCTAAACTATGATGGTTGATGCAAAAATTATAACACTGTCTAATATACTTCTCAATATATAGAAAGAAACTATTTAAGATAATTATATTAAAAATATGATAGGGTAAAGGGACCTAAAGGGAGATGAAGTTTCTACACTTTATTCAATCTGATAAAAACATCAACTCAAATAGACTTTGCTGAGTTACCTATATAGAATGTAACACCTAGAGCAACCACTAAAAAATTGATACAAAGAAACTCAAAAAATCCTATAACTCAAAATGGAATTATAAAATATTTTCAAGCAATCCACAGAAAAACAAGGAAGATAAAACAGAGTAACAAAAAACAAATAGATAAACACATAAACAGGCAGTTAGATAAATAAAATGGCAGACTTAGCCTTACTATATCAATACTTACATTAAACATAAATAGTCTAAATAGACCTATTAAAAAACAGAAACTGGCAGAGTAGATTAAAAATCATGACCCAACTATATGCTATTCATATAAAATTAACTTCAAATATAAGAATAATAGTAAAACATACACAAATGAAAAAAATATATACCGAGTTACCATGTAAACATCAGTCAAAACAAAGAAGGAGTGGCTATATTAATTTCAGATAAAGTAGAGCAAAAAGATTATCATACACGTAAAGGGACATTACGTAATAAAAGTCAATCTACCAGGAAGACATAGCAATCTTAAATGTACATGCACCAAATAACAGAGCTGCAAAATATGTAAAGCAAAAATTGATAGAACAAAAAGTAAAAGAGAAAAATCATATTATACTTGGAAACTTCAACACTCTCTCTCAACAAGTGATAGAACAACTAGGCAGAAAATCAGCAGGAATTTGGAAGAACACAAATACACTGCCAATGAAAAGATTCTAATCGAGATTTGCAGAACATTCCCCCAGTGACATCAGACAGCATACATTATCTTTTCAAATTCCCACAAAACATTTATCGAGATAGACTACATCCAGGGCCATAAAACAAATCTAAACAAAATTAAAATTGAAACCACACAGTGTATATTTTCTCACCATAATGGAATCAAACTAGAAATCAATAACAGAAAGACATATAAAAAATCTTCAACTCTTTGAAACTATACAACACAATTATAACTAATCAATGGATCAAAAAGAAAGTCCTCAATTTCTCAGAAAATTTTTAAAATACGTAGAGCAGAATGAAAATGAAACTATAACATAAAGTTTTGTGAAATGCACCTAAAGCAGTGCTAAGAGGAAAATTCACAGCATTAAATGCTTACATCAGAAAAGAAGTCTCAAATCAATAATCAGAGTTTCCACTTTTAAAATTAGAAAAAGATCAAAATGAAACTAAAACAGGCCAGGCAAGGTGCCTCATACCTATAATCCCAGTGATTTGGGAGGCAGAACAGGGACAATTGATTGAGTCCAGGAGTTTGAGATCAGACTGGGCAACACACCAAGACTCCATCTCTGCAAAAAATAAAGAACATTAGCCAGGTGTGGTGGCATGCACCTGTAGTCCTAGCTACTCAGGAGGATGAGGTGGGAGGATTGCTTCAGCCCAGGAGTTCAAGGTTACGATGAGCTATAATCATGTACTCCAGCCTAGATGACAGAGCAAGACCCTGTCTCTAAAATAAATATAAGAAAACCAAAATAGAAAGAAGGAAGGAAATAGTAAAGAGTAGAAATTAATATAATTGAAACCAGAAACATAGTAGAGAATCAATGAAACAAAGAGTTAATTATTTTAACAGATTAATAAAATCAATAAACCTCTAGCAAGTCTAACAAAGAAAACAGAAAGACACAAATTACCAATATCATGAATGAAACAGGGAATAAAGATATAGATATGGCAAACATTAAAATTATAATAAGGGAATACTATAAACAACTCTACGAACATAAATTTGTTAACTTAGATAAATGGACCAATTCCTTGAAACTTATAAAGTACCATAACTCACTCAAGATGAAATCGATAATTTGAATTAAAGTAATTGAATTTGTAATTTTAAAACTCACAAAAAAGAAATCTCTAGGTTCAGATAATTTCCCTCTAGAATTCTAAAAAATGTTTTGAACAGTTTAAACACCAATTTTACAAAATCTCTTACAAAAATAAAAATCAGGCAATACTTCCTAATTTATTTTATGAAACTAATATTACCCTCATACCAAAACAAGATAAAGACAGTATTTTAAAAATTACAGACCAATATTTGTCATGAAGATAGATATAAAAATATTTAATAAAATGTCAACAAATAGAATTCAGCAATATATATTTTTTCTTAATTATACACCATGACTAAGTTATTCCAGGGATATAAAGCTGATTCAAAATTTGAAAAGCAATCACTGTAATTCACCATATCAACAGACTAAGGAGGAAAAATTACATGATTATATTAACTGATGGCAAAAAAAAAAAAAAAGCATTTGACAAGTTCTTTTTGCATAAATGAACATTCTTAGCTCTTTTCTGCTAAAGAAAAGAAGAAACTTACCAATCAAACTGATGGATCATTTTTAAAATTAATATTATAATGCCTTGATACAGGTCACTAAATAACCAACCCCTCTCAAGAGATATAATAGAAAATATTATCTAAGTGTTCCCAAAACACCTACAATAATACCAAGTTCTTTCTCAAAGCCAAAACTGCGATAATTCTACATTGCAAATTGTCTCAAGACCAGCCTGGCCAACATGGTGAAACCCCGTCTCTACTAAATATACAAAAATTAGCTGGTCATGGTGGCAGGCCCCTGTAATCCCAGCTGCTTGGGAGGCTGAGGTAGAAGAATTGCTTGAATCCAGGAGGTGGAGGTTGCAGTGAGCTGAGATGGTGCCACTGCAGCCTGGGCAACAGAGCAAGACTCTGTCTCAAAAAAAAAAGAACTCTAGCTGGGCCATAGCTAAGTGGAAAGGCAAGACAGAGGACACACAAGACAAAGTTTCACTCCTTGAGCTGGGCATGGTGGCCTACTCAGGAGGCTGAGGTGGGAGGATTACTTGAGGCCAGCAGTTCAAGGCTGCAGTGTACTATAATTGCGTCTTTGAATCTAGGTTCCTGCACTGTAGCCTGAGCAAAGTAGTGAGAGAAGAAAAGAAAAAAGAAAGGGGAGGGGAGGGGAGAGGAGGGGGAGGAAAAAGGAGGGAAAGTGAGGGGAGGAGAGGAGGAGAGAGAAGAAAAAGAAAGAGAAAGAAAAGAAAAAAAGGAAAGAAACAAAAGAAAAAGGGAAAGAAAGAGAAAAGGAAAGGAAGGGAGGGAGGAAGGGAGGGAGGGGAGGAGAGAGAAAAAGGAAAGAAAGAGAAAGAAAGAAGAAAGAAAAAGAGAAAGAGAGGAAAAGAAATGAAGGATGAAAGAAAGAAAAAAGAAAGAAAGAAAAGAAAAAAGGAAAGAACAGCAAAAAAGGAAATGAAAGGAAAGGAGGAAGGAAGGAAGGGAGGGAGGGAGTGGAGAGGAAGGGAGTAGAGGGAGGGAGGAAATATATATTCAGTACTCTTAACTCTCATCCTCACTCTAGGGATCATACATTAACAGATGTTAGTCTCAGATGCACCAAGGTGAAGTGGGAGTAGGAAGAGAGGAGGGGTAATTTAAGACTCTGGAGAATCATTAAATAGAGGTTTTCCCCAAACCTGCCACATGCCAACTCATCACTATAAGCTCCTCCATGATCTCAGCCATCTTAGGGCAGCATGCAAGGAATGCGTGGCCACAGGAGAGGACAGTACCCTATGAGGAGTCTCTGCAGGGGAGCTATACTACGTAGGGGTTAGAATCCTTTTCTGTGGAATGGAGTTCTTTTCCCTGCCCTTAATACCACTTAAGTAAGTTCACCATATCTGCATTCACAATCTAAAATAGTTTTCAAACTTTGCCAAGGCATCTGGCTTACACCATCTATCTATTGCTGGTGTTTCCAAGAAATGGATTCATAGTATTGTACTGGGTCCTTGGGCACATTCCAGAACAAGATGCTACATCTCGCCTATAGCTTTAAGACAGAGTGATAAATTTGACCTTGCTGGTAGGAGCTGTGACCCGTGCCCTTCATCTACACCTTTACTTGATGTCATTAAGTCATTAATCCCTGCTGGGAAAATGGTATATTTATATACTGCTGTGTGGTGCACAGGGGACATCTTCATGTTTATCTTACCGAATCCTTGGGATCCTAGGGGTCATCTGCTTTGTCCAAAGTCTACTCAGATTAATCAGGATGACTTGCATCTGGGGAACTTGGCTCTTGGTCTAATGGTCTTTGGGGTATACCATGCTGCCTCCTAGTGCAGGGTAGTGTAGGACTCACTCTGGGAAAAGCAGCAAGTCCTGTAGGATTGGCTCTTCCATTCATCCTCTGATGGACCTATGTGAGATTGTCATTCTCCCTCTGTTGCTGATGGTGTAACCATGACAAGGTCCCCCTCTAACTCCAGTAATCGTATATGACCTAGTCAGCAGAGAGCATAGGGGGACACTGTCATACCCACCGCCCCTCCCCCAGACAGGTGATGTGTTTCAGGAGACTTGGTTGCCTTGTCAACATGCAGCAATAACAGCAATGACATATTTTGAACATGAACACTGGTATTCGTTCATCCATTCCACAAACAACCCTAGAATCCCTACTGTGTTCTTCAAAGGGTCACGCAGTATCATCCTCTGACCCTCTCCTAGGCTTGCAGAAGCAAATCCTCCATGGAAAGAGTACAGTGTGGAACAGTCAACATCCTACCACTGACGCCACCACCCATAGAAGTAGCCAGGTGGATCAACACCTGGCTACTTGGTGTTGCCAGGTGATACTTTGGTATCACCGCAGATACCAAAATGCCGAGCGGGACCGGATGTGGAGAGACAGAGGCACACTTATCAGCTCCCCACACCTCTGTCAATGAAGACAGAGTAGACGAAACTCACAGACCATTTCCAGTATCATCAGCCAGAGAAAGCCCTGCTGCACCCTCCTACTGGCAAACTCACAAAGAAAAGGGACACAGAGCTCCACACTGGGGCTCTCACCACAACCACTGCCGCCACACCACTACCACTATGGCAAAACAAACGAGCTTTGCTGTCCCACCACCGCAGGAACAGTACAAATGGAGGTAAAAGCTTAAGTGATAGACCAAGATATCCTCTCCCCCAACCTCACTCTTCCTTGTTACCATGAGAGCCAACATCAGGAGGGGAGGGAGGAACAGGGGGGGGCGCAGCTTGCCTCTCCTCCCATGGGTTCCACAAGGGCCTCAAGAAGCTTGGCAGTTGTCATCAACCTTACTTAACGCTCAAGTCACAGGAAGGTTTAGAGAGGGAATATTTTAAAGGAAGAGCATGACTCCCTTCAACTTAGCCCTGCAAACACATAGCCTGATAAAGAGAAGGAAGAGGAGAGAGAGCAGTTCCCCATCAAGCCACTTGTCACCCACATCCTGGAATCCCCTGCCAGTGGCTCTCCAGAAGATCTGAGGCCCTGGCCAGTCTCAGCAGGTGGGTTCTGTGTGCCTTATAAATAGTACTCTTCAAAATGTTTGATTTGTTGCCATTAATTTAAAATTTGGAACATTTCACATAAAAGTCTGGGCTTCTCTTGGAACATCACAAGACCTGGACCCCTGAAATATGAATCTCCCACCTACGCCAATACATGGACCTGGGGTGGGGTACCCAGCAGCTCCCCCTAACTGGGCATGACCTCGTGCCCTCCAGCTCCATGAGGGCCCCACACAGGGTGCTGCTGACTTGTGCCAGCTGTGACATCTGTTATGAAGTTCCAAGCTAGTGGCAATGCTAAATTTGCCTTCCTCCCTCTGTCTACCCAGACATTTCAAAGAGTTAAAGCTTCAGACTATAAAGACCCTTTATAAAGAATTACTAGGCCAGGTGAAGTGGCTCAGGCCTGCAACCCCAGCACTTTGGGAGGCTGAGGCAGGAGGATCACTTGACCTGAGGAGTTCAAGGCCACCCTGGGCAATATAGTAAGACCCTATCTCTACAAAAAAATAAAATAAGCCAGGCATAGTGGCATGTGCCTATAGTCCCAGATACTCAGGAGGCTGATGCTGGAGGATCTCTTGAGCCAGGAGTTTGAAGCTACAGTGAATTGTGATCACACCACTGTTCTCCAGCCTGGGCAACAGAGTGACACCCATCTAAAAAATATCCTTTCTCTCCTCTTCCCCAACGTGCTCTCCAAGATTTATATCTCACTAGAAGAGAGCTCAGTGGGTGTGTCAGAGGCAGGAACCTAGCCATCAAGCTGAAAGCATTCCTGGCTTCACTGAAAATCCCTTAGTGAGCTAGAACTGGGAATGGAGAACAGGCCCAGCCAGGGCAGGAACCATGCCCAGAAGGAGGAAGAGAGGAGGGCTGCCTTCATCTCCCTCAGCTCTGGACCCCGCAGGGCAGTTCTCACAGGACAAAAACCAGAGGGGACCATGGTGGAGTCTGTGACTTGGTCCCTGGTCCCCAGCACCCAGGCTCCCAGTGGAAAGAGCATTTGTCAAGGGAGCTGGGCTCTGCCACGTGGGACCTGTGCATGGTCATGCGCTAGACTCTGATGCCCTCAGGGACAATTTTCTCATTTATCAAAGTACAACTTGAAATGTATGGGTTTCAAATGACTTTTAGTAGTAAAAACTTTTTCAAACAAATTTCTCCACTGATCTTCAGTGAATAAAACAGACACAAACAGAGCTGGACTGCCTGAAATGAGAGAGAAAGGCAATCTGACCCCCTTACTCAACTTGCTCACACACAGACATGCATCCCTACCTCCATCCCTGAAAAACAGAGCACCTCGGAATTAGAAAGCCTTTTTGAGATGAAGTAAAACCTCCAGTTGTCTCTCATGATCTTAATCGCCTCTCCATGCCCCTGAGTGGTGCTGTTTAACCTAACATGCCCCCAAACAAGTCCCTCATACCTCACAATGCAGCCTGTTCCACACAGCAGCCAGTTTCGTTTGTTTAAAAACTTTCCTACTATTTTCAACAAAGATGCCTAGACCATTTAATTGGGAAAGACAGTCTCTTCAATAAATGGTGTTGGAAAGACCGAATAGCCACCACACAAGAATGAAGTTGGATCCCTACTGTCTTTGTCCATTTTGTGCTGCAGTAACAGAATACTGGAGTCTGGGGTAATTTATAATGAACAAGAATTTATTTCCTCACAGTTCTGGAGGCTGGGAAGTCCAAGATCAAGGTGCTGACATCTTGTGAGCACCTTCTTGCTGCATCTTAACATGCCAGAAAAGCAAGAGAGAGACAAAGGGGGGTTGAGCATGTCCTTTATAGAAAATCCACTCCTGCAATAACAGCATTAATCTCTTAAGGGCAGAGCCCTCGTGACCCAAACACCTCCCCCTTCCCAACACTGCTGCACTGGTAATCAAGTTTCCAATGCAAGAACTTTGGGGCGCATGTTCAAGCCATAGCACTTGCTTCACATTGTGTGCAAAAATTAACTCAAAATAGATCAAAGACCTAAATATAAAAGCTAAAACTATTCAACTCTTAGAAGAAGACACGGGCAAAACTCTTTGCAGGCTTGGATTAGGCAATGGTGTTTTAGATACAACAAAAGCACAAACAACCAAAGGAAAGAAATAAATTGGGCATCGTTGAAATTAAAAACGTTCAATGTTTCAAAATGACACCATCAGGTGAAAAAGCAACATACAGGGCAGGCTGCGGTGGCTCACGCCTGTAATCCCAGCACTTTGGGAGACCAAGGCGGGCAGATCACTTGAGGTCACGAGTTTGAGAACAGTCTGGCCAACACGGTGAAACTCCATCTCTACCAAAAATACAAAAATTAGCTGGATGTGGTGGTGTGTGCCTGTAATCCCAGCTACTCAGGAGGCTGAGGCAGGAGAATTGCTTGAACCTGGGAGGCGGAGGTTGCAGCGAGCTGAGATTGTATCTCTGCACTCCAGCCTGGGCAAAAGAGTGAGATTCCATCTTAAAAAAAATAAAATAAAACCATACAGAATGGGAGAAAATATTTGCAAGCTGTATATATGATAAAGAAATTATATTTAGACTATACAAAGACAATTAAGACATATATTAGTATGTAAATACATTTATCCAATAAAATATTATTAACTATAAAAATTATGGCTCAATAATGAGAAGACATGGGCAAAGAATAAACACATTATTTGCCATCTGTGTGATGTTATTAAAAAGATATTTCAATTAAAACCACAGTCTTATATGGTTAAAGTAGAAAATCATGATAACAAGAAGCAGCTTCTCCATTCCTTCTGGAATCTCCGCCTGACTCAGCCCACCTGCCTGCACTTCTGCCTCCCCCATGTCCATCGGGGTGACCCAGAAGTCCTACAAGGTCTCCACCTCTGGCCCCCAAGCCTTCAACAGCCACTCCTATGTGAGTGGGACCAGTGCCTGCATCAACTCCTTGAGCTTCTCCTGAGTGGGCAGCAGCAGCTTCCAGGATGGTATGGGCGGAGGCTATGGTGGGGCCAGCGGCATGGGAGGCATCACCACCATAATGGTCCACCAGAGCCTGCTGAGCCCCCTTAACCTGGAAGTGGACCTCAACATCCAGGCCATGCGCACCCAGGAGAAGGAGCAGATCAAGACCTTCAACAACAAGTTTGCCTCCTTCATAGACAAGGTAAGGTTTCTGGAGCAGCAGAACAAGATGCTGGAGACCAAGTGGAGCCTCCTGCAGCAGCAGAAGACGGCTCAGGGCAACACGGACAACATGTTCCAGAGCTAGAGACTCTGGGCCCAGAGAAGCTGAAGTTGGAGGTGGCGCTTGGCAATATGCAAAGGCTGGTAGAGGACTTCAAGAACAAGTATGTGGATGAGATCAATAAGCCTACAGAGATGGAGAATGAATTTGTCCTCATGAAGAAGGATGCAGATGAAGCTTACATGAATAAAGTTAGAGCTGGAATCTCACCTGGAAGGGCTGACTGACGAGATCAACTTCCTCGGGGAGCTGTATGAAGAGGAGATCCAGGAGCTGCAGTCCCTGATCTCAGACACGTCTGTGGTGCTGTCCATGGACTACAGCTGCTCCCTGGACATGGACAGCATCATCGCAGCCAGGCTGAGGCTGAGGGCGTGTACCAGATCAAGTATGAGGAGCTGCAGACGCTGGCTGGGAAGCAAGGGGATGACCTGCAGCACACAAAGACTGAGATATCCGTGATGAACTGGAACATCAGCCGGCTCCAGGCTGAGATCGAGGGCCTCAAAGGTTAGAGGGCTTCCCTGGAGGCCACCAGCACAGATGCTGAGCAGCGTGGGGAGCTGGCCATTAAAGATGCCAACACCAAGCTGTCCAAGCTGGAGGCCGCCCTGCAGCGGGCCAAGCAGGACACGGTAGCAGCTGCCTGAGTACCAGGAGCTGATGAACATCAAGCTGGTCCTGGATAAGACTGTCACCTACAGGAAGCTGCTGGAGGGCAAGGAGAGCCAGCTGGAGTCCGGGATGCAGAACATGAGTATCCATATGAAGACCACCAGCCACTATGCAGGTGGTCTGAGCTCGGCCTATAGGGGCCTCACAAGCCCTGGCCTCAGCTACAGCCTGGGCTCCAGCTTTGGCTCTGGCGCGGGCTCCGGCTCCTTCAGCCGCACCAGCACCATCACGGCCGCAATTGTGAAGAAAATGGAGACCCGTGATGAGAAGCTGGCGTCC
Source organism: Ateles fusciceps (assembly GCA_036589455.1). Classification (NCBI taxonomy): domain Eukaryota; kingdom Metazoa; phylum Chordata; class Mammalia; order Primates; family Atelidae; genus Ateles; species Ateles fusciceps. The sequence goes on along the minus strand of JAZHEH010000198.1, from coordinate 95,853 downwards.
GAGTCCTCTGACGTCCTGCCCAAGTGAACACAGCTGTGGCAGCCCCGCCCAGCCTGCCCCCTCCTGAGGCTCCCAGAGCCTGAGAGGGAGGCTCCTGTGAAGGATTAGCACAGGGAACAGGAGACCCACCTGAGGCTCAGCCCTAGCCCTCAGCCCACTGGCGGGGAGTTGACTGTCTGGGGACCCCCTTGCCGATGCCTCCAGCTACAAAACAATGCAATTGCTTTTTTTTTTTTTTTTGTCCAAAATAAAACCTCAGCTCTTTAAAAAAAAGAAAGAGAGAGAGAGAGAGAGAAAGAGAAAGAAAGGAAAGAAAAAGGAAGGAAGGAGGAAGAAAGGAAGGGAGGGAGGGAGGGAGGAAGGGAGAGAGGGAAAGAGAAAGAAAGAAAGAAAAGAATGATAACACCAAATACTGGATGCAGAGAAAATGGATCACTCAGACACTGCTGGCAGGCATGTACAATGGCAGGACCACTCTAGAACAAAATATAACAGGTTCTTACAAAAGTAAATGTGCACTTACCTTATGACTAGGAGCACCCCTAGGCAATAAAAATGAATTAACTATTAATTCATGCAACAACTTCACTGGATATTGGGAATTACACTAAGTGAAAAACACTAATCCCTGATTATATACTGGCTGGTACCATTTAGGTAATACTGGGGCTTTTGTTTTTTTGAGATGGAATTACTTTGTCACCCAGGGTGGCGTACAGTGGCTGTTACGATAGGTATGGTCAGGTCTGAGCAGGGCAGGAGAGGGCCCCCTGCAACCCCAAACCAGGAATGTCAGGCGACCACCAGGTGATAATCAAGCAGTTGTTAACTGTCTCTCAAAAATAATAATTAGTTACAGCCAGCACCAGGGAAAGGCAGGTTCCCCATAAACAGAAAACACCTGAACCTGGTGATCAGCGGCTTCCTATTAAAATCTCGGGAGCTGAAAGTAGGCTCACACATGCGCATTAAGAGGCAAGATGGCGGCGTTTAACTGGTGTAAGACCTCCTAGGGGAATTTGTCTGGTAAGGGAAGAACGCCTCAGGTGACAGCGTGCAACTCCAGTCAGCACACTGCACATGCTCCTCTCGCAAGCACTAGCAGGCCACTGTGCATGCAGACAGCCCACCCCAAGGAAAGAATCAGGGAAGGAACACAAAACCCCAGAAGTATGCCAGCATATAAAACCCCCAGTCAAAAGGTCAAACCCTGCACTTTTGTCCTTGAAGTTGCCCACTTGGGCCTCTTCCAAGTATGCTTTCCTTCCTTTTGTTCCTTCTCTAAAGCTTTTTAATAAACTTTCACTCCTGCTCTAAAACTTGCCCGAGTCTCTCCTTCTGCCTTATGCTCCTCAGTCCAATTCTTTCTTCTGAGGAGGCAAGAATTGAGATTGCCGCAGACCCACGGGGATTCACCACTGGTAATAGTACAAACAAGGCTCACTGCAGGCTAAAGATCCTCCCAACTCAGCCTCACAAGTAGCTTGCACTACAGGTGCACGACACCACGCCTGGCTAATTTTTTATATTTTTTGTAGAGATGAGGTTCTGCCATGTTGCCCAGGCTGGTCTCAAACCCCTAAGCTCAAATGTTTCACCCGCCTTGGCCTCCCACTGTGCTGGGATTAGAGGCGTGAGCCACCATGCTGGTCAATTATTGTTGAACTAACAAAATTACAAGATTGTAGAGATTAGTGGTTGCCAGGGATTAGGGAAGAGGGAATACTATAAACAGACAATAAGATCACCTACGGTCAGGAGTTCAAGACCAGCCTGGCCAACATGGCAAAAACCCGTCTCTACTAAAAATACAAAAATTAGCCAGGAGTGGTGGCGCACGTCTGTAATCCCATCTACACCGGAGGCTGACGCAGGGATAATTGCTTGAACCCGGAAGGCCAAGATCGTGCCGCTGCACTCCAACCTGGGCAACAGAGCAAGACTTCGTCTCAAACAAACAAAAAAAGGTAATAGGAAGGATTCTTATAATAAACTGTTCTGTATCTTGATGATGGTCACGTAAGTGTGCACATGAGATAAAATTGCATAAAACAAAATACACACACGCTAGCAAATGTATCTAAGACTCATAAAATCTGAACAAGGTCAATGGATTGCACCAAACTCAATTTCCTATTGTGATATTGAACTACAGTTATGCAAGTTGTTACCATTAGAGAAATTTTGATGAAGGTGTCTAGAGCCTCTCTGTATCACTTCTTACAATAACGTGAATCTATGATTATCTCAAAATATTAAAGCTTAAATTTTTAAATTTTAATACGATGATACTAGACACAAATAAGGCAATAAAATAAACAATATTAGTAACTTTTTAGTACAGATGAGGGGTTAATCAACTTTTAATTTTGCATTTTCTCAATTTTCTGCTATGTGAATGTAACATTTTCATTTGTAATCATTAATGGATTTGATTGAACACAAGATGAGGCCTCACGTGAAGGTCATGTTGGGGTAAGAGCAGGTGACTCCAGCGTTTGGGATGGGATACTAACCTCCTTCCCTGTGAGGCTCATGGCCTTTTCCTTGAGTACCTTTTATGAACCAAAGAGCCGTTCCTGGTGGAATGCTGTGATGTCATCAGTGAATCTAGACCAATGCTCTGGAATCTTGGAACGCATTTGACCCTAACGCTTGGCTACAGCCAGCACTCTTTTCACTCCGTGGTGGGGTTGCACTCTGGGTAAGTGTAAGCTCCATTTCAAAGGCCTGGAACTCCAGAGAGCCTGGAAGGCACTCACTTAGGGCAGCTATCACTTACTCCTGTACTAGACAAGTCTCGGATCCTGAACTATCTTCTCCCAAGGAGTCTCAGGGATGGGAAAGGGACCACCTGTGAGTCTTCAGATGGAGCATTCGGGAAGCAGTAGGAATAAAGAGTTTTTGAATTTGGGGGGGAAGAGAAGAGAGGAGGGAATGAGGGCAAAAAGAGAAGGAAGGAGGGCTGACAGGAGAGCAAGCCAACTCCCCACAGAGAACCTGGCCATCAGTGGCTGCCGCGAGAGTTTTGGGGAGCCACAGGGGCAATGGGGGAGGAGCAGGAACAGAGCATCTACCAGACATGAGGAAGATGTCCAGCCAGGGGGTAGGTATCACCAGCCTTCTTTGGGGGGCATTAGGTACTGCCTCAATCAGTTTCAAGGGCTATTGCAGGCAGGTCTGGACCACTCTGGTCATATTTTTGGGCCAGGCTTGATTGCCCATGAATTTATAGTGGTTCACAAGGATATTTAGGCAGAGCTGATAGCATGGAAACCAAGGATGCCAGGTCATCAGCTTGACCCTGCTGGAAATGAGAGTGAGGCTCAAATGTCACCACCGTGAGCCATCATTCTGGGAGGACTTGTCAGACACGAGTCCTAATCCCAAATCCGAAGTGCTCTAGCCGAGATCAAGGAACAAGCTCCAGACAAGTTAAGGCATCATTTTCTCATCCAGGAATCAGGTACATTATAAACCTTATCCCACAGATTAGAAGGATTAAACTGAGGCAATTCTTAGTGCACAGATCAACATCTAATGTTTAATAAGTAATCAGTAACAGTTACTATGATTGCAATTTTTAATTATTATTATGTTTCATGAGAAGCAGGTTAAGCAGAAAGAAATGGTCTGGTTGGAATCATGTTCGGTCCCTTACATTTTTTGGTACCCAGAAAAGACAGGATCTCTGTGAGGTGCACATCTGCTGCTCAGAGACTGTTCCAAGGCCACAAGACCCAGCAAGGAAGGGCTGGAAGAAAGGGCGTGTATGGACAGGAAGGCAGGTGTGTGTGTGGTGGTTTATCCTTAGCCTATGGTCCCTGAATGAATGAAGGGTGATGGACCCCCCATGGCCCTGGCACCATCTCTCCTTCTTCCTTCAACTCTCCTGAGTCAGATTCCACAGGGGGAAGGGGTGTCAGAGTGAGCCAGGAGGTCACTTTCCTGCTCACTTTTGTAGCTATGGAAGACAGAAGACCAGAGAATTCCACATTTGTCTCCATAGAGGAGTCCTCCAGGCAGAAAGAGCCATGGAAAGAGGTACAGGAGAGCAGCTTTTGTCTGGCAGAGAAAGGTAAGTAGGTAACTTGATTCCTATCCTTATTTGTAGATAAATGCAAAGTTGATGATGGCCATTCCCCTTGTCTCCTCACATGTCACGTTCACAATCCTGAATGAGTGAGAAGGGAGGAGCCCAGCATTTCCCACTGGGTCCCATCCATGATCACTCAGGGTCCTCTCTCCCTGCAGCTCCTCTGGCTGCCACTTCTGCCTCAGCAGTGGCCATCCCTGAGCAGAGCACCCTGGGGAAGATGAGCCCGATGACGAGGAACGTGGGGGATGTCAAGGCAGGTGTGTGTCCTCCATCGTCCCTCCACCTCCTTGTCCCTGCACGAAAGGTCAGGTACTGCTTCATGAGCATTTGTCCCCTTGTTCACATAAGGCAGGACCTGGTCTTCAGGGTGAGCTGTAAGGGAAGGCCCAGGGGTGCCCAGGTGGGTCACATCTGTGCTCACTGAGGTCTGTCATTCCCACAGCTCCCCGTTACGGCAGCCCCCCCCGCCTCCAGCTCAGCCTCCTCAGGAGCTGTCGCTGAGCTGAAGTCCTGGCGGAGGAGGAACCCCAATAGGAACATATGGACTGTCAACTATATTGGGGGAACAAAACTCAGGATGAACAAGAGGAGAAGACCCAGCTACCGCCCTGAGGACCAAGAAGCCTTCTATCGACTGCTGGGTGTGTTCTCCAAGCCGGCGGCACCCCAGGCCCTGGGAGCACGTGCAGACCTCCCAGGGGCTCTGAGAAGCCCAGGAGGCCCAGACACAGAGCCGCCCCTGTTCCAATGGCGTGTGATGGGTGTTTCCTTCCTTCACGTTCTTGGAGGGAAGGAAAAGAGGCTCGTGGCTGAAACACCAAAGGCTGTACCCCTGCCCGCAGAGACCCAGTCAGTGATCCCCAGCGGTCAAGATTCTAGAGATTAGTAATGAAAGGACAGGCGAGATCGTGCTCTCTTTGTGCTCAAAGTGGGAGGAGACAAAATGCAAACAGCATATACAGAAATCGGCCGATCTCAGCCAGTGATAAAGGCAGAGAAGGAAATTTGTTTCAAGGCCATAATGACTGGAGATGGGGTGTGAGTGAGGACAGAGAGTTTAATAAAATGAGAAACTCAGAAATGGTCTGTCCGAGAAGGTGGCATCAGGACCAGAGGCAGGATGGGTGTGGCAGGGTGGGGACAACATGGAGGTCATGCCATTCACTACACCATCTCCAGCCTCATGTAGCTACTTATGTTTAATTTTACATGAGTTAAACACACCTTCAACACTGAGTTTATCAGTCTTGCTCATCACATTTCAAGGGCTTAACGGCCACGTGGGGCTGGCGGCTGCCATAAAGGACAGCCCAGGTAGAGAGCACCTCCGTCTTCACAGACAGTGCTGCTGGATACCGTGCTGCTGGACAGGGCTCTTCCAAGGGCCAGGCTTACTGAAGAAGAGGCAGGGAGGGGGTGACCATGAGCCGCCCACCCTCCCTGCTGTGCCAGGGTCAACATGCTGGGGGAGGGATAGACGGGTCCTGACATTCTCAGGTCTTCACTAGGAAATGGCCCCTCCAGGGGAGACCTCAAATCTAAGATGGGCCTCCTGCAGAGGAGCAGAGGTCAGGTCACATCTTTTGGAAGGCAACAAAGTCCAGTGAGCCCAGGGGCCATGAACCTCCCCACCACAGCCCCGGCACTCAGTGGCAGTGGGACAGGAAGCTTGACACAGCCACAGTATAATGCAGTGACAGGTCAAGGGGTCACAGAGACCCAAGGCCACATCCAAGCTTTTAAGTTGAGGCAGATTTGTTACACTTTGAGACCCAAGTCACATCTCTGCAGTGAACGAATCTGTCACATCCCATTGCGACCCTGTTGAGGATTAAATAACAGTAGCAACATTTGTGCAGTTGAAACTGACCCTGTGTCAATGCAGGGAGTAGCAGCTGTTGCTGAGAGAGGAGCTCAGGGAAGGTTGAGGTTTTCTCCTTTCTTCTGAAACATCCCACAGCTGCACACTTGGTCCTCCTTGCGGAGCCTCTCCACGGCCTCATGGCTTCTTCCTTCCTTTGCAGAGGATCCCGTTATCCAGAGCTTCTTGGAAGCTGACATTTTCCTCAAAGTATCTGACAAGGTACCGACATCACTGAAGTGATAAGGGACAAGGGGTCTGCAGAGTCACCACCCCATAGGGGACAGGCAAAGAGAGTAGGATTTCCATGTGGGCAGGAGAAGCCATGGAGGGTTGCACCCTCAATGGCAGAAGGAAGGGCACACTGCCTGTCCCCTGCCCTGCCTGGAGTTACTGGGAACTCCTCCCCCGCCTTCCCATTGCTCACCTCGACGTGGCACAGGGATGTGAGACCCACAGCAAGTCCTGCCCTGAGCCATTCTGCACCCTGTTCTTTGGGTGGGGAAGGTCCTGGGGCCCGTGCAGTGCCCTCTCCCCGCTGCTCCTCCCTGGCCTCCGCACCCGCCTCTGTCTCCGGCAGTACCTGCTGTCCATGGTGGTGGAGTACTTCGGCCGCGTCGGGCTGCCCGGGCATCTCTACAACCGGATCCACTTCTTCCTGGCCCTGTGAGCACCTCCTCAGGGACCCGCTCTGAAACCTGCCCAGATCCCCGAATCCCATGTTTCCCCCCACCCCGTCGGGGCAGCTCAGCTGTGCCCATGTGCTCAGGTTGTTGTTCTTGGTCACAGAGCAGACAAGACCTTCAGGCGCCACTGAAGGTGGTGGGGAAGGAAAGGCAATGAGTAAGGTCCTGAGATACTGCGAGCAGTGGGGAAAACACCACTTGCTGCCAGGAGACTGAGTTACCTGAAGACAGAAGCCCCTGGGAGATGACCTTGTCAAGCCCAGGACAGTGTCTTTGGCTGGGCACAGCATAGGCCCCACGGGCTAGGGGTTGAGGACACCCTGGGGCCCCTGTAGATCGGGTCAGCTGCAGAGAAGTCTCCCCCAGACCTTCTCTCCTGGACACACTCTGCCTGGGCTCATGGTTCTTCCAATGTGACCTCTCCTTCCTGTCCCACCTGAGCTGGCAACCATGACTCAAGGGACAGGCGAGCTTCCTGTCTTTTCCTGTGACAGCTACATTGCCTCCGACATGGAGGAGGACAACCCCACGCCCAAGCGGAGCATCTTCCAGTTCCTGCTGGGCAAGGAGCACTGGTCAGACCTCTACAAGGAGTTCCTACAGCTGAAGATGGAGTTCTTCCATGCAATGGGGTACCGAGCCTGGGTCACCCCAGAGCTGTGCGAGGAGGTGTGTGGGGGATGCCGGTCGGCTGGAGAGGCTGGGGGATGAGAGCAGGTCCGGCCCCTCATCCAGCACTCACTCCCCTGCATTTCCCTTTCAGATCCAGGCCCAGAATCCACATCACTGGGTCTGGAGTCGGGCGCGCCCGTGCACTCCATAGGTTCCCAGGGCAAGGGAACGGCCGGCGGGGCTTGGACGGGTCTGCAGGATGGTCCAGGTGCGTGTGAGCCCTGCTAGGGCTGTGCAGAGTCGAGCCAGCCCCGTCCTCTGCACCCCCCGAAGGCCCCTCCTGGGCTGGGGGGCATGTGGAGGCCCTCCTGCATCCTATTTTAGACTTTCTTCACACATTATCACAGAGAGGGCTTTGAGAACTCCTGTGGTAAGAAAGTGTTATATTCTCCAAATGAACTTGATTATAGAATTACATGCTGTGCAATAACAGATCTCAACCTGCATGTCAATTTTTTAGAGAAAACTCTTGTAAATGCTGTTCTTGGTAATAACCTCTGCAGGGTTTTGATCTGAGGTTAAAATTTTAAACATAAATACATGAAACATACTGAGATTCATCCTTTGTGGGAAAGGGACTGTCACCATGGTGGTTCTCAAAGGAAAGAAAGATGAATGCCCGTACCTCCTGCTCTGTTGTGTGTGTGTGTTCTGCTCCCTGGGAAGCCAGCTACACTGAGCCAGGCTCTCAAAGGATCTCACTTCTCATGGGTAGGAAGAGCTCTCAGGGCTCTCTGGTCTCTGAAAAAAATCGGATCACTAGAAACGAAATGGAAAAACATACATACTAAACTGTAAGGATGGACATAATAGATGAGGCATTTATAGAAACCAGTCCCCTGTCTAGCATTACACCCTTTCAAAGTGATTTCTTTTTGGAGAGAGAGTCTCGCTCATCACCCAGGCTGGAGTGCAGTGGCGCCATCTTGGCTCACTGGAACCTCTACCTCCCAGGTTCAAATGATTCTCCTGCCTGTCTCCTGAGTAGCTGGGATTACAGGCACACACCATCACATCCAGCTAATTTTTGTATTTTTAGTAGAGACGGGGTTTCACCATGTTGGCCAGGTTACTATTAAACTCCTGACCTCAAGTGATCCACCCGCCTTGGCCTCCCAAAGTGCTGGGATTACAGGTGTCAGCCACCATGCCCACCTAATTTATTTGGTTTAAATTTAGTTTTTGTCTTTGGATTTACTTGAAGTGGAGGGGACACCTCTAGTGAAATTCATAAGAAACACTTTGCCTGGGCACAAGGTTGTATCAGAATAGTCCTGTGAACAGCCTGCCACACTGCAGGCTGTGATGGAGGCTATTCTGGCCCCAGGAAAAGAAAGCGGGAGAGAAGAAGGCAGAAAAAGGGTGCTCTGAGATAAACCAAGGTGGGTATAACCTTCAATTCACCTACATGGTGGTTGGTTTTTATTTGAGATCTCAATCCAAAGAAAAATAGCAGTAGTTGGCCACTCATGGGTCTCCGCTTATAAGAGCAGTGGGGGAGAGACAGTTGACCCAAGCTCCCCTCTTATAGGCACTGGGGGTGCAACGCTCAGGCGTCTGCCTTACTGTGTTCTGATCTCCCCTCTCTCTTGTTGCTCCTGCTCCCTCCCACAAAAAGAAGCGGCCCCTTTTCCCAGGCTCCAGGCAGCCCGCAGAGGGGCAGCACAGGCTCCAGCTTCCCTCAATCGCACAAGACACAGGGTCTAGGAGAGCCTGGGCCACAGCAGCCTGCAGCTGGATGCCAAACCACCCACAAGAACACTGGCCCCCAGTCTTCAAGTGGATGTTGGCCAACAAAGGTCACACCCCCTGGATGTCCTGGGGAAAGGTCTAGCAGTAACTCAGAGAAGGCACCAAGGGAACCAAAAGACTTCCAGAGCAGGAGTCACAACAGAGGCTGAGGACAGGAAGAGGGAGAAGGGATGGAAAGTCTAGGATGAGTCCTAGACCTTCGAGGAGGAGGATCTTGAAGGAAGAGGCCAAAGACGACTGGAAGATGGCAAGGAAGAGAGGAGGAGATGGGAAGGGGAGAAACAAACGAGGTGAGAGAAGGAGAAGTGCCCACGATAGACACGCAGTATCTTGGGGCAGTTGCACACAAGCCCTTCCTCAACCTGCTGGATTATCCAATGAAGGCTTATTCAAAGAAGAGACGACTGGGGAATTTCAGCCAAAGGATGATGGAAGGCATTGAGCCTCCTGGGGTGCAGATATAAGGTTGAAACAAATGGGGAATAAGAGGGAGGAAATGATGACTAATCATGTGCTCTGACAGTATAGAAATAACTTTTTAAGTGAGAGAAGAAAGGAGAGAAAAAGGGGACTGATGAGGGGAGATCAGGGATGGGAGTTCAGGGTCCTAGAGCATCATCAAAGCTGGGGAACAAAACAGTGGCATCCAAGGTAAGGAAAACGGGGACTCAAGGAGTCCCACAAAGATTCCCTAAATAAAAAATACACTATAAATGTCAAAAGTAATGAATACAACACATTTTTAAAAGCAAAGAAGACAGACCAAATAAAGACACATAGCAAATATAGGAAATATATTATACAATATAATATAGTCAGCGACTATAATATACAAAAGGAGACACAGCTGAGATTGGTCATATTGGTCATATTATTTCTATTAATAAATCTGAACTTGCTACTAAAAAAGCTCTTCAGACTAATTTATAAAGTAAACCCCAGCTCCGTACTGTTTGTGGGAGATTAGACTTCCGTGATTCAGAGACAAAAACAAGGGGAAGGAGGGAAGGGACACAAGCGCACACCCTCAGTGAGAGAGGGAACCACTCTCTTGTGATCTAGATGCCAAGGAAGAAGAACTCAGGCTTGAAACCTTCCAAGAGACTAGGAAGGACACTTGGGTGGGGCCTGGGGGTTTCTGAGCATCAAAGCCCACAGAGCCGGGATGGGTGGCCAGGCATTAAAAGTGATCCAGGAGATACAGGCTGGTCTCCGGCAGCTTGATTTGCTCACTGATGTTTCAGTTTTGCAGCTGTACATGCATAGCCATTTTGGACAGGAAATTTTATTATGGAGCATCTTACAGAAAAAAAAAATAACTGCAATGGCCAGATATTGTGTCTCTTCGCCTCTTTATTTCGATGGGAATAACGGATTTTACCATGAAATTTCTGATAACTGCAAGGTTCTCAGGGATCTCATAATCAAGAATTAAAGAGATCAGCCAGTCCCATAAAAAGACTCCTGTCTGAAAGCAATACTGTATTAGTCTGTTCTCACACTGCTATAAAGACATACCTGAGACTGGGTAATTTCTAAAGAAAAGAGGTTTAATTGGCTCATAGTTCTGTAGGCTGTACAGGCTTCTGCTTCTGGGGAGGCCCCAGGAAACTTACAATCATGGGGAAGGCAAAGGGGAAGCAGGCACATTTTTCACATGGCTGGCAGGAGAAGAGGAGGGAAATGCTGCACACTTTCAACCAGATCTCATGAGAACTCAGTATCACAAGAATAACAAGGGAGAAGTCCACCCCCAAGATTCACCTCCCACCAGGCCCCTCCTCCAACACTGGGGATACAATTCGACATGAGATTTGGGTGGGGACACAGAGCCAAACCGTATCAAAAGAGTTACTGTTCAGCCCTCTTTAGCCCACAAGAATTGAACATTTTCTTCTTGAGTCCTCTGGAAACCTCCAGCTGCAGATGATCACAGTCTCATGATCTGGGAGACCCAGTCCATGCTGCCCTGTAAGTCTAGGGTGGAAACAGTGGGCTAAGGGGTTGAGTCCATCTCCTCAGAGTGGCCGCTGAATGGCAAACCCAGAATCAGCAGGCCTGGACACACAATGTTCCCATTCATGCACCAGCAATTTCTTCCCCAGGAAGTTTGACACCCCTGGGTTTGTATAAGAGGAAATACATGCATCCTTTAGTCAGTGACTCCTCTTGGCATGTCAGGGAGAGACCTGGGTGGCTGGGGTCAGGGGCAAGGGTGGGTCACCACTTCTCTAGTCCGCAGTTTGCTATGATCCACAATGCCAAGACTAACCATCCCATTTTGCTCTTGCTGACAAGTGCTGCTCAGCAGGCAGTTCTGGCCTGGCTGTCCTTTTTAGTTAGTAATCAGTGCAATGAGAGCCACCAAATGAAATTGCTGCATTCACTCCTGGGGCCAAAAATTACCTTAAGCCAAGGAAATGAAGATTCAAGTGTCATTTTAGAGTGAACTGGAGAACTCAGTATCTTATCAACAACACAAGCATTAGGAAAATTTCTTACAAAGTGAAGTGAGGCTCTGAGGTGCCTCTGGTTTGGGACCAGGTCTCAGGACCCCACAGAATCTGGCCCAAAGACATGGAAGACAGTCCTGTTGGCTGCTGTGTCGCCCTCAGCGCTCTCCCTCCCTCCCTCCCTCCTTCCCCGCATCTCTCCTCCCTATCGCTCTCCTTCCTCCCCTGTGGCCCCTTCCTCCCCTCCTTGCTTCAGTCATTTGCAGACCACAGCCCTGCGCTGAGGAGTGTTTTACAGATTTTTCTGATCTGTACTTCTTCTCATCTCAGTACCTACTGTGTTAGAAAAGTGGCCTTGCTTTACAGAATGGTTTGTGTTTGGTTTTCAAAATGCATCTTGCAAACTTAAATCAACAAGCAAAAGCAACCCCATTAAAAAGTGGACAAATGACATGAACAGACACTTCTCAAAGGAAGACAGACAAGCAGCCAACAAACATGAAAATATGCTCAATATCACTACTTATCAGAGAAATGCAAACCAAAACCACAGTGAGAGACCACCTCACAGTAGTTAGAATGGCTATTGTTAAAAAAAAAAAAAAAAAAATTGAAATGTGGACACATGCTGGGGAGGCTGCAGAGAAAAGGGATCACTCACTTACACACTGCTGATGGGAGCGTCAATTAGTTTAGCCATTGTGGAAAGCAGTGTGGAGAATTCTCAGAGAACGTAAAAGAGAACTGCCATTTGACCCAGCAATCCCATTACTGAGTCTATTTGTCTAACAGAAAATAAATTGTTCTATCCAAAAGACACATGCACTCACATGTTCATCACAGCACTGTTCACAGTAGCAAAGACATGGAATCAACCCAGGTGCCTGCCACCAGTGGATTGGATAAAGAATCACCAGCCTGATGAGCAGCAGGGGCAGTTTTTCATTTCCTCAGTCCAAGCTTACCTCTGAACACTTATTTAAGGCTGTACTGAAAGCATAGTGAGTGAGACCCACTGCTGCAGCTGTGATATCGGTGCCACCCAGGTGAGTTTGTGCAGGGGTTAGGAAATTGCAAAGAAATTTTGGCACTTTAGAGAGCTACTGAGGATTTGAGGATGGAAAAGAAAAAAATGAATAGCACTGGGAGCTCAGGAGAGGTAACCAGGTGGCTAGAAATTCTAAAAGCAAAGCCTAGTCCCTGAGTGGCAGTGGGTGGTTTGGGTGAGACTCAGGGATGAGGCTGAGTTTATGTCTGAGTCATTGCATCTCTCAAGGGATCCCGAGATTTGCTCAGGGATCCAAACAGGAAAGTGAAGGAAGCAGAGGACAAAGAAGCTCCTGTAAAGTCAACTTCCAGAATCTCAGGAGTGGTGACACCTGCTGCAGCTGGTATTGGCTTCCTGCAGCCAGGAGCGTGCCCTCTGCCCTGTGTCTGCTGTAGCCAGTGCAGGAGAGTAAAGGCTTCACCTCCTCCTCTATCCTCCAGGCCCTGCATGGGCATCTCCCACTGGAAGACTCTCATCTGGCACTACATGGGAAAAACAGCTGGAAGCTGAGGAGCCAGGGAAGACGCCAAGCTGACTGACATCCAGCCCACACATGGGCCGCAGTAAGATGACCCAAAAATGAATTAGTGCAACAGAGGGGGGAGTTTGGAGGGAAGTAACAGTGGAGACAGCAGCTATGCCCTGCTCTCAGGATTTGCAGAAATTTGCACAGAACATGGAGTGAAAAAGGTTTGACCTCGTCTGCCCTAGATCCAAAGGGGCAGGGAGATGGCAGCTAGGGATGCTAACCAAGATGGAATTGCTAACGCATCTTCCTTCAACCTCAGAGTTGCATACATTTGCCCACACTTCCAGCTGAGGAAACTCTTAATTTCTGAATTGGTTCAATAAGCAGCACTTAAAATATTCTTATTTTTATTTTTTGAGACAGAGTCTTGCTCTGTCGCCCAGGCTGGAGTGCAATGGCATGATGATCTTGTCCCACTACAACCTCTGCCTCCCTGGTTCAAGCGATACTCCTGCCTCAGCCTCCTGAGTAGCTGGAATTACAGGTGTGCACCACCACGCCTGGCTAATTTTTTTAAGTAGAGATGGGGTTTCACCATGTTGGTCAGGCTGGTCTCGAACTCCTGCTCTCAGGTGATCTGCCTGCCTTGGCATTCCAAAGTGCTTGGATTACAGGCGTGAGCCACTGTGCCTGGCCTGAAATATTCTTGATATGCACAAAAATGAACATAAGACAAATGATAGAAAATGCAAGTGGCACCAAGTAGCTTCCAAGCTCTGTCCTTACGTGAAGTTCCCCTAATGATGTAACCAGGTGGATCACGAGCTAGTGCACGTAAGTTCTTAAAGCACACAGCCTATAGCTTCACAAGGAAGAGTGTCCGAGTGTGACAGATCCCTTAACTACAGAGACAAGGCAAGCACCGAGAATTAAGACTTTTCAGTTATTTATAAATTTTATTGAATTTAGTATAAAATCTTTATTTTACGCTGGGTGCAGTGTCTCATACCTGTAATCCTAGCACTTTGGGAGGCCAAGGTGGGAGAATCACTTGAGGCCAGGAGTCTGAGACTGGATGGCACCATAGCAAGACTTCATCTCTACAAAAATTTTAAAAATTTAGCTGGGTGTGGTGGTATGTGCCTATAGTCCCATTTATTCAGGAGGCTGAGGCAGGAGGATTGCTGGAACCCAGAAAGTTGAGCCTGCAGTGAGCTGGAGCTATGGTCATGCCACTGACTCCAGCCTGGGTTACAGAGGGAGACTCTGTCTCAATCAATCAATCACTTATTTTAAGATTTCATATAATAATGTGCCACACGAAATAGAAAGAAATCTTTTTAGCTATGAGAAAAAAATTTAAACTAAGGTGGTTGTTATAATATGACCAAGAAAGCAACATACAGATTATAATACTGTTAATCAAATTTCAAGAAATTACACAAAGCCTTTGTTTTTCCAAAGATGTAAAGAATAGTATGTCTGCTTTTCAAATGGGTTCATAAACTCTTCCTGGTGCCAAGTCCTTTTAACTTACATTTAATCATTGCCTCCTTCTGAGAGTCTGCTGGACTGGGAATGCAGGCACTGATGGACCAGTTTCAGGGCTGGGTATAGGAAGTGCGGTTGAAAGCCAGCTTCATTAGGGTTGTGATGGGTGCTTTGGGGCAGCCAACCTCCCTCCCTGAGCCACAGGGATCTCACTCTAAAAGGGGCAGAACCAGGTGCCATCTAAGGGATCTTCCATCACTGACATTTGATGCAGGTGTCTGATCAGTGGGTCTCCTTGCCTGAAGTCTGAAGGTCTTTGACTGCCCAGAGCAGCCTCTACTGCCCATTCCAGCTTTCCTTTCACCCAAGGACATAAGATATAGGATCTTGGGCAGGCAAGTCCACCCTTATCAATAGATAAGAGTTAAGGATATAGCTATAGAGGCTTTTTAATTTTTTCTGCAGCTTGTGATGTAATGAGAAGCAACCAATGTATTTCAGAGTGCAGGGAAACCTGGGCAGCCTTTGGAAGCAGGAAAAGCCCACCACTAGGGAACCTTTGTACACTAGCGTGGATATCTGTGGGCTGCCTGTGGGCGCTGAGAGGCAGCCAGCCCAGGTACACCATCCAGAGTGGCCACCTCTCCCACCTCACCTCTGCTTCCTTCCCCCTGCTGGCTGGAGGAAGCATGCCCTAGAGATACAGAGGGGATCAGATCCTGTGTCCTCCCCCACAGCTTAATTGGGCTGATCCTCACACAGTGAGACACTTCCCCCTGAATTTGGTCAGCATGAGGATGAGGGACCACAGAAGAGAGGCCTTCAACCCTGCAAAGGGGAGGCAGCAAAGTCTTCTTGATTTGGACTTTCACATGCTCTGGCTTGTACTCCAAAACTGAATTATCTAAATCTTTGGTAAATAGGGATTGTCTTATTTTGTTTTTAAATACAATTTCTAAAGGCCCCTCTGTAGTAATTTCTTATTTTATCTATTTAGAGTAGGCTTCATGTATTAGTCTTCCTGGGCTGCGATAACAAAATACCACAGACTGGATGGTTTCAACAACAGAAATTTCCTTCTTGCAATTCTGGAAGCTGGAGGTCCGCGATCAAGGTGCTAGCCAAGTCTTCCTGGTAAGGGCTCTTCTCGGCTTGCAGATGGCCAACTTCTCATGTATCTTCACGTGGCAGAGAAAGAAAGAAAAATCTCTCTTCCTCTGCTTAGGAGGCCACCAATTCTATTGAATTAAGGCCCCACCCTTATGATGACCTCACTTAACCTTCGGAATCTCCTAAATGCCCTATTGCCCAATACCATCACACAGGGATTAGGTCCTCAATATAAAATTCTAAGAGGACAAAATTCAGTCCATAGCACTTCATGTTGCACAACTGAGGGTAAAAATCTCCTCCTGTTTAAGGTGATCACATCATGAGAACGTCTGGCATTGTCACCAGAAATACAAACTTATTTCAGACAAGACGACGGTGACATCTGAGGAAATGTGAAAATGCCCTTTTGCCGCAGAAAGGAAAACTTCATGACACAGCTTTTTTTAAAACTTCACGTTTTTGAGCATAGTCACTTCACCTGCATCACCACAGTTTGAAGACTTTAAAAATATTCACTCCAGCAACCCCTGCTCTCTTCTCTAAGTCCAAAACTAAAGCAATCATCAAGAGTTTTGAAAACAAACCAAAAACTTTATTTACAAAAGTAAATTTTAACTTGCTTTTATATATCACATAATGTTAATGATGACGGCAACAGAGTTAAAATACTTTGAGGTCTGTGCAATTCATTTACCCCTAGTTATACCATGAAACTTTATAAACCTTGCTTTAGCTTTGATGTTTGGTAACGTTCTCTCTCCCTGCAGAAGTCATGTTTCAGGGTAAGTTCACCACCAGAATATGGTCACATCACCATGGGCTGTGGATTTCCAAGAAGCAAAGGAGCCAATCGCAGCAAAGCTCTCACTGGCATTTTTAGCTGCTTAAATTTGAAGAGAAGTTCAGCAAAGCTTGTGCTCCCTAAAACAGAAATGGGGGGGAAAGGTCACATCTCTAAATAAATTCAGCCATACCTCTCCTTTCAAGGAAGCTTCAGAAACACAATCGTGTTTAAAACAGGCATTCTTCCCTTCTAAAATGATTATCCAAAGACAATATGTAACATTATGAAATTCCCTAATACACTGTAATCTAAGTTGAGTATCCCTTTTCCAAAATGCTTGGGAAAGAGGTGTTTTGGACTCTGGATTTTTTTGGATTTTGGAATATCTGCATTACACCTACTGGCTGAACATTCTTAATCCAAAAATCCCAAATCCAAAATGCTGTAATGAGCATTTTCTCTGATTATCATGTTGGCGCTCAAAATGTTTCCAATTTTGAAACACTGCAGATTTCAGATTAAGGACACTCAACCTGTATATGATTTGATAGAATTTACCCATTCTGGACTTCAGAAAGTGGCCTATAACTATATGTGAAACTACTAATATTGTTTAATTATATATATATATATATATATGTTTGTGTGTGTGTGGTTATATAATCCTTTATACACACACACACATACACACACAGTTCTTTTAATATAATGAGCCCAAGTGCCTGTCTACCCTCAATTACTATCTAAGTGATCTTTTACTGGTTCTAACACAGTTGACCATTGAATAACTCTGTTAGTCCATCCTGGCCCTGAAAGAAAATCTATGCTTTAAAACGTCTTCCTTTTATTTTTAGTAGTTTGACTATTAATGTGACTAGGTGTGGTTTTCTTTGTATTTATCCTGCTTAGGGTTCACTATGGGTTAACATTTAACATCATTTTTCAAAATTCTTAGCTTCTGTCTCTTCAAATATTGCTTCTAATTCATTTTCTCTCTCCTCTTATCAACGCCATGCATGTTTACTTTTTTTCACAGTTTCCACGTCTCTTATGCTCTTCTCCGTATTTCCTACCCATTCTTCCCTCTGTGCTTCAGTCTATTTACTTTCTACTTGTCTTCCAGTAGGTAAGTGTCTTCCAGTTCACTTCAAATAATCCAAACTGAAATCTTCGTTTCAGTTATTACATTTTTCAGTTCTAGAATTTCCATTTAATCCTTTTTTATTGATTCCAGGTTTCTGTTGAAATTCCTTATCCTTCCCTCTATTTTCCTGGAAATGTTAGTCATAGTTATTTTAAGTCCTAGTCTGATAACTCCAATATCTGAATCACAGATAGGTCTGCTTCTATTATTATCTGTTTTCTTTCTTATGTCTCGTAATTTTTGATTTAACACTGAATCCTATAGACTAAAAACCTCCTATGAAGATTATGTTTTCTTCTGTCAGGTGGGTAGAAAGCACACAGATCACCTCAGTTCTGCTCTAGGCTAATTGTAGGTCTGATCTGCTTGAAGTGAAGGTAAAACTGAAGCAGACCAGACCTAAAATTAGGCGAAAGCAAGCTTAAGGCTTGGCCATGCTATTAATTCACCTAAGAAGCTGGGATGCTGATCAGAGTCACTTTACTTCCACAAGCCCTGAACTCCACCCCTTGTCTCCTCAGTCCTATGCTGCTGCTGACATTTTTGCTTACATTTTTGGCCTTGTGGCTTCTGCTAGATATCTTGAAGTCTTATCCCATGTATATGCAGGCTAAAATTTTGTAAGTAACTCAAGAGAAAAGTACATCCAGGCTTCGAATTATGATTCCTATTGGCCTCTCCTGCCTGAGATTTTGTTCCTCAAGTTCTAGGCTCTTGGGCAATCACAAACCCAACCTCTGGCCCCTCAGCCCAGCAGCACTGCTGCTTTTTTGCTGGGACTCTACTTCTTGTGCTATGAACTGGCAAATGCCTTTCGGGAAGAAGCTAGGGTGAATATAAAGCTCTCCCTGTTGTACTTCCCTCTTCTTATGATTTTGTTCAGCTTTTATATTTGTTTTGAGGGCAAGTGAGTCCATTACAAGCAATTCCATCATGGCCATAACTAGAAGTCTCCACATACTAAACTTGCATCAGAGGCTTGCAAAACAGCAAAAAACTGGTAATGTAATTAAACCTCAAGTTTAAATGATTAAATGGAACAATCTTTACTCTTCTGAAAAAATATTTTTCAGCCTCAAAGGGCAACAATTTAAAAGTCATATAAATAAATAAGGGTGCTTCGAATTCATTAAATCTTAGTATTCAGCTTAATGGATACATCTTTTATCTATTTCTATATTCTGAAAAATACAATCATTGCTAACACTATTAATTTTTTAAACTATTATGAACAAATTCAAACACAAAATTAGGTACCTGTTAGTTGTAAAGCTTTATATTATTAGAAATTAAGATAATTTGTGATTTTTTTTTTTTTTACGATGGGGTTTCACCATGATGGCCAGGCTGGTCTTGAATTCCTGACCTCAGGTGATCCACCCATCTCAGCCTCCCAAAGTGCTAGGATTTCAGGCGTGAGCCACTGCACCCAGCCGATTATGTGTGATTTTTAAAACCCAACTGAAACCCCAGAAAATAAAGAAACTTTAATAAAAAGTCAATTAATAGAGAAGAATAATATGGAATATTTAGTTTATTAGTATAGACCAGTGTTTGGGGCTCTGTAAAGAAGAATCCATCCTTTTCTGAATAAAAATGAAAGTTATCCACGTATAAAGTTGATAATTTTTTCTTTTTCTTCCAAAACAATTCCTAACAATGACATTGAAATAGGAATGAAGAGGGAAGTCAAACTAAGGACAGTAACTCACTAGAAACTCTTCCTACCAAGAAACTAAAACATAAAGGGGTGGGTAATAGAGGTACTAAGAGAGGACTTAGACATGCAATTACCTTCTAGTCCTAAAGGCGGCAGGTGCCGTGGCGCTGGCACGGAGTGGTAGACGAGGAAGCAGGCCAGCATGCTCAGCTGTGATTCCTCCAAGGGCTGCCCACTGAGGTAGGCATGCACACACATATCACCCCCAGCTGTGAGAGAAACACAAATGGAATCGAACCAACTGATGACATAACTGAGAGGAACAAGAAATATCTTATTTCTATTACTTTTTCATCAAGAACTTATTGAACACATAGCATATTTAAAGCAGGTTCTATAGTCAGTATTGAGGCTACTGTGACAAGCTGGACTGAGTCCCTGTCACTGAAGAATGTAGAGTGTTGTTGGGGAAGACAGATACTACACAAATAATGACACAAACAGATGCATAATTACGAATTGTGATGAGTGCTATAATGGTACAGCGGTCACGTGGTTGTCTCCCTGAAATACCCCTTGTCACACCCTTCCCTCCACTATGTATTATAATATTTGATGGGGCTGATTCAACTCCAGAACTGTATCCTTATTAGTCTTGGCCAGAAGTTCTCAAACTTTAACATATATCAGAATCACCTGGAGCGCGTGTTAAACCCACAGATGGGTGGGCCCCACTCCCCCGACAGAGCAAAGTTTCTGATTCAGCAGGTCTTGGGTGGGACCAGAAAACTCCATTTCTAACAACTTCCCAGGTCATGCTGCTCCATGAACCACACTTTGAGAATCACTGGTCTTGGGTGATCAAGACAATCCCATTCCCCTGACACAGTATTAGTTCAGAGACAGGCAAACTCAGGCTATTTTTTCAATAAGAGACATTCTCTGCCACAGGGATAGATTGAGGGGTGTGCATCAGATAAAACTCAAGCCAGAAACCTGAGGAGGTGCTTAATGACATGCTTGCTGGAGGCTCCAAGGAAAGAAACTCCCCCATTCTTATCACAAAGCTCCTAGAAGCAACTCTATTCTTCCTCTGGGCATCATGCTGAGCTAGAGGTGAACATGTTACAGTCATTTGATTACCATCCAAAAAAAGCACTGAGGATAAAGTCATGGCACAGAATGTAGCTGATGGAACCTCAGAGAAATGGAGTTGAAGACACTGGAACAAGGTGACCCTTTATGTATCCTACCTGTGGACTTCTAATAACATAAGCATAATTTGTGTCCTTACCATTTAAGGACAGGTTAAGTCAGGTCTTCTGTTACTTGCAGACAAAGGCATTTTGATACAAAAAAATGTTGAGAGCATGAGCAAGCAGGCTAAAGGATGGCAGGAAAGCTGCCTAAGGTAGAGTGGTCTTAGAAGGCCTGGGAGGAGAGGTCATTAAAACTGAGGCTGCAAGGATGAATATGAGTTGGGCAGGTAAAGAATGAGAGGAAAAGGTTCTAGGGAGGGAAAACAGCATATTCAATGGCCCCACAATGAAAGGAGCTCAGTGCTTTTGAGGAAGTGGAAGGGGCCAGGGTGGGGTGAGGAGCAACTGGTGTAAAAGAGGCTTTGCTGACGAAAACAGGCACCTTGCAGGTCACGCCGGTTCTGGGGCCACACAGTAAGGATTTCTTTCACAACTGAATCAGGAGCCTTTGAAAAAGCTTTAAGCAGGAGTGTTAGATCAGTTTATTCTTTAAAAGACTTCTGTCAGTTAACTTGAGATGATTAGAACAGAGATGACAAAAAATTAGGAGGCTATTTAAAAGGCTATAACAGGCCAGGTGTGGTGGCTTACATCTGTAATCCTATCACTTTTGAAGGCTGAGGCAGGTGGATCATGAGGTCAGGAGTTTGAGACCAGCCTGGCTAAGACGGTGAAATCCCATCACTACTAAAAATAAAAAAATTAGCCAGGCACATTGGCGGGTGCCTGTAATCCCAGCTACTCAGGAGGCTGAAGTAGGAGAATCGCTTGAACCCGGGACGCAAAGGTTGCAATGAGCCGAGATCATGCCATTGCACTCTAGCCTGGGCAACAGAGCAAAACTCTATCTCAAACACAACCAAAGAAAAGACTATAACAGTGGTCCAGGCACAAAATAATCATTCTGTTCTAGGCAGAAGTAGTAAAATGTGGACAAATTCAAGAAATATCTATGAGGATTCAAAGGCTTCAGCAATGCAGAGGAGGGGAGAAGAGAAGGAGGGAAAGGAGCAATGATGATTTCCCAAGGGGTCAACAAAGGAATGACAGTGAAATGGTGATAAATATACTGAGAAAGAATGGTAAAAGAGGATTTTGTTTTTAAATTGGGAAAGTGTGCTGTCACAAAGTCAAGGGAGGTCCATTTCAAGAAGCAAAATGTAGCTAGAAGCCTCACCATTGTAGAGATGGAGTGAGATGAAAACTACAGACTCCACTGAAAACAGTTATGAGAATGTCAGTCTACTGGCAGGTAGAAACATTTAGGTTTTGGGGAGGCAGCAGAGGGAAAAGGACTAAAGGAGAACAGATGAGATTCTTCTTTGAATAGCTCATCATGAAGGAGAGCATGGTGGTTCAGCCTCTCTTCAATGACTTTCTCATGCCTACTAGCATGTTGTTTCACTGATTTTCTCTACTGTTTTTCTGTTTTGGGTTTCACTGGTTTCTGCTTTTATTTGCTTGCTTTGGGTTTATTTAGCTTTCCTACTGTACTTGACAAGCCTTAAAGAAAATAAAAAAGGACAATGCCAAAAATTGCATTGTACCCCACTGCTGGTGGGAAAGTCAAATGGCACAGTTTGGAAAATTGAGTGTGGCAATGGGTGAAGGTAAGAATGATGCAAAAATAGCAGAATGTTGGTAACTACTGAAATTGGTGATGGGGTTTATTATATTAGTCTACTTCCTCTGTATATTCTTTAAATCTCCATAACAAAATATGAAAAAGTTAATAAAACTTTTTAAAGTTCTTAAACTTGAAACCCACTTTCTCTGCCCAAAATTATAATTTGAGGAAATAAATACTGTATAAAACATTTGTAAAATATGATAAACTGGCTTCATTTTCAGATTAGTGTAGTGATTTAATGGGTTATCTCAGCTCTAATGAGTTATTAGTGAGTGACCCTGAAAGTCCACATATGCATCTGTGATTTTTATTCACACACAAATACGAATGCAATTTCCAGTTTTCACTTAATTTATTGTTCTCTACCCCAAAGCCAACTGCTAGTGCTTATAAGAGAGGAGACCATATATTTCAAAGGTTTTTTTAAACAAATCTCTAGTTTTTCACTAGAAAATAAACACATTTTTGATAAATCTGAGTGGGAAATCAAATTCGGTGGAGGCTCCGAGCAATGCTGGAAACCACCAAACGCACTTAAGAGCAACAAGACAATCAGGGCCCTGTTTTAGAGACTGTTCTAGTCACTGCCAAAGTTTCATACATTATATGAAATGTGCAAATAAGAGAATGTGATTTCAGGACGTGTTTCTTTTTCTTTTTTTTTTTTTTTGATCAAAGACTTAAGGACGTGTTTTCTGATCAAAGATTTTTTTTCTTTTTTTCTTTTTGTTTTTCTGATCAAAGATTTAAGGACGTGTTTCTTTTTTTCTTTTTTTTTGAGACAGAGTCTTGCTCTGTCACCTAGGCTGAAAACCTCCGCCTCCTGGGTTTTCAAGCAATTCTCCTGCCTCAGCCTCCCGAGTAGCTGGGATTACAGGTGCCCACCACTATGGCCACTTAATTTTTGTGTTTTTAGTAGAGATGGGGTTTCACCATCTTGGCCAGGCTGGGCTTGAACTCCTGACCTTGTGATGCACCCACCTTGGCCTCCCAAAGTGCTGGGATTACAGTCATGAGCCACCGCACCCAGCAAAGACATATTTCTTATCAATAGCAAAGGTCTGCTATAGGTGATCAAATGTTAAACTGAATAAAAACGAAACACCGAAACCTATGAAATAACTTATTCTGTTTTCCCAAAAATGAGAATAAATGACTACCAAAAAAATTTTTAAGCTACATGATCTTTGAATCTGAACAGGAAATGACAAATCAAATGCAGCTGTTAAACATAACAACAGAGTCTGAAATCAGGCTTTCCAAGTATATAGCTCACAAACTAGTTTCCAATTTAATTTGTTTCAGAGATTTTCTTCCTAGTATTACAGGTGGATAGTTTTAAACTGAATTATATTCAAACGCTTAGGTTCTATTGATTATCAATAGCTTTCACTAATCAAAGCAAGAATTGTTTCTATTGCTATTACTAAGGTTAGTATTTACCCTAAGCAAGCGACTGTCAGATATGTATTGGAAGCATTTGAATGAACTAAAAAGAACGGAAAGATCAAGGAGTCTACTTCTGAAAATTAGCTCCAGGAGCATTTAACATATAAGATAAATTTCTGTAAATCTAAAGCGTCCATCACTTGCCTTGTATAGGTCAGAATCATTTCTACACTGTTAATGAGTAAACAATTTCCTCGCAATCACAAATCCTGCTGATAGAAAGCCACTACTGTGACATTACATAGCTGTGATGTCCCAGGTTTTCAAAACTGAGTTGGTACAACAAGCTCACTCAGCAAGCACACGTCAAGTTCTACGTGTAGAGGGGGGTGCCAGTACAAAAATGGGATGGCTGCTGGCCTCAGGTAGGCGACAGGCCACACCCCCAGGAAACAGGAGACAGAGGCACTGGAAAGAATGTGCTCTGATGCTAGGGAAGAAAGAATGAGGTCCTGAGCACCAAGTGGTATTTAAAATGCTATAACTATTCTCTGCCTGGGTCAGATGTATTTTTCTAAAGACGCTGACGTAGATAATCAAAGTCTAATTCATCTAGCTGGAAACATTAAATCTACAGCCATTCTTGCTTATACTCAGATTTATCATGCTTACCAATGAAAAAAAAGTTACAATAGAAAAGCCTGAGCCAAATGCATCTCAAAAGCACAAGAGCACAATGCTACAGTGCTACCCTTACCTTGTAGCCACTGGTCCAGGGTATTATCGATGGTGCACTTCACAACAGGGAGGAATTCTGAGTTCATAAAGAGCCCCCGCTTAGGGTGGTTCTGCAGCCGCTCCTGATGACTTCGGGAGCTGAAAAATTCTAACACCAACTTTATCTGCCAAAGTTCAGAAGTCTCAGACATTTCTCTTCTCCCAAGTCTTCTTATAGCCTTGAAGAGGAAAGAGGACAACAATCCATTTAATGAAAGAGTGGAGTGCTCTGTCTCTTCATCAGAGCTGTACACTGAGTATTCTTTAAATGTGCTTCCTAATTAAAAAGGGTGAGGGGGATCCATTCTGTGTTTTGGTGCAGTCTGCCCATAGAGGAGTCGTCACTGGGTACAGGTGCACGGCTCACCTCCTTCAATATGGCTCTACATGAGCAGCTTCCAGGGAAAAGTAACAAAGGTGAATGAGCTCATTCTTGACTCAAAAGCTTGAAATAACCAAGACCCAATAGGTCACAGCCAGTCACTTCTGGGAAACTCAAGCCAGGCACAATGACACGGCAGGGATCCTGGGGGTGCTGAGGGCAAGAGAACACTACTAATAACACTGCCTTTGAGATCCATCTGCAAGTCACTGCAGCTGCAACCAGAGAATATATTCATGCATAAAGACCTGCCCATGACTACAAAGGGGTGAGGGTTCAGAGAGTAAAAGGACACATTCTCAGCCAGCAACTTAAAAACACAACTTGTTAATTTGGCTGCTGTCCAGAAAGGCACTGTGAGAAGCAGTGCCAGCCAGCATGGATACCACATATCCATACTTTCCAACCAAAAAAGGGTGGATTCCAGACAATAATACCATTCTGTGCCTACTTAGTTACACTGGAACTTGGCTTTTAATTAATGATGTTATTTAACACTGTGCATTTCCTGGTTTGGGGGAATTATCCTCTGACTAAACATTTCTCCATTCAGTTTTCCAGCAAATTATTTTACCATTAAAGTTTATTTCTCTTAGACACTGAGTCTCAGATGCTCAGCTGTGAACTTATTACATTCATTTAAAGAGCTGTTTAAAACTTGATTCTGGATCTCAATCCAGAAATTCTGATTCAACAGATGAGGCATGGAATTGGAGGATCTGTATTTTTAAGATATCAAGGCAAATTTTTGTCAGGTTAGAAAACTACTGGCTTGACTTAACTGCAAATCTGGGTCTGAAAGAATATTGAAAAGGCATTACTAGTTTGCCTAAAGTGAATAAACTGGTCTGATTCTTTAAGAACATTATTAAGCATTATTTTCTGTACTATCCCATTAGGATCTCTTAAAACAGCAATAAAAAGAGAAATTTAAAAATGAACTCCAACTCCCTAGGTCACTACATAGGGACTCTGTAACCTCTTGCAAGCTTCATCACATAGGTCTAATTTCACAGTACTGCCACTGCTAGGGCACTGTTTGTTCACTAACTGCTTACATGCAGACTTCCACAAAGAGACTTTGCCAGGAGGGAGACAAGGATAAAATGGGAGAGAGGGAGGGAGTACTCTCCTCCTCACCTAGTGAGGGGAGGACAAAGGGAGGAATGGGAACCCTTAAAGGAAGACAGCACCCCAAGGGGCACTTTTGTCAACATAAAGCCCAAGTTTTTTGGATTTTTGAGAGCTTTCAAATTTGTTATGGTTTCCTTTCTTAAATTTCCAAAAGCAAATGGGAAACTAAAAGGAAGGACACTAGGCACCTTAGCATACTGTTCAGTGAGTTACTTGAAATACAGGACAAATCTCACCAGAATTGGTATAGATTTTTGGATCCATACCTGATCCATTGCTATGTATGCAGGCAACATCTCTGGGGTCTCCTGGGTAACACATTCATAGAGTACTGAAGACAAGAGATCCAGAATTTCCTGTTTCTGCAGAAAATCAGAAGTTTTTTGTAGCACAAAGTGTACTCCAAAATCAATTCAAAAACCAATTGTATAGCACTACCGTGGCCCATTCTTAAGTTCTATAATGAATGACATAAAAGTAACACTATAATCTTTTTAAAAAAGGTATAGCGCATGTAACATTAAACATTAATTTAAAAAAACAACCAAAATTAAGTCCCAAGAGACAGTTAAGGATAGTAAGTGCTACAGAAGAGAGGAATGGACCAAACTAGGATCAAATGAGTAGACAGGACATCACAGAGCTATGCCTTGGGTTGGGCTGGGAAGAGTAGGATCCAGAAAGGAAACAGAGTAACAAAGCTGCAAGAAAAAAACACTGACCAGAACAAGTTTGGGGGAGGCAGCAGAGTAAAGTCCAGCTGGGGTTAAGGGTGGGCATGAGCATGAGCTTTATCAGAGACTCGTGACCTTGAGTGCACAGCCCAGCTCTTACTAGCTGTGTGATCTTGGGCATGTGACATCTTTCAGTGGCAGTTTCCTCATCTGTAAGCCCAGAACGATAAAATACCTACCCTCAGGGTCACAATTAAATGACAATTAAGTTCTTAGCAGAGTATCCAACATATAGTAAAGATTCAATAAATAAGAGAGTGGAAGGTTATTTCATTTAATCCTCAAAACAATACTATAAGTAAGGTAGGTTCTATTATAATCACTTTTAGAAATGAGGAAACTACATTTTGGAGAGATTGAAAAATTTTCTGAAGGCCATATACACTTGTAAACAATAGGCTATCACTCCTAGATATCTAATTCTACATCCAATCTTTCCTTGTCTGTATGGTGGATTAAATCAAAGATCTGGGCCAGGCACAGTGGCTCATGCCTATACAATCCCAGCACTTTAGGAGTCCAAGGTGGGAGGATCATTTGAGCCCAGGAGTTTGAGAGCAGCATGCGCAATATATTGAGACTCCATCTCCACACACACACACAAAAAATTAGCCAGGCATGATGGCTACATGTCTACAGTCCCAGCTACTCGGGAGGCTGAGGTGGAAGGATGGTTTGAGTCTGGGAGGTCGAGGACGCAGTGAGCCATGATCACGTCACTGCACTCCAGCCTGGGCAACAGGAAAAAAAAAAGAGACCCTGTTTCAAAAAACAAAAAAATAAGAAAAACCTGCTAAGCACCCTTGGAATCTTGAAGATAACAGGTGTATGAATAATAAAAAGAAGGGTTATAATATATAGAGGAAACAGTTAATGAAATTACATAAAAACAAGAGAAAGATGGTAAATACTAAAAAAATAAAGCAGAATATGAATGGGTATTATTCTTGCACATGACAAAAACTATCATCTGTCAAAAGTAATGTCTAATAAACTTTAAGTTGTTTTGCTATCAAGGTAGAAAGTTACTGAATTTAATAGTTTTAGGCTATGCAAATCTGTACGTGCCAAGCAAAAGTCATCCAATGTGGCACATGTCATCAATCTCCAGGATAGACACAGATAGTACAGACATTTTTGGTGACGCATGCATAGAAATAATAACAAATTCTAGTCCTGGAGCTGGGCAAACCATAGCATATATACCTGACCCATGTTCACAGTTGGCTTGCAGAAATATTCAGCAAATGACAGAAGTGCTGGATCGGAAGTGAACGCTGAGATTGTTTCTGGCTAAAAAAATAAACAGCAACAACAGCACTATAAGACAACAAAAGATTGTTTTCCTCACTGCTCAAATTGTAATATATGCAGTTCTGCCTTCCCTTTGCCACACAACATTCCCAAAGATGGTGCAAACTTGCCAGAGCTTCATCAACCTGTTCTGCCAGGAAGTTACAAGAAGCTTTTGCACAAGTTAACATGAGCTATTTATTTATCGAGAGGCCAATAACAAACAGTTCTTCTTGTTTATACAACTCACCCAAAAAGGCTTTTCCTTCCTTCACTGACTAATTAAAAAGCCTACCAGAAACTAGAATTGTTACTGAAAAGTTAAGGAAAAAAAGAGCATCAGTGGAGCCAATCACAAAAGATAAATAGTGTATGAATCCACATATACAGGGTGCTTAGTATAATCAAAATCATACAGACATAAAATAGAATGGTGGTTGCCAGGGACTGGGGGGAGTAGAATGGGAGTTGCTGTTACAGGTATAGATTTCAGGTCTGCAAGATGAAACAGTTCTAGAGATGGATGGTGGTGATGGTTGTGCAACAATATAAATGCACTTAATATCACTGAACTGTAACTTGCAAATGGTTAAGACAATAAATTGTGTGCATTTTACCACAATTTTTTAAACTTGGGAAAATATAGAATATCATTTAAGGTTCAAAACTGAAAATGAAATATGAAGATATTACTATTTTCCATTGAGGTTTATATTTTATTTCTGAACTTCCAGTAGGCAGGGAATTGAGATATCTTTTAATTTTTATATACTTTCTTCATTCAAACTCAAGTCTAAACTTACCTATTTTCTTTACAAATTGGGTTAGAGTCTTTGAGATATGCTCTTAATTTTTAGAAGAAGCAATAGTACAAATTTAAGCTAAACTTTGTCCAAATATCCTTCAAAAGTATTTCATAAATAACTTACTGAATAGTCAAACAAAATTCACCAATGTCAACCCTGGAAACTACTTATACATTTCAATCCTGGGAACCATTATAAAGGCTCAGTTATGTGTAACTAACCTAAAATGAAATATAAGTTGAATTTATAAACTGCTCTCTCTTTACTTGGCAGAACAAAGGATGCTAACTCAGCCCTCTGGCTGCCACTTGGCCAGTCCCCCCTGCCTCACTTTTGCTGTCTAACTATCCTTTCGGGTCCTAACTACTTTAGACTACTGTACTATGTATTACCAGCAGGGACACATTTGCTCATGGAATTACAGAAAACTGAAGTTAAATTCAGAAATCTTAATGCCTGATTACAGAATAAAATTTCTAGTGCTGGAAACTTATCTGAGTCAAGAATGTAGAGCAAAATATGTGCTGACCTCGTCATGGGAATGAGATTGTTTCCTACCCTCATTTATTGTAACTATTTCCTTATTTCAAACACTACTGTACTGGCAAATCTGTAACTATTTCCGTATTTCAAACACTACTGTACTGTACTATGCAAATAATAAAGCAAACTAATAAAGAAGTCTGAATCTGTCATCAGTTCACCCTCACCAAGATTAAAGAAAAATGGTGGTTTTTAAATGGAGTTAATGAAAACTCTTTTTTCTATTTTTACTATGAAATTAAGTAAATCTTGACCAATTTGAGGATTAATAATAAAATTACTAAATTAAATTATTTGTTTAATTTAATATTTGTATAATTTAATAAATTAAATTATAGTGTCAAGATATAGTGTGACTGTCTTTACTGCTAAATGTAGATCTTAACTTAGACTGACCCATATCTTATTATGGCCATCACATGAAAAGATATAGGCTGACCCGTATCTTATTATGGCCATCACATGAAAAGCAAACGGAGCCAAGGTCAATCAGTCTTTACAATCTGCGACAATGAAAAGGAAGCAGATCCACCTTTAAAGTTTATAGCAATGGGCGAGGAAACTAGCAATTTATAATTATTTCTTTGTATTTTTACCGATCAATAATACTACCTTGAAAGCCCGGGCTTCAAGAGTTTCTGTTAGCAACAGTCTGCGCCAACAAACTTTGCCACCCCATTGGATCTTCTTTGTAGGAGAGCTGACCCGCCCTGAGTTTAACATATAAAACCCCATCCTTGGAAAGAATGGACCTGAAAGAAAAAAGGAATGAATTTATATAAGGTATTATTGGCAGTTCTTGGCTGGAAACACAGTGTTTTCCAATACCATGTTCACAGGAGACGAAGCCTTTACCATTTTCCACTAAGGTAAATGATTATTTACTGTTTCTAAGATTAAATCAGTCCCCATGAGAAAGCCTAGAATAAAGTTCTGTTTTTCTGTGGTGTCTAGATTCATGGAACTTGTTAAAGAAAAGGCACTTTGACTATTGGCTCAATTGTGAACTTGAAAGGTAGTGCTTTATCTAACATTTCTTTGTATTCCCTCAGCTCTCTGCCTGGGGTACATGAGGTACTAAATATCTATTAATTGGTTTGCAGTAAAAGGAAAATAATGCTGCAAATCTAAGGACAGAACAATACCAAAAATAGCTAATATATAGATAGTCTGGAAAAATACATATTAGAACCAAACTATAAAAACTTTTACATGCCTGTAAAACTTCCTAGAAATTTAAAGACTTAACTGATATGTTACTTTAGTTATAAAATAATCAACACTCTAAAATAACAGCATGTGATTATTTCTACTGGAAATAAACTAGGTGAGTAGTATATATTATCTACAATAATCTTAATTTTAGGAGAACTTTCTAAGAGAAGAATGGTAAAGAGATGCAACAGATGATGTGATCTGACAAACAGTGATTGATATAATAAAGTTCCTTTTGTGGATGTACAAATCAGTTTTACTTTCTAACATGGTTAGGCTCTGTGTCCCCACCCAAATCTCACGTCAGATTGTAATCCCCCACATGTCAGGGGAGGGACCTGGTGGGGGATGATTGAATCATGGGGTTGGATTTCCCCCATGCTGCTCTCATGACAGTGAGTGAGTTCTCATGAAATCTGATGGTTTAAAAGTGTGGCACTTCCCCCTCACTCTCTCTCTCTCCTGCTACCCTCCAAGACATGCCTTGCTTCCCGTTCGCCTTCTGCCATGATTCTAAGTTTCCTGAGGCCTTCCCAGCCAGGCGGAACTGTGAGTCAATTAAACCCCTTTTCTTTATAAATTACCAAGTCTCAGGTAGTTCTTTACAGCAGTGTGAAAATGGACTAATAAACTTTCTTAAACTAAGTCTTATGTTAATATATCAAGAGATAAGTCCATTACTGTCACAAGTCAGTGTAAGTTTCTCAATAAATAAATATAAATATTTAGGGTTTGATTTCAAAATTAAAACTTTCATTTTCTAACACAAGTCCTGTTTCGAAGATACAGATCGCTTTACAGAAAACACACCCTACATATTGTCTTGGATGAGATTAAAGGGAGATGAGTCACGTTCTGGATAATAATCCATAATTTATACCTTCCTATATACTTCTATTCACTTCCTAAAATGAGTATCTGAGAAGTTCAGTGTACTTACTTCAAGTGTTGTGTTCCTTTGCTTAAATCTATGAGCAGTTCCCAGTATCTTGGGCCTTTAACTTTAATCTGCCAAGAAAAACGTA
This sequence comes from Ateles fusciceps, assembly GCA_036589455.1. NCBI lineage: Eukaryota > Metazoa > Chordata > Mammalia > Primates > Atelidae > Ateles > Ateles fusciceps. Next base: position 64,434 of record JAZHEH010000198.1, on the reverse strand, counting down.
AACACAATCAAGCCAAAGCTGAAAAACATGCTCATTTGACAAACTGAAACCTATGTTTCTCAGAGGAAACAATAACAGCCAGAAAGAGGCATGAGGAAGTTAACAAGCTTCATTTCCAGACAAAAAAATGAATGTAAATCATGTTCTGAGGCCACCTAAGCTATCAGTAAAGATCTCTAAGACGAGACTTGCTCTATTCTTCCTGACTTTTCCTCCCTGCTGCAGCTTTCTTATCTGCTACAATACATGAAGAAAGCAACTTACCTGCTTCAAAAGATGGAGTTCTGGAAGAAGGGTAGGAGCCATCAATTCTTCTTTGGTTTGTTCGTACCACTGAGTGCCCTTTATAAATGTAAAAGTCCAGCCACAATTCACTAGGTAGTCAGTGGAAACAACAAAGAAACATCTCCCCACGATACCTCCCTCCATCCCCCACAGTTCATACAGAGACCTTTAAATGGCATAAAATCCTCTCTGGTACTCAAATCTATGTCTAAATTCCTCACAGTGTGTCACTTCCCCACCACTTCAAGCCTTGCTCCTCCCAGGCCAGCAGGACCGAAGGCTGCGCTCCAGTGCTGCTGGGTTTCTGCACGTTGCCTTCTCCACTGGGAAGGAGCTCCACTCAGTGGCCAGCCCTGGTCCAAACACTGTCCACTGTGACAGCCTCCTCAACCCCACAGCTAACAGCTAAGTGAGGATGCTTCTCCTCTGCTTCCCCTGCATTCCACACACATCTCCAATTATCACACTCTATTCTCATTGTATCCATGCCTGGCTCCCCAGGGGACAGAAGTTCTTTAAGGAATATGACAATGTCATCTCATTTTGTACTGCAGAGCCTAGCACGGTTTTCATTCACAGAAGGTACTTAATAATTTGCTGAATGAAAGAAGGACATACAACTTGTAATCTATTTGTGCATCTAAATAAAAACTCTCATCAAATACACAATTTTGGGTTTTAAAGTATTCAGCTAACAAATCTAAGAATGGGTCTAACTCAATTAGTTTTATAGAACACTACTGTCGGTCATGTAAAGTTAACAGGGACATTTTCAAACTTATTAAGCTCTAAGGACAAAAGATTTGCAGATAATCCCTAAAAAATGATACCCAGAGAATATAAATGAGCATGAATGGCCTAGCAGTATACACAACAACTTTGGAAGGTTCCATTTTTATGAAAGTTCAACTCACTACTTGTCACCTTTAGCTGGACAACACATTTGAAATATTATGACCTGCAAAGATGGATGAGAGGTAATGAAATTACAAGTAAATTATAGTGAGAGATACCTTGTAGGTAACTTCTAAGAGGGCATAGCAGGGTGTGTTTGTGTCCACATCCACGGGCACTAGAAGCCTAGGCTCTGCGGCCAACACATAGAGGTGCCGGAGAGCCTGGAGATGATACCTGTTCACAAAACAGATGGGTTGTGCAGGGGAACAAACGAGTGTGACAATATGAGCTCTGCAATCTGCTGTTGCCCATAAGCTGAGACAAGACAGAAGCTCAAGCAGTATCTTCACATAAACAGAAATCTTAAAGACAGATGAGCTTCTATTAAAAAGTAATGGAGAAATTATCTTTTAAAAATTCTATATAACTGATCTTTGACCCAATAATTCTTTACAGTGAAGAGGTTTTAGAGGAAGGTAAAAAGTATAATAATATGAAAATATTCACTAACAAACTGATCACTAATAAAATCAATTACTCTCAAATATCCCTTTCTACTTAACACAGGCTCTCTTTTTATCTTCTAAGAGATTTATTTCTATTTCTTTTTTTTTCTTTTTCCTTAAGGATTGATAGGGAAGAAGAGGGAAGACAGGATGTTAATTCTTCTCAGACAGCAAAGTTCTTCTACATACACACGCTTGCACGTGCACGCACACCCAAGTACACACATACACACACACACACACACACACACACACACACACACACACACGTCCTTGAAATATCAAACATCTATGTGGGTATAGCAGTATTTTTCTTTTGGGTTCTCAAAAAGTTTTTAAACTAAAATTTCTATTTTAGAATGTAAAAACAAAAAAGTTTTTATATTTTAAGATCTCATAAAAAGAGGATAGGCTGGGCACGATGGCTCACACCTGTAATCCCAGCACTTTGGGAGGCTGAGGCAGGTGGATCACCTGAGGTCAGGAGTTCAAGATGAGGCTGTCCAACAAGATAAAACCCTGTCTCTACTAAAAATACAAAAATTAGCGAGGCCTGGTGGCACATGCCTGTAATCCCAGCTACTCGGGAGGCTGAGGGGGGGGAGAATCACTTGAACCCAGGAGGCAGAGTTTGCAGTGAGCCGAGATCATGTAGCCTCAGCGACAGAGCAAGACTCCATCTCAAAACAAGAAAAAAAAAAGAAATAAAATAAGACTTCAATTTTAAAAAGCTTTACAGACAACAACTTCCTTCTTACTCAAATGCATTTACTTCTATAAATCTATTAAAAATAAAATCAATAAAGATCAGAAAAAACTGACACTAATAAATTACAGATTCTTGTCACCAAATGGCTTTGTTTACAATAGCTAAGCCAAACATCTATGACCAATATGTGAGTATGGCTCTCCACTCTACCCTAGTCAATAACTGGCTTTAACAACTCAAAAAATCTTTCCTAAATGACAGGCATGAGGGCCACATGCCAGAGGTGTATTAATTTAACAATATTCTTATGCTGCACCTACCATCAGAGTGTGGATTTCAGATTAGGCTACTTTTGTAAAACAGCTATCTTTCTTCTATCCTTGGTTATACATTATAGTGTAGTTTAAAATGATGGCTTAGGTTACTGTGATAAGTGCTCCTGACCCTTCTCCCCTAAATAATAAAGGACTCTTGACCTATCTTTGGGCAGACAATAGGGGATGCCTTCCGTTAAGCACAGTGCTCAGGTGTCTTATAAGGGGCTATTTTCTTCCCTTCCCCCATATGCAAGAGATCTGCTATATCTCAAACTGTATCTAGGGAAACTGAGGTGTTGGTGGTTCCTGTACCCTAAAATGCAGAGCTTTTAACTGCTTCTACATGGTTTGAAGTTCTACTCCTCACTGCCACTTCTAAACTGTCTCTGATTTTTTGCTGTATTTTGCTTTTCTTGTCCCTTCTATGTCATTTATACAAAATGTCTTGGCATTTATGTGAAAGAGGAAAAAAGGAACTCATACAGACACTGCCGCTAAATTAGACAAATTTTTCTCTTCGAATTAAATAATTATAGCACAAAAAAAGTATCCTGAACTTCCCTTGGCAACTATCCTTTACCTGATGATTTTTTGTCTAAAGTCAACTTTATCTGATCTCCTTCTGGGTTTAGAGCAGTTCTATAGATCTGAGAACGACGGAAAACTGGTCAGTCATCAGGTGTCCAAAGTTCTCCTCTGGTCTAATACCTTGTGAGAGAATCTTCTTAAAAGATTTAGCCAGGAATATAACTAAGTTCAAGAACAGAACAATGCTAATTTGGAAATAACTCCATGAAACCAAAACACAACCAAATGATCCCGAGAACTTAAGAAGTAGTACCTTGAAGACAGAATCACTAGACTCACCGGTTGTCAGTGCTGTGAGCTGGGAAGTGTGGGTAAAGGGCACAGAGAAGAGCAGCAATGGAAGAATTTGATGTGCTCAAAGAGTACCTGCAAAGTAAGTTTGGTGGGGACAGATATTATTAGTTGTATTGCACATACTTTCAAGGCATTCTCGAGAACCAGGAAACTGGGGTATAGTAAGGCATACTGATAAGATGCCCTCAAAATACAAGAATGTCAATGGTGTGAACATTCCACTTTTCATTTGGTCATTAGGCCATTTCAAGATCATCACTACTTAAAGCCAAAGTAATATCCCATAAATGTTAAATTTCAACCCTTAAAGCAAGGTTTTACCTAAAATAGCACAGTAGTGAAGACCACGAATGCAGTCCTAGAAATTACCAATATTGAAGAGTCATGTATGAAGTATGCTACCTTCTTATCCAATTTTATTAATATATATGCCTATTTATACAATTATAAATCTGACATTTAAAAATACAGGATGTTTTAGTTGGTATGTAAACAGTTTTTTCTGTTTCTGTAAAGCATGAGGATTCCTTTAGAATGACTGACAAAATGAAAAGGCAAAAGTTATCATTAAAAAGTTACAATGAATGTATAAAAACTATTCCGCTAAATATAAATTCTTTTCTTACCAATATGATAAACTTTTAAGATAAAGTTTTATAGACTTTTAAAATATTCTCTTAGTAAAGGATCTATTGAAATTTTCCTTAAATTAATTTATTGTTACTCAAATTTAGTACAGCAAACAGGCAAATTAAAGTTCCAGAGTTTTTTAAAAACTATTCTGAAATAAAGATGGCATAGGACATCATATAAAACCACTTCTAGAACTACTGAATATAAATACTTTATTACACACAAATATGCACACATATATACCCAAATCTCTTTCCCTGGTTTTTAAAATAATTGGAGTATTAAGTAAGAACTTCGAATTCATTATATATGCTCATATATTTAATGAATTATAAAGAAGAGATTTCAAAAATTATGCAAGGAAATAACATCTATTTTGGCATGTGCATGTAATAAGCCATTTTCTCTGTACCGTTTTGATAAACCAAAATTCAAAGATAAATATTAAGATATTAATGTTAGAAATTTTGGGTAGAAACATAATGGTGTAGTTATGCTAAATTTAAATGTTGTTACAGAGTATACATGACCATTTAAAAAACCAAAAATCACTAGAAGAGCGGTAGCAGAATGGTTGAAAAATCTATTTGATATGAAAGAATAAAAAGGAGAGTCATACAGTTTGGAACAATGAAAGATGGGATTGAGTAAGGCATGTAGAGGCTCATTGTGAAAGGAAAAAAATTTCAAAACTCATAAAATAGACTAAAATAAAAAGAATTTCTGTAGTACTATTTCTTTAACGATTATTAATTCTAAACAACTACAGAAAGACAATTCCACAAAACATGTTGAGAGGAAACGCACGCCTTTCTGATCATCTTTACTTTTTGTACTTCTGGAAAGGTGAGTTCCAATGGTGAGCTCAGTCTTAAAAGAAGAGGGGGGAAATAAGCCTATGTGACTCGCAGACACTGTAGCTGTTGCTGCTGACCAAGGACACATATGCTAGAGCTAAATGAACGCAGCAGTATACCATATTCACAGAATACAAGACAATACTGTAACAGATTCTAATCTTCCCTAACACAGACACATACAATCAAGGCAATTCTGATCAATATTTTATCAGGTTATTTAGTATGGAAAATGACAGATTCCAATATTTATATGAACATGCAAAGAGCCAAGAAAAAAAAACCACACTTTTGAAGAAGAAAACCCAGGTTGAAGGATTTACTCAACTGGACACCAGATTCATAAGACAATGTAGTATTGGTGCAAGTACAGAAAAATAGACCAGCAGACCCTAATAGCCCAGAAATAAACACAGGTGTATAGACATTTAACTTATATAATAGAGGTGGTACTGCAGAGCAGTGGAGAAGGATAAACTTTTCAAAAGCAGTGGGGAAAAAAATAGAGAAAAATCAGTGCCAGGTAGATTTTAGATCCAAATATGAATGGAAAAGCTAAGAATTTCTAGAAGATAAAATATGAGAGCATCTCCTTTCTCTGGGTAAGAAAATATTTCATAAGCAGAACAAAAAAGTAAAAACCATAATAAGAAAACATTAATAATTATGTCATCAAAAGACACCAGGGAGAGAGTGAACAGGCAAACAAGCCCTGGGGTGGCAAAGATAACTGCAACATATAAAACTGACCAAGGGCTTAGGACATAGTTTAAAGAATCCATACACATCAATACAAAGCTAAACCAATGTGGAGCAGTCAACATCATCAAAACAGAAAGTAGAATGGTGGCTGCCAGAGGCTAGTATGGGCACAAATGGGGAGTTGTTTAATAGGTATAGTGTGCCAGTTGTACGAGATGAAAAAGTTCTGGAGATTGGTTGCACGACAATGTGAATATACTTCACACTACTTAACTGCATACTTAAAACTGGTTAAGATGATAAATCTTACGTTATGTGTATTTTACAACAAAAATTTTAAAATAGATAAATATAAAAACTGGGTAGCAAGAGACTTGGACATCACAAAAAAAGTTTTGCCGTTGACTATTAAAAGTATAAAATGGTACTCAAGAACATTATTCAGAAAAATAGAAATTAAAACCACAATGAGATACTGTTATATACCTACTAGTTAGCTAAAACTAAACAGACTATAACAATAACAAGGGCTGACAAGGATATGGAACAACTGGAACTTCACATCCTGTCCATGAGTATGTACAACTGCACTGCAGCACTGATGGCATTATTCACTGAAGGCGAATTCACAGGTACAACCTATGATTTCACACACAGATCTATATACATCAAATCAAAGACACGTACAACTTTCCCTAACAGCATTGTTCCTAACAGCCCCAAACTAGAAGCAAGAAGCATATCCATCAATGGGGGAGATCAATAAAATGTGGTACAGTTATATAATGAAATGTAATACAACACTGAAACTTGAATAATCCATTGCTACATACAACAGGCATCTTACAAACAAAATATTGAACAAAAGTAAAGTGCAAAAGGCTACATTGTGTATAATTCAATTTAAATATCAAAAACAGGCAAAACCAACCTAAGGTATTATGAGACTAGATAGTAGCTATCTTTGGGGAGAGAACGATAATAGTGATTGAGAGGGGCGCATGGCAGAAGCAGAGACGGGTGTTGCGAGTTGCGAGTGCTATATGGAATCTTGATCTACCTGATAACAAAGAGATTTTTCTATAGTAGATAGCTCTTTGACCAGTACCTATGATTTGTACACCTTCTGTATATATGTTTTTATTCATTACAGATCATCTAAAGCCAGTGCAGTCTTATAAAGGATATAGCGAGGAATGGCAGATGTTGGAAAAAGAGCAGTAAAGCTGAAAACTAAGAAAATGTCACAGGATCTGGTAAATATTTTGTTTGTGACCTTTTTGAGAAAGTAGTTTAGTGGAATGGTAAAATTTTTAACCAGTTGGGCGCAGCAGTGATGCACTGAAGCACTGAGCACAGACTATTCTGAGAAATACAGTGATGCTCGGTATCAGAGAGGATGCTAATTCTACTGAGTACACCATAAGTTGACAGTTGAACGATGAAGAAGCCCATCAAGTGGAATAATGCTGCTAGATGAGCTAAGAGCTGTTAAGAATTTTATTTTTTCATCTATCTTCAAGATCAAAGTAAGTCACCCTTATAGATCTCACCAATGAGATCTTTTCATTGGAAAAAATACATATTCATTTACCTTCCTCCTCCCAAAAATAGAAGTCCAAGAGCCATGTGGTGGGCTAAGTGAAAGCCATAGTTCATTTCACCACCCGTTTTCATGTGTAAGAAGCGACAAAGCTGCAAAACCTTTAGGTTTCCCGAGCCAGCCATGACCATGGCGAGAGACAGCAGCACCACGCTCAGACAAGTTTCCAGGTTGTAAGGACCTGTCTATAAGGTAAAGAGATACGTCACTGTAACAGTTGTGTTACATTTCTTTATTATCAGAATTAACTTAGCCATCATTAGAAGACTACAAAAGTTTGTAACTTCAAAAAAACTCTGTAAATACAAATATTTTCCCTGATTATGAAATATAAGTTGAATGGAGATAATTTCAAATATTGAATATCGAGAAGACATAACAATCACTTGGAATGTCACACCCAAAGATAACTGGTGTTAACATTTTGGCTTTTTCTCTGCATTTTTCCTTTATCTACACATATTTTTTCCAAACAAAATTGAGATGTTACTCTACACAGCATTTTTTAAAATCTTTTAAATAATCTATTATAAGCAAGCTTCACTTACAAAAAAGTTGTGTTTTTTGCTTTGTTTGTTCGTTTGTTGAGACAGGGTCTCTCACTCTGTCACTCAGGCTGGAGTGCAGCAGCACAGTCTCGGCTGACTGCAGCCTCAGCCTCCTGGGTCAAAGGATCTACCCACCTCAGCCTCCCAAGTAGCTGGGACTACATGTGTGTGTCACCACACCCAGCTAATTTTTTATTTTTGTAGAGATGGGGTTTCCCTATGTTGCCCAGGCTGACCTCAACCTCCTGGGTTCAAATGATTCTCCCACTTCAGCCTCCCAAATTTGCTAGGATTATAGCATGAGCCACTGCACCCAGCCACAAAAAATTCTTATATAACATGATTTTGGTAGCTCCACTGTATAAGAATGTATAAATAAGCCATAATCAAATTTAATTAACTACTTTTAGACTTTTTTGACATTTCTAATTTTCCATATTATAAGTAGTGTTGCATAAATCTATGTAGTTTTTGCCAGGAAAGAAAATCTCTTAGTTTTGTCATCAGAGAAGCAATGCCTCAAAAGCAACTGAATCCTTAACTAAGTACTAATAGTTTTTAAAAAGGAAATTCCCAATATTTAGTACTGAGACAGAATTACATGAGGTATGACAATCCACGAATGTTATGGCCTTTCTTATTCTCTTGTCACAAGAACTAGATACCTGTGCATCCTTCTAGGGTAATCATATTCTCATCTAATTTAATATCCCAAAACAAAAATAAAAAGATGAGCTAATGGCTCTTCAAATCTCTCATTCTACATTCAGATAAACAGCAGGAATATCTGATAACACATAAGTAACTGGATTATCGGTAAATTTTTTTCAAGTTTAATTTTATTCCCAAGGAAAATAAAAAGACTTACAACAGAAGCATTAGGTGCAGACAAATAAGTCATAAAATCTTTTGCAAATTTATGCTAGAAAAACAAAAGAAAAAATTCAAAGTTAAAAGAAGCATCTTAAGGCTTTGTTAAAACAAAACAAAAAAGAACACAGTAAACTAAAATAGTTCTTACCAAACAGTTAAATGCTGATAAGTTTTCTGAGCCAGCAAATCGAAAACCCAGAGACAAACAGGCTCCTGCAATTATGTAGACATGTGCTTGCCTGAAAACAAGTGACAAGAAATTTAATAGTCATTATTTTACTTTAAAATTAATTTGAGATAAGTAACAATAAATATTCCAGTTCTCTAAGCTAGTTTTTATCTTTCTGGGAATGATCAAGTGTGCCTCTTCTCAGTAAGCAGATTTCTATATATATTTTTTTTCAGCAGAAGCATAGGGTCACCATTACTCATAAAGTTTGCCCCTTACCTACAGTTTCATGTGCAGCAAAAACAACTTTTTAAAATTGTTGCCAATTTTTTAATGGAAAGGATAAAACGAAAATACATACAAGTTAAATCTCCAATATTGCTTTTTGAGGGCAAGAGCTCTATACTTCAGAGAGCTTTAACCAACTTCATGAACATCTGATAAATAATGGTTAGAAACGTGTGGGCTTCAGAATTACTTAAAGGTGATAGTTCTCCTACATACTATGTTTCAATTTATTTATCTGATAGTTGCTAGAATAGCTAATTTGCATTATACATCACTTACGACAAGGTTTCCAAATTCAAATCCTCTGAGCAAGGCAATTCGATTTCACTGAGAGAGATACTATTTTCTCTTATAATCTGTCAATATAGAAAGCAAGAATACTTGGATATCAAAATTCAAGTTATAAATATTTAATAATCTGAAGAATAATACACTGCTTATCATGGGCCATATTTATATAAAGTAAGCTTTACCAAACCATTTCACTCAAAAGCCTATATTTTAATCACATTGAATGTAATCAAATTTCAAATTGAAGATGGGCTAAGTAAAAATAACAATTAAATAGGGCTGAACAAACATAAACAGGAAGACGTAAGTATATTCTGAATCAGTAACAGGGTCATAATATTGCACACCAGTCAAATGAAATATAAAGATGATGGCTTTAAAACTGGGGCACAGGTGAGGGGAAGAAATGGGAAAAGAGAAATAGGAAAGAACTCTAATCAGATGTATTCTTCTTTGCAGGGTGTTTCCAGCATTAATCCAACATACCCACCAGAGGTGAGGTTATTCACTAGGCTAATTGCCCAAGCTAAGCTAAACTGTCAATATGTTTATCGGCTATGTTACAATACTGTTTAGAAAAGACATCCTTTTACTTTTAGTATAGGTAACAAACAATTTATCAAAAAACATGCACAGAATATCTAGCTGTAACAACCAAGAACAGATTTGACCCTTTCCTTCTAAAAGAAAAAAAGCCAAAAAAGATAAAGTTATATATTTGCTAAATATATGAATACATTTAAGATTTATTCTTTTAATCTTCTGAGAAGAACATTTCAGGATGTTTTCTTCAATACAACAATAAATATTGGCTGGGCGCAGTGGCTCATGCCTGAAATCCCAGCACTTTGGGAGGCCAAGGCAGGCCGATCACTTGAAGTCAGGAGTTCGAGACCAGCCTGGCCTACATGGTGAAACCCTGTTTCTACTGAAAACACAAAAAATTAGTTGGGCCTCTAATCCCAGTAATTGGGAGGCTGAAGCATGAGAAACACTTGAACCCAGGAAGTGGAGGTTGCAGTGAGCCAAGATTGTGCCACTGCACTCCAGCCTGGGTAACAGAACAAGACCCTGTCTCAGCCTCAAAAATATAAAATAAATATTCAGAAAGTACTTATAATACAGTCTTCTTATATACTGAATATTACCAAATCAAAGACTTAAAATATCTTTTTTTTTTTTCCTTGAGATAGGGTCTCCCTCTGTCACCCCAGTTGGAGTGCAATGGTGCGATCACAGCTCACTACAGCCCTACTTTCCGGACTCAAGCAGTCCTCCCATCTCAGCTTCCCAAGTACCTAGGACTACAGATGCATGCCACCATTTTTGTATTTTTTTGTAGTGATGGGATCTCGCTGTATTGCCCAGGCTGGTCTTGAACTCCTGGGTTCAAGTAATCCACCTGCCTTGGCCTCCCAAAGTGCTAGAATTACAGGCATGAGTCACCATACTCTTTCTGTAAAGCTTTTTATGAAAGAAAAGGTGCTATGAAGATGCTAGTTGTTATTTTACATATGCCCTAAGTTCAAACAGACAAGCAGTTTACAAAATGACCTTTTTTTAAAAAAATTAAAAATCCTCCTTTTAACACTAGGTTGCTCACTACAAGGAACCCTCTCCAGAATCAATGTAGCTCCAGATGAGAACTTGGAGAGAAGTAGAGGCTGATAGGAAATATCAATGAGGAGAACTGTGAAATTGTTATCTTTCCCATTTGTAGTGTCCCTGATGTAATAAAGATCAAATGTAACATTTTATAAAGTCTGAAGTTAAAAAAAAAAGATTATACTAAAAGTCCAAAAATCATACTTATTGTCTTTAGCTGCTTTTGTAACAAAATAAGACAATAAGTAAACAAATGGGCACGGCCATATTCCAATAAAATTTTCTTTGTAAAAATCAGGTGGGCTTTAATTAACAAACTCCTGACCTCAAGGCACTGGCATGAAAACAAAAGCAAGCAGATCTAGAGGAGAGAGTTGATACATAGAAGACAGGAACACCACTACATTTTGCTTTCCATGGTTTCTGCTCTGAAAGCGGGTCTGGGCCAAGAAAGACGGCAAAAACTACAATTAAAAGCATACAATCTTCTTGGCCTTAACAACCAGGATACAAGGAAACACCACACCCATTGGGAGGTGAGGATAGAATACTACAAAGGAGAGAGCTACAGGGACAGGGCCCCAAGTTCTGAATATAAATTCTGTGCAAATGTCTGCCTGACCCACGAACCATGCGTGCACAGGGCAGACTCCAACAGTGCACAGGATAAAGACGTGCACCAGGATTAGAGCTAACAAACAAGAAATACTGACAATTTGATTACAAGTAAATTAACTGGTTGCTTTAAGACAAAACGTATATATCTGTATGTACTGTGCCTGAACTACAAACAATGTGGTGTAGGCTAACACACATTCTCCTGAGAATCTAGAACTCTGGTACATGCAAGGCAGAGGGTAACTTGTCTACATGTCAGCTCCCAATTAAGTACTTGGGCGCTGAGTCTCTGATGAGCTTCCCTGGTAGACAACCTCAACCTGTACTTCATATCATTTACAAAATTACCTTGAAATGAATTATGTAACTGTAAAACTAAAACTTTGGAGACTTTTAGAGAAAAGTAGAAGAGATTATCTTCATGACAGGGTTAGACAAATGTTTTTTTCCATAGGAATAAAGAATAACCATAAAAGAAAAAACTGACAAATTAGACATTATTTAACACTGTAAAAATCTTCTGCTCATCAAAATTATTACTAAGAAAATGAATAGCAAGCCACAGGCTGGGAGGGATATTTGCAAAAGAAATCTGACAAAGAACAGGTTTCTAGAATGCATAAAAAACTCCAGCAATGCAGTTAATAAAAACATAATACACATTTTTTTAGAAATAAGCAAAAAACATGAACAGATACTTCACAAAAAAGATAGATGGGGCCAAGTGTGGCGGCTCAAGCCTGTAATCCCAGCACTTTAGGAGGCTGAGCTAGGCAGATCAAAAAGTCAAAAGATCGAGGCCATCCTGGCCAACATGGTGAAACCCTGTCTCTGCTAAAAATACAAAACTTAGCTGGGCATGGTGGCACACGCCTGCAGTCTCAGCTACTTGGGAGGCTGAGGGAGGAGAATTGCTTGAACCCAAGAGGTGGAGGTTGTAGTGAGCTGAGATTGCACCACTGCACTCCAGCCTGGCGACAGAGCGAGACTCCATCTCAAAAAAATTTTTTAAAAAGGCAGATGGAGGACCAATAAACCAATGAAAAAGTTCTCAATATCAACAGCCAGCAGAGAAATGCAAACTTAAACAACAATGAGATATCATTACATACTCATCAGCAGCACTAAAATTTAAAAAACTACCACCACTAAATATTGGTGAAATGTACAATAGCCAACATCCTCAAACACTGTTGGTCAATGTGTAAAATGGTGAGCTGCCTTTGGGAAAAGGTTTATTGGTTCTAATAAAGCTAGATATACCATCTACTCTGTGCCTCAGTAATTCCAACCCTACCTAATAGGACTGCAAATGGGATACATAAGTTGAGCATCCCTAATCCGAAAATCCAAAATCTAAAATGCTCCAAAATCTGAATCTTTTTGAGCATTAACATGATGCTCAAAGGAAATGCTCACTGGAGTATTTCGGACTCCGAGTTTCAAATTAGGGATACTCAATCATTAAGTATAATTTCAAGTATTCCAAAATCCAAAAATGCTTCTGGTCCCAAGCATTTCAGATAAGAAATAATATGTACCACCTAATAATAAAAAGGATGAACTATTAATAGGCCCAATATCTCAAAAATGCTGAAAGAAATCTTATACAAAAGGGTATATGCTGTATGTAACTTCATTAATATAAAGCTCTACATCAGAAAAGTAATATATTTGGGGAAAAAACAAAATGCATATTGGTTACCCTGGGGGTAGGGGTAAATGCACAAAGTGGGAAGGGGCACAAGGGACAAAGGCTGGTTTCCACAGGCCTATGTGTTAGTCAAATCTTATCCAGTAGGATACTTAAGATTTGTGCATCTCGCAATATATAAATTTTATCTTAAAAAGAAAAAATGTAAATATCAATTCTAGTTAATACGCATGGTATAGTTTTAGCATGGAGTGTATTACTGTTTGTAACTAACACTGAAATTCATCAAAAAATGTTGGATTAGACAGAGGAATAGATAAGTGGATAGATAAGTGATTAAACATGTTTATACAATAAAATATTATTGTAGAATCCATTGGTGATATGGATGTTCATATAAAGTTCTTTCAGCCTTTGAGATTTTTCTGAAAATACTGAAAGAAAAAAATCTACATAGTTCTCTCAAGGAGAAAAAGAAACTAAGACCACTAGACATGGATAGTCGACTAAGGGCAGTGGCTAGTTACAATATTTGATTTGAGTTCTTACCAAAAGAATCTGTTTATTCTTAACTAGTATACTTGGCTTATCAAATAAATATGATACAAAGTAATTAAAAGAAGTTATATTAAGAGATCTAAAATTGTCACAAAGTAAAACAGCGTCTTAGAAATGTGTACTTAATTATGATAAAAATATCAAAAACTCTTAGAGTATTTTAGCATACATATTTTTTTCTTTAACTCCCACATAACACAATGTTCATATTTAATTTTTAAAAACTACCATTTCTAGGGATCTGAGGCTAAAAAGAGAAGGCTGTGGTCTGTGCAGCACAGAATCTTAAAATGAAAGTTCTTATCAATATTGCCTTCATAAGAAAAAATATTTTATAGGATTTTGAAAAATCCCATAAGAAATCATAATTTTATGCTACTAAAGATATAATATTTATTATATGTACTTACTTGAGGAACATTGCTGTCAACCCACTTGGAATTTGGTAAAATATCATCCCACAAAATCAGGCATCGAGCAAGTGTCTTAAAAATGCAAGAGATAAAATTAATTAGAGCAAGTAAAGTTCACAGATTTTATAACAATAATAATAAACAGAACAATTTAAGAATCAGTTCCCAACTGATGACAATTTTGAAAAATAAGTATATACAAATGCAGGAAGGTTATGTACTGATAAATCTATTGTAAGTTGAAAATACCTTAAGGTGAAAATACATTTAGGCCAGGCTCGTGGCTCGTGCCTGTAATCCCAGCACTTTGGGAGATCAAGGTGGGCAGATAACTGAAGGCCAGGAGTTTGAGACCAGCTTGGCCAACACGGTGAAACCCCATCTCTACTAAAAATACAAAAATTGGCCGGACATGGTGGCACGCGCCTGTAGCCTCAGTTATTCAGGAGGCTGAGGCATAAGAATCTCTTGAACCAAGGAGGCAAAGGTTGCAGTGAGCCAAGATGGTGCCACCAACGCCAGCCTGAGTGACAGTGAGAGTCCATCTCATAAAAAGTAAAAAAGAAAATACAATACACCTCGCCTGCCAAATATCACAGCTTGGCCTTGACTACCTTAAACATGCTCCAAACACTCACATTAGCCTACAACTGGGTGAAATTCTCTGTCAGCATAGTAAACTATAGCGTATGGGTCATTTACCCTCATGACTGCATGGCTGACTGGGAGCTGCAGCTTGCTGCTGTTGTCCAACACCATGAGGGCATCATACCACATATCACTAGCCCAAGAAAAAATTAAAATTCAAAATTGGAAGTACAGTTTCTACTGAATAAGTGCCGCTTTCACACTAATGGTTAAGTTAAAAAATCTATGTTAAACCGTCCTAAGTTAGGGACTGTCTGCAGTATCAACCTAAACTACTCATTAAAATAAAGATTTAAATTTAAAAAAAAGAAAAACTAAAATTGAATTGAACATCATCAAAGTTTAGAGGGCTTCCGGGGGAACTGTTTAAAACATACTCTGGAAAAGAAAAAAAATCACAAAGGAAAGAATCATAGTTCTATCTACATCATAATTTAAAAGTTTCTATATGCTAAGTTTAAACACCAGAAAAAAAAAGAATTAGAGGGAAAATTTTAGACAATTACGTCAAACTGTTATTTTCTTTAGATTCAAGCTTAGCAGTATTATTACATCCCTGATAGTAATCCAAAAATGTAAAATAAAGCAGTAAAAAAGTCCTAATCACTTGTTGCTTTTTAGGAAGTTTTGAATAATAATGTGAGAAGGTAAAATGTCACTCCAAGTATTACAAATCAATGTGGATAACTTTCTTGGGATTCCCAAAGTTCTACCTGGGAAATTTCAAATGAACACTGCCAATTAGATATGCATGACAAATTCAAAATGATAGGCTCTCTTGTAAAGACATTTATGCTTGCAAGTTAATTTTTTTTTTTTTTTTTTAAGGAGACCAGCTTGTGTTGCCCAGGCTGGTCTCAAACTCCTGGGCTCAAGCAATCCTGCTGCCTCGGCCTTCTAAAGTGCTGGGATTACAGGTGTGAGCCACCATGCCAGACTTACAAGCTGAGAACCAAAAATAGACTCCTCATGTTAACAGAAATGAAAAATGACAAAGCATACCCTAAGCAAGAGAAATTCTGGCTTCACAAAGTCCAACAAATACATGGTGTCAGGAGCTCGGAGCCAATCTGCAATGGATCTGGTGGTGGAGGATAACAGTAAGGGACACTGCTTAAGTAGAGGGCAAGACAATCAAGAATCTCAAAATCTATTTCAAAACGTTTCTTCTCAGTCCGCCAATGCTATATATTTTTTTCACAACACACATTCTAACGTAATAGTTACTATATATGGGTATGTATGTCTGACTATAACATAAGCTCCGTGAGGGCAGATATTTTTAGTTTTGTTTAATGAAATATCCCCAGTGCCAAGTAAGCACTGACCTACACATACATCCAAATAATAAGCGATAATATCTATTTTAAACCACTTTGTTCTGCACACATTCACTTTTTCTAAAGGGAGAAATGCAGAACACTGAAAAACTCCTTGAATCTTAGAATTTTTTTTTTTAATTAATAGACTTAACACATAGCATAATGTCTCGTACTCAACTTACTCTTCTATGCAAAGTGTAGGCATAAATGCCAAAGGTCTACTTTCATGTGTAAGTACTAATATAGCAAGTTGGGAAAGTGGAACATTTGGTGATTACAAAAGCTCCTGAACTAGGCAGAAACCACTGTTTTACATGGTAAACAAAATCAGACTAACAATAAGTATTTTTGGCTTAACCAGTCCCAACAGCAAGATGCTAAATTAATGAAAACAAACGTGGGCATTGTTTGGGTGTTACTGACATCAACTACAAAACAGAAATGAACAGAAATTGAAAACTATATCGTCAAATACCATTAAAAGAGTCAAATATATTATTTCTAGGTAAAAATCTTTATAACTTCACATACTGTAAGTTTTCTTTCAAAAACTTACAGTTTGGACATATATGTCTGACTATAACATGCATATAAACATGTATGTCTGACTATAACATAAGCTCCATGAGGGAAGATATTTTCTTTCAAAAATTTACAGCATTTGAAAGAACGAAAATCAGCTTCATCTAGCACAAGGGAAATAAATACATGAGATAACTGAATTTTACAACAAGGGTCAGAAAGGATATCACACTGTCATGGTGGGAGGAAGGGTGGGTGGGTAGAAATACCTGTTATTGGTTTTTAAGTAGATCATAGCCAAAGCTAGAGTAGCACCTGGACAAGTCACATCCACATTTATGGTATCTCCCTCCTATTGAAAGAAGAGTTTATGCATGTAAGAGTTCTGAATTATTATAAAATTCCTCTGAATAACAGCTATGCTTAAAATTAACATATTTACCAATGTTAGCATGAACACTAGCATTTTGCAATTTACTTCCTAGCTTCCAGAATTTTGATCTGTTACTTTGATGTGTACTTACTTTGATTTGATAACTTGGAGATTTATGTTTCTCCCTATGCATCCCTGTTTGAAAGCGCCTATGTCCTCCAACCATGTACTGATAGAGCTGCTCAGGCACATTGAGATCAGACATACCTATCAAATTGCTGCCATGCTGGAAAAGAAAAAAACAGACAAGTGAAAAGAAATCTTATGGAGGAAGATTCATAACACATACTCATGACAAATATAAAAATGAACTAACTTCAAAGCAGGGTATTTCAAGTTTTGGGTTTTTTTAATTTCCAATTTAAAACAAACATTAATCATGAGATGATACTCAAACTATTAATAATTCTCATAAAAGTTTTAATAAAGTATGTTCAATTTTAAGTACTTTCTTAAAAATACCTAAGAGCTTCAGCGTTACATTTCACAATAAAGGAAAGTATTAGTTATATAATTGAAACCTGAACTGTAAATACCTGAATACTTTCATTACTGTACTTAAGAACTTTTCCAACAAAAATAACTGTGATAATAAATAGTAATTTATTGAATGCTCTATGCCAGGCACTGTCTGTGTATTTAACATGAACGAAGAGCCATATCAAATAGCTACTAGTGAAAACACTATTTATAAATCAGGAAAGTGAGGCACAGAGGGATTAAGCCCAAGGTTATATAGGTATTATAGTAAGTTGCAGGGCTATATATAAAACATGGCCATCTGGCTCAACAATCCATAAGCTGATTAAACAACAGACACTAATGTAGTTAAATGACTTGACTCATGAGTTAGGACCAGATTCAAGTTGCAATTCCCTGTATGATTATTTTCCATTGTACCACCAGCCTCTTTAGCTCATATGTCAATGTGAATTCAAGGCCCCAGTGGAAGGTCAACCACAAGGTGGATTTCCAGAACACACATGAGAAAAAACTCCTTCCATTATAATTCTCTTTATATCATTTAGCTTGGCCATAACAACATATTGGTGGGCTTTTTTTAAGGGGGAACCGCATGTCAAGTGAAAGAATCATTTAATGAAATGTTTTTGGTAATTCTGTACACATCTCTTAGATGGAGTTAAAGATGGATCAGCCTGATACTGCATTTTGTCACAAGGCTGAGGCTACAGGGGCAACATTCTGCGATAGAGAGTGAACATCACTATGACAAAAGAGGGTTAGGATTTGTTTCCAGCAGTTAATATAGACTCTTAAGTCTCCCTATCATATATGTTTTCACTAGTTTCTGTTTTCAATTGTAGTGGGTGGTCACTTATTCATGATATGTCTTGAACTCTTTAAAAAAAAAAAATTCCCCTTAGTTTGTTCATGAACACTGTAAGCTGGAGGAAAGAAATCTTAAAGCCCTACTCTTCACTACAGTTTATCTCCATTTGCAAATCTGGTACTTTGAAAAATATCCAAAAAGACATAGGGACAGCATTCAGGCTTAGGCGTCAAGGTTATTTGTCTCAACACTATGGATATGTCTATTACTACATAGTGGGGGAAGGCACAGACTATGCTTACCCCCAAGCAGACCATGCCCAGGGCCAAGCCAGCAGCTAAGGAGTATGACTCTCTGTCAGTGCAGTATTCCATTTCAGGACCAGGAGGCCGTCCTGTAAAAAGAAAAGCAACACAGTTCAAACTAGCCTCTCAAAATCTCAACTCGCAAAAATCTTAGAGTTAACCTTCTAGCAAGTTGCACTGGAGATACGAATAGAATATAACTCCATTCAGAAAGTTATGACACTATAATAAATGGTGTCCACAACTTTACGTTCACCTACCAAAACAAAAAAAGGCCCCAAAATAGATCTTTTTAATTTGCCAATTTAAGTCTTCATAAGCAATGACATTCAAATACTGTGAAACTTTCAGTCTTACCAAAAAAATTACTTAGTAGAAAAAAAATTTTAAAGGGAAGAGTATTCAAAAAAGTTTTATTTAAAAAAAAAAATTTCAGCTGGGTGTGGTACCTCATGCCTATAATCTCAGCACCTTGAGAGGCCGAGGCAGGTGGATCACTTGAGGCCAGGAGTTCAAGACCAGCCTGGCCAATATGGTGAAACCCTGTGTCTACTAAAAATACAAAAATTAGCCGGGCATGGTGGCAGGTGCCTGTAATCCCAGCTACTCAGAAGGCTGAGGCAGGAGAATTGCTTGAACCTGGGAGGCAGAGGTTGCAGTGAGCCGAGATCAGGTCACTGCACTCCAACCTGGGCAACAGAGCAAGACTCCATCTCAACAACAACAACAACAAAAATTTCTTGCATTTTGCTTTCATTATTTTCAAATCCTCTCATCATATGTGGTGAAATATGTTCAAATGATGATAGTGAATAAGGATGTCACTTACTTACGTTCTTAAGTTGTTAAATATTATGCTTAGACACTTATTTCGAGTCTATATATTAATGAGCCCTACTATGGTAGAATTTTTGTGTACTGATCCTAGAAGTTTGACTGGATGCAAAATTCATACTTCTAAAAAGCACCCTATAACTCTAATGCTACCCTGTATAAAACAAAATGAACTACATATTAAAATCCTCTCTGAGAAAATGTTCACACTCCTGAAATTTTATCCCTATAGGAAAAAAATGCAATTAAAAAAAAGAAAAAAGAGCTGCCATGGTGGTTCATGCCTGTAATCCCAGCACTTTGGGAGGCTGAAGTGGGCAGATTACTTGAGATCAGGAGTTCAAGACCAGCCTGGCCAACATGGAGAAATCCTGTCTCTACTAAAACTACAAAAATTAGCCAGGCATAGTGGCAGACAGCTGTAATCCCAACTACTTGGAAGGCTGAGGCAGAAGAATAGCTTGAATTCAGGAGGCGGAGGCTGCAGTGAGCTAAGATTGCGCCACTGCACTCCAGCCTGGGCAACAGAGCAAGACATCATCTCAAAATAAATAAATAAATAACGAAAATTTTAAGAAAGAAAAAAATCACGCAAAGGTAATCAGTGTAATGTTTATACATAACAGCAAGAGATTATTAGAAACAATCTAAAAAGTTCTAAAAGTAAAAAAAAAAAAAAAAAATTAGGCATTTTATAGACCATCAACTCAATGATATTACATAATATAAAATTTATTTTAAAAATAATTTATAACAATGATCTATAGAAACAGAATTTTAATGTACATTATAATAATTATATAAAAGGCATATACATATGAATTTAAAATGAAGTCTTCTATATACAGTATGAAAGAGGTATGCCACAGCTGTGCAACTGTGCAATGACATCATTAGACATAATCATGATACAGCCAAAGAATGGTAAATTACTTTGCAGATGAACCTGCTTTAACAACCAGTGTTGAATATTTTCTGAGTAAGTGTTTTTCAGATCTTATAACTTATGCTACTATGTATTTTGACAGGAGAAACTTTTCAACTTTGTGAATAATTTCATTTATCATTACAGTAGACTAAATTATGGGCCCCAGTCTTCATTGGTTCTCTCTAGGGTTCTGTCAACACCATGAGAGAAACACACCCTCCAGCCTGGGTCCCAGAATAAGGCAGGTGAGGCAGAACAGCAGCAGAGCAGCCGGCCTACACATCTACAGCTTAAAGCAGAGCTGCCTGGGCCAATGTTATGTCTGTTTGCATGCAGCATCACTGTGGCAACAGTTATCTGATACAATTATACTAAAGAATAATACATTTTTAACAATATATTCAGAAATACATATAGAAAGATCTTGAATAAGACATGTAAGTATGTAACTAAATTGTTGAGCATACTAATAATGCCAATAGCATTTCCATTTGGCAGAAAAAGATGACAACACATAATACAGACTTCCATAAAGTTTGGACCCAATAAAAACCAGAGAAAATGTTCACCGAAGTGTGTGCACCTTACCATTTCCAGGTTCAATCAGCAACATACCCACCAGCATGTAAAGGAGGAAGGCAGGAGTCAATTACTTAACTTCTATTGGAAATGCTATTATCCAACAGAGTAAACACTGTGATACTAGGAACCAAAACAATCTATTCTGAGTTTTAAGTGCAGGCCACTGCTGGACACTGCTGGTAAAGACAGCAGGATAAACAGCATACTCATATACTCATATGTGATTAAAACCACAGGTACCTCATTAAATGTGACCACTGGAATTTAGGAATGAGCTAGCAAATAAACATGGAGCCTAATACCCTGCAGCTTACATTAGCCTTGGATAACATTACTTAGAGGTTTTTCCTTTTAATTAGTACCAGATCATTCTGTGCTCACAAAAGTTACTCGTCTTTCCCTTAATTCTTATCATTTTACTATCATTTTTACTTGGGTTCATGTGGAGTGGAAAGTGCATGCCTATGAAGATTCAGCATTATTTATCCCATACCTATCTCAGCCAACAGGACTTCAGCAGTATGTCTGTGAGCTGTCCCTTGATATACAAGGCCAATGCCAACCACTGCAGCCACTTGGACATTGTGAGGAACATCCAGCTCTGTGGATGTTGGGGGTAAGAGAGCAGGAATGTGAATGCTAAGAAGTCGCGTAATAGACATATCCATAGTGCCTAGTTTTGCAGCAGAAACACCAAGTAGCAGTCCAATGCTTGTCATTTCATGGCCCTAAGATAGAAACAAAACAAATGCACCATTTAAAATAAAATACTGCTTCCCACTTTCAGTAAGTACTTTTATGGTGACAGTCATGGTAAGAGGTACTGAGAATGTAGTGGTAAACTAAACAAACGTGGTCCTTGCTCTCACTGACTTAATGCCTTAATAGGAAAAAAAGGGTTAAATTAAAAAATACAAACATATATATTATTAAAAAGTAGTACAATAATAAAGTACAAAATATTATGAAAGAGTATTTTTAAATGGCTTAATTTACATTGGAAGGGACTAGAGGATTATTAGGGATGAAATCTCTAAAGATTATACAAAGAAATTTATATTAGGACCTGAAGGATGAAAATATATTAGCTAGGAAAAGAGGCAGAAAGGGGGACACTCAAGTTTAGAAGGTGAGGAAGACCGTTTCAGGTGATAAAACAGCAAGTAAATAAATGGCTCGGAGGTGATTCAGAAATAAACTCTCACATTAACATCAACTGACCACAAGGGTGCCAAGACAATTCAATAGGTAAAGGACAGTCTTCAAAAAAACAGTGCTGGGACAAGTGGAAAGACACATGCAAAAGAATGAGGCTGGACTCAACACAATATAACAAGTGTTGGCAAACACATGGAAAGACTGGAACTCTCATGTATCACTGATGGGGTTGTAAAATGGTGCAGTCGTTCTGGAAAAGAGTTTACAGTTCCTCAAAAAGTTAAACAGAGTTGCCCTATAACCTAGTAATTCCATTCCTAAGTATGTGCCCAAGAGTAATGAAAATATACATCCACATAAAAACATGTATACGAATGTTCATAGAAGTGTTATTCATAATAGCTAAAAAGTACAAATAATCCAAATATCTGCTAACTTATGAATAAATAAAATGTACATTCATAAAATAAAATATTTATTCAACAATAAAGAGGAATGAATTGCTGATAGATGGCACAACATGAATGAACCCTGAAATCATCAGACTAAGTGAAAGAAGCCCATCCTAAAAGACCACATTTTGTATGACTCCATTTATATAAAAGGTCCAGAAAAGGCAAACCCATAGAAATGGAAAGTAGATTAGTGGTTGGAAGGAGCTGAAGTGAAGGTGGGGAGTGGGGTAGAGGAAGGGGGAGTCACTGCTAGCGGGTACAAGGTTCCTTTACGAGATGATGAAATGTTCTAAAATTAACAGTGGTGATGGATGCACAACTCTGTGAATATACTAAAAAGCAATGTACTATACACTTTAAATGGTGAATTGTATAGTATGTGAATTTTATATATTTATATAAATGAAGATTCTTTTAAAAATAAGGCTGTGAAGTAAAAGAGTTTAGTTTTTAGGGAGCTAAAAAAGCCAATCTGTATGGTTGGAGTGTGGGGGAGCAAGAAGAAGAGTGGGGCTGGGTGCAAAGGCCCACGCCTGTAATCCCAGCACTCTGGGAGGCCGAGGTGGGCGGATCACCTGAGATCAGAAGTTCAAGACCAGCCTGAACAACATGGTGAGACCCCGTCTCCACTAAAAATACAAAAATTAGCCAGATGTGGGGGTGCACACCTGTAATCCCAGCTACTCGGGAGGCTGAGGCAGGAGAATTGCTTGAACTTGGGAGGCGGAGATTGCAGTGAGATAAGATTGCGCCACTGTACTCCAGCCTAGGTGACAGAGCGAGACTCCATCTCAAAAAAAAAAAGAAAAAGAACAGTGGTGCCAAGTAGGGCTGGAGAAGTGAATAGGATGACACCAGCTCCTGGAATGTATATTAAGAGCAATGGTCCATCCCCCTTTGCCCTATGATGTTGGGAATGTTCGCCTTGTTCTAAACCAGTTTCCCTTCACAGAATTTCAGCCATTGTGTGGGACCGGAATAAGGTCCTGGAGCAACGAAAGGTATCTGGCCAAAGGTACAACTTGGTGTTATCCAAAGGACCTTGGTGTTATCCGAAGCCCCCAACAGCCTACTCAAGTGTCAGACAAAGACTTCCAATCTTTCCTATCATATTTTCCCTACTGCTCTTCTGAGAAATGTTGCTTAGTTACGTGCCTCACTGACAAATTGCTTTTCAGGGCAGGATGCTGGGCTATGCCTGATGAGGCTAAATAAACTGCCAGTCAAATGAGAATTATAGACAAATAATATGCAGGGACCCCCTGGACTCATCTTAGTCTTGAGCTTATATAGAATTCAGACAGAGAAATCAAAGGCAGTCGACAAGAAGGGTCAAGGCTGAGCGCAGGTGAACACAACTACTCCTGCTGGCTTGATCCTCCCCTGGTCATGAATGGCAATCGTGCGCACAATCATGACCAAGGCAAGCCTGAGAGTCGCCCTGGACTGTAGGACAGGAGAGGGAAAGACTAAGGATGCCTTTTTCTCCCCTCTCTCTTTCTAGATGGGTAGGCTGCACTCCTCTTAAGTGCATCTTGAGACATTGGGATTCCTTTGATCCTCAGACTCCAGAAAAAAATGCCTGGTATTTATCAGTACCAAGGCTTGGCCCAGCTAGAAGTTGGAAGATGGGGGAGACCTAGCCAGCTGGGGGAAGTATTAATTATAATACTATCCTATAACTAGATCTCTTCTACTGCAGAGAAGGAACATGGGAGCCCAGGTCCCAGCTCCTCTTGGATCATCTTATTCCCTTTACCCAGGCCCCCTTTTAGACATTCACTCTGCTGGAAGAGCTCCATCAGGATGCTCTCCAGCATCACTTCTTCCTTTACAGGAAATGCCTAGTGAATATGGTCCTATCAATGCACAAGTCCCCTTTTCTTTACAAGATTTGAGGCAGATAAAGGAAATCTACGAAAATTTTGACGACCTTGATAGGTATACTGAAGCCTTTCAGTACTTAACCTCCTTGTAAAATTTTGTTTTTTCTCACCTAGAGGTCATCAAACTCCAAATGGTCATGCAAATGGAACCTCGATTGATGGCTCCCTTTTATCAGGAACCCTTATATAGGCCTCTAAGAGAGACCTGACTGCTGTTTCCCAAAACAACAACCCCTGTCAGCATGAAGCAGTTAGAAGAGTCATCACACTGATCCTAATGGCAGTTAGATGGACCTTTTTAGAGCTGGGATTGATAGCAATAGGAGGCAGGTACATTCTCAAGTGAAACTCAACTTTTGAGCCAAGGACAGTCGAAAGCCTGAAAACCGAGCTACAAGTTCTGGATAAATCCACGGACTGAATTGACAGCTCCCATTCCTGTTTGGCACACTCTCTCCTAATTGGTCCTTATCCTTCACCTATTTACATATACCTACCCTTCCCCAGTCTCTAAATGGTGCTTTTTCAAGCATACTCACAAACTAATCAGCATGCACTTTCCCATTCCAAGCCCATAAAAACCCCTAGACTCAGCCTCGTGGCTGGCGACCCACCTTCAGGTCCCCTCTCACTGTTGAGAGCTCTTCTGTCACTCATTAAATTCTACTCTGCCTTACTCAAAAAAAACAAACAAACAAACAAAAAGAGCAATGGGAGATCATTAATTAAATCGCTTTGACCAGGGAAGTGACATATTCTGATTTACACTTTAGAAAGATTATTCCATGTACTGTGAGACAAATGGACTTAGAAGTACAAGAATGAAGAAAGAAGAGCAAATAAAGCAATCAAGAGCTACTACAATAGGCAGGTGAGGCAGAAAGCCAGGCAGTGGGAGCACAGGTTCTCACCTTGGTCAAGTAGTCATGGATATTGAGAGTCGCCAGCTTGGTAAGGTGCCCATTCAGACCCAGAGCCATGAGAAAGCCAGCATACTCATTGGCTAACTCAGCATGCTTGGGCTTATTGTAAACAATCCAAGCTGAGTCGATCTGGGAGGCAGGCGCTATCTTCAGGCCAGCAGCCACGCCATTATGGAAGCTGGCCCAGCTTGTCATGTTGGGAGGCACGTCGATGTTTCCACTATTAAGGTCTACTGTTGTGTTCCGAGGAGGGGCACGGCCCTATCCAGCCAAACGAAATTTAACATTGAGAGAATGAAAATTCACAAAACCAAGATTGCTAAATTTAGATCTTTGACAACAAGATTACGTACATTTTCTACATTCAAAACCATTAACCCCAAAATGCCTGGAATGTTAGGTCTCTATAATCGCTTAAAACTTTTATACATGTGAGTCAAACTTAGTGCAAACTGGAAAAACCTTCTCATTGTCTAAACAGTTCATTGTCCTTTTTGTTAAATGTATGGGGCTATATAATAAGATAACTGATACCAATTTAATGTTATATAGATATGATTAGGATAATCACTGCTTTGAAATCTTTCAAACAGTAGGGAGCTTAATTAGAAACCAAAATGAAGACTAACATCACCGTTAAACTATAAAAGTTATAAATCCCAACATCTGACTTATGACGTTGGTGTTAATTTCAAATGTTCTATCCTATATTTTTCCCTGGACACTAAGGAAAAATGGCACCTCAAGAAGAAACAAAAGCCAGTCCTGGTGGTGTGTGCCTATAGTCCCAGCTACTTGGGAGGCTGAGGCATGAGAATCATTTGAACCTGGGAGGCGGAGGTTGCAGTAAGCCAAGATCGTGCCACTGCACTCCAACCTGGACAACAAACAGAGACTCTTTCTCAAAAAGAGAAAAAAAAGAATTATATGCTATTGTTAAAAATGCTTAGAGGTAGCTTTGTAAAAAGCACCCTTTTATAGACTTGAGTTATCCAGTGAACTTCAAAAGAGCATTCACTAAATTTAATTTTATGGTTCATTTATTTAAGAGCAAGGTAAATTGTATGTTCATAATGCTATATGTTCTCTATGAATTTTTTCTTGATTCTTTTCTTTTCGATCTACATTGTATACAGCAAATATTGAATATTTTTATATACATTCTGAATATTATCTTGTCATGGATAAAATAATTAAAATAAATATTTTAATTACTGTATAAAGTTATCCAGTTCACTGGAGCTTTGAAAATATAATTTTAAAAGTATTCTAAGATGTTATGTAAAATAAATTTTAAATAAACAGTGTCTTATTTGTAGCATGTATACATATGCACACAAAGCACAAAGTAAGACTTGTCTTTACTACATGCTTTTTGTACCTAAAAGCTAACTCAATTGCCAGTGTTAGCACCACAATGAGTAATAAGTTCGTAAGTTACACTTGCACTTTCTCAAAGAAGGAAGGCATATCAATATGAAAAAACTGAGTAACTTTTCTAAAACATTCATTCATCGTATGCTTAAGACATAATGTTTATACATGAGAGAAAATAAAATGCAAAGGGTAAGGCAGATTTTGTTCAATGAGAACAACATGCAAAAGTACAACAGGCCACATCAGTGCGGGTTAAGAAACCATTTAAGAAAATATTTTTTCCTAAATTAACAGGATAACCTTTCCTTTTGGCCTACCAGAATGACTAAAAGACTCAAATATTGGATTAATGTCATAAGCACATTTTAAATCATGAAAATTCAATTCAATGTATTCAGAAAATAAGATGCATGTATATATTTTTTAAACACACCCAGGTATCATTTGAGTACTAAATCACCCAGATTGAATACATTTTAACATCTGCCAATTTTGCGTGAGATTTTCTTTTTAACCCACACTTATAATATGAAATCTTTTATATAAACAGTTGGAAAGACTACTAAAATGAACATCTATGTACCATGCCTTCCGTCTAAAATCAATCATTGTTAAGATTTTGTCATAGGTGCTTTACCTCTGAGAACAATTTAAATATTAAAAGCAACACTGCTCACTATGGCCCTCAATGAGATTAGGGCTCAAAATAAGCATGATACAGAGATGGGAATACGTTCTTCACTTAGTCAATCTCATTTCCTGTATGCTACTCAAAGCACAAGCTTTTCACAAATCTGAGTGGAACTCTGAATTATTTAAACTATGCAATTTAAAATATACAATTATGCTTGCATATATTATATACTACAATATATATTACATTATATATTATATACTACTATATACACTATACACTACTACATACATCATACATACATTTTGTACAGGTTTCACAAAACCATATATACTATAATAGATTTTCAATGATAATTTCAATTATGCAATTGTCACCTTTAGAACATACTCAAATCAGCATTAGGTGGACATGCACTATAAAACCCATTGTAATCAAGACTATAACTACAGTTATATGGCAGAAATAAAAACTAACGCCAACCAGAAAGGCAATTTGACATGTTACATCAAAGCCTTAAAACCATTCATCTTGCTGTCCTAAGAGTCCTACTTCTAAGCATTTAGCCTAAATACATAGGACAAATATGCCCCAACAATGCTTATAATACCAAAAAACTGTAATTTCCAACCATACCAGGCTGCTTCTATAAACTATGGTATATCCACTGAATGAAACACTCTGAAGCAAATAAAAATGAATGTATCAATTAAAAACACGTGTATATCATACATATAATTGTAAACATATACAGTTATTTGCTAAATATAAAAAGATCTTCACTGTAAATTTTAAGAAAAATATCTAAAATATATTTAAATTTTGATAATTAAACAAACATAAAATTATAAATATGTGGAAATAAAATTGGGAAACATATATACTAAAATGTTAACAGGAGTGATGCAGAAGAGTGGGAGTACTGTAAGTAACCATTTTTCCTTTTTGCTTAGTATATTTCTTGAGTTATACAGTGATCATCTGTTCAAACTATGACATAAGACATTTTAAGACCAAATATTTTTACATATTATGCTTAAGATTATTTACAATTCAATAGTCTCATCATCTTTCTGAACTTCTCCAAGTGACTTTTTACATCTTAAAATCATCTCATTAAAAAGCAAGACTAAGTAATGGCTATATTCTGCTTCTCTCAAGGTGATATTTGAGCTTTCATAACCACTATAGCAACTATTAGGAGTATTTAAAATCACTGGGAATGGAGGGAACATTTCTTTTGTTTTAACTAATTTAAAGAACTCCACTTAATGCATGTATGTAACCATTTTCCTTTCTCATTTAGCCCAGAATTTAACATACCAGTCAGATTCAATTTAGGAATAGGCAATGGCTCTGTTGGAACAGGATGGTATGAAAACAAAGTAAACATTCCTCGTCCTACAGGAAGAGCCATAGTTCGCTGACACAATTGGAGCAATCTGTAATTAAAATAAAAACCAACATATGAAAAATTTTAAAGCAAAGCACAATTGAAATACCATCTGTAAGTATTTCAAAGGAAGGTGTATGGTGTAAGATGAAGTTGTCTCAAAGTTAATTCATACGAAGATGTGAGTGAACTACCCAAACGTGATTAATTTTCATTTTAATATTTTTGTTCTTACTACATTCTTAGGGAGAGACATGTTTGGTTTGTTTTGTTTCATATTTACACTGAATGAAAACCACCTGGCCTATAAACCAAGCCAACTCTCTCTAGGCATCCAAAAATAAGAAATTTAAAATTCCACTCCAATTGATGCTAACCTTCTCAAAGGAAAATACAGTACTTTTGGGGTTTTTATCACTGTGTTATTTTCAGTCTAGCTGTCCTCAGTACATGTGGGATCCTCCTCCCATCCCTTTTGCCAATATAGCCTCAGAAGTGTTCTGTGGCCTGTACACAAGAAAATAAACAAGGTCCCTATATTAGAGCTGAATGGATTTCATGGTGTCTCCACAGGATATAAAACTTGGTTTCACTTACATGATGGCTAGGATTTATAGGACTAATACCATTCTACTGTGAAATTAATACACTACTCTTCAAATTGTTCCTATGTTAAAATAGCTTAACGTTCCATATAGCCTCTTAAAAAAAAACAGAAATTTTGGAAGTAGGACATTTATAACTAGGAAACACTTACACAAGTTATATCTGAAGACACAGAAATATCCCTTCAGAGGCTGACAGTGACTAACATTTTCTCTACAGACAAAGCTATTCATAAGCACACTCTTTCCTTAACCATATACACATAAACTGCTTTTCTAGCTAATTGGAAAGGAAACTTCTGTTGTCTTAAGATTCTTTGAGAACACGACCGCCACATTAATTTGGTATCAGGAAAATTCAAAGTCAAGAGGCTGCTGCAGCCCACAGAATTTTTTAGAGGAAATCTTACACATAATTCACTTCAACTTTGCAGAAGCAATAAAATTATAACGAGAACAATAATACTATACCCCTAAATATATGATGCCACTGATTAAGATGAATCATTATTTCATGAGATACTAAGAAAGAAAAAGCACTGCCAATTAAACTATGACACCAATTCACTGAAATACACATTCTGATTTCAGAGATATTAAAAAGCGAAAATACTTGCATCTTAGAATCAATGAACTCTACTACTAAGAATGGCTCTCTACACTGAGCTTTAATATGCACTGAGCAGTATTCTAAGTGCTATGTTAAAATAATTCACTTGATACACAGCACCATCCCATGAGGTATGCCTATTTTTACAGATGAGGCAACTAGAGGTTAAGTAATTTAACCAGTTAGCCAGCACAGCATGGCCACGCCTGGCTCTAGAGGCCATGCTCATTAATCCTATGCTCTAAACTCAACTTCTGTCACTCTATCTCTTTATTCACAGGTGACTAATAACTGGGTTCATGTGGAAACAGTTGACAGGGAAATCACAACTAATTCAGATCTTCAGCAGCCTGTGGCTAAGTGTGGGTGACCTTTCCCCCTCAAAGCAGTACCATTTAAAAAAGTGAGGAGAACTAGAAAACAGTGGCAGATGAATGATGAATGATAGAGACAAGACAGATAAAAGAACAGGAAAGAATTTTAAAACAGAAGTGTCCCAAGAGAATAGCTCTGGAATGTAATAGACATGTGATGTCATTTACCACTGAGTCTTAAAATTTATCAAGGGATGTATCCTGTGCAGGGAAGTGGCAGAAGAGAGGCTTATGTATTTTGCCTTATCTATTTATTTTGAGTATTATCTATCATATCCAAAAAAAAAAAAAGAAAGAAAGAAAAAAAATACTGGTATAAGTTTAAACTACACTAAAACAAAACCCCACTAACCTCAAAATCTATTCCGGATCAAGACACAGAAAAACAAGTCCAGTGTTTTATTTGTAAATTCTTAAGGTAACTACCAGGCAAAATAGTTTTAGATTCACCTTTTCTAAAGAGTAAACTGTTACATGTATTTCAAGAGGAGGAAGATCTGAAATACAAAAATGATGTCCTCAAAAGCCAAAGATTTTTTGCTAACACACGTGGTTTGTTGAAGTTAGATGAAAACTTAAAACATAGGGCATATTTTAACTTGAAAGTATCTTTTAAATCATTTTAGGGTTTTAAATGCTAAAAACTTGAAGGAAGAACAAATATAAACAAGACCCAAATGTAACAATAATATAAACAAGACCCAAATGTAACAATAAAACACAACAAGAGACAATACAGAGTTTTCTTTCACCTGTTTTCCTTTTCCTCAATGAACTCGTGGTCGCTGAGCTCTGGGTACTGCACTACGTTGACTCGGACAGGATGCGCACTCTGAAGAAGCCTTCGCACATCCTGTACCCTTAAATCTTCACTCCATATTAATGACATGACCTCATGATTCATGTCATTCATGCCGTCATCTTCCTCCTCAGTTTCTGTTCCTGAAGGAACATCTGATGAGAGCACCTGAGTAACAGACTTCATTATAATAATAATTTAAAAAGCTGTCAACATGCAATTACTGAACATGAGGATACGTACACTGATGTGCCATGACTAAACTAGCCATATTTCCACTAAACAGAGAAAATATGTTTT
The DNA here is from genome assembly GCA_036589455.1 of Ateles fusciceps. Classification (NCBI taxonomy): domain Eukaryota; kingdom Metazoa; phylum Chordata; class Mammalia; order Primates; family Atelidae; genus Ateles; species Ateles fusciceps. The sequence goes on along the minus strand of JAZHEH010000198.1, from coordinate 32,647 downwards.
CCAAAGCAGGGATAGGTTGGGGTCGCAACGTATACTGGGGCTCTAATCTACAAATATTTTTTTTAAAGTATTATATTGCTAGCGGGTGTGGTGGTTCACACCTGTAATGCCAGCACTTTGGGAGGCCGAGGTAGTGGATCACTTGAGATCATGAGTACCAGACCAGCTTGGCCAACATGGTGAAACCCTGTCTATAATAAAAACACAAAAATTAACTAGCTGGATGCAGTGGTGTGTGCCTGTAGTACCAGCTACTTGGGAGGCTGAGGCTGGACAATCATTTGAATGTGGGAGGCAGAGATTGCAGTGAGCCGAGATTGCACCCCACTGTACTCCAGCCTGGGTGACAGAGTGAGACTCCGTCTCAAAATAAACAAACAAACAAACAAAAAGTACTAGATTATCTACTTGGAAACATTTTTACTTGAACTGAGGAGGAAAGTTTCAATTTAGGACAACAGTCAAGAGGCTGGATACAAGCAGAGAAATATTCTGAATAAATGGTAACTAACAAACAAACAAACAAACAAAAATCTACATCCTAATCATTTTACAAAAGAAACAAGCTTTGCACAGTGGCAGTATCATAGCCAATGAGGTTTATCCGAGGTATGATGATTACTAATTGAAAACCCTTTCCCAATACCCCGAAATGACGACTTGAAATATAGTCGGCATTGGCAATTTTTGACAGTCTCTACGGAGACTGAATTATAAAAAAAAAAAGAAACAAATTATTGCAAGTAGAATATGAACACCAGTCACTGCTAATAATGCTAATTTAAATACTGTCTGTTCATTAATAGAGGAGAAAGAAAAAAGACAAAGGATAGACACCAAGGGCTGGGGGAAGTCACGCAATGAAATGCTTTCTTATTTTACTACTTTAAATAGATAGTATCATGGTTGGATTTCATTATTTTTTCCATTTTCTTTTTTTTGAGACAGGGTCTTGCTCTGTCACTCAGGCTGGAGTGCAGTAGTGTGATCATGGCTCCCTGTAACCTCTATCTCTTGGGCTCAAGCCATCTTTCCACCTTAGCCTCCCAAGTTGCTAGGACTACATATGTGCACCACCAACCCAGATAATTTTTTTTAAATTTTTTGTAGAGACAGAGTCTCTCCCTGTTGACCAGGCTGGTCTTGAACTCCTGACCTCAAGGAGCTCCACTCACCTCAGCCTTCCAAGTAGCTAGGACTACAGGAACATACCACTACACCTGGCTAAATTTTTTTTTTTTTAATTTTTAGGTAGAGATGAGGTCTCACTATGTTGCCTAGGCTGGTCTCAAACTCCTGGGCTCAAGCAGTCTTCCAACTTGGCCTCCCCAAAGTGCTGAGATTACAGGCATTACCACATCCAGCCAGTTTTCACTATTTTTTCTAAATGTGTTTCTGATAAAAATTTCTTAGAAGGTAAAGTACTGAATGCAGCAAAACAATTAAGAGAGTAAATTCCTTGAATGTCATCATGTTTTCATTAAGTCCAGCATGTGCTTTAATATGGGGCTTCCCAGTCCAAATAATTAACTCTAACTGCAAAACAGATGTGAATTGCATGGAATCATATCATATTCTCTCAAGAGTTTTATACTCTTAACAACTCCAAGTTGAAATGTTAAAGTTTTGCAACATTTAATGTGAAAGCAACAAGGCTAACCTGGAAAAAAAGAATTAGATATAACTAAATAATCACTTTTAGTTCATAAAAATGTATTTTGGTTCCTATAAAACATCTAAATAAAAATAAACTGTATTCTAATGGATGAGTTAGCTATAAAATATAGCCTCAAATAGTGACAAAATAAATTTAGATAAGGTTATAAAATACAGTAACTGAACAAACTGTAGACAGAATTACTTAAAATGACATTCAAATACAGATTAATATTTTAATGCTAATGGTGCTGAACTGCTCTTTCTCATAGGAAAATCATATTATAAGCAAAAAGATTTGTTTTCTGTTTAAAACAGGACATAAATACTAACTCAATGAAGAGCTGTGATTGAGTTGCAGATTAAAGAAGGGATGTGCTGGGATGACTCTGCTGGAGATTAGATGCCCATGGGAACTGACTCTGGTGTGGGTCCACACAGGCAACTCTGAGGTTAGGAGTAAGTTTTGATATAGGCTCTGAAGAAGCAGTAAGGCCTAATGTGACTCATAGTTACAATGTACTGATTATTATGTATTGATTCAAAACCTACTAAGAGGCAAGGCCAAATTCCCACTGTCTTCTCAGGGACATGAACATAAAAGAATCACCAGGAATGGAATAATCATTTCTGAATCTTCCTTGATGAGATTCTACTGTTTATTTTTAAAAGTTAACTAGAAGCCGGGCGCGGTGGCTCACGCCTGTAATCCCAGCACTTTGGGAGGCAGAGGCGGGCGGATCACAAGGTCAAGAGATCGAGACCATCCTGGCCAACATGGTGAAACCCCGTCTCTACTAAAAATACAAAAAATTTGCTGGGCGTGGTGGTGCACGCCTGTAGTCCTAGCTACTGGGGAGGCTGAGGCAGGAGAATTGCTTGAACCCGGGAGGTGGAGGTTGCAGTGAGCTGAGGTCGCGCCACTGCACTCCAGCCTGGCGCCTGGTGATGGAGTGAGACTCTGTCTCAAGAAAAAAAAAAAAAGGTTAACTAGAATTCTAGAATAATGAAACTTTTAGATAAACTTTTAAATAATGAAACTTTTAAAAGTTTCATTTTTAAGCTTTAAGAAAGGATGATTTAAAAAGATAATTAGAAAGAAATGATTTTATTTTCTACTTGCAGGATACCTAGAACTTATTTAAATAAAAACAGACTTGAAGATTGATGAAAGACAGCATTTCAGGAGCGTATCTTTTTAAATAACTCTAATGAAAAAAAAAAAACAAATTTTTTTCCCTGGAGCTGCAGTTTTATGTGATTTACACCAATTTAAAAATGTTTACACCTATTTAAAAGGTTAAATTCAAGAAATTCAACCCATCAAAAAATATGAAGGAGAAAATATTTGTATATAATTAACCATCCAAATTCAGGATATATGTACTCTCCCTTTTCGTATGTAATAATTACAAAGTGGTTAATTACTAATATGGTACAAGTAGGGAAATAGCCATGGTAGTTTCCATGACTACCCTCAGGGCTTGTCCTGATTCAAGGCAAAGAAAGGTCCAGGCACAAGACAAAACACTCACAAAATCTCCTGCTCCCATGCTTAAACTTACAATTAATAAGACACATACAATTACAAACCCCATCTGGCATATAATATAAAAGACAAGCTGATAGATACACTTACAAAAAGGCTTAAAGGAAAATGAAGAACATTTCTACTTTATGAACTCTGAACTTTCTATGTTGATACTCACAGACTTCCCTCTGGGTAAGTTTCCTTCACACGCCTGCTTGGAAAGATCCTGACGTCCAATCAAGAGACAGACAGCTTCTGGCCAATCTGAGGCAGGCTGCTCACGACAGTGATAGATTGCATCTCTGATGGGAAGAGCAACTCCAAAAGGAAGAGTTTCCAAATCTCTTAAAGTGAATCCTATGGTTAAAGAGAGAAAAAAAAAATTTTTTTTTCAATTATTTTAGACCTTTATTAACAGGTACTTGCAGTTTGTCGAGTTTTTTGAAAAAATCAAGTTGTAAACTTTTATTACAAATTTAAACTGAAGTTCTTAAAAATCTCAACTTGACCAGATATGAAACAATTTAAAAACCTTTAAAGGCGTACTGAGAAAAACCAGGCTTTTTAAAAAACACGTTGTTATTACCAAAAAGAGACGTCTTTAGGTAAAAATAATAAAAACCCCATGCTGCATAAATAATGCAGATAGTTCTATTTATCTGGTCAACGGGCAGAAAGCAAGCACTTAAGGTCTTCAGCTCCAATCTTTTGTTCATTTCTTATTGCTGGAATTTCATTTCTTCTTGTTGGATGACTAAACCGGATGATGGTGGAGATCGTAAGCCGGCATTTACTCAGCCCCGCCCTGCTCAGCCTCAGGAGTGGGCTAATTCTCAGCCGGGCTAATTCTAGCCGGTGGATCGGCTGCTTTTATCTCTTTGCCATCTTGTGGTTTAGGGTTTTCTGGGTGTGTGCGTTGGTAACTAAAGTTTCTGCGGTACCGATGTTGAGGTGGCTGCTGACCTTGGGTCTCATCCATCTCCTTGATTTTCTTTATCCTCTTCATTGCCGTCCTCTCTAGGCTGTCTTTGGTGAGGAGGGCCCCGGTGAAATCGTGGTCTATATCCCTGATACATATTCTGCCTGACTGGTCTACCTTGTTTTCTGCACCCTGGTTGTCAGTACCTTCCATCACTTCTCCCTGCACAGGAGGGGGTGGAATATTGTGGTCGCCACCCATAGGGTCGGCACATATAATAAGGTGGGAACCTTCGCCTGCAGTGGGCCAGCGTTGTTGGGCCTGGCCTTCGGGAGCACTCTGATCCCTCGTTCTTTCTCCACTCTCACTATTCTGATGATTTTGCTGGTAATTGCATGGAGGACCCCTACGACGTGGATAACGTCTATAATGGTTACGGTCTGCTGCATATTGACTGCCTTGAACTGGAACACCACCAGGACCCGTAACATTTGCTGCCTCCGCACCCTTTCCTCCTTCAACATCAAACTCCACAGTCTCTCCATCTCCTGCACGGTGAAGGTACTCTGATTTGCATTTCTCTAATGACCAGTGATGATGAGGTTTTTTTCATATGTTTGTTGGCTGCATAAATGTCTTCTTTTGAGAAGTACCTGTTCATATCCTTCACCCACTTCTTGTAAATTGGTTTAAGTTCTTTATAGATTCGGCATATTAGCCCTTTGTCAGATGGGTAGATTGCAAAAACTTTTTCTCATTCTGTTAGTTGCCGGTTCACTCTAATGATATTTTCTTTTGCTGTGCAGAAGCTCTTTAGTTTAATTAGATCCCATTTGTCTAATTTGGCTTTTGTTGCCATTGCTTTTGGTGTTTTAGTCATGAAGTCCTTGCCCATGCCTATGTTCTGAATGGTATTGCCTAGGTTTTCTTTTAGGGTTTTTATGGTGTTAGGTCTTACGTTTAAATCTTTAATCCATCTGGAGTTAATTTTTGTATAAGGTGTAAGGAAGAGATCCAGTTTCAGCTTTCTGCATATGGCTAGCCAGTTTTCCCAACACCATTTATTAAATAGGGAATCCTTTCCCCATTGCTTGTTTTTGTCAGGTTTGTCAAAGATCAGATGGTTATAGATGTGCGGCGTTATTTCCGAGGCTTCTGTCCTGTTCCATTGGTCTCTATCTCTGTTTTGGTACCAGTACCGTGCTGTTTTGATTACTGTAGCCTTGCAGTATAGTTTGAGGTCAGGTGGTGTGATGCCTCCAGCTTTGTTTTTTTTTACTTAGGATTGTCTTGGCTATGTGGGTTCTTTTTTGGTTCCATATGAAATTTAAGGTGGCTTTTTCCAATTCTGTGAAGAAAGTCAGTGGTAGCTTGATGGGGATAGCATTGAATCTATAAATTACTTTGGGCAGTATGGCCATTTTCACAATACTGATTCTTCCTAACCATTAGCATGGAATGTTTTTCCATCTGTTTGTGTCCTCTTATTTCCTTCAGCAGTGGTTTGTAGTTCTCCTTGAGGAGGTCCTTCAAGTCCCTTGTTAGTTGCATTCCTAGGTATTTTATTCTCTTTGTAGTAATTGTGAATGGGAATTCACTTATGATTTGGCTGTTTGTCTATTATCGGTGTATAAGAATGCTTGTGATTTTTCCACATTGATTTTGTATCCTGAGACTTTGCTAAAGTGAACAACAGGAATTCTTATCCATAGCCAATGGCAGTGTAAACTGGTTCAACCACTTTGGAAAACAGTTGGTATGTATAGGTAGATCTACCCATTTGATCCATCAACAGCCATATAAAAACTTATACCCATGTACACCAAAATACAGGGATAAAAATGCTCATTAGCAATATTGTTTCGTTATGGGAAAGGAAAAAAAAAAGATGGAGAAAGGGGTGAGTCCCATTGTCTATCATCAATAGAATGGGTAATTAAACTGTGATATGTCCAAACAAGATAATCTATATATCAGAGAAAATGAATGACCCACTGCTACTGCTACATGAGTCGATATGGATGAATTTTTAAACAATAAAGTTGAGTAAAGGAAAAAGAACATATATTTACATCTATATATTTTCAAAAATATATAAAACCTACCAACTTATAAAGATGCAAAACTATAAAGAAAAACAAGAGTAAGGTAACACAAAATGTAGTAGGGCAGTGGTTCCCTGTAACATTGGGGTGTCTGACAGGAGGGATCCACGAGTAGGTAGGTAAGGGCCTTCTACTCTGTGGGTGATGTTCTATTTCTAAGGGTGGGTGACCAGTACATCAATACTCAGCACCATTCTCTAAACTAAACATATACTTTAGCACCATCCTCTAAACTAAACATATACGTTTGATATATTCTTTTGTAAGTACATCATATTTCATATTTAACATTGTTTTATCCTTGGGTTAAATCATATTTTTCTTATAATGATTTTCTAAATTTTATAATATCATGCATTATTTATAATATAAAAAGTCAATTAACTATTAAGGCAAAAAAGTTTCCTTATATGAGAATAACACTTATTAAATATTATATGATATACAAATGGATAGAATTCATCCAATATTTTTCAGCATAGGTATCCTGTATGTATACTATGCAACAGTAATTGTCATTTTTAAGGTAAAATGCAAAACAAAAAACAAAAAACAAAAAAAAACCACCTATCAGAAACATCATTTAGAACATACTTTAGATAAGACTTCAAGAACATTTTTTAATGTTCATTAAAGCTTTATTTTTTAACATACATCCCATACAACATCCTCATTTTTTAAATATCTTTGTGGCAGTATTTTTTAATTTTGTTTTTCAGTTCTCTGTGATAAAAATTTATTTGATATTTTACTTAATTTAAAACCTAGGAGCATAGGTTTGGGGAACAGGGAATATAGAAAGCTTTTCCTCCCCTCTTCCTCTTCCCAGTTCAATGTTCATCTTTGTGGCTGAAATTCCTGGCATTTATCCTTCTAAAGTATACCCTGAAATGTTTATATAACTGCTTTCAGACTTTGCCAAAAACACCCATTTCTGATATCTGAGTATCACAATGATTTCAGGTGTGAAAGTAGGGTGATTAGAATTCTCCATTCTAAGAGAGCAGCTTACATAGCCACAACCTCAAATGGTCCAATGTAATGGCAAATAAAGATTCCTTATGCACCAAGATAAAAAGCTGGTATCCCAAATATCATTATACGGAAGTTGTGAGATTGCCGAGAAAAAAAAGAGTATGACTTGATTAAACATAATCACCATCTTGTGAGGTCTCTTCACAAAGCCAGTGCCCCTCTCTCCTCATTCTTCCAGTTCTAGCTAGTCTGGAGGAGGTAGGACCTACTTAGGAGGTAACAAAGAAGCTCTTACCTACATTAGTCATCCAGACAACCAATTTTTCAGCTAGGCTAGAAACCGAAGTAGAATGCCTGAAATTAAACCTGTAAGAGAACAAACATAAAGTTATTAAGCAGAACAGTAAAAGATAATATTGTTTAAAATGTTTGACATAAAAGCACAGTCTAAATAAAAGTCACCTGTTTTCCTCTTGTTCTACTTGCAACTTCTGGGGGGCTAAAAGGCAACAAAATGAAACAATTTTGACAGTCATCCTGGTAAACATATAACATGTAGAAGACATTTGAAAATAAGAATCCATTAGCAAAGAATATCTTTAAAAAAGTAAAATAAGCAGTACTGTGGCAGGCTGAAAAGTACATTTGGCCCTCAGAATACTCAGAGGACTGGCCTGAGTATGTACCCCGTGTGTACCCAAATCTGTGCATGCTCAAGTCCTGCAATTGGCCCTGTGGAACCTGCATATGGGTTTCACATCCGAGAATACTACATTTTCTATCTGCATTTGGTTGAAAAAAAATTCATTGTAAGTGGACCCACACAGTTCAAATTCATGTTTTTCAAGAGTCAATGGTATAATAATTTCCTCGAGGTTAAAACAGTCCTTTTTACCCACACTGAAAATACAAGATTTGTTAGATTTTAAGTAATCCTGATACCTGAAAAATCAGTTGTGGACTATATACATCAGAACAGTACTAAAAAGGTAAGACATGGCTGCTAAAGCATACAAAAAATTTTTTTTCTGTTTTTTCAATTGTGATACTGACATTTGCAAAAAGTTGTTTCCAGAGACCTAACATTACACCAACTTACCTATAGTTATTCTGGTTAAATACTGTGAGGATTCATCAGAAACAGAGCTCTCATCACCAAGTATGTACAGTGCAATACTCTGCAAAAGAAAATAAACATTATTTTTCACTTTTCAGAGACAGCATCTCACTTTGTCATACAGGCTGGAGTGCAGTGGCGCAATCACAGCTCACTAAAGCCTCAAACTCCTTGGCTCAAGCAATCCTCCTGCCTCAGCCTCCAAAGTAGCTAGGACTACAGGCATGCACCATCACGTCCAGCTAATTCTTTTATATTATTATCATTTTTTTTTTGTAGAAACAGAGTCTCGTTGTGTTGCCCAGGCTGGGCTCAAACTACGACCTCAAGAAATCCTCCTGCCTCAGTCTCCCAAAGTGCTGGGATTACAGGTATAAGCCACCACACCCAGCTACATAATTGAAGTATAACTAGAAAATAAATATAACATAGACTAATTCATCCATTTTAGGTGTACAGCTCTATGAGTTTCAAAAATGTTGTATCACATAACCACTACCACATTCACAATACAGAATACTTTCATCACACCAAAAAGTTCCCTTCTTCTCTTTGTAGTCAATCTTTTCCTCCTACACCCAGCACTGGAAACAACTCATCTGCTTTCTTGCTGTACTGTTTTGTCTACCCTACAATAACACGTAAATGAATCATATGATACATAGTCTATTTTTGTGCTACTTCTTTAACTTAGCATAATGTCTCTGAGATTCATCCACATCTCTCCAAGGATCACTAGTCTCTTCCTTTTTATGCTGAGTAGTATTCCATTAAATAGATGTACCAAACTGTCTACTTACTCAAAAACTGATGAACATTTGGTTCCAATTTGTGGCCATTATGACCAAAGTTGCTCTAAACATTCATACACATGTGGGTCTTTGTGCAGGCATATGTTTTCATTTCTCTTGAGTAAATACCAAGGAGTTAGGGTTTCTTTGTCTTACGGTAAATGTGTTTAACTTCAAACAGCTCCAAAGTGCTATGACATTTTTGCAGTCCCCCCCAGTGATGTATGAGAGTTTCAATTGCTCCATATCCTCACCAAACTTATTTTCAGTCATTCCAACAGGTATCGAATAGTGCTCTCTCACTACCTAGGAAGTATCTAGTGGTATAGTGGTATATAGGCCAGGGTGAGGCTGAAGTGAGCCATGATCACACCACTGCACTTCAGCCTGGGTGACAGAGTAAGACCTGTCTCAAAAAAAAAAAAAAAAGCCCAATAAAATTCATAATGACAAAACCAAAAACCCTATCAATAAGGGCTTCTATTGATATATTTTAGATTATTTTGATAAATAAATTTATATTTTTATAAATAAAAATATAAATTTATATTTTATAAATAAATCTGTAAGCTGACAGGTTAAAAGAAATAGCAAGAGGATAAAACTAAGATGAAAGGCCAGAGAGGTAAACTGAGCACTGAAGCCAGTTTTACTGAAAAGGCATTTGCAGAAAAACCTACAGAATGGGAGAAAAGATTTGCAAATCATGTATTTGATACATTAATATCTACAGTATAAAAATGCCTAAACTCGCCGGGAGCAGTGGCTCACGCCTGCAATCCCAGCACTTTGGGAGGCCGAGGCAGATGGATCACCCGAGGTCAGGAGTTCAAGACTAGCCTGGTCAACATGGTGAAACCCCATCTTTAAAAATATCTATCTATCTTTATATATATATATATATATATATATATATATATATATATTTATTTATTTATTTATTTATTTAAATGCCTAAACTCAACAAGAAAAAAATTTTTAAATACACAAAGGATTTGCAGAGATATTTCTTCAAAGAAGATATACATAAATGGCCAATAAACAGATGAAAATATGCTCATCATCACTAATCATTAAGGATGCAAATCAAAAGAACGAGTTATCAGTTCATAAGTACTAGGATGGCTATAATTTTTAAAAAACAAATAGAAAATAATATGTATTGGCAACACTGTGGAGAAACTGGAACCCTTCCTCCTGCATTGCTGGTAAGGATGTAAAATGGTACAGCCACTGTGAAAATGAGTTGAGCAGTTCCTCAAAAAGTTATACATCGAACTACCTACCACATGGCCCAGCAACTCCACCACCAGGTATATATTCAAAAGAACTAAAAGCAGAGACTTGAACAGATATTTATACACCCATGGTTCACAGCAGCACTATTCACAATAGCCAGAAGGTGGAAACAACCCAAGTGTCCATCATCAGATGAAATGATAAACTGTGGTTTAGCTATACAGTGGAATACTGTATAGAATATTGCCTTTAAAAGAATGTAATTCTGATAGATGCTACAATATGGATAAACCTTGAAAACATTATGCTAAGTGAAATAAGCCACACAAAGAGGGACAAATATTGTATGATTCCCATAATATGAGGTACTTACAAGAAACAAATTCATAAGAAACAGAATTACTAGGGCCTGGGAGGAAAGGGAATGGGGAGTCACTGTTTAATAGGCACAGAGTTTATGTTAAGGATGATGAGAAAATCTTGACTATAGACAGTGGTGATGGCTACATAACAACGTGAATGTATTCAATGCCACTGGATTGTACACTCAAAAATAATTTCAGGCTGGATGCAGTGGCTCACACCTGTAATCCCAAGACTTTGAGAGGCCAAAACGGGCAGATCACCTGAGGTCAGGAGTTCAAGACCAGCCTGGCCAACATGGTGAAACCCCATTTTTACTAGAAACAGAAGAATTAGCCAGACATGATGGCTCATGCTTGTAATCCCAGCTACTCAGGCGGCTAAGGCAGGATAATCACTTGAACCCAGGTGGTGACGAAGGGTGGGTGCAGTGAGCTGAGATGGTGCCGCTGCACTCCAGCCTGGGTGACAGAGTGACTCCGTCTCCAAAAATAATAACAATAATTTCAATGAGAAATATTATGTTATATATATTTTGCTATCAGTAAAATATCTGTGTTTTTTAAACAGAATCACCATTCTATATGTCTGTTTTGGAGTGATGGAGGGCTCTGAAGCACTTCTCACCATGAAGCAGAGCAAAACATAGAGTAAAGAAAAAGAAGGGCAGGGGGCAAAGACATGTACAATCTACCAACATTTGAGAGAAGGAGCAAAAGCATATGGTTTTCCTGCAAGCCTGGGAAGACCCCACCGGGAAAGGTCCACAAGGGGCCTATGAGCAGGCTGCTCCAGGATGGGGAGACTGAAGAACAGGTGTGCCAAGAAACGTACCTTATCAACTGTTACAGCCCTTTGGTTCTATATGAAGGTTTGATGTTGGGCATGTATTAACAAACTAATATCTAAAAATAAATAAATCATGAGATTTTCAGCTCAAGGTAAAGGTGAACAAAAAATAATAAAAATAAATAAAGATGTGTTTCTCTGAAAACAATTTCAGCAGGATTTTTTTTGTAGCTATAGACAAGATGATTATAAAATCAGTATGGGCCACGGGTGGTGGCTCACACCTGTAATCCCAGCACTTTGGGAGGCTGAAGTGGGCAAATCACCTGAGGTGCGGAGTTCGAGACCAGCCTGGCCAATATGGTGAAATCCCATGTCTACTAAAAATACAAAAAATTAGCCGAGCGTGGTGGCAGGGTTCTGTAATCCCAGCTATTTGGGAGGCTGAGGGAGGAGAATCACTTGAATTCAGAAGGTAGATGTTGCAGTGAGCTGAGATCATGCCACTGTACTCTACCTAGCCTACGTGACACAGAGAGACTCAGTCTCAAAAAATAAAAATAAAAATAAAATCAGTATGAAAAGGCAAGAAGAGTAATGAAGGAAAGAGTAATGCTAATCAGTTTTGACTTACTATAAAGCTATAGTAATTACAGTGTAGACAGCCACAAAGATCAATAAACCAGAATAGAAAGTCCAGAAATAGACACAAGAATATGGCCAAATTGACTTTTGACAAAAGTGCAAATACAATAGAAAAACGATAGTCTTTTCAAAAAATAGAGCTGGAAGAACTGGATATCCAAATGAAATAATAAAAACCTTGACCTAAAACCTGACATGTTATAAAAAATTAACAAAATGGATTAAAGAGCTAAATGTAAAACACACAAAGAAACCCAGGAGAAAATCTTCAAAACCTAAAGTTAAACAAAGAATCCTTTGACATGACACTAAAAGCAACATCCACTAAAGAAAAACACTGATAAACTAGCTTCATCAAAATTAAACACTTTCCCTCTGACATATTAAGAGAATAACGAGACAAGACAAGGTAGAAACTAGAAGAAAGTATCTGCAAACTACCTGTCTGACAAAACCTCATATCTAGAATCCTCAAAACATCGTTAGCCATTAGGAAAATGTAAATTAAAACCACAATGAGGTATAACTACACAACTCTCAAAAAGATAAAAATAAAAAATAGTGACAATACCAAATGCTGACAAGAATACAGGTAAATGATCTCTTAAATATTACTGGTAAAAATGTAAAATGGAAGAGCCACTCTGGAAAACAGCCGAGTTTCTTTAAAAACAAAATACAAACTTACTATATGACCCATCAATCCTACTCCTAGGTACCTGTCCTAGAGAAAGAAAAACTTATATTCACATAAAAGCCTGAACATGAATGCTGACCGAATCTGTATTTACAATTGCTAAAAACTGGAATCAACCCAATTATCTTTTTTTCTTCCTCGTTTCAAGTTTTAATGAAAGCTTGTATATGATTACTTTATTCCTGCATCTTCTCAATTGTTTCTTCTTTGTATTTGCCCTTTTCCTTTCCTACTTGGCGAGACTTGGCTTTCCGTTCAAGGATCTTTTTGTGGTCTTCGTCCAGTTTTAGCCTAGTGATAACCACCTTGCTGGGGTGAATGCCTACGTGGACAGTTGTGCCATTAGCCTTTTCCCACTGCACCCATTCAATGTAGATTACATATTTCTTCCTGCAAACCTGGACTACTTTGCCAATCGGCTGACCTTTATAGAGTCCTTGTACAACCTGAACTTCATCATCCTTTCGGATGGGCATGGATCACACGTTGTACTTCTGTCTCAGCTCTTTGGAAAGGGAGAGGACATAATCTTCCTGCGAATGTGGGAAGGCACATTGAAATGCCTTTTGCGGTTCTTGCATCAGTCGAAGTCACAAAGGGACTGAACTTCATTTTGGCTGCTCCCGCTTCGGTGATCAACCCAATTATCTTGAATGAAAAATCAACTATGGCACATCCATGCAATAAACTACTAATCAGCCATAGAATGCAATGAACTGTTGATACAGGAAACAACTTGGATTTATCTCAAAATCATGAGAGAAATTTTTGAGGGTGATATAAATGTTCTATATCCTAATTGTAGTAATTACATGAATCTACACACATACTGAAATTCACAGAACTATACACAGAAAGAAAAACTTAACCTTAGGTATAACTTTTAAAACTAAATTTTAAAAGGAAAAGAAGATAGGTAGTAACACTCCACATACATACCAAGACTACTAGTCTGCTTCTTTCACAGATTCCACGGAGGTAAGGATAAGGTGGCATTCCTTCACCCTTCAGACAAGAACTCACCCACTGATAAATACTTGGTGGCTCAGAAGTAAAAAATGATGGATGATGCATAAATCCTGTTTGACCTTTAAAATTAGATAAATAGATACAAAAATACATTAAGACAACATTATCGTAAAGGGAAGATGATCAACAGTTACCTGTCATTTTGAAACAACTAGAATAACATTTTCTCATATCCTCCAAAATGCTTCATGTTTTCTGTCACAGTAAATAAGTGACTATGTTATTAAATGTGAAATATAAATGACTTCTATTTATCCCATCCTGGATGGAAATTTAGCAAATTATTTTCCCAAGGGATATAAAGAATCTAACCACAGTGGCTAACACCTGTAATCCCAGCCCTTTCGGAGGCCAAGACAGGTGGATCCCTTGAGGTCAGGAGTTCGAGATCAGCCTGGCCAACATGGTGAAACCTCATCACTACTAAAAATACAAAAATGAGCCGGGCATGGTGGCACATGCCTGTAATCCCAGATACTCAGGAGGCTGAGGCAGGAGAATCATTTGAGCATGGGAGGTGGAGGATGCGGTGAGCCGAGATCGTAGCACTGCAATCCTGTCTGGGCGACAGAGTGAGAGGCCCGGTGTCAAAAAAAAAAAAAAAAACCAGCCGGGTGCGGTGGCTCACGCCTGTAATCCTAGCACTTTGGGAGGCTGAGGTGGGTGGATCACCTGAGGTCAGTAGTTCAAGACCAGCCTGGCCATCATGGTGAAACCCCATCTTTAAAAAAAAAATAAAAAAATAAAAAAAATTTAAAAAAAAAAAAAAAACCTAACCAAAATTTTTCGCCTGGGCCCCAACTTTCCGTTCCTTTAGCTCAGGGTCTAGGACAGTACAGTTGTGATGGAAATGTTCTATATCTGAATCTGCACTGTGCAATACGGTGGCACTAGCTCCATGTGGCTACTGAGCTCTCAAAATGCGGCTAGTGCACTGAGGAAATACATGTTCTATTTTAATTGAATTTAAGTAGCATATGGCTAGTGGCTACTAACTGGACAGTACAAGTCTAGGTTAAAAGCATCCTTGGCACTGGAATCTGTTTCTAAACTTTTGCAAGTCTGAACCTTAGGAATGAGTAAAATTTTCCCTATACACTGAAGATATTATGGCTTACTACGTGTCAGAAAATAAGCATTACAAACTAAAATCTGCCTGGTGGAAAGACACTGCCCCTGACTTAGAAGCCAATGGTAAGAAATACATCCTCTGCTCTTCACTGAGAAAGATACAAGCAAATGTCACCACACTGCTCGGAAGATCTTTAAAAACACGACTACTTACCTGGCTCAATTGTGCACACTTGTCCAGTAGTTCTGACAAGCGTTGGGTAGTCTCTATAGTAATGATCTACATAAGGTCCCAATTTTAAGTCCCTAAAACAGTAAGAACATGTAAAAAAGAAGGTATTATAGCACTTTCTCCCAACAGAGTTGGAAGGAATCGTTAGTTGAATCTTTCAATTTAAAAACTTACTTATGAGAAAGATAACCAAATCTAGAGTCTCTTTATTGTATTTTTGGACTTTAAAGTACCCAGTGTGACAAATGCAATCCAGTCTCTTTTTGCTAAATTTTGCGGAGGTAAAACTAGAGTAAAAGCACCATGAGCTAGTTCCTCCTCTGCTATTTACGAGCTGTGTGAACTTCAGTAAGTCATGTTTATAAACCTCAGTATTTTCTTCTAGAAAATGGGGCAATACCAGCTAACTTACTCTGAAGTTTTAAAGATTAAATAAGATTGGCTGGGCACACTGGCTCACCTCTGTAATGCCAGCACTTTGGGAGGCCAAGGCAGGTGGATCATAAGGTCAGGAGTTCAAGACCAGCCTGGCCAAGATGGTGAAACCCCCATCTCTACTAAAAATACAAAAAATTAGCCAGGCGTGGTGGCAGGCGCCTATAGTCTCAGCTACTCAGGAGGCTGAGACGGAAACTACTTAAACCGGGAGGCAGAGGTTGCAGTGAGCCGAGGTAGCGCCACGCCACTGCACTCCAGCCTGGGTGATAGAGCAAGACTCCGTGTCCCCCGACCCCCGTTCCAAAAAAAAAAAAAAAAAAAACCTGATAAAATGTAAAACATCATACATGTTACTTATTTCAGAAAGCCATGATTATGGTTTGGAAATTACTTAATTGCAAAAGAATTTTCATGATAGTAATGACATCCTAAGTGAAATTTGCCATTAATTAAAACTGCCATGTCTCAGGATTGAATTTCAAGACCTCAAAAAAGATAACAGAAACTAGAAAATATACTATGTCTTAACTCAGAGGTTGACATTTCAATTCAAATTCAACTTTTTTATCACCGAAGGTCATAAAGGCACAACAAACAACACATAAGTATGACCCCAGAATTCACAGCCATACACAAGATGCTTCAAAGCTATTGAAAGGTGTTGAAACATATTAGAACTATTTTATTGTGGATCTACTATGAGTGCCTCAAAGACAGGGACGACCTCAGATTGCAACAAGGATAGTACAGCAAAATGAGTCTACAACTATCAAATACCCATATTCTTAGAAACAAATTTAGGCAAGTAACCTCATCACTAAAATAGGAATCTTACCTTGAGACTTTATATGTAAACTATGATTTTGTCAACTATAAAGCACTATATGAATGTGGGGATTACTATAAAACAGCAGATATTATTTTAGAACTCCCCACCACAGTGTAGCCAGTCATCCTGTCAAAATGAAAATCTGGGTAGGTCATCTCCATTTTTTCATGACCTTCCACTAATCTCAGGACAAATACTAAAAATCCCTGCATGGCCCACAGGCCCTTACATAACCAGTATCTTCAAACAACTCTGTGGTTTACAGGAGATGCCCTAGTTTTCTGAGAAGGTAGACTTCAGAAACTTATTTACAAGGTCCCTATATGGTATCATGGAAAAGATAGCCATCTAAGGACTTCCTGCCACTTTCTAATCTACAAACAAATTTACCTTGCCAACTGAACGAGAAGCTCAACAAGAGAACAAATTCCTTCTCCCATTAGAGTATTCAACTTAAGCTCCTCATACACCAGGTGAAGAACGAAAAAAATTGCAGGTATGTGAGTAAAGAGAAGTGTAGAAGAATCCAGACTGAGAGTCTGTGAAAAATCCTCATCCTTCATCTGTGAAACTTCTGAAGAACTCAAACACAAGGCTCTGTTCAAAAGATGAGACTCAACATTTTGGTGGTAGTCTGAATTTAGTAAATATTCCCAGTCCTGAGAAGAATAAAAAGAATATTAATTTTTAAAAATACCTCCTTAAAATATCATTAGAAAAGAAAATTAATTCACTTAAAACAATTCAAGTTTCATTTTCACATTAAGGTGATCTAAGAGTATATATTTTAAAAAAACAACAATACTAAGAACAAAGGAATTATAAAATAGCACACAATTTCCAGATGCCAGTTACAAACGTTAAGGCAAGCCACCTTTAAAAATCATTTTTTAAAAAAAATCTTGTCATGTCCTTTTAGGAAAGATAATGGGAGAAGGATTCTACCATTTAGGTAGAGATTAAGAGAGAAAATTTAAGATTATCTCAGGCTAGGTTTTACAGGAAAAGTAGATGGCAGGTTAGTGGCCACTACACTGAGCTGTGTTTTGGTAAGACGGAAGGTCCACCTACATTCAGCTGGTGAATTTATCTTTCTACACATATAAGATGCCAGGGCTAATAATATAATCTAATAATCAACTGATTTTTATATTCAGACTGTATATTACATTTTCCAAATATTCAGTCTATTTTGGTTCTACTTGTGATTTACCGCATTTGGTTCAGAGAATGTGGTTTATGCTATTTCCAGATCTTGGAATTTACTAGTGTTTTTATAAGGCTTAATACAGTGTGTTATTCTGACTTAAAAATTCTTGGACTAGACACAAAGAATTAACCATAAAAGAAAAAACTAATAAACTGGATAACCAAAATAAAAAATTCTGCTCATCAAAGACACTGGTAAGCCACATACTAAGGGAAAATATGGTCAAGAACTCATGTCTAGAACATGTACATGAACTTCAACAGCTTACATATTTTTTAAAATCTAATAAAAAATAGGTAAAGACTTGAACAGAAACTTCACAAAAAGAATACGTAAGTAGCTAATGAGCACATGAAAGAGCGCTTACCACTCCTCCTACCTCAGCCTCCAAGTAGCTGGGTCTACAGGTATGCACCATCATGCCTGGCTAATTTTTAAATTTTTCTGGCAGAGACAAGGTCTTACTATAATATGTTGCCCAGACTGGTCTCAAACTCCTGAGCTCAAGCAGTCTTCCTGCCCCTACCCCAAAAAGTGCTGCAATTACAGGTGTGAATTTTAATTTAAAAGAAATTAAATTAAAAGAAATTAAAAATTATAGGCATGAATTTTAATTTTAAAAAATTAAATTAAAAGAAATTAAAAATCATAGAACAGAAAATCAAACACCGCATGTTCTCACTCATAGGCGGGTGTTGAACGAAGAGAACACATGGACACAGGGAGGGAAGCATCACACACTGAGGTCTGTCGGGGGAAATAGGGGAGGGACAGTGGGGGGGGTGGGGAGTTGGGGAGAGAGAGCATGGGGAGAAATGCCAGATATAGGTGATGGGGAGGAAGGCAGCAAATCACACTGCCATGTGTGTACCTATGCAACAATCTTGCATGTTCTTCACATGTACCCCAAAACCTAAAATACAATAAATTTAAAAAATTTTTTTAAAAATTATAGGCATAAATTTTAATTTAAAGTAAATTAAGGCCAGGTGCAGTGGCTCACATCTGTAATCCCAGCACTCTGGGAGGCCAAGGTGGGCAGATCACGAGGTCAGGAGGCTGAGACCATCCTAGCTAACATGGTGAAACCCCATGTCTACTAAAATGCAAAAAATTAGCTGGGCGTGGTGGCACCCGCCTGTAGTCCCATCTACTGGGGAGGCTGAGGCAGGGGAATTGCTTGAACCCGGGAGGCAAAGGTTACAGTAAGCTGAGATAGTGCCACTGCACTCCAGCTTGGTGATAGAGCAAGACTCCATCTCAAAAAAAAAAAAAAAAAGAAAAAAAGAAAAAGAAATTAAAATTCACATCTGTAATCGCAGCACTTGTGGGGTAAGGGCAGGAGGACTGCTTGAGCCCAGGAGTTTGAGACCAGCCTGCACAACATATTATAGTAAGGCCTTATCTCTAACAAAAAAAATTTAAAAATTAGCCAGGCATGATGGTGCATACCTGTAGTCCTAGCTACTCAGAGGCTGAGGTAGGAGGATGGCTTGAGCCTAGGCATTCGAGGTTACAGTGACCTATGATAGCATCACTTCAGTCCAGCCTAGGCAACAGAGTAAGACCATGTCTCTTAAAAAAAAAAAAAAAACAAACAAAGAGGGCAGGCACAGTGGTTCATGCCTGTAATTCCAGCAGTTTGGGAGGCTGAGGCAGGTAGATAACGAGGTCAGGAGTTCAAGACCAACCTGACCAACATGGTGAAACCCCATCTCTACTAAAAATACAAAAATTAGCTGGGTATAGTGGTGCGAGTCTGTAATCCTAGCTACTCGGGATGCTGAGGCAAGAGAATCACTGGGAGGTGGAGGTTGCACTGAGCCAAGATTGCGCCACTGCACTCCAGCCTGGGTGACAAGGCAAGACTCCCTCTCAAAAAAAAAAAAAGAAAGAAATGAAAATACATGTCCACAGGCCGGGCGTGGTGGCTCACACCTGTAATCCCAGCACTTTGGGAGGCCAAGGTGAGCAGATTACTTGAGGCCAAGAGTGTGAGAACAGCCTGAACAACATGGAGACACCCCGTCTCTTCTAAAAATACAAAAATTAGCCAAGTGTGGTGGCACACACCTGTAATTCCAGCTACTGGGGAGGCTGAGGCATGAGAATTGCCTAAACTCGGGAGGCAGAGGTTGCAGTGAGCCAAGATCATGCCACCACACTCCAGTCTGGGTGACAGAGCAAGACTCTGACTCAAAAAGAAAATGTATGTCCACAAAGACTTGTCAGTGAATGTTAGTAGTAGCTTGCTTTATTCATAAGACTGACAAAAAAAAGAACTGAAATAGCCTAGATAACCTACTAGCAGAAGCGTAGATAAACAAACTATGGTATATTCATACTGCTCAGCAATAAAAAAGACACAAACTACTGGTATCTGTAACAATATGAATGAATCTCAAAAGCATTATGCTGAATAAAAGAAATCTTACACTAAAGATTACCTACTATTTCATTTACATCAAGTTCTAGAACAGGTATAACTAAGATATGGTGATAGAATTCAGATCCGTGATTGCTAGAAAAAGAGGACAAAACTGATTAAAAACAGTGCAAGGAAATTGTATGGAGTTATGAAAATATTCTGTGTCTTTAAAGAAGTGGGGGTTATATGAGTGTGCATATATTAAGACTAATCAAACTGTAAACTTAAGATGTCAGGATTTCATTCTTGTAAATTAGACCACAATTTTAAAAAATATATTTGGGCCACTTAAGAATATACCATGGAACCTGATATGATTGAGAACTTTAAAAACACTGCATAAAAAAGATAAATGCTGTCATTTCAGGTAATCAGTTGGTAATAAAATGTCTACAAACCTAAACTGAAATCATGCAGCAATACATATATTAATGTTTAGATAATCATTAAAGACCACAGAAAATGTAACAGATCCCACTCTTCAAAATAATTGTTATTCAGTATTAAAATAAATAAAGTGAAAGGTGCTGGAAAGATAGAGGAATTGATAGGAATACCACAGAAGTGAGAGGCTAGTATGAGAATCCATAAATTAATTTATATTAGCAAGAAATAATAGTGCTTACATCGTCAGATCCCGTCTCAGAAGGCCTTGCTTTTTTGGGCGCAATGACAGGGGAAAGTGATCCTTCAAAGTCAAACTGAAAAGTAATTCCAACAGAAAAGACAAAAGTCATAAATGCATTCCTGTCAACTGATCAACTTAAAGGATTCAGAAATCAGCCCTACCAATTATGGAAACTGAGGGAAGCCATCAAAACTCATTTTTTAATCTGGAAAGTCATTATTTAAATATCTTTCTTCTAGGTCACTGTGAAGATAAAATGAAATCATATTAATATATGCAAACCTCTAGTATGCTGCTTGGGCTGCTAAGTACTAATTTTAATGGTAGTTTCCTTCCCTCTCCTACTTCTGTAACAACACAGATTACATCACACCTCTGGCAGAATAAGAAACTTTAGGCATATCCACAATATGCCAAGTCTCAAAGGATCAACCCAATATCAGTCAAATGTTAGAATACACAAACATTTATTTACAGTCCATCTACAGTAAACTATCTAACAATTCTATGGCAGAGACAAATAGCTACTCTGCAAATCTTTGTTCTCCTCTTTCTCCTGAACCCACAGGCAGACTACATACATACCCCTGCCTCCTCTGAAGTTAGGTGTGACCCTTTGACAGAGTTAATTATAAATGGAAGTCACTGTCATCACTTCCTGGACCAGTCTAGTCCTGCACCTGCTCCTCCAGGCTCTTTGCCCCTTCAACCTGACTGGAATACAGTCAACCAATGGCAATCTTGGAACACAAGACAAAAGATCCTCCATCAACCTGGGTCTCTGAATAACTGTGTGGCCTGTTTACCTGCTAAGCCCTGTTATGTAAGCATCCTCCATCACCCTGGGTCCCTGAATAACTGTGTGACCTGTTTATCGGCTAAGCCCCGTTATATAAGCAAGACAAACATTCTTATTGTGTTTGAGCCATTGTATCTTCTGAGGCCTTTCTGTTACAATAGTGAGCCTATCTTCTAACTAATACAACTACATAAAAGCAGTTTTCTACAAGTCACTCTTCTTTAATTTCCCCTGGCATAATCTTTGCTGCCCCAGCTACTTCACATGGGCATTGACTATGAACTATAAACTGTAACTCTATAAATGGCAATGGCTATTTTCCTATGCTAAAAAACTTACACATTTATCAATTCACTCACCTAAACAGAGTTGATTTCTATATAAAAACTAAATATAGGTAGCAATAAAGTGATTTTTAAAACTGAATGTTACTGAGAGAGAAGGTCTGCTTGCGAAGCATTCAAATAAAAAATAGCTCAACTCATACATATTATTAAAAACCTGGTGAAATCAAAGCAACAAATAGTAACTATTTTACCTAAAACTTCAACCAAAATATAACACACACAAATACACAAAGTCCCACAGTCAATAAGAATGTCCCTGCTATAATTATCAGATTCATAAGACCTGGAGTTATAAGAAAGTAGAAACAGCCTGATAAGGATGGCTCTTTGTGCCATGCACGGATCTGTTTAACTTTCATTCTTTCAATGTGCCTTAGGTTAGCCAACCCTGTTGTATGCTCCAATGGACCTCTACCCTTTATCTATCACAATACACATATCAAATATTATTTATTTGTCTCCCCCACGACAGTCAATTCCAGAAGAACAGTCTGTATTGTTTAGGGTATATTTGGGAAACCTGCATCATGCCTGGCTCACAACAGGGATTTAATATTTATCTAATGAAAAAAAGAGCAACCCAAAAGCCACAAAAAGTTAACCCCAAACGCAACTATTCCTACAATGCACAGTCCAGTGTTCTCATTTAACACATCAGCAAATTAAAGAAAGCATAAAGAAATGCCAAAAATTGTGTAACTGGTTATTGGCAGAAATTCTGTACTCCTCCACATTATATATATGAAAACAAAAAGAGAATAAATCTGGATAAAGCAAAATGAAAACCATTTGCCAGTGAGGACCATTTCATCCTGAGCTTTGACTATGAGGACAAAAAACAGCAAAGGTTTAACCATGCAGTCCTATAAATAAATGGCAAAGCAACTTGGCCTCAAGAATTATTTCCTTATTCCTTCCTTCATAATTATCATGCAATAAGTAAGTCAAAGACCCATGTCCTTCTTTGCAAAGGAAAAAATCGGTAGGTGCTCAGTCCTCCCCACAACATGGAAACTCGAGAGGGCATAGGTTCTCTGCCACAGAACACAGGACACAACAATCTACTCATCAACAAGTTCCAAGGACAATGATAAACAAAACTAAGAAAGTTGACATGCTTTTCATCATGTAAAAATCCACAGTTTCTTTTTTTTTTCTATTTTTTTATGCAATATTTAGCATATTAAAATGTCCACAAAAATCCACAGTTTCTATGAGGCTTAATCTTTTCACATGTAATAAAGAACACAAAAATTGGAGATAAGGTCACTTTGATACAATTGTTTAAAAGAAAAGAAGGTCAGGTGCAGTGGTTCATGCTCGTAATCCTAACACTTTGGGAGGCCAAGGCGGGAAGATCACTTGAGGTCAGGAGTCTGAAACCAGCATAGCCAACATGGTGAAACCCTGTCTCTACTAAAAACACAAAAATTAGCCAAGTGTGGAGGTGCATGCCTGTAATCCCAGCTACTCAGGAGGTTGAGGCACAAGAATCATTTGAACTTGGGAGGCAAAGGTTATAACGAGCCAAGATAGCACCACTGCATTGCAGGCTGAGCGAAACAGCAAGACTCCGTTTTTGTTTTTTTTTAAAAAAGAAAATTGTCCCTATTTTCCCGTAAGATTTTTCTCAAGGAAATTAATTGCAGAAGGCAATTCCTTCATGTACTGAAACAGACACAAACTCTTAAAAACAGTATCTCAGTCAGATGGAAAATGGCATTCACTCAACAAATGTTCACTGAGTATCCTTCTATGCCAAGCAATACCATAGCTCCTGGAGAGAGAGAGAGTAGTAAACAGAACTAAATGAAAATCTTTGCCTTTCTAGAATTTACAATCCAGTTGGGGGAAGAGGGACACAAAACAAAATAAGTAAAATATATAGTATATTATATTTAATTGAGAAGAAAAAAATAAAACAGGTAAATGGCACTAAAGTGTGGAGGCAGGTATAATTCTACATAGAGAGACTGGACAGGCAGCACTGAGGTGACATCTCAATAAATACCTAAGCACGTATTTTCCATAGAGGTAACAGCATGTGCAAACACTCAGAGGCAGAAACATGCCAGCAGTGCTCAGGGAACAAGCAACGCCAAGGTAGCTGGGATGATGTGTGCAAAGCATAAGAAATGAGAGTAAGTGAGGGCTGGGTCACACGGCATCTTGTAGGCCTATATGGCCTTTACACTGAGTGACATGGGAAGTCACTGGGGGATTCTACGCAGAGGCATGACTAACGTGACCTGACTTTATCACACAGGATTACTTTGGCCACTGGACTGAGAAGAGACTGGAACATAAACAACATGAAATATAAACCAAAAAATAATAACTATAAATTACTGATGAGATTTTGAAAAAAACCATTCCCATTTACTTATACAGAAATAAGATACAATTTCTCAGTAAGCTGGCAAAGGTTCACCACACCACGAATAAACACTGTGGTGAAGTGGGCACTTTTAATGATGCCAGTAAGAATGTTGCCTGGGAACCCCTTTCCAAACATTACTTGGCCCAGCAGTCTCTCTTCTAAGATTCAGTTCTTGGGAGGTAACTAGAGATATGGTTAAAGATTTGTGTGAAAAAGAATATTTATAAATTACTCATAATAAGGAAAAAAAAAAGATTCACAAGGCACAGTTATTAGCTATTGGTTAATTATGATAAAACTATACTATGATGAAATGATGGAGGTTTTTTGGAAAAATTTTTTAATGATATGGGAAATTTTCAGTGATATACAGAAGGTGACATGAAATATTTAGAGTGGTTATCTCTGACTAGTATAATTATTTTCTTAATTCTTCCATTTTCCAAATTTTCCTTTCATAATTGAGACAAAAAACAATTTTTAAAACTGGATTTGCTGTACAAGGTTAAAACGTATAGAATGGTACAGCTGAGTTACCTGGAAAAGGGTAATTATAGTCAAGAGGAATCTGTTTTTCAGAGTGACCCAGGCAAGATTGTCCTGGGAGAGATCTCCAAAGCTAGAAGGAGATCACCAATACTGAAGACACCACTCTGCTGATTTTGTAAATAATCTAGTAAGGGCCTGTAAGGATATTTATGTGGGAAGAGGGTGAGAGATAAGGCTTTATACCATAACAGAGTAGATACTCAGGCTAAAGTACTTTAAATCCCCCTCAAATCAAACCGTCCTCCTCACATCCTGAGCAACATGTGTGTAAAAAGACAATCTTGTCTTCAGAAAAGAATGTTAAGCAAAAAGTTAGAAAATGCAGGCTAGCAGTTTTTTAAAAAATCACATCTGTGATTTTTTTGTGAACTAGTTTCTTCATCAATAAAACCAAAACTATCAGAAATCCTAGCATAACTTGCAGTCATTTTACAAAGGTGAAATGAGACATAGTCATACATGCTTTAACATTCTAAAGCTCAGTAATTACTAGTTAAATGTTAATATTAAATATTAAATGAGATTTGATTTATACTATATAGATACAATAATTTTTTTTTTTTTTACCTTAAAGGTCTAACTGGATAAGTAGATTTGTTTACAACCATTCTTGTTAGATACAATAAATCTTAGTATTATTCTATTATTTTCAATATGGTATGCCTATTACATACTCTGAATGTTATATTACTAATTATGCAATCATTACATTAACAGAATAACTCATAAAGAAAACTATTGTATTTACTTACATTTCTAGTCCATGCTAAGCGGTCTGTGTTATAACCCATCAGGTTCATGAGACAAGTTACAAATAAATTCCACTCTGAGTGATAACTGGGTCCTCCTGGAGCACTGTGGACATTGTACCACTTGACAAGCATCTGAACTGCTATTTCTTTTGGCAGGATAAACTTAATTGCTTGCAAACACGTTTGTACTATTAAAAGCAAAGATTAATTTTAGTATTCTTACTCTGCATGCATTTCTTTTTCTCCTTTCAATAACAAAGTTTTTTAATTTCTACTATGTAAAGGCCAATTATTATGAAAAGAAAACTATCATTAAAGAGCCAATGAGATGCAAACATTACCTAGCCAAAAATCTGAAACTAAAACCAACTACTGAATTAAACAGGGCTTCAAAGAGGTTTGAGGACAGCTTTTTGATCATTAATTCTGGATCCCAAAATAAAGTGATCAAATAGCCCAGTTTGCCACAGACATTCCTGATTTACATCCATTGCCACAGCAATTACTAACTGCTCCCCCTTTCACTCTTGAAGATGTTTTAGCTCGATGACAAATTGAAGGTCACTATGGGCCAGCCACAGTGGCTCACGCCTGTAATCCCAGCACTTCGGGAGGTCGAGGTGGGTGGACCAACTGAGGTCAGGAGTTCAAGACCAGCCTGGCCAGCATGGTAAAACCCCATCTCTACTAACAACACAAAAATTAGTTGGGCGTGGTGACAGGCGCCTATAATCCCAGTTACTCCGGAGGCTGAGGCAAGAGAATGGCTTGAACCCAGGAGTTGGAGGTTGCAGTGAGCCGAGATCACGCCATTGCACTCCAGCCTGGGTGACAAGAGTGAAACTCCATCTCAAAAAAACAAAGTCATTATGAAAAGCATACAACTTCTATGTTTATACATTTATATAAAATACTGTCTAAATACTTCGGTAAATATATAATATTCAATATATGCATCCACAAACAGCAATGCTTGGTTAGCATTACAAGATGTTCTAAACGAGTAAACATGTCTATTAACCAAAGCTTTGTAACTTTTATTTATTTCTGACATCGTTCAGTTTCTAAAATGTTTCACATGCTCTCTGCCTTAAAAGGGTTAAGAGTTAATACCACATAATTTACACTATTCTTTTTTAGGTAAGGGGAAACAGGGTCTTCCTCTGTCCCCAGGCTGGAGTGCAGTGGTGCAATCATAGCTCACTGTAACCTCTAACTCCTGGGCTCAAGTGATCCACCAGCTCCAGCTACCCAAGTAGCTAGGACTACAGATGCATGCCAGCACGCCTGGCTAATTTTATTTTTCTCTTTATAGAGACAGCGTCTTGCTATGTTGTCCAGGCTGGTCTCAAACTCCTGGCCTCAAGCAATTCGCTCACCTCAGCCTCCCAAAGGGAGGGGGATTACACGCATGAGTCCACCACACCTGGCCTTATACGATTCTCAATGCTCAAAGTCATTAGTATGAATGTCAATTATAGCACTACACTGTCATACAATGAGCCCCTCAGAGTGGCCAGGGCTACCACTGTGAAGAGACCCAAATCTGCTTTTAGCAATAAACAACCCTAAACTGCTTGTACTTACATATCCTCTCTTCCAGGATTCTTTTTTCCCTTTCCACTGTCATGTCACTGGGCCCATCCTCAGCAACACATCCTCTGTCCCATTATTTTGCATTGTGCACACTCAAACAGCATAGGTTGGAAGCAAGTAATATTAAAATACCAAATAACCAAGTATGTCATAACTGAATCCAAAGTAAGTGTAAACCCAATGCTACATGAGTGTGTGAGAGAACCCTTTGTAGGTAAAGTACATAAACTTATGTGCATTAACTATGGAGCTCTGTTTGGCTATAAAGGGGTAAGATTTTTTGCTTTTATTTAATTTCCTCCATTATTATTTGTTTGTATATATTTTGCTTAGGCTTATAATACTTCTGGTACCTGGCTTTGTGATTACACAATACCTTTTAGAAGGCAAGGAATCTCTACATCAACTTGAAATACCATTTAGTACCCAATGAAAATTCCTAAAATGAAAAAGTCATTCTAGTCTACAATCTGCCAATGTCCTGCTTTGGCAGTTAGAATTTGAAACCAAGAGATGTCATGAACTTCCTTGAATTATACAGGCTTTTTTGTTGTTGTTGTTGAGACGGAGTCTTGCTCTGTTGCCCAGGCTGGAGTGTGCAGTGGCACGATCTCAGCTCACTGCAACCCCATCTCCCGGGTTCAAGCAATTCTCCTGCCTCAGACTCCCAAGTAGCTGAGATTACAGACGTGTGCCACCACGCCTGGCTAATTTTTGTATTTTTAGTAGAGACAGGGTTTCACCATGTTGGTCAGGCTGGTCTTGAACTCCCAACCTCAAGCGATCCGCCCACCTCAGCCTCCCTAAGTGCTGGGATTACAGGTATGAGCTACCATGCCCGGCCAGCATGTCCATATATTATTGCACTGCATGATATTCCTCAACAGAAGAATCTCAGAGGAACAGAACTAACACATCCTTCACCTGTACTCCAGCCTCAGAGCACACAGAGTGGACATTACAAAGCACTCCCTATCTCTTTAAAATTCCTCTACAAAGCTAAGAACTTGATCCAGTGGCTTCAAAAATGCCAAAACAATGTTTAAAACTCCAATTATTAATGTAAATCACAATTACTTCACATCTTATATATGAAACTTCTCAATCGTACCTAACTCAGAGGTGGCGATTTCAGGAATAGTTATCCTAACCATGGAGCCATTACTCAGTTCCTAGATGGAAACAAATGAGGAAGTAAGTAAAATCTGTGCACTCTAAGCCTTTAATGCCTTAAAAATAGCTGGTACAAGACTTTGCCTATCAAAGCAATAAAATAAATGAAAAACAATTTTCAAAACAGAAATGAACACTTCCAAATTTCAGAAACTTTAAATGTAATTATTTGCAAATATTTTCCAAAATGCTTGTTTTAATAAAAAGTGTCTAATCTTTTTACAGTGAGTCACCATCATCAAAGGGAGGACATTTAATGAAAAGACAAAAAAAAAATCATATCAATATGCAATTCAACTAAGCTTCTGTTTCCATTAAGTTTTTAGTAGTAGAGAAACTATAGAAAACAAGCAGAATTTCTGTATAGTAAAAGGTAAAATAGTGCCAAAAAATGACATATTACAATAGATTTTGTAAATCATGAGAAATGTTTGTGGTCATTTTTCAGACAAAATTCTGTATTCTGTCAAATTTGAAATGCTAGCCCACCTCTTGGAAAGCTACCAAATGTTTATACTTACTAGGGTGACCCTGTTATGGACAGGATCTCTGACAGAATGAACGTAAGTGCCAAGCTGTTGGAAAGTACAATCCTCATTATAGAGAGAATCATGAAGTTTTGAAGAATCCCTCAGTTCTGGAACTGGGGGACAACAGAACAACCTGTAAAAGTCATAAATATAACACAAATGAATTGTTTTTCTGAGAAATTAAGGACAAAGAAACTATTTCTTTTTTGCATATGGTCTAATGAACAATTATATGTAATGATTCGAAAATGTTCTGCTCCAAGCCAAGCATGGTGGTGCACACCTGTATAGTCCCAGCTACGCAGAAGATTGAGGCAGAAGATTCACTTTAGCCTAGAATTTGAGGCTGTAGTGAGCCTGTGAATAGCCACTGCACTCCAGCCAGGGTGACACAGCAAGACCCCAGCTCTTTAAAAAAATTTGTTCCAGATACAATGAAGTACCAGCAAACCAAGGTCCTCACAGGAAACAGCCAGAAAAGGTAGGTAAAAGGAAAACATCTGATTGATGGCTGTGGGAAAGCTGTGGAAGCAACCTGGACTTGAGGGACCAAGATCCAGGGGAGAAGGCAACTGCAGGGAAGAGGGCCAACGTCCTCACCTAAAGAAGGCAATTATAGGGAGGGGTCCAATGTTCTCAGAGAACCTTGCTTTTCCTGCTCTGGCCATCTGCAAATGTTGGTGGTACGAGGAACTTATGGAAAGGCTGATAATACGCAAGGAAGTCACAGCTAAGAGGGAGAAGCCAGCAGCACTGTCAGCAACCTTACAGGGCTAAAGACTAAACTGTGGGCCGGACACAGTGGCTCACGCCTGCAATCCCAGCACTTTGGGAGGCCAAGGCAGGTGGATCACTTGAGGTCAGGAGCTGGAAACCAGCCTGCCCAACATGGTGAAACCCCATCTCTACTAAAAATACAAAAATCAGTTAGGTGTGGTGGTACATGCCTGTAGTCCCAGCTATTTGGGAGGCTGAGGCAGGAGAATCACTTGAACCCGGGATATAAATGTTGCAGTGAGGTAAGATCACACCACTGCATTCCAGCCTGAGTGACAGAAGAAGACTCCATCTCAAAAGAAAAAAAAAAAGACTAAACTGTGATTTGAAGCAGCTGAAGCACTAAGAGCCCAGGAAGAAAGGACAGTAATAAAAAAGCAAACAAACGAGATCAGTATTTAGTGGTATGTCCCCTATAGGCAATTATTCATTCAAAAATATATTTGCATTTAATATACAAATGCAAATATAAATATACATTAAAATGTATATGTTAAGCATTTATTTGCTTAACTGCAGATATGCAAACAAAAAATTTAAATGATCTTATTTACTAACTACATGCAGATGCTTCCAATCTTAAATCTCCACTCATGACCACCAACCCTTTTTTTATTCCTTTAATTCAATTTATATATCTCCAAGTGAATATTTTGTCCACACTTACAAATGAGACTAAGATGTATTTATTATATTCCAGATTCTACTCTAAAAGTTACCAGGAAAAATTCAGCTCCACTGGTCCTGGCTCTAAGCCTACCAGCACAATCTGCCAGAGAAGTAGAAAAGCCGTCACTCAATGTGTTAGACTATCATTTCCATGACCTTATACCTATCAAAAAGACATAACTGTTACCAGGCTTATAGAATTCTAAAAAAGTTGGAAACCATTTTCCATTATAAAAGAAATTCTTCCAAATCACACAAAACATTCTGACACTTCTCCAGTTCCCCTTCTGAATGTTCTGCAAATGGAAAAAAATCAATGTTGCACATGTTTAAAAATATATTAAAGACAGACATTACCAAATACAACTGATAGCACTAACCCTCCCTTTGAACTGTCCCTAAACATCCACACTCACATGACCTTTAATACACACCACTTTCCTCCAGGCTTCCTAACTTGGTAAATTCAGCTATCTTCCCAGGTTAAGAGAATTTGGAGCCTGGTTCCACATCACCTTTCCCAAGCTCAGCAGCACAACACCAATCAGCTGACAAACTCATTTCCACCTCCCAAGGCCTCTCATGTTATTCCCTCCTTTCCACACATACTGCTCTAGCTCAGACCCTCTTCATGCTTCTTACGCTGACAGAGACAACCTCACTTGGAGGCTAACTGGTCTCCTTATCTTTAATCCCAAAATACATCTGTCTATAACACAGATCCAAAAACTCGTAACTCCTTCCTCAAAATCATGTAATCCTCTGGCAACTGCATTCAGAATAAAACTACCTTTTCATCCTTTCTTCCTTTTTTTTTTTTTGAGACAGAGTTTTGCTCTTGCTACCCAGGCTGGAGTGCAATGGTGCGATCTCGGCTCACCGCAACCTCCGCCTCCTGGGTTCAAGCAATTCTCCTGCCTCAGCCTCCCTAGTAGCTGGGACTACAGGCGTGTGCCACCATGCCCAGCCAATTTTTGTATTTTTAGTAGAGACGGGGTTTCACCATGTTGACCAGGATGGTCGCGATCTCTTGACCTCGTGATCCACCCGCCTCGGCCTCCCAAAGTGCTGGGATTATAGGCGTGAGCCACCGCGCCTGGCCCTTTCTTCCTTTAAGAACACATTAGTAAGTATAAATCCCAGTCCTACCACTTATAAGGTTTATTTCATTTGTAACCTCTATCTCATTTGTAAAAAAAGAATCATAGTAATATCTTCTCAATAAAGCTGTTCTAAAAAAATAATTAATACTAATAAAGCACTGAGAACAATGTCTCACATAGAAAATGTTCAAAAAAGGTTATCCAACCCCTATCTTGCCTCACCCTACAGATAACTTGTACTTTTACAAGTATTTATTCTACAGATTTGTTGAGTCCTTAACTTATGCACTAAGAGATGAAGATACAAATATCCATTAAAAAATGTTTTTGGGGGAGGATCCAAGATGGCCGATTAGGAGCAGCTTAGGATTGCAGCTCCCAGCAAAAGCACGGAGGCCGCTGCAAGTGATCCCCAGGCAAGCAGGGCCTGGAGTGGACCTCAGCAGTCCTACAGCAGAGGGGCCTGAATGTTAAAAGGAAAACTAAGTAACAGAAAGAAATAACTTCATCATCAACAAACTGGACGTCCACTCGGAGACCCAATCTGAAAGCCAACAACTACAAAGACGACAGGTGGATAAATCCACAAAGATGGGAAGAAACCAGCGCAAAAAGGATGAAAACACCCAAAACCAGAACGCCTCTCCTCCTACAAGGGATCACAACTCCTCACCAGCAAGGGAACAAGGCTGGATGGAGAATGAGTGTGATGCATTGACAGAATCAGGCTTCAGAAGGTGGGTAATAAGGAACTTCTGTGAGCTAAAGAACATGTTCTAACTCAAAGCAAAGAAACTAAGAACCTCGAAAAAAGATCTGACGAAATGCTAATGAGAATAAACAACTTAGAAAGGAATATAAGTGAATTGATGGAGCTGAAAAACACAACACGAGAACTTCACAAAGTATACACAAGTTTCAACAGCCCAATTGACCAAGCAGAAGAAAGGATATCAGAGGTCAAAGATCAACGCAATGAAATAAAATGAGAAGGCAAGATGAGAGAAAAAAGGGTAAAAAGGAATGAACAGAGACTCTAAGAAATATGGGACTATGTGAAAAGACCTAATCTATGTTTGATAGGTGTACCTGAATGTGATAGAGAGAATGAATCTAAGCTGGAAAATACTCTTCAGGATATTATCCATGAAAACTTCCCCAACCTAGCAAGGCAGGCCAGTATTCAAGTCCAGGAAATACAGAGAACACCACAAAGATATTCCTCAAGAAGAGCAACCCCAAGGCACATAATCGTCAGATTCACCAGGGTTGAAATGAAG